>CM039135.1:37040624-37640624 GCA_022036555.1 Microstegium vimineum
AAAGCCTCTGCCACCGCACCACCGCCGCCCCACCACCACCTCGGATTAGCAGTGTAGGTCTACAGGCTCCACACACGCCACGCCGCAGTAGCAGATTCGTCAACACACCACCGCCTCCGCCGCCAACCACCACCACCTCGATTAGCGGCGTGTCTCCTTCACAAACTCCACCCCCACCCCCCGCCCCCACCGCCACTGCCAAATTCGGGGGCAGCAAAACAGCAAAATGTTTGTGCAGCTCCACACCGCCGCCGCCACCACCTCCACCTCCTGGAATGGCTACGCCACCCCCTCCTCCTCACCCTCCCTCTTCTAGTAAAGCACCTTCAGCTGCTTCTGGTACTTCATCAAAAGGACCACCTCCACCTACCTCCGCCTCCACCTCCACCTGTTACTTCTCAAGAATTTGGCCTTCTGTTCCATCTCCACCCCCACCCCCACCACCCCCAGGTCCTAATAAAAAATCTCCTCCAGCCCCACCGCCACCTCCCCTAATGACAGGAAAGAAAGCGCCTGTCCCCCACCCCCACCACCTCAAGCACCAAAACCTCCTGGAGTTGTACCTCCACCACCACCAAGCTCAAAGATCTCAAATGCACCAGCACCACCTCCATTATTGGGAAGGGGACGAGGAAAGTGCAACTGGACCAAGTAAAGGGCGTGGCATTGGTTTGGCACAGCAAAGTAACCCTCCCAAGAAGGCTTCACTGAAGCCTCTACATTGGGTGAAAGTCACAAGAGCAATGCAAGGGAGTCTCTGGGCTGATCCCAAAAACAAGGGAATCAGGCTAGGTAGCTGCTGTGGACATATTTTATAGCATGATTTTCTATTCAAGTATCGTAACATAACATCGTTGATGTTGGTTTACTATTGAATGCTTACATTTCTCATACCACTGATTTATTAAATATGAAATATGTTATTTATGAACACAAACCTTTGGTTAAATGAACTGATTGTAGAATGTGCTACATTTTTTCCATCATGCATGTATTTTGATTCTGGATTTGTAGTTTCTTTTAGTTATTTAAGTTATGGAAGGTCTCTCCACTAAAGCTGTGTTCACTTTTGCACTGTTTGTCAGGGCTCCTGATATCGATTTATCTGAACTGGAGAGCTTGTTCTCCACTGCAGTTGTAACCAGCACAAGTGAAAAGGGGGCAACAAAACGTGGTTCAGCTATTAACAAGCCAGAAATTATTCACCTGGTATGAAAAAATTATGTTTCTTTGTTGTAACATTTTCTCAAAACTCCTAAAAGTTCAATTGTTCTCCCATCTGTGGCGAAAATGGCTTTGTTTAATGTAGAATGCTTCAAGGTTCTCCTGCTGCTACAGAAATCAATTGTTTCTTGTCACATTTATTTCATAACCTTTTACTTTATTATTTGTTATGTCGGAACTTTGAAATTCAGACTGTCATTATTCTTGACAAAACTACTGCATGCCATATGAAGACCACTCTTTCTTCTCTGAATCAGTTTATATTTTTTCTATGTTTGCATTAGCTGAATTAAACTTGCCCATGTGAAGTTTATTAGTTCCATACTTCATTAACAACATGGGTATGGAAATACAGGATGGTTCAAGTGTTGCACATACAGTGCAAACTTGCTGCCATTGTTGCCCTCTTTTATGTGGTTATTCCTTTTTCCTTGGCATCTTGTTAGTTTGTATTTCCTCCGGTCACAAAAGAAAAGAAAATCAACACACTCACCTAATGCAGCTTTGTCATCATTCATTAATTTCCATTGTAGTATATTTATGAAATTAGATAACTTATATTACAAAAAAAAACTGTGAGCCAAATGACATTATGAACACATCCAATCTCAAATTATTTGTTGTCTTATTTCATGGTCTGCAAATTATAGGTCAATTTAGAACTAATTGATGCCATGGTCTTGAAAGTGTCATCTTTGTGACTGGATGGAATATATGTGATTATTTCAGTTACTTGTGATTTTCCCTCCATATATGAATGTTGAATAGATATTCCACTGTTCAATAGACAAAAGACTAATTGTTTGTTAGTTTCATTTCAGGTTGACATGCGACGAGCAAACAATTGTGAGATAATGCTTACGAAAATTAAAATGCCTCTGCCTGATATGATTGTGAGTTCACTTCCTGGTCCAACCTGTCTATACTCATAATAAAAGTGGGCACTCCAGTTTCAGTTTGTGATACGTTGATGACTCTTAGTGACTGTTGTTATTCAGTGTACCTGCCATGTTAGCCCTAAAATGTATTGTAATCAATTAATTTTGTAGTATATAAAAGATTAAAAAGTCATAGCAACGCTGACACTACACTCCCTACCCTACATTATATTATAATTTCATAGATCAGACCATTCTTTATTAATGCATTGTAAAAGTATCAACTTGAATGTTTGTTGTTTCTCTTTGCTAATACTGGCATATATGATCATTATTTGTTAAAGCCATCGCTGAACTGTATGATTTCTAGATGCATGTTTTTGTTTCTTAGGTAATTATTCATACTTATGACATTGCACATTGTTTTATGTTGGCTCTTCCAATAAATCCCTGCCAGTCTGGTTCTTATTTTGTACTCTCACATACTTTTGTTTTATGATTGCGTCTGCCAGAATGCGATTTTGGCTCTGGACACTTCTGTGCTTGATAATGACCAAGTGGAGAATCTCATTAAGTTTTGCCCTACAAAGGAAGAGATCGAGATGTTGAAGGTAATTCTTTTCACATGTTTTCTCTATTCACCTTATGGTTTGACTTGCTTTCCTAATCAGAATTTGACATGTTTTTTTTTATCATAAATGTGTGTCCTTGTCTCACATTTCAGGGTTATAATGGCAACAAAGAAATGCTTGGGAAATGCGAACAGGTGAGTTCTGTGTTTCATTTCACACAGTGCCTCATTGTTTTTTGGGGAAAGGGCCTCCTTTATGTGTTGATGGAAGCTTTAAACTACAATGTAGTTCTTCCTCGAGCTGATGAAAGTTCCACGTGTAGAGGCCAAGCTAAGAGTATTTGCTTTCAGAATTACTTTCTCAACACAGGTTTGGTGAACCCCCAGCCAACTTGCCTGAAATATGTGCCTCCTCCATAATTTTGTAGTATGTCTGTATGTGATTGTGTTATTTGACCTTTTTCGCAGGTAGATGAGCTAAGAACTAACCTAACCACCATAAATGATGCAACAAAGGAGGTATGGTGATACTCTGTTACAATATTGAGATATGTTGTACCGTACAACATATCTGGCTTAATGGCTTGATTTATGCAGGTCAAAGAGTCTCTGAAGTTACGGCAGATAATGCAGACCATTCTCACATTGGGGAATGCATTAAATCAAGGGACAGCACGAGGTATTTTAGGAAGGTGCTTCTATGCTTCACCCCCCTGGGAGTTCCACCAACCTAAAGCACAAAGTCAAGAGTGAATTTGTATGATTCACCCCTTGGAGTGCTTCAAGATTTGTGTAACTCGCATTAAACGGGTGAAGCATAGAAGCAGGTTCCTATCTAATAACTGCAGAGAAGTCATATGCAATGCCTTTTTCTCGGAGAACTTTCAGTGACACGTCTGTGGATTGATTGAACAGGTTCTGCTGTTGGCTTCAGATTAGACAGCCTTCTTAAACTGTCGGATACTCGAGCTAGAAATAATAAAATGACGCTGATGCATTATTTATGCAAGGTATTCACTTGTAACTGAGACCTGCTTAATCAGTTAGTCACCTTACAGGTCTTTACTACTGAACACATGTTACATACTTCATTATCAACTTTTGTTAGATATGAACATTAGTGTGCCCCTAGCCTCTCCTCTAATATGGCAGAGCTCACAAGATTGTACTCCAGTGGGCACTAGCCCTTCTACATGCTGATGTGGTGCTAATTCTGAATCACATTTATGACTCATTTATATTTAATAAGCTTCATTAGTCATTATCCATGAGAAGGCTTAGATCCCCTGATTATATCACTATTTTTAAATCTGACTGCAACTTTCTTGGGACTAAGGCTTTTTGTTGTTGTTGTTTGTTGATTCCCAGCATATGTATTATACTCTATTCATAATTTGGACCGACGATTAATCAAATTATATGCATACTTAGTGCACAAAAGTTATATGCATGGATTAATGTATCAAATATCTCTTAAGAAGACATCAATTGTAGCACTTGGTACTATATTGCTATATTATAAAGATATTAGTTGTGAAAATATTACCTCTAAAGAGGCATGGTAGAGACATGTATATTGCTACATGTGTTTCCTAATACACTTACTAAAAACAAACGGCGGGGGTATAAATGATTTTGTTGTAGTCATGGACTCATGCTACATGTGTTTAGTATCTATTTGGTACATGGTAGCTCAGTGTTTTTTTTTAAAAAAAAAAAGATTAGTAACTATTTATCTCTAGAATTGACAAAAACTGATACAATCAGACTACAATGATAGGATACTCCAAATACCCCAAAGGTCAATTGTCACCATATGTCAATATTGATATCAATTGTTAAGCAGTAAATGGATTCACTATGTGACAGTTAGATCCTAAGATCTTACCATATCAGCTTGTACTAAATGTGTGCCTATACAAAGCTTGCTTTTAAGTTTACAGTTGTAGCAGTCCAATCAGATTCAGGCATGTATTTGTTGACCTCGAATCATTTTCCTTTGTGAATATCTTTCATGCAAGTTACAGTCCTGGGGAGGTGGTGGTCAAGGGTTGCTTGTGTACTTCAAAGGTTTAGGATTGTCAATGGCAAATGTCTGAAAATCTCACCAAGGTTTTGGCTAAAGCTTGCTAGACAGGTTTATGGCTGAGTTATCGTTAAGATATTGTGAGCTGGACTGCTTTTCCCTGCTTTCAAACGAGTTATCTGGTCCTGACTAACTTTACCTGGTTAACTGCACATTATGGTTTTTTGTCAGAAATATGGGTGCTTCTCAGTAAACTGATTGTGTCAAGGTACTAGTCTTGTTCTAGTCATCAAACCAGTTTAAAGCCAATTTGTGCTACTTTTGTCTTACATCATGAAAACCACACATGCTCGTAAAAGTGGCCTGGCATGCTAATATTCCACATCATATCAGCTTTCTTTGAGAATCAAATCATCTCAAGTTTGATCAAAATTATAGAAAGAATTACAAAGGTTTATGACATCTAGTAGGTATATTCTAAAAATATAATAATTAGTGAAGAATGTAATGATACTTATTTGGTATCATGAATGTTATCGTTTTGTTATATAAATGTGGTTAAACTTGAAATGCTTTGACTCTCCAAGAAAGTTGGAATGACTAATAATTTAGGATGGAGGTAATAGCTACTTTAACCCAGTTTCATGGCAAGTCCACTTTACTTTTTGCATACCACATTTTTTTGTCTGCCTTGTGGCTGTTAGTCTGTCATTTTTTTATTCATAATTTAGCTAACTTCTTTCCATTTCTATACATGCAGCTTCTTGCTGAGAAAATGCCTGAACTTCTTGATTTTGACAAAGACCTTATTTATTTGGAAGCAGCTTCCAAGGTATTTCAATCAACTTGTCCTTTGCACTTCTGGGTGAATAATGAGCTTTCTACTCATCAACTATGTTACAAAACAATTGAATTTGTTAATCCCCACAGATCCAACTGAAATTGCTTGCGGAAGAAATGCAAGCAATAAACAAAGGTCTTGAGAAGGTGGAGCAGGAGCTAGCTGCTTCAGAAAGTGATGGTGCAATTTCAGTTGGCTTCCGTAAGGTATGGTAGGGTTTATATCTCTTCTTTTAGGAGTTGCTGGATGGCTGAACTTAAATTAGTTTACGTCAATACATCACTTCAAGATGCTTTAGGGTTAATCTATTAAGTAAAAAATGCAGTTTCATGTCCCCAGATCTTGCACTCACTATATTCTTGTATTTTTCTTCCTGTTCTTACCCTTCCACCTCAGAGACTCGGTGGGCCTCTCTACCTGTGGTGAAATATGAGTTTTTTTTTTCCTGATTTGTAGTTTTATATGTATAGCAGTAAAATTGCATGTAATTGTTCAACATACTTGTGAGTTGTGACAAGTGCCTAGGCATGCATAGTGCGCACCTCAATTAAATTTACATGTGTAGTAGCCTAGTAGGTGAACAATAATTAAGACTTTTTTACTGACTGAACTAAGATTGATTGTACAGGCATTGAAAAGCTTTCTTGATGCAGCAGAAGCTGAGGTTAGGTCCCTCATTTCTTTGTATGCTGAAGTGGTGAGTCACTGCCATAAAATGTATTTACCCTGTTTTCCTGTTCTTGTTATATATTCTGATATTTTAGTCTTGCAGGGAAGAAATGCCGATTCGCTAGCTCAGTATTTTGGTGAGGATCCTGCACGCTGCCCGTTTGAGCAAGGTACGTATGTTCTAGTTTTTGTCGTATTTAAATGTTTTACTAGACGTTGGCTCATTGGTTCTCTTGGTTACACACATTTACATTACTCATGCTATCCCATCTGAACATGTAGTGATGGAAGTCAATACCAATAAATTTTTCTTTGAAAAGGATATTTAAGCAAAAAAATCACCTTTGAGTAATCTAATCTTGATTACCCCACTAGGTCACCATAGGCTTCAGTTTGTGCATTACATTATATCAAACATAATTCTGTCTTCTTTTATCAAAACTGTAGCTTTTTTATTCTTTAGCGCCTTGAGGCCTTGAGTACTTTTCCACTGATTGTCTTTTATCAAACTGTAACTTTTTATTGAATTTGCTAATATCGGTGACTGGATAGTTGAATTGATCTGATTGCCTGGCCCCCTTCAGTCTCCCTGCAAACTGAACCATCTTTGTATGATTGACACGAATCTATTTTGAAGCACAGCTGTATGTAGTTCTTATGTTTACCTGACCAATTATTGCTTTTTCAGTGACATCAATTTTGGTTATTTTCGTGAATATGTTCAAAAAATCACGCGATGAAAATGCTCGAAACGCTGAGGCTGAGAAAAAGAAACTGGAAAAGGAAAAGGCAAGTGTGTCTGCTAAATAAAGCTTGGAATGACGCTACTGCTATGCCAAAGTAACATCTTTGTGAAGCTGGAGTGCTGGACTGTGACAAGGACCTGCAGTATAATTTGCAGTATTGCAGAACCTGCTTTGAAATCTTCAGTATGCAGAGGTGTCGTGCCAGGAATCTCGCTATCTATTTGCCATCCATTGAATGGTAGGCTCTTAACTGCCGCTCACCATATCTATCTTTGCATGTATTTTGGTGATTGCTGTCTGCATTAATTTTACACCCATGGATGCAGTTTTGTACTCCTTCCATTTCAAATTATATTTCACTTTGGCTTTGTCCCAAGTCAAAATCTCTAACTTTGACCAAGTTTTTTTTAAAAATGTATTATCATCCACAAGTTTAAGTAAATGCACTTTTAAAATATATTGTACGGAGAATTTAACCAAACAAATTTGATGTGATAGATGTTGTGCAACTTTGTATAAACTTGATGGAAGTTAAAAGAAGTTTGACTTAGGAAAAAGCCAAAGTGAACTATAATTTGGAATGAAGTTTATAGGAAGTTGTAGCTTTCTTACTGAATTCAGATAACAGGGTCATTTCAAATACTCATGATATCCAGCCCCATACCTTTTTCCTCTTTTTGTGCAGGTTACCTTTGCGAATTCCAAGGTCTAGGAGCTTTCGTGCTCATCTCCAGTTGGAATGTATGAACAGATGACTGAACAAACATACGGACGCCACGGCTGCTGTAGTTTTTGCGTGTAAATATAAAATATAACAGTTACTGGAGCATAGCTGTCTTACCTGTACATAAAATTAGGCCAAGGCCCCAAGCGGGGACGAAGAAAACAACACGAGTGTTCCCTTTTTGTTTTAGAAAATAAAGACGAGTATTGTACAATTATGCTGTGTTACCCAAGAGCCAAACGACGACTACAAATCATTTGCACTTCATTCATTTATCCATTGCGAGGCACGTTACTGTTTAGCACACTACTTGACATCATAGATTAGGGTGCTGCCTGGACCTAAGGAACTAATTATTATTCTTTCAATTATAAGTTATTATAAAAAATTTGAAGAGCAAAGCATGTCAAGTTAGTGGCCTGTGGGGTGGCCGGCTTCGGGAGGGCACAAGACACTTGGGCCTGATGCCCTGATCCGATAAAGCTAGCTAGCTAGCTGGACGCGCTCCTACCAGTTGCTTCCCGCCGAATCGACGGCACCGGCCACCGGCACCGTCAGTTCCGTCACGCAGCCAGGCGCCCGGGCCACAGGCAGATGATACGAGAGAACATGAGAGTAATCAGAGAGCAGCGCCGCGTGTACGGGGCGAGCAGCACGCCAGCACAGAGCACACAGCATGCCTTCACGAGCTCTAGCGCTTGATCTGTGCAGTGTACTGTACTGCAGAACTCAAGTAAGGAAGATATTTGGGAAAGCGAGGCCGACGAACGGCCGATCCGGTTTCTGGACTGGACTGTTTCACTGGTAGTGCCAGTGTGTCTGGAAAGCTCCCGTACCTGGCTGGACGATCTTTTGGTCACTGCGCTCTACTGTACCTGCACAGACTGGGGATGTCCAAAACTCTGAATCAATTAGGAAGGGCTTTGTGCAAACGACGACGGACAAACCTGCTATAAGAAAATTTCCAATGTTGTTTATGTACGTTTCCCTTAACAATGTCACCTGAGCTTGGGCTTTGCTTACCGGTGCCGCCTGCTTTAACTAAATTTGTTGATCAGTGCGGAAGGCAAAGCAACCGATGGCTACACCTGAAAAGCACCTGTAACGAATACTGCTACAGAGAGGGAAGCCTCCAAAGCCTCTTTCTTGTCCTCACTACTACCTGTACTCAGTTTCAGTGCGAATCTCCATGACACCTTGTCCAACCCCCCCACCTCCACCAAGGCCGTCATATTCTGCAGTCCTACTCCTCACTCCAAAATTGTCACAAGCTGGCCGACCTTTTCGTCTTTCCCCACCGTCGTGATTAACCGATCGATTATGCCTATAAAACCCATCCCCCGAGCGAGTGCAGGATAACCCACAGCCGACACACTCACTCTCGCTAGCTAGCTAGCGCGAGCTATGGCGTCGACGTCGACGTCTCTGCGCGCCACAGCACCTCAGCTCCTCCTCGTGCTCTCCCTGCTGCTGGCTGCTGCTGCTGCAAGTGCCTCGTCCCTGCTTCCCCCGAACAATGCACATCCAGCACCCCCGGCGGCGAAGGCAAGGGAGGGCGGCATCATCTCGGCGGGGCTCATCTCCACGCTGCGCGAGACGCTGGACGCCATCAGGGACGTGGCGTCCATCATCTCGTCGTTCCCCATCGGAGGCATCCTCGGGGGCGGCGGCGACCTCCGCCTCTCCTCCGCCGTCGCCGACTGCCTCGACCTCCTCGACCTCTCCTCCGACGAGCTGTCGTGGTCCATGTCCACCACCTCCTCCGACGACGGCTACTACAGCCCGCTAGCGCAAGTGCCGGCGGCCGCCTCGGCACCGGCGACGCCCGCTCCGACCTGCGGTCCTGGCTGAGCGGCGCGCTCGGGAACCAGGACACCTGCAAGGAAGGCCTGGACGACACTGGCTCCCCGCTGGCCTCGCTCGTCGCCACGGGACTCCAGGCCGTCACCTCGCTCCTCGCCGACGGTCTCGTCCAGGTCGCCGCCGCCGCGGCCGAGGACGCGGCGTCGACGTCGACGTCGGCATCCTCATCCTCTTCCCCACCGCGGTGGGTGCGCGCGAGGGATCGGCGGCTGCTGCAGATGCCGGTGGGGCCCGGGGGCCTGGCGGTGGACGCGGTGGTGGCGCAGGACGGGAGCGGCAACTTCACGACGGTGAGCGCGGCATTGGAGGCGGCGCCGTCGCAGAGCGCGGCGCGGCACGTGATCTACGTGAAGAAGGGCGTGTACAAGGAGACGGTGGAGGTGAAGAAGAAGAAGTGGAACGTGATGCTTGTCGGCGACGGCATGGGCGTCACGGTCATCTCCGGCCGCCGCAGCTACGGCGACGGCTACACCACCTTCCGCAGCGCCACCGTCGGTGAGTGCATGTGCCCTCCTAACTCGTCCTAAGTCCTAACTGTGTGTTTTCTCCTTTATGCTCTCAAATCAAATAATTAAATCTCGTGAAAACTCGACCATGTTGGAAAGAGACGCGTAGACAGTCATTGAAAACGTAGTACAAGCTCAAGATCGACTTGAAGGCAAACAGTAGTAGTGCATCGTAGGACGGTAGGAGTAGAGAGAGGATTATATCATGGTGCATGCATGAATTGAATGAATACGCAAATGCATGGTCAAAGCCAAAACTACGACGAACGATTGGTGCGCTAGCAATATACATACCTAGTTTTGTTTGCTTTTGGTAAGCTCTAGAGTCACCTGGGATAATTAAGCTCATTGAGCTTACATTGTCAGCTTTATAATTACTTATAATAATAACTGTACGTACACGTATATATAGTGGCATACTAGTGTAGTCAAGGGGTGCCATCATTGCACTGTAGTATGGCTATACAGTACGACCAACAACCCAACCGTACGCTGCGGTGCACGTCAGGCGTGGCAGCAAGCAAGCATGGACGATCACCGTCACCGGCAAAGCGCGCAGAGTAGCGGTATCACGGGTCGGTGCGGTACCAACCGAGTGGTGCTGACCGCGCCGTACCAGAGTCCAGAGGGTGTGTGTGTGTGTGTACACACACTACAACACAACGGGCTTGATCAAAGCAGCAGAAGTAGTTATAACTGCGCCGGGGTTGATGCAATGTCACGTTATTTATTATAGTTGCCTCCTGAGCCCTGGCATGCACCGTCTCACTTACGGGCAGCTGCGGCGCACGCAGTGTTCCCGTGCTAGCTGCTGTAGCTATTTATATAGGTGCAACTGTGCAAGTGCGGCGAGCCGGAAGTTCCACGAATTGTGTGCACTGTGGTCTGTGCAGTAGTAGTGTAGTGCATTCAAGCTCCGCTCCGCCACCATCCTCACCCACCGGCCCCCGCCTTAACTACACTGCTTCAGCCTCCAGGACCGGACCGTACCGCACCGCACCGACGCAACAACAATCTTCGGATCTTCCGGCAGAAAAAGGATGCCGCTGCGGCCGCGCTGCACTGCTCTGCTCGACTGCTACGTCCGTGTCATGAGATGAGGATGACCACGGCGCGCCTGGGGCCCTGGCCGCCCAATTCCTGCGGCTGCGGGTTGGGTTGGGATTGGAGTTCGGATGGCATGTGCAAAAGCTGCTGCTCAGTGCTCACTCGCGCGCATCTCGCCGCGCGCCTTGTGATCTCGGGTCGGGTTCGGTTCCCGCCGTCCAGTCTCGGCGCTCTGTTTTTTTTTTATATATTATAACAAGGAACATACTGGGTCCTTTCCAAGATAAATAAATGCCTTTATATATAAAAATTTAAAATTGATTTTGTTAAATAGATCATTGAATGTATTTTTCTACAAATTTATACATGTAATGAAAACAAAAAAAGAAAATAATAGTTCTTTTATGACGGGTAGAGTAGAAAGGCCTCCCAGATTACACCAAGCATGTTTCGTCCATCCTTAGCAGAGTTATTTGGTCAGGTCAATTATTGTTGATTTGCATATTTATAGTTTGATTATACTTGTAGAAAATAATAGCAATATTTATATCTCTAAACAAATTAATTATCAAAATATAAGCAATGATCTATGTAATTATATATCATAACTATTTCTTCTTCTTCTTATAAGTTTAGTGTTAAAGTTATTTCTTACTAGAACTCTAGAAGGCAAGAACGACCGGTAAACAAAAAGGACGGACGGGCAGAGTACCGAACATTTGCGTTGCATGCACAGGATCCCATGGTGGATCGCCTTTTGGCCCAGCGGTTGGCTACCATTAGTTGGTCAAGCAACCAGCTGGTCCGCGCTTACATTACACGAACCTGTTAGTTTCCTGTTGTGCAGCATGACCGAATTAATTGTCGCCCTTGTCCATATGACATGTGGGCCCTTGTCTCCCCTGCCAGACGAGATCCATTCGATCACCTCACCTCACTGCATGCATGGAGACTCATCAGATGGCATACCTATGCACTGCAGCTGTGCCAGCCACCACTAATCCATTCAGTAATCTGATTCCAATCTACAGTATTCTGCCTGCTCCCACCCTGACCTGCTTTTATTTATTTATTCAGCTGTGAGCGGCAAGGGGTTCATCGCGCGTGACCTGACGTTCGAGAACACGGCGGGTCCAGCGAAGCACCAGGCCGTGGCGCTGCGCTGCGACTCGGACCTCTCCGTCTTCTACCGCTGCGGCTTCGAGGGCTACCAGGACACGCTGTACGCGCACTCGCTCCGCCACTTCTACCGCGACTGCGTCGTCACGGGCACCGTCGACTTCGTCTTCGGCAACGCCGCCGCCGTGTTCCAGAACTGCTCCCTCCTTGCGCGCCGCCCGCTGCCCGACCAGAAGAACTCCGTCACCGCGCAGGGCCGCCTCGACGCCAACATGACCACCGGCTTCGCCTTCCAGTTCTGCAACGTCTCCGCCCACGCCGACCTCCTCCTCCCCCTCAACGGCACGACCACGCAGACGTACCTTGGCCGGCCATGGAAGCAGTACTCCCGGGTGGTGTTCATGCAGTCCTACATCGGCGACCTGGTCCGCCCCGAGGGGTGGCTCGCGTGGGACGGCGACTTCGCGCTTGACACGCTCTACTACGGCGAGTACGTCAACACCGGCCCCGGCGCCGCCGCCGTCGCCGCGCGGGTCAAGTGGCCCGGCTTCCACGTCATGACCAGCGCCACCGAGGCCGGCAACTTCACTGTCGCGCAGTTCATCGAGGGCAACATGTGGCTGCCGCCCACCGGCGTCAAGTACACCGCCGGCCTCACGTCCTGATCGCTTGCTTCTTCACCTTGAACCTTGCATTCATGGGTACGGTGTTGTAGGCTTTGCTTGGTAGTACTGTAACCGTATACTATATATACTAGCACAATAGTCCTATTTACTATATACATGATATCTTTGGAGGAGAATCTAAGAAAATGGTGGGTTAATTACTTGTTCATTTTTTCTATATTTCAGGTGCCTCAAATTTTATGAATTTTATATTTTATTATTTATCCTTTTGTGTTATAACATATTAATTTTTTTGTCCTTGTCCTCCTATAGAAATAATTATAATTGTTAAATTCTCTTTGTGTCAATATATATAAGATTTTGTAAGGTTTGTAGTTTGGGATTTTCTATGTTACTCTCAAATAACTGTGAACCGTCGATTTAAATAGCAATTATCATAATAGAATATATATAAGGAAAATATCTTCCTATTATATTTAATATGCATGCATTATCTAACTTTCCTAACATGATCTCAAGTGTTTAATAAATAATAACATGGACATGGACACACTTCACATGTGTAGCCGTATTTTATTTTATCGTATATAACATAATGATTTATATTTTGAACTAATATATAGTTCTATTTTATGGTACTCTGTACAGATTTATATAATTTAAACATTGTTTTGTAACTAAAAATATAGAATATATGCCCTAACATGATTTTGTAAAATTTATTGTATTTGTTGGAACATGACAAATGAACTGAAAATTGAAATTCGTTTCATTTTCATCATGAAAAAGTAAATTTCCTGTAACGTGATTGTATTGTGATAGTTTTTCTGCTGTAGCATGACTATATACCCAATTAAGAACCGAAATTATCTATTGTGTAATCGTCGACAAAAAGGAAATAAATTCCATGTATACATGCAAATAAAGGGGGGGGGGGAGTTCGTTATTTATTTTTCCCTTTTATTAATTATTTTTTTCTCCTAATATTCAAGGGCTTGGATTTATTTGAACTCTTACCTCTTAAGATGTAATAGGTGTACCGTAGCAAGGCCCTTGTAGTTTTGTCTAACACATTGTTTAGTTCTGGAACTAAAAATTACAGACCGTGTCTACATAAATTGCAACGAACTAAAACTGTAATTGTAGTATAAAATATATGCAATAACTATCGTCTGAAATAAAACTAAAATTCAGACACCTGAAATTTAGCAAATCCCTTACTTGTTTGATCGGGCCTTTTTTACACCCAAGTATGTAGAAATGGCGGAGATTGAGTCTTTTCTTTAATTGGGTAATACTAGTATTTATCTTATATATTTTCTTCTGGCAACAGAGAAGCTGCAATAAGCAAGTCAACAGTATTACTTCTCAAATGTTCTACAAGTTCAGGAAACTGCATATGTTCAAGAACCTCTGAACTGAGAATGGACAAACTCCCTCTGAGGAAGACTGACTGAAATGACCTGACCAGGAAGCTCCTAGCCAAAATCAAGTTAAAATTGCTCCTAAGGGCACATGTTCCCATAGTGTGGGTCGTTAGATTCACTCCGAGATTCGTGCACAGCAGAAAAAAGACAATAAAAAATTATCTATCTCCTATTGTGCAGACTCTCGGAGTGAATCTAACGGCCCACACCATGGGGGCATGTGTCCTTAGAGCATGGTTAATGGTAGAGCCAAATATTTAGCTATAATTCAAATACTAAGAGCCTAAGCTATACAATAGTTAGACTCTTACTTGGCTATAAACTTTCTTTATTATTATATGTTTTTATTTTCTCTCTTGTTTCTTCTCATAATTCTATATATTGAGACCCATTGATGTCTAAATATTGGGACCAGAAGAACTCCGTCACCGCGCGCCTCGACGCCAACATGACAACCGGCTTCGCCTTCCAGTTCTGACCGCAGCGCGGTCCGCTACGGTCTCCTGGAGGAGTGAAATCGCCGCACCGCGGTCCGCTAGGCGATCCGCTGCCGGCCTTCGTCCGCTGCAGACAACGCAATCCTGTTCACACACGCTATTGCTAGCTGGCCCACAATGCACAGGAAAGCCCATGCGCGGGAGTACAGCGGCGTGGGGCCAGGTGCTGCGCGAGGCGGGCAGACACACATGCAAGGGAGAGAGGAGAGAGAGTATAGGATGGGTCCCACAAATTCAAATACTAAAAAATCTAATAATTCACAAACCAAATAACTAAATTAAATTTTGATCACAACATTAAATTTGTTTCAATAAATCCTTCAAAACAAGATCTCACATGGATATATTCCGATAAAGTTGTAAATAAGCTCTAATGTTAGTTGATATAGAGTACCGGATATAGAGGATGATGGATGCGGAAGAAAGACGTATAAAGAAGAGAATATTGATGACTAGGATAGATAGAGGATGAATTTAGAGTAATAACAGTGCGGTCAGTCTAATACGAGCACTATACATGCTAGCACAATAGTCGTCCTATATATTACTGGGCGGATCCAGGGGTCGGGGGGGGGGGGGGGGGGGGGGGCAGCCCCATGGCCTCCTTTCTCTATTAAAGCTATATAAAAATTACTTCTTTCTCCATTAAATTTCTTCAAAATTTACTTATTTCTCTATTAAATCTCTATAAAATTCTCCAAAATCTTCATTGTTGATCATGATATTTATAATTAGCCCTCCTTGATCGTATTCTGGATCCGCCACTGACTATATCTTTGAGGAAAATCTAAGAGAATGGTGGGTTAATTAGTTGTTTGATTGGGCCTTTTTTACACCCAAGTATGTAGAAATGGCGGAGACTGAGTTTTTTTTCTTTTGGTAATACTAGTAGTTGTCTTATGTTTTCTTCTGTCAAACAGAGGAGCTGCAGTCAGCAGTTCCTCTGTTACTTCTCAAATTTCGACCAGACAGGTCGTAGCCAAAACCCCTTAAATTTTCACGCTGAGAGTTGTGAAGTCCTGTGCTTTGTAAGTTAATATTCCTGTATCAGTAACTCAGTTCTTCATCAGTTTCAGAAAAAGAGAAAGAAAAAAAAAAGAGAAGCAAATCAGTTCTTCCGCCCCTAGGTATCGCCTACCCTCTTTACTGCTTTTGCAACTCATAATACGTTACACTGAAAAAGAAATCTGATACATCAATACATGTACAGCATCCAAATCAAATACAAACAAGTATACAAGTAGTGACACACTGTACAGGGATTATGGTCAGCAACACAACACAGCACCTTGTTTCGTCCAGTCGTCCGTGGATCAACATGCTCCCAACAGCTGAAGATTAGTGATCCACCATGCATACTGCATGGACAAATCAGGCATAAGGACCCGATCGATGACATCCTCTGCTCTCCTCCGATTCAGAATTTCAGATGCACCATGCATGCCACAAGAAGATCAGAATGTCCTCCGATTATATTCACGTCCACAAGCCGTACTTCACCGGCGTCCCGGTGGGTTTGATCCACGGCTCGGCGTGCAAGAAGTTCTGCACGGTGAACTTATCGGCCTTCACCTTGCTGATCACCTTCTTGTAGCCAGGCCAAGCCACGCGGCCGGCGGTGTCGGCGCCTGGGCCGCGGTTGGCGTACTCGGCGTACCACAACGTCTTGAGCGCGAAGTCGCCGTTCCACGGCAGGTATCCAGCCTTGTCGATGAACGCGGGGATATCGGACTCCATAATGAGCGTGCGCGAGAACTCGCGCCACGGGCGGGCGAGGTAGCTCCGGATGGGCGTGCGGGACGCGTCCCTGAGCGCCTTCTCGGCGGTGAAGCGGCAGTACTGGAAGACGAAGCCGGTGGTCTCGCGGCCGTCCGCGCGGCCCTGCGCCGTCGCGATGTTCTGCTGGTTGTCCATGGGTCGGCGGAGCAGCAGCACGCAGTTCTGGAACACGGCCGCCGCGTCGCCGAAGACGAAGTCGATTGTGCCCGAGATCACGCAGTTGCGGTAGAAGTGCGCCTTGGAGTGCGCGTACAGCGTGTCCTGGTACGCGTCCATCCGGCAGTTGAGGAAGATGGACCTGTCTGACTGCACCAGCAGCGCCACCGCCTGGTGCTTCGCCGCGCCGGCCGTGTTGCGGAACCCTAGCGCGATGCCGATGAACCCGTCTCCTTGCGCGTCTGCACGGTGCATGCGTCTGTCTGTCAGAGATTTTTTGAGGCCACGCGTACGAAAGGTGATGCTTGCTTTCTTTCGTCATCTTAGTCTTACTGAAGGTTGCGGTTTTGTAGGTGGTGAGGCCGTCGGCGAAGTTCCTGCTGCCGGTGATGACGGTCTTCATGGCGCCGTCACCGTACATGGTCACGTTCTCCATCGCCCTGGTGATCGTCACGTACTCCTCGTACACCCCTTGCTTCACGTAGATCAGGTACCTGTCCCCATGGCGCATCAAATTGAAGGAATCAAGGGCAGAACGAAAAAGGGTCGTCAGTGCATGCATATATATGCTGTGTCCAGGGGGGGCACTGGCACCTTCCGGTGTACTGCTTGGGCATGGCACTGAGCGCGTCGTTGATGGTCTTGAACTTGCCGCTGCCGTCCTTGGCCACCACCACGTTGGGCTTCAGTTTGCCCTGGAAGTTGCCCTTGAGCAGCCTCCTCTCCGGCCCGTTCACCCACGGTGGGGTGTCTTCCTCAGTGCCGAGCAGCCTCCGGTTGCCGGCCGCGGGGGCGGCGGCGGCGTCGTCAGTGTCGTCATCGTCACGCCCCAGGAACGTGCCGGAGTAGTTGACCTTGGGTTGATTCTCCACGTCTTCTCCGTCGTGGTTGCCAAGTAACCTCCGATGGGTGAACCCGGGGATGTGGAGCGCGAGCAGGACCGACGAGGCCTTCTCGATGATTGCCAGCGCGTTGCTGGTCAGCTCCTTCCCGGTCTCCATCGTGGCGGTCATCTGCTTCTTGAGGTCTCCGTCGGGGAACCCGTCGATGCACGTCTCCATGTGCGCGACCACCGCACTGAGCAGGACGCGGAGCTCGTACCCGCGCCTGGTGACCCCGTCCATGCCGCTGCCGGCGTCGATGCCGTGGAGCGTACGCCCGAGGTCGTCCTTGGCGTTCTGGTAGATCTCCCTGCAGTCCGCCACGGCGGCCTTTACGCGCGGGTCGTCGCTCTTGATCACCTCCGACCGGTTGAACGCGTTCCCGAGGGCGTCGCCGATCACCGCCACGGCGGCTCGGACCAGGTCCTTGGGCGACGACTCGCTGCCGTTCGTGGCCGCGGCTGCTTTGGATAGGCTCTTCTCGCAGGCGTCCCTGTAGTCGGTCTGCGCGCACATCATCTTCACGCTCTTGGACGCGCTGATAAGGCTCGGCCCAGAACCCGATCCGCCGCCGCCGCCGGACGGGGAAGGGGACGACGAGTCGTCCTCGGTGCTAGCGTTGTACGCGACGGCGGCGCCGCCCATGACAATGAGGATAAGTATGACCGACGCTGCGCCGGCGGCGAGCATGACGCGCCTACGCTGCTGCCGCTGCCTCTCGATGCGCCGCCGCTCCGTGAGCGGACCGAAGTCGGAGAAGGCTGTCGACATGGTCGACGGTTTGCCCCCTTCCCCTTCCTTCTCTCTCTCCCTCTGCCCTTACCTGGGGAGGAAAGGCAGAGAGGACGCAGAAAGCGCAACAGAGTGAAGGGAGATGCCCTCGTTTGCATGGCGAGAAACAATGGCGCCGAGAGATTTGAGGAAGTCTAGTTAATTTGGGAGTTGGGAAAAATTTACAAACTTCCCGCTACCCGTTTACTTCTTGCCTGAAAAAATGGCCACTGCCTGTAGCAGGACGAGCGCATCTTCCATTCCAGCATTTGACGTCGATCGTTATTGCTTGGCTTCAAATGGCAATTTAGCCCAACCAAGATTCTAGGCCCGTTGGGCCTGCTTGTTCTATTGTTCGTTACAAGTTACAAGGCGTTGGATTTTCTTTATTTTTCAATTTGTTTCTAATAAAAAGTACACATGTGAAAGGGCTCAATAGCACCTGAGGTCCTTGGTAAACGAGCGTCGCTAGCGAGATGTGTGTGTGATGACTTCGTTAATCTCATCCCGAGAATCTACCAGCAAAGTCTCCAAAAGTGCTCATAAGAGAAGGTTTAAATGACGACTTTTCTCTTTCTACCTTATAGAAGGATGATATTATCCTTTTTTGCACAATATTCCATTCGTCCCAAAATAATTGTCGTTATCGCTTTCCGAAAAATACTTTTGATTAAATATATATTAAATTATATTAATATTTATGTTACATAATTAGTATCATCTGAATGATCTTTAAGTCTAGTTTTTTTAACAAAATTATTTGAAGATATAAATGTTGTTCGTATTTTATATAAATCAAGTCAAACGTGTGGCACGAACACTAAAAACGACATTTAAATTGAGACGGAGGGAGTATATCTTAAAAAAAAGAATGATAACTTTATACGTGAACTTAGATATATAAATAAAAAAATAATATAAAATTTATAGTGCGCAATGAGATATACAACTCTCTAGTTTACTAACTTTTATCAGAAATCATCTTGATGCTGAAATAATCTATATGTTCCTATATGTATCACATTATATCGATTGTTTCAATATCAAGATGACCTCAAAGAAAAATGTAGCGACTCACAAAGGTGTAGGTATCGTCGTGATCCAGAATTTTATAAAGTATAATACTCCCCTGTGCAGTATATATATGTAAAACATCATGACATTTTATTACCTTGTATGAAGATAAAATCTATATACTATTTTTAAAGTTTGATGGGATAAATAACTTTGTGGCGATCATTTTTGTTGAATAATCAATTTATAGATCTAAATTACTTTGACACCGATATAGCCTCAAACATAAGAAAGAAGAAATGTGAGTTGTAATGCTACATATTGCAATTTTCATGTAATAATTGTTATCTACTCCCTCTGTCCCAGAAAATATGTTGTTGTAGCGTTTAAATGTCGTCCAGCAGCCAGCTAGCTACGTATGTGGGTCCCGCACCTATAGCAATCAATTGCACCGTACCTTGGGTTCTCCACTACCGTCCGGTTGGCCAATCAGCAGCCACCGTCCCTCCACTTGCGCATGGGAACCAGCCTCACCTGTCCATACTCTGTACGTAATTATTGGTGCATGTCGTAGACAGTAGGGGCATGCAGGGTCTTTGTTCTATCTCCTTGGTACCGATGTCCAAGTCTAAAACGACTATAATTTTGGGACGGAGGGAGTATATCTACACTCATGAAAATTCTTATGATTTCCGTTAGAGGAGCCATACAAAAAGGAAAAATCTCGCTGGCAAAAAGAAATCTCGCCATTTAGAGTTGCAAAAATTAAATCTCACCATTATATTTTTTGATATAAGAGAAGTATATTTCTACAAAAAAAAAATCTTGGCAATTTGTTTTTGGCAAAAGGCGAGTTAAAATATCTCACGTGTATCTCTTTTTTTTGAACTTGGGAAATCCTCATTGCACTCGGGTCGACCAATCATCTTGGCAATTTGTTTTTGGCAAAAGGCGAGTTAAAATATCTCACGTGTATCTCTTTTTTTGAACTTGGGAAATCCTCATTGCACTCGGGTCGACCGATCATCGACAACGATTACATTGACACTATCCGGGATTTCACTTGTGATGTGATCTATCCCTTTAGTGCTACCCACTCCAAGAGCAGCCAAATCATGTGCTGCCTTGTTACAGTTCCTTGGAACATAAACACACTCACTACTAATGAAATTAGCTAATGAGAAAGACTTAAGCTCTTCAGTTAGGCACCCAGCAGAGGACAGGTCTGCTTGTGATGATTTCCAGGCTTGCTTCACCTTCAGAGCGTCCGTTTCGATGAGCAAATGGCCAATTCCCATGCTGCTAGCAGCTTGAACACCTTGGAGACACGCTATTGTCTCTGCTTGGAAAGCACCTAGCAGATGGTTCACTCTTCCCCATCCAGCTAGCACCACATCCCCATCGCCATCTCGAATTAAAAAACCCCATCCTCCACATACCTCACCAGGAATAAATGACGCATCACAGTTGAGCTTGAGGACGCCTTCTGGGGGAGGTGCCCAATGTTCTTGTTTTGCTATTGCGACCCTCTGGCTCATTGTCTCCAATGAGTTCAGTTCTTCAGCATATATCCTGATCGCCCTTGCAATGACTTCAAGTGTTCCTCTGCGACCTTCCTCCCTTATCAGATTTCGCTCACACCAGATTGACCAGAGAGTGATGAACATCAGTCTGCGCGTCTCCTTTTTTTATCACAATCTTCTGGATTACCTCCCATGCCAATCCCATCGACAACAACTCTTCTAGTTCCCTCTCCATGTTTAACTCTCTCCAAACCTTCTTGGACAGTTTTCATTTCAGAAACAAGTGGCCTCCATCTTCATCACATCGATTGCACACTGGGCATATCGTATCAATTCTCATCCCTCTTCTGGCTAAGTTCCTTCTCAGTGGATGACTGTTATGTGCCAATCTCCAAATGAAGTGAATCACCTTGTTTGGACACTTCAATTTCCATATTTTCTCCCAAACCGAGTCAACAACACCACTGCCCCCACCTTGTGTACAACCCCTCCCTCTCTCCCTAATCAGGTTATCTCTGAGAACCTTATATGCACTTTTCACACTGAAAGAGCCTCTCTCATCATAGTGCCAAGATAGCATATTTTCTCTCCACTCATTCACCGGCAGCGCTAGTATGAGTTTTGCATCCTCCTCCCAAAAACCATCTCTAACAAGCGAGACATCCCAAGATCAATCAACTCATCAACATAAGTGAGTAAGTTACCTCCTCTTGGTGTGATAGGGCGTCTAGAGGGTTCCCTCGGGATCCAAGGGTCTGACCATATTTTCACATTTGCACCATCTCCTATTCTCCATATCATTCCCATTTTTACTACATACCTTCCCCTGAGAATACTCCTCCAAGTAAACGACATACAACTTCTTGGCTTGGCCTCCATAATCGTTGAGTTTGCAAAATATTTTGCTTTTAGTAGTCTGGCACAAAGAGACTCAGGCCTACTCCACAGACGCCAACACTGCTTTGCCAACATTGCAATATTGAAAACATGAATATCCCTAAACCCAAGCCCACCATCCTTCTTATCTCTTTGCATCAATTCCCTGCTCAGCCAATGGATTTTGTGTTTACCTTGTTGTTGATTCCACCAAAATCGGCACACCATTTTACTGATATCATCACACAGGGTCTTGGTTAAGTCGAAGCAGCCCATGGCAAATGTGGGTATTGACTGGGCAACCGCTTTAATCAGCACCTCCTTTCCTGCCCATGAAAGAAATTTCTCCTTCCAACCCTGAATCCGTTGCCAGACCCTCTCCTTTAAATAAGCAAACGTAGCCCCAACTGATCTCCCCACATGAACAGGGAGCCCCAAGTATCTTTCATTCATTGTCTCTTTTTCCACTTGTAACAAGTCACACACTTCCCTTCTATGAGAGCCATGTGTGTATTCTTACTGAATAAGACAGCAGACTTTGCCTTGTTAGTCACCTGACCCGAGCACCTTTCATACAAATCCAGGATATCCTGTAATTGCTGAGCATCCCCTCCATTCACACGAATCAGTATCAAAGAGTCATCGGCGAAAAGTAGGTGTGATACACTAGGTGCGGAATGACAGATTTTCACTCCGGCTACTCTTCCATCGTTTTCAGCTTTCTGAAGCAAGGCTGAAAAACCTTCTGCACAGATCAAAAAGAGATATGGCGATAGAGGATCCCTCTGCCTCAATCCTCTCTCCGACATAATTCTGTTTGTCAATTCTCCATTAACTTTTATCTGGTATGTAACCGTTGAGACACATTCCATCCTAAGGCTGATCCACTGCTCTACAAATCTCAATCTTCTCAATATCTTTTCCAAAAAGTTCCATTCCACTCTATCATACACCTTGCTCATATCTAACTTTAGTGCAACATAGCCCATATTTCCCTCTCTTTTATTCAGTAAATAATGTGTAATCTCATAGGCAACAAGGATATTGTCAGAGATTAGTCGGCCCGGAACAAAGGCACTTTGAGAAGGGCTGATTACTTCATCTAAAATTGTTCTTAACCTGTCGGCTAATACCTTAGACACAATCTTGTAGGTGACATTGCAGAGGCTTATGGGCCGGAGACCCGAGACCCGTTCTGGACGTTCATTTTTTGGAATCAGTGAGATCATTGTGTCATTCCATCCCTCCGGAAGCTTACTGACATTCAGCACATTCAGAACCTCTGTCGTCAGCTTGCCCCCTACCACATCCTAGAAACTCTTTAAGAAAACCGATGGCATACCATCCGGTCCAGGAGCTTTAAGATCTCCTATTGCATCCGGGGCTTGTTTTACTTCCTCCTCCGAAAACTCTTTCAAGAGGGCTGCATTAATCTCGGGTGTGACTCGGGGCTGCACAGCTTTAAGGAGTTGCTGTGTATGTGAAAGACTTTGTTTGGTTTTGGTTAATTGATGAAACCTATGGACTAACCCTTGACCTAAGTGTATGATCAAGATAGGGTGGTCCACCTTAGAACATGGAGCTAGATGGATGATCATGGTGAATCAAGTGCTCCATGGACTAAGGAAAAGAAGAAAGAGAAAAACAAAATGGACCCAAGGCAAAGGTATATCCATAGGGCTATTTTTTGGTTTAGTGATCAATACATTATAGAGAGTGTGATCACACTTAGGATAGATAGTTGTACTATCAAGAAGGGAAAACTCGTGTCAATTGCGGTTATCATGTGCCACTAGGTTTGCATTGCATATCCATATAAAACAAACCTAAGTGACACAAACATGAACTAAAATCCATGAACTATATTTGTAAAAGGCGAACACAGGGCTTAAGTGGTTGGAACACTTGGTGTTAGCACATGGAAGCATGGAGAAGAAGAGGCAGCTCGGATTGGCACTCAGAAGCACTCCGGACGCAGGGTCCGGATGCAAGCAAAATGCGGTCCGGACCATTGGTCATGCGACCGGAGGCATACCCTAGCCTCGGCCTCACTGGACAGAGGAATCGGACGTAGATCATCGTCCGGACGCAAGCCTCCGGACGCAGCGTCCGGAGGTTGGAGCTCTCTGGACTCCTCGGGTGTAATTATCCGGACGCTGAAGGCGGTCCGGATGCAGGACACCGGACGCGGGTCCGAAGCTGAGGAGCTCTCTGGACCCTCTCTGGACCGAGTCCGGACGCAGAAAACAGAGGCACCGGACGCCACTGTTCACAGGGTCCGGAGGTGGCACGTCAGCGCCAGGAAGGGCGCCAACGGCAGGATTCAAATCGGCAGAGGGTCCGGACGCAGACACGATGGTCCGGACCCCCCATGTATACTGCGTCCGAACTGAGGCAGACAACTAAGAAAAAGGGGCAAAACGGCTAGTTTCATGGTGGTGGCTATTTATATGTTTTGGCCAGCCCCTTGGGCTCTCTCTTGCACCTCCCATTCATTTGATATACTTGTGCTTGCTTGAGATAGCCCCCAACTCACTCTCTTCGCTCTTGTTGCATATTTGTGAGAGTTTGAGTGATCCAAGTGCATTGATCATTGCATTGCATCTTAGTGGCACTTGGTCATCGTCATCGTCGCGTGGTTTCTTGTTATTCTTGGTGTTTGCCAACACCTAGACGGCTTAGCGATTGTGGAGAAGCTTCGGCGCAATTGGTGATTGTTTGCGGCCAACTTCGGTGATTGTGAGAGGGCTTGTACCCACCTCGGCGGAGAGCCAAAGGGTAACTCTAGTGGATTGCTCGTGTCATTGAGTTGCTCTCATTTGGGTGGATTCTTGTGGCGCCCGAGTTAGTGGGCTAGGCTTGTCAGTTCCTATTAGCCACCGAATCACCACTTGAGTAGTCGACACAGCGGGGACTAGCTTGGTGGCAACCAAGTGAACCTCGGGAGAAAAATCGATTGTCATCTTGTCTCCCGGCTACTCTTTGGTATTCATTGTGATTGGTTCATCCTATTGACATCCATCCATCACAAGGCATCGGTATAGCAATCACCTCCTATCTTGTATTTACTATTTCATATCTTGTCTAGTTAGCTTGCTAGTTAGCTTCTTTAGTAGTTGTTCTTGCTAGCTTGTGCTAAGTGCTTTAGGTTCTTGCTATTGATTGACAAGCACTTAGTTGACTAGAATTGCATGGATAGGTGGCTTTGCACCCCAAGTAGAGCTAGAGCAAAAAGCTTCGCTTAAGTGTTATCTAACCTTTTTCTCTAGTGATTTGTAGAATTTTATTAGGCTATTCACCCCCCCCCCTCTAGCCATCTAGGACCTTTCAGTATGCCCCTCCTCAACATGGTTGGACCTGAAAAGTTGTGAAAAGTGGTTGGCTATAAAATCCTTCTTCTCCTTCTCATCCTCCACCCAACCCCCATTCTCCTTTTGAAGGCGCCCTATTCTATTTCTCCTTTTCCTCTCCAAGCACACCTTATGAAAAAAACTGGAATTCCGATCTCCAAACTATAGCCAGTTAACATGTGCTCTCTGCTTCCAGTAAGTATCAATTTGATCTTCTAGTCTGACTACTTTAAAACTCCACACCGCTTCCCTTCCTACAACCTGATCACTTATCGGGGCCCTTCTCCATTTCTCTAGCTCCTTTTTTGAATCTCTCAATCTTTTTTCCAAGTCACCAAGGACGTATTGATTCTAGTCCCGAAGACTAGTCACAACACCCTTCACCTTGGCACTCAAGTTTTCTGCATCACTAACAGCCCCCAACCTTCCTCCACCACCTTTCTAAACCCCTCTTCTTTCAACCAGTTCGCCTCGAACTTGAAGGCCCCATAGGCTCCTTGTCTTCTCACCCGTAACTCCTCTTCCGTTGAAATTACTACAGGCCTGTGGTCACTATGAAAAGGGTCTCCATTACTAACATGGACCAATGGGAAGAGTTGCAACCACTCCACATTTGGCACGACTCTATCGAGCCTTTCTCTGATGTGTGTGTGCCCCTTCGTCTGTTTATTTCTCCACATAAACACATCCCCCTCAAAGCCTAAATCATGCAACTCACACACCTCCAAGGCCCGCTGGAACTGGTCCATACATAATTGTGATCGTTGCACCCCTTCTTCCTTTTCATGTTGAAACAAGATTTCATTGAAGTCACCTGCACATAGCCATGGTTGATTAACCTGTGACTGTGACGCCAATCCTGCCATCAACGCCCATGTTTTATACTTCAACGCTTCTTGGGGTTCACCATAGATGTCTATACACCGCCAAGGGAGCCACCTGCCTCCGAGACCTCCATATCAATGTGATTTTTCGATTTGCTTCTCAAAACCACATCAATTCCTCTCCTCCACAACACAGCAAGTCCCCCACCTTTCCCAACACAGTCCACCACCTCCATGTTTTCCAATCCCAACTTCATTCGCAACACCCTCATTTTTTTTCTCATCGGATTTCGTTTCCGACAAGAACATCACATCCGGACGTACGGACTTTGGACAATTCAGAAGCCCCCGAACTGTCGGGGCGGTTCCCAACCCCTGATAGTTCCAAAACAAAAGTTTCATTTCTACCCGCAGAGCCGGTTCGTCGGCCCCGCTTTCAACGAACTTTGCGTCTTCTCATCAACATCCTTACTCCACTTCGCCTTCCTCCTCTCCTCCCCCTCCACTTCATCCCCATGCTCCCGCTCTCACTTCTTACCATCCATTAAGCCAGAAAGCTTTGCTCCGCTCTCAGCTTGATTTGCTCTTGCGAGCCTTTGCACCCACTACGGCTTCTGCATGAGATAGTTTGTTATCAACATGCATGTCACTGTTATCAGGTTCTCTCACCACCTTCATTCCCTCCTTCTGAATATCCTTCTGTCCCGCAGAGAAATAAACTGCACGCCCCGCCACCCTTTGCACCGCCTCAACTCCTCCACTCTCCTTGTCCGCCTCCTTTGCGAACACTAAAGATTTTTTTGCCTCGCTAGAGAGCAGCACCTCACTCTTCTTTTTCAGCGGACTGTTCACTTCTTCCTCCTCTCCAGTAGCACTGCGAACCTCCTATTTCTTCCTCCAATCTGCAGCATCACTCCTCCTAGGTCTCCCACTACCTTTGCTACCCTAGCTACCCCCACTGCTGCCTCCCCTCCCTAAACTTTTAAACAGTTGTGGCACTTTATCCCCTATCTTCAAACTATTTCTTCCACCAGAGTATTTCTTTTCCGGTATAAAACGGAGAGCCCTACTAAACTGCTGCCCATCATTCTTCTCCAGTTTCTTTTCACACAACCGATCAACATGCCCGATCACCCCATAGATATAGCAAAAATCAGGCAAAAACTCATAGCTCAAAGGGCACCAGAGAGGTTTAACATATTCACCTTCCCCGACATCTAGTGTTACGCCTCTCATGAGTGGCTTCCTGATATCAAGCCTGATCTTAATCCTTAGCACCTCACCGTAAGTTGTGCCATCTTCTCCAGCATCCACCTCCACCACTCTACCAATTAACTCACCAATCCTCTCCCCCGCTTCCCTGACCATAAGCCCTAAAGGTAAATTCGCAACCCTCACCCAAATTGGGATCATTGAGAACTCCACTTCATCGATCCTTTTTAACCTATCAAAATCTTCTACCACCACCACGTCTCTACCAATCGTCCAAGGTCCAACCTCCAACGCTCTCATCTTCCCCGACCCCTGCAGTAGAGAGACCAGAAACTTATTCCCCCCAAGGTCTTTGTAGTCCACACCTTTTAGGGGGCAACAGATCTTCCCCAGAGTTGCCTCCAAAACCTCCGCCTTGATCGGCCTTTCCGCAAGGACCTTCACTACTATCTATGGATTGCTCCTCCTCTGCTGGATCCCCAGCATCTCACCGATCTTCACACTCGCCTTCTCCGTCTCCGACAGCTTCATATTCTCCATCATCTTCAAGATCTTTCCCGAATTTGGATCCATCTCCCTTTGAGTGCACCTCCGACGTCCACGACGTCTGACTTCCCTAAACCCTAAACCCCGGTAGCAAACCTTCCTGGGGCCAGCACAGGGGGAGGCCTCTACTGCGGGGGAATTTGTGGACACCATGTGAACGGAGAGAGGACCTGATCTGTTGTCAGGGGAGAGATCAGGTCGAGTGATGAGGGAGGAAGGGGGGAGACGAGGAACCCTAATCGCCTCTAGGGGACCCTCTCGATACGCTAGAGCGTCGAGACCCTCTCACGTGTATCTCACCTTTGAAAAGGACGTGTAGCTAGGCAAATCCCATGTGGACAAACTGTGACTTGGGCTGAATCCTAGCCATGCGAGTGCTAATCTTGGGGTACTTGTTACTTGTTCGTTGCTAGCCTAGAGGATGCGTGACACAATTCATGATTTGATTCTTATATAATATGGTTTGTGGCGCCAGCAATTCCATGCTACATAGTCAACGTTTCTATCATTAGTTTTTACTGGGCCAGACTAATTCGCGAACGATCACGAGAATTAAAACTAGCGATCGATTTTCGGACATCCTAGACTTTCCTTTTTTTTAAAAAAAAATCCCACGCTTTCCATAAAGCACTACAGGTTCCAGAAAAATACCGGTCCGCTAGTCTCTATTTCCTTGATAAGTGTTGGCACGAACCACGAAAAAACAAAACATTTATTTTAAAATGTTATAAGTTCTAAACGGTTTATTTATTTTTAATTCTGTCTACACCGGTACATTCTATATGACAAGACGAACAAAACTAGACCCCATTGACATATACTTCAAAGATTTTTTTCTAATAACAACTTATATGTACTAACTTATACATAACATATAACTTGTAACTTATATGAAAACTTTAAAACTCAAGAATTATATAACATAATTTTTTTTAAAAAAAATATTAAACACAAACGAATGAATTAATTTGTAACTTATGCTAAAACTTGCAAATATAAAAGTTATTAACACACAAAGAAAACAATTAACTTATAACTTATACTATAACGAACTTAGAAATACAAAAGTTATAAAACACATCTTAGTATAAAAGTTATTAAACACAACTTATGTACATAAGTTATTCTACATAACTTGTGTACATAAGTTATTCTACACATAACTTGTTTACATAAGTTGTTAGGATAAGTTATTCTACACATAACTTGTGTACATAAGTTGTTAGGATAAGTTATTCTAGATAACTTGTGTACATAAGTTATTCTACACATAACTTTTGTACATAAGTTGTTAGGATAAGCTATTCTATATAACTTGTGTGCATAAGTTATTCTACACATAACTTGTGTACATAAGTTGTTAGGATAAGTTATTCTATAAAACTTGTGCACATAAATTATATGTGTTATAAGTTGGTATATATAATTTATTACTAGAATACTAGAATAAAAAAATCAAAACATATGCAAGTGGAATCTAGTTTTATTTGTTTCATCACATAGAACATAGCGTTGTAGACAAAATTAAAAATAAATATACATTTGAAAGTTATAGTAATTTAAAATAAATATTTTACTTTTTAAAACTTACATCAGCACGTAAAAATATGAATATGGAAAGAATATATAAAACACATAAAAACTAAAACTAAATAAAAATAATAATAATAATAATAATAATAATAATAATAATAATAATAATAATAATAATAATAATAATAATAATAATAATAATAAGGTAAAAAAAGAAAACAAAAAGGTAAAGAAAAAAAGTATATAGAAAATAGAGAGAGAGAGAGAGAGAGAGAGAGAGAGAGAGAGAGAGAGAGAGAGGTGAGTGCAAACCACGCTCACCTACGGTAATAATTTACCACAGACCATGCAAGATCCGGCAAAACCGCGTCATGATGCCAGCCCGGCCCAAACACGTTTACAATATTTTTAATTAATTAATATATACAAACAGCAAGCTAAACACGAGCAAGACAATCGTTCACCGCATAAGAATCTAGTGAGCGCCCGCGCAAATGGAATTGTGGTTTTTACTACCATTGAATTACTTCCTCTATTCTTTAGTACAATACTTTTATTTGTTTGTATATATATATATATATATATATATATATATATATATATATATATATATATATATATATATATATATATGTGTGTGTGCATAATGCATGTGTATTCACCCTACGAATAGCACGCATATATACTATATCTACTTAGTATAGTGACCGTGGTAACGCCTCGACTTTATTTCAAAGATGCATATAAAAAACGACAATATTTTTTTCATAGTATAACTTTCACACGATTATATACGACCATTTGTACAATCCGGAAAACGCATGTGTATAACAAGGCATAATAAAATTATATCTAGCCTTAACCATCTAAGGCCATGGTGAAACCCAAAACACAATCAAATTTATGTGCCGATTTTCATATCGACACTTTTCATATACAAACATAAATTCACAAATATAATTCCCAACATTTTACACTGCAGCTACACCAGCTTGATAATGGTAAAATAAAAAATACACTATGTTTGAACATGAGTTATCATATTGTTTAGCTCATAGCAAATATATAATCAAAATTTTCATAGGGTCTGGCTTCCACTTGCGGCGCCACCCTTCATCCTGCACTTTACATCGCTCATCCCAGCCTCATATCTCCCTCCACCATGATGGCCCTGCAATGCAACATTGCCTATTGGTCTGCCTCCACTTACTCGCCGCAGGTACGTCACATACTTGCACTTGCTCAGCCTGGAGTCCGCTCTTATCTCACCATGAGACCTTCAGATTTACTGAACATCAATAATACAGAAATAAAAATATGGCATATTTAACTGCAAATCAGAGGCCCCCAAAAGAGAAAACAATAAATGACTGATCTCTACCAATATAATAAATTTCTTACTTGCTTTGAAATACTTAATCCATTCTCCAATATTGCAATTCACCATTCAAGAAGTATTATAGCTAAATGAAATAATTCACCAAATTACAGATTCCAAACTGAAGATTTATAAGGCACGAAAATAGAAACTGCTAGCGGCAATTGATATATAATCATGTGATTATTCCGTTATCTGTGTTATCAGCCAAGAGAAATGATTTATGCATACAGGCTACAATCCGTTTGCAGCCCGGATACAAGTTACAACCCTAAACCTAATACTGAAAGCTTTGGCTAACTTCATGTCTAATTTGCACAATATAAATACATGATAGATCCGAAAGGAAGCAAAGCATATCACTTCTGCATATAAATAGTACATTTCTATTTGCCTTATTAATTAAGACTAAACATGTAGATTAAAATATATTTCTTTCACTGATCCGACTCATTTGTCCCAAGACATAATAGAGAATTACCTAACAGCTAATAAGTCAGATCAAATATTTGATGTAGCCCTGACAATTGCTCTAGCATCCTGAGAATTAATTTTCCTAGTTCGGGTGTGGATCTATAAATAAAGAGGTTTAATTACATGTTAAAGTAGCATAAGCAAGTCATATAGCTACAAATCATGGATAACTCTGGTAAAGTGGTAATATTAAAATAAAATAAAAATGCTGGATGGGCATGCCAGTGTCTACCTTTCCGGGTCATTGGCCTTGCTTTGATAAACTCTGAACTTCAGTGTCATACTTCATGACCTGAAGCATTCTATTTTTTCCTCCAAAAATAAACCATGTGCAAACTCATGAAGAATACTCCTAAGATAGTATAATTCAGAGATATAGGAACAAAAACTTAGAACGAAATATGAAAGCATGTTAATGAGCCAAATAAAACAATAGGTTAATTTGAATTGAAGAAATACGTACAAATTGGACTGGTATCATCTTTGGAGTTTGACAACCACAAAACCATAATGTGTCTAGAAATACATACCTATATGATTTACTTCGTAGTTCAATCAGTGAATATTTTTTTTTCTGTAAATGGCTCAACTAACTGACCATATCAATGAAATTGACAAAATTTAACATTTTCGAGTTGCATTGGTTTGTGGTTCTTATTTGCAGTGGAAAATATGTTCAAGATCAAGAAATTGGAAAACTCAGATTAATGTTTCGTCAATAAGAGAACGTAAACACGATATGTAGTGACTTGTTTTCAGCAAAAATAAAAAACCCATATTTTTTAAACTAAATAGATAAGTCAAAAGTCACAAACCTGTCAGAGCTTGCGCTTTTGAGACCAGTGCCTAAGGGCAGGTACTGTATTTCTGTATGCCTTGAGATATATGAGCAATATCAGATCTGCAACAGTTGCATCCTAGACCTGGAATTGAAAAAAATGAGATGAAGATATGTGACGTATGCTTAGTGGGCTTTTATCAGCAAAAATGAAAATTGACAGCGAGGTTACTTGATTGGAATGAAGAGTACACCTCTATAAGGTCCTGTCGGTTGCATATCTGTTTGAGGTCTGCAATCTTCATCATGCACTCTACCTTCTTCTCGTTTGCCTCCTATTCATCTTTGTGGCATCAGCAGCACCCACATATTTCTTCTCATCCTATCAGCGAACATTAGAACACCACAATTTAGTCTCGCTTATCGACAGACTGACCACGCCTGCTTAAGGAGGATGTGCCACGGAGGAGGAAGGGAGCTAGCAAAATCGCATAAAACAACGCAAAATCTTTTTTCATTGGCAAATGAAATTTAAATCAGCGGAATTGATATGTTCAAATGAGAAACCCAAGTCACACACCATGTCCTCTATCTCATCTGCCGTCGCCTACCTTGCCTCCAAACCGGCACGCATCTCCACCAGCTCCGTGTGCGTGACATAAGTACCCACATTTTAAATTCTAGCACATGATTTTTTTTTTTGAAATCCATCATGTCAAGTGTTAAAATATTACAAAACGCCAAAAAAATTCAATAGAGTTCCGAGGTACCTTCATCATGCGAGCGACCGCATCGGGACTGGGGGGGGGGGGGGGGGTGTTCGCCATTGGTGCCGTGTCGCTGATCGGTGTCGGCGAGGTGGAAGCTGTAGTACTAGCTGACAGGATGCTCCTGCCCAGTTCCTCCGTATGGGTGGTTCTGCGAACAAATTTCTCTTGATTCACTTTAGCCCCAAACTATCAATAATTGTTGAAAATTACAGCCGCCATCACATTTGGAGAACTAAGTCACCAATGATACGAATAGCATGTATTTCTACATTCTATGTATCAGAGACATGTGCCGCCACACAGGAAGAACCATCCTTAGAAGCAAAATATGTACACTGAATGGGCATACATTCTACTTATCAGAGACATGTGCTACCACACCGGAAGTAAATTCCTTGGAAGTAAGACATGTCTACCACAAACTTGCTACCTTTACCAAGAAAAATTTAGACGCGCTCAAAATTTAAGTCTACTGGATAAGTCAGTGTGGGCTTGTCCTAGTCTCCATATACGACAGAGGGACATGCCTTGTCCTTACTCGATACTCCTGAAGAAACACAAGTCACATGCACATGTTTAGGATCATCAGAATTCAGTATTGTACAAAGAAATAACACAATCAAACATGTTTCGAGTCTGACATATATTACATCTAATTCCTCGTGAGACAAGGGGAAAAAGAAGGAACATAAATCGCTCAAATTTAGATCATGGCACTGAGTAGAAAGATGAGACCAGGGAAAAAAGGGAACATAAATCGCTCAAATTTAGATCATGGTACTGAGTAGAAAGATGAGACCAGGGGAAAAGAGGGAACATAAATCGCTCAAATTTAGATCATGGCACTTAGTAGAAAGATTTGAGAGGCCTATTTGTTCTGCAAAATTTAGATCCTGCACTTGACAAAACATACATAGATTTTATAGTTTCGATTCAACTAAAGTACTATAGATATTTAGATTATCAAGCTTTGATCGTGGAATATCAGTTGCATCCTAGCATCAGGAATGTTATGTGCCTATTGAGCAGAAAAATAATACAACTATTATCTAAACCATCAAATGCTAAGGTAGAGGCCAACCGGAAGGGAGCCGCCACCGGGTGTCGTAGAGGCCAACGTACCTGTCTTCGTCGGCGACCGCCAGGAGGTTACAGGTCTGTGCAGTCTGGACGGATAAGGCAATTCATCAAAAGACATAGTTACCCCGCCCGATCCGTTGTGCGCCCTGTGCCGAAAGCCGTCAGGATGCAATGTCGGCGCTGGTGCGGATACCGTCGGAGCCCGCACGGAGGGGGAGTTGGTCGACGGCGCAGAGGAGAGGGAGATGGTAGCCCCCTGAAATTACTAACACATCACTGATCGATCTAGAAAGTCTGATGGACAAATTGTAAACAATATATGCTCTGCCCGGAATCTCGATCCTTTGGCTTTCCTTCAAATCAAACCCCAAAACAAGGCACAAATACACTCTTTCATCAGTGTATGTATGTAGGTGCTGACGAACGGGATGGTGCCTACCTGCGTGCACCGCGTGAGGAATCCGAGCAACCGCAAGAGGCTCGAGGTTGTCGGTGATGTTCGGGTCGTCGCTGAGGAGCAACGGATCTGGGCCAGCCGAGGTCGCGAATCTGGGCCGGAGGGAGGGGAGGGGAGGGGAGCGGCAGTTGGGAGGCGATAGTCATCGGACTCATCGCTGTCAACGTCAGCCCACCGGCGGCGCTTCGTACGCCCTCCCGAAGACGGGTAGAACGGAGTTGCTGCCGGTGAGAGCGTGGATCCTAGCGTCAGCTGCAGCGTGGACTCAGTGTGGAGGCCCGGCGCCGCCGGCGTGGTCGGGGAGGGAGTCCGCAGGGGCACTCCAGCGGCGGAGGTGGCGATGAGCATCGTCGTAGACGCCCTAGCGCCGGCCGCAGCGACCATGGTGGTGGGGCCCAGTGGCGGCGGCGGCGGCTGGGGCTGGCAGGGCACCCCAGCGCCCATCGGCGCCGCTCGCTCCGCTGCGCCATCCTCTGCACAGCGGCCGGGCGGTCGTGGAGCCCCAGAAACGACCCCGCCCGACTGCGGGGCAGCCACAGCGTCGTCGTCGATCTGCCCCAGCGGTGCTGCGGCGCCGATGGCTGGCACATCACCCGTGCGCGGAGGGGTTGGCGGCCTCACGGATCCAGATCCAGACCCCACCGGAGGCTGTGGAGGAGCCCCGCCGGTGGAGGTCGCAGCCGGCGACGTCCTCCGTGCAGCGTGTCGGCGCCCTCGCGAGCATGGGCGTGGTAGGGAAGGAGGAACAGCGAGGAGAGGGAAGGCAGTATCCGCGAGGGGAGGGGGAGGAGGACTTGGGCGCGGACCACGGCGCCGGAGCAGCGGCCGGCGGCGGCGGCGGGGTAGGGGCCAAGGATTTCCTAGGGTTGGGGGGGAGAGCTGCGCCCGTGACTCTCGCTGGTTCTACGAATTCTGAATAGCGAGGGCCGAGGGGTAGTGTGAAGAGGGGTGGGAAGCCTGGTTTGTGGGATGATATTAGACTTCTCACTTTAAAAAAGAAGATTTCAAGAAGATTTCAATTATAGTAGAGATAATAGAGATAAGTATTTTTTAAAGATTAATCTAATAGATTTCAAAATTGATGACAAAATTATTATTGATTTTATTGTCAAGCTGATATCTCATTGTTGACAGATACATCATTTACCCTGGTTCCTCCTCGGTCAGACACCTTTTTATTTTTATTTAAAAGAGCTAAGGTCAATCTCAATGTGAGTTTTATTAAAGTTTTATTTGCATTTAATAGTCTGTCACGTGCCACATATGTATTTCTGGTGACATGACATTATTTTAATGAAGAGAGATTGCTTTAATAAAGAAAGAGAGAAAATGAGTGTCATGCGGATGGAACTCTCTTGGCACGATTACCAACTCTCTATGAGTCATAGAATTAAATGTCTATGAAACTATAGAATAAAACTTTGCATTGAGAGTGAGTGTTTCATCCGAGTTTTATTTTAATCTAGATGACATGGCAGTCTTGGAAACTGCGTAATGAAACCCTCTATTGAGACTGGCCTAACAGGTATTATTATGCGTAGAAATAGGTTGTGTGTAGTTATTGTGGCAATATTACTACTCGGAAGGGCAAGGAGAGACAAAACTAATGCGAAGAGGAAGGTACTGGCTCTGTTTAGTTCTTTTTGGAATACAAAATCCATAATCAAAATTTCCCTAAAAACCCAAAATACAAAATAGTTTAGTAAGATGTTTACTTTCACCTAAAATCCAGAATATGAGATTTACCCTCATTAATACATGCAGATTGCATGCATGCAAGCCGCTACCTTTTGGGAGGAAGGGAACGAGGGGATAGGGTGGGGGTATTGAGGGCAACGTATCTTTAAAATTTATATAACTTTCTAGTTAACAATATTTTTTATTTAAATTCACTTAGTATCCCAAATTTTTCTTTTAAAAAATAGATAAAAATAATATGAGAGAGAAGAATACTGATGGACCCATCTCGGCTTCGTGTTTGTCGGTATCACTCTTGGCGAGTTTTCAACAGAGCTAGTATCTCCTCTAGTATTTACATTATATGAAAAACTACACTCTTACAATCTAATCCATAATTAGGCCATATTTAGTTCCCATCAAAATCCAAAAAAAAACACAAAATGGGCTTCCAGGCACAAAATGGGCTCAATTTTGGCCTATGGACTCCCAAATACAAAACCGAAATGGACCACATTTTGCAAAAAAAAAAAGGATGATATTTAGATCCATTTGACAAAATGGTGGGTCAAAATCCATATTTTTTTGGATTTTGATGAGAACTAAACATGACCTAATTAGGGATTAGATTGTAAGAGTGTAGTTTTTCATATAATGTAAATACCAGAGAAGATACTAGCTCTGTTGAAAACTCGCCAAGAGTGATAACGACAAACACGAAGCCGAGATGAGTTCATCACATATTCTTCTCTCTCATATTATTTTTATCTAATTTTTAAAAGAAAAATTTGGGATACTAAGTGAATTTAAATAAAAAAATATTGTTAACTAGAAAGTTATATAAATTTTAAAGATCTACAACTTTGGTATTGGTTGTTTATCTATTTGAGGTTGTTTCAAAATTTTGAATTTGAAATGTGACAAATTCAAACATAATTCTCTTGAATAGATGATTCCAAATGAAAAAGGTTATCAACTATAAAGTTCTATAACTCTTTGAGATCTATAACTTTATGTTTTGATTGTTTCTCCATTTGAGGTCTTTTAAAAAATTTGAATTTTAAATATGAGAAATTCAAATGTGATTTTCTTTGAATATATGGTTTCAAATGAACATGTCATAAACTACAAAGTTGTATAATTCTTTGAGATCTAGAACTTTGGTTTTGGTCATTTTTCCATCGAAGTCCGTTTGAAAAAAAATCAAATATGACAAGTTCAAATGTAATTTTCCTTCAATAGATGATTTGGAATGAAAAGTTGTCAACTACAAAGTTGTATAACTCTTTGAGATCTAGAATTTTGGTTGTGATTGTTTCTCCATCTAATATCATTTAGAAAAATTAAAATTTTGTCGTGCAAATCCTATTTTAGAGACGGCTTTATCTTCTGCCATCTCTAAAATTAATTTTAATAGCCGGCTAGATGTAGTGACACCTCTAAAAATAAGGGTGTGCGTAGAGGTGGCTGGCACATACATATTTAGAGATGACATGGTTCAAACTATTTTGTAGATGTGGCAGTAGATTGAGCCGCCTCTCTCAAAAACTATTATTACTAAAAATCATTTCCATATTGTGCATTCTGTGTTGTTCGATTGTGTAGATGTTTATGTAAAATTGGTCAAAACTAGAAAAAAAACTGACTTAGAAGAAACGTATGGAGTAGTGATTAACTAGTGAATATTCATCAAATACACTCACGTACGCTCATTTCTAGTCCTTTTGAGTTTTTCTCCGCGCAAAAACACTCACGCGCAAAAAATATGCCATTTTCGGACGCAGATTGGTTCATGTCACCGTCTGGTTGGAAGACATCTCGACAGTCCTCACTGTGGTTACAGCCGCCCACAAGAGACAACATCCATATCAATAAAAAAAAGGATTGGATGTTAACGGTGTTGAGAGTCTCCCATGTGTTTTGGTTTTGAGTAGTTGATGAAATCTACTTAAGTACTAACCTTGATCTCTAAGTGTGAATAATGAGATAGGTTGGTACATATCATGTGATGGAGCAAGGTGGATCATGTGTGGATAGCACAAGCTCTAGCATGGTGGTGGAAAGGAAAACGGTGTGAAGGCAAAGGTGATTGCTAGGAACCATTTTCGGTTTGGTGATCAAGACATCATAGAGGATGTACGTGCACAAGTGTAGGGATCACTTAGTGTTGACTCTTGAAAGCTTGGAAGAAGTTGGAGAAGTGTTTGGGCAGCTGAAAACAGTCCGGACGCAAGGTCCGGACGCAAGGGTTCTGGCCGACCGGACCAACGGGTGTGCGTCCGGTGGCAAACCATTGCTGGCTTGGCTGGTGAGAGACATCCAGACGTTGTTTGCCATCCGGACGCAGAGCTCCGGACACGCGTCCAGAGCCTGACGCTCTCTGTAACTCTCTGGAAAAGAGGGTCCGGAAGCCGGATGATGGTCCGGACCATGAACCGGACTTGGGTCCGGAGGTGCTAAGGAGCTCAAGCGAGCTCTCGGGTGCGCTCGGGCGTCCGGGAAAATATTTCCGGACGCAAGGAGCAGTGACTCCGGACCCTGTGAACAGGTGCGTCCAGAGCCACGTGGCAAGCAGCGGCAAAGGCGCGAAGCGGCCGTTTTTCAAACGGCAGTGGCACCGGATGCATGCGGCATAGTCCGGACGGCGCGTTGCGCGCGTCCGGAGGTCGCGTCCGGAGCTTGCAAACAGAGGGTTTGCTCTCAGCTGGTGAAGGGTCCGGACGCTGTTGATGGTCCGGACCCCATGTGTAAAGTGCGTCCGGAGGTCGCGCAGAGAGCCAGTTTTGGGGGCAAAACGACTAGTTGTTAAGTGAGGGCTATATAAGTGATATGGTCGGCCCTTTGGGGCACCTCTTGCACATTCTACTCACTCACACGTTTGTGTTTGCTTGAGAAGTTTCCACCACTCATCCTCTAAACATATTTACATATTCTAGAGAGATAGAGTGAATCCAAGTGTATTGTTTTGTTGATTGCATACTAGTGGCACTTGGTGATCGTCGTCATCGCGGAGCTCTTGTTATTCTTGGAGATTTCCATCTCCTATACGGCTTGGTGCGACGAGGATCGTTGAGCGGAGGAAGGTGATTGTCTTCGGCTCCGATCGGTGGATTGTGAGGGGTTCTTGAACCTACCCCGCGGGAGATTCGTGAAAGGTATCTCTAGTGGATTCCGCGTAGCTTGGGGATCCCCATCTTGTGTTGGTTGTGCGGCACCCTTGAACGGGTTTGGCTTTGATTGCCAATTAGCGCGTGAACCTCCAAGTGGGTGTATCGCTACAACGAGGACTAGCTTGTTGGCAAACAAGTGAACCTCGGTAAAAAATATTGTGTCTCATTGTCTCTCTACCGAAGATTCATCTTGTGATTGATTGGTTATCTATTGGATTGTCTCTTCACGTTGGTATAACCATTCTATCTCTAGCTTTGCATTAAATTCCTTACATTCTTGCAAAGTAGAGTCTCTAGCTTAGCTTGTGTAGCTTAATAGTATAACTCTAAGTCTCTAGCTCTTGTGTGTGACATAGATCATCTTGCTAGTTACTAGAATTGGTAGGTGGCTTGCCTAACCTTAATGCTAGTGCAAACTTGCTTATAGACGTGTTTCATTCTAACAAGTTTGCTAAGTGTTGGTGTAGAAAATTTAATTAGGCTATTCACCCCCCTCTAGCCATACCTAGACCTTTCAGGTGGTATCGGAGCTAGTACACCGTATTCAAAGGCTTAACATCCCACGGTGTTAAAATGACTCAAATCAACAACACCAAGAGGGCATCTAAGTTTGATGGCAACAATTATAGCTATTGGAAGGCCTTGATGACCACCTATCTTAAATCAATCAACCGGAAGATATGGTTGGTGGTCGACAAGAAGTTCGAGGTGGTAAATGAAGAGGCACCCACCCCGGCCGAAGAGGAGAAGCTCCAAAACAATGATATTGCCTTGAGTGCAATACATGAGGCAATCTCCAAGGAGGTCTTTGAGCAAATTAAAAACTTGGAGAGTGCTCATGAGGCTTGTAAGAAGCTAAAAGAGTCATATGAAGGGACTACATCCATGAAAGAAGCAAAGGCCTATATCTTAAAGGAGAGGTTTGCTAGCTTCAAGATGAAAGAAGATGAGAACGTGCCCGAGATGTTCAATAGGCTTGAGGTGCTTGTCAATGACCTTAAGTCACTTGGAGAGAAGGTGGAGAACAAGGACTTCTCTTTCAAATTCCTAAGAAGTCTTCCTCCAAGATTTGAGATGCTAGTCACTCTATTGGTGATAAGTGGATTGGACACAACCACACCAAACCAAATTCTTGGTGAGGTGATGACCGATAACACCTTTAGAGAAGACAAGGACAAGATTAGAGAGAACAAGAAAAAGAAGTATGGCAAGAAAGAAGACAAGAAGAAGAGTGTGGCATTCAAAGCCACATCATCATCTAAGGGCAAAGCAAAGTGTGATGAATCAAGCAATGATGACAGTGAAGATGAAGAACAAATGGCCCTCTTTGTCAAGAAATTTGGCAAGTTCATGAAGAAGAAGGGCTATAGAGCTAGAAGGAAGAAGAACTCCTTCAAGAGCAAGAACAATGACAAGAGGTGTTTCAAATGCAATAGCAAGGATCACTTCATTTCGGATTGCCCACATCATAGTGATGATGAAGATGAGAAGAAGGACAAGAAGAAAGAAAAGAAAGAGAGCAAGATGTTTCTCAAAAAGAGCAAGAAGGGAGGCTCATATGTTGTCACTTGGGATAGTGATTCAAGTGAAGATGATGACTCAAGTGATGATGAGAAGAGATCAAGCAAGAAGAAGGCTCTTGCAAGCATTGCTATGAAGAACAAGATCTCTCTTTGACACTCCATCGACATGCTTCATGGCTAGGCCAACTAAGGTACAATCCGATGATGAGTGTGATTCTAGTGATGATGATGACGAACCCACTAAAGATGAACTAGTTGAAATGTTAGATGATGCTAAGACTCATTTTGACATCAAGAGAAAGGAGTGCAAAGCATTGCGAAAAGAGCTTCAAGCTCTCAAGCAATCCTTTGATGAGCTCAATCTTTCTCATGAGAGGCTAGAGGTAGCCCATGAGAAGCTTGGCAAAGCTCACTCTAAGCTTGAAAAGGCTCACTCATCTCTTGTTGAGCAAAATGAGAAAGAGCATGTTTCAACAAGTAACATGGGAACAACTTATGATATAATTGATGAATCATTCTATCAACCCATCATCATCACCCCAACTAATCCTTCTTGTAGAACTTCTAACTCTACCTCTTCTACTAGTGATGTTGTCACTTGTGACACTACACTAATGGTTGATAATGAGACCCTTAAGAAGGAGGTTGGTAAGCTCACTCTAGCATTAGGCAATGCCTATGGTGGAGACGCCCGCTTGCTTAAGTGCTTGGGTAGTCAAAGGTTCTCTCTTTGCAAAGAGGGACTTGGCTATACCCCCAAGAAAGGCAAGGCGGCCTTTGCAACTCCAAAGCCTCGCTTTGAGAAGAGCAATGATCGGTTTTGCACTAGTTGCAAGCAAGTAGGGCATGATGAGCATTATTGCAAACTAAACCAAAGCAAGATAAAATTTATACATGCATCTATTCGCTTTGATTCTAGTTATATGCTTACCAAGGCAAGAAAGGTGTGATTGCTAAGTACATGGGTACACCAAATGAGAGCTCAAAGAAGAAAGTTATTTGGGTTCCTAAGTCCTTAGTCACTAACTTTGAAGGACCCAAGCAACAATGGGTACCTAAGAAGAATTGAATCTTTTGTATGTCAATTATAAAGCCGAAGGGAAGCATTGGGTGCTTGATAGTGGGTGCACTCAACATATGACCGGAGATTCAAGAATGTTCAACTCTATCAAGCCAAATGATTGCAATGGGATTGAATCTATCATATTTGGTGACAATGGCAAAGGCAAGGTCAAAGGGCTTGGTAAGATTGCTATATCAAATGACATGAGCATATCCAATGTGTTGCTAGTAGAGAGCTTGAACTTCAACTTGCTATCCGTAGCTCAACTTTGTGATCTAGGCTTTAAATGCATCTTTGGAGTTGATGATGTAGAGATCATAAGTGTAGATGGCTCTAACTTGATATTCAAAGGATTTAGATATGAGAACCTATACTTAGTTGATTTCAATGCCAAAGAAACTCAATTGTCAACTTGCTTGCTATCCAAATCTAGCATGGGTTGGTTATGGCATAGAAGGCTTGGTCATGTTGGAATGAGACAATTGAACAAATTAGTCAAACATGATCTAGTTAGAGGCTTGAAAGATGTGGTCTTTGAGAAAGATAAGCTATGTAGCTCTTGTCAAGCCGGCAAACAAGTTGGAAATACTCACCCTAGTAAGAGCATTATGAGTACTTGCAAACCATTTGAGCTCTTGCATATGGACTTGTTTGGACCAACCGCCTACACTAGTATTGGTGGAAACAAATAAGGCTTTGTGATAGTTGATGATTTCACTAGATATACATGGGTATTCTTCTTGAGTGATAAGAGTGAAACATTTGATACATTCAAAGTCTTTGTCAAGAGATGCCAAAATGAATTTGAAACAACTATCAAGAGAGTAAGAAGTGACAATGGTAGTGAATTCAAGAATACAAGAGTTGATGAGCTATGTGATGAATATGGAATCAAACATCAATTCTCGGCCAAGTATACACCTCAATCAAATGGGCTTGTTGATAGGAAGAATAGGATATTCATTGATATGGCAAGATCTATGCTTAGTGAATACAATGTGAGTGATTCTTTTTGGGCCGAAGCTATCAACACGGCTTGCTATTATAGCAACCGACTCTATTGTCACAAAATGTTTGAGAAGACACCTTATGAGCTATTGAATGGAAGAAAGCCAAACATTGCATATTTTAGAGTATTTGGATGCAAGTGCTATATCTTGAAGAAAGGTGCAAGATTGAGCAAATTTGAGAAGAAATGTGATGAAGGCTTCTTACTTGGCTACTTAACTACAAGCAAAGCTTATAGAGTATGGAATCTTACTCATGGCATAGTTGAGGAAGTACATGATGTGGAGTTTGATGAAACAAATGGATCTCAAGATGAGAATGCCAACCATGATGATGTGAGAGGTGAACCATTGGCCAATGCAATGAAGAATATGAATATTGGGGACATTCGACCAAGGCAAGTGGATGATGAGCAAGATATTGAAGATCAAGTGAATCCTCCATCAAATGTGCAACTCAATGACAATCAAGCTAGTTCATCCTCTCCAACTCAAGATCAAGAAGCTAGTTCATCTACTCTACCTAATGATCAACCAAGTACAAGCAATCAACTTCCAATACTCCAACCTACATCTATTGCAAGAGATTATCCTATTGATCATATTATTGGAGATATCAATAGTGGTGTACAAACAAGATCAAGATTGACTTCATTTTGTGAGCACTATTCTTTTGTATCATCTATTGAGCCAACCAAAATTGAAGAGGCTTTGCAAGATATTGATTGGGTAAATGCTATGCATGAAGAGCTCATCAACTTCACTAGAAATCAAGTTTGGGAGCTAGTTGAGAGACCAAAGAACCACAATGTCATTGGCACTAGATGGGTCTTTCGCAACAAGCAAGATTAAGATGGAATAGTGGTGAGAAACAAAGCAAAACTAGTTGCACAAGGCTATACTCAAGTAGAGGGTCTTGGCTTTGAAGAAACATATGCACCGGTGGCAAGGCTAGAAGCAATAAGGATTCTATTGGCTTATGCTTGTGCTCACAACATCAAGCTCTATCAAATGGATGTGAAGAGTGCATTCCTCAATGGGTACATCAATAAATTAGTATTTGTTGAGCAACCACCCGGTTTTGAAGATGACAAGAAACCCAACCATGTGTACAAGCTAAGGAAAGCATTATATGGCTTGAAGCAAGCTCCAAGAGCATGGTATGAAAGGTTGAGGGACTTTCTCCTCTCTAAAGGATTCATTATGGGGAAGGTTGATACTACCATATTCACCAAGAAGTTTGGGAAGGACTTGTTTATGTTGCAAATCTATGTGGATGACATTATCTTTGGGTCAACCAATCAAGAGTTTTGTGAGGAGTTTGGCTCCATGATGGCTAATGAGTTTGAGATGTCTATGCTTGGAGAGCTTAGTTACTTCCTTGGTCTTCAAGTCAAACAATTGAAGAATGAGACTTTTGTTAGTCAAGGCAAGTACATCAAGGACATGCTCAAGAAGTTTAATCTAGATGAAGCAAAGTCTATTAGTACACCAATGGGAACAAATGGAAAATTTGTATGGTGATACTAGTGGCAACTTGGTACATCAAAAGCTATATAGATCAATGATTGGTAGCTTGCTCTATGTAACCGCATCAAGACCGGATGTCATGTTTAGTGTATGCATGTGTGCAAGGTTTCAAGCATCTCCTAAAGAGAGTCATTTGAAAGCCACAAAGAGGATATTGAGATATTTGAAGAATACATCTAATGTTGGGTTGTGGTATCCTAAAGGATCAAACTTTGAGTTACTTGGATACTTCGACTCGGACTATGCGGGTTGCAAGATAGAAAGGAAAAGCACATCGGGCACTTGTCAATTGCTTGGAAGATCACTAGTCTCATGGTCATCAAAGAAACAAAATAGTGTGGCGCTCTCTACTGCCGAAGCCGAGTATATTAGTGTGGGGAGTTGCTGTGCACAAATACTTTGGATGAGAGCTACTTTGAATGACTTTGGAGTCAAATTCAAGCAAGTGCCTTTGCTATGTGATAATGAAAGTTCAATCAAGCTCACCAACAATCCGGTTCAACACTCAAGAACAAAGCATATTGATGTCCGCCACCATTTCATTAGAGAACATCAATTGAAAGGGGACATTTCTATCACTAGTGTTGGCACCGAAGATCAATTGGACGATATCTTTACCAAGCCACTAGATGAGAAAAGGTTTTGCAAGCTAAGGAATGAGTTGAATATACTTGATTTCTCCAACATGAGTTGATGCACCTCCACTTATATGACATGCCTCTACTCCAACAATGCAAGGTAAAAGTTGATTTGAGAGCATTCATGCATACCTTGTTAGGACTTGTGTAGATCATATAGACATAATGTGACAGAACCTCTTAAGATAGGGCTCACTTGCCAGGATTAATCACTTAATCCCAACAAATGATCCAAACCTTAATTGATCCGTCAGGTGTCGCCACTTTACAGCGGGTCATCCACCTCTTTCCGAACAGGATCTCCTCATTACAAACATTGCAGAAGTAATACAAAAATTTTTATATTACATCAAAGTAGCAGAAATTTGAAGTCATATTACAAACCATAAGTTTTGAAACATAACTTAAGCGTCATACGTTAATAATACATCAAGTTGCTGATAGAGTATGAACAAACAACCGAGGTACTCTTGCCCAAGAGTCAAGCAAAGACTTTTTATTCTTCATCTCCATCCACATTGACCACGGTCATGCAGCACGAAGCCACACAAATCGGGTTGTGGCCCTCATCTGCAACAGGGGTTAACAAACCCTGAGTACGGGAGTACTCAACAAGGCTTATCCGACAAATAAAAAAAATCTGGTGGACAAAGCAATATGCACGTCATAGGATCCAAGGTGTGGTTTGCAAGGATCAAGTGTTTTGCATAAAGGAGCATTTATAAAAGAATTGAAATTCATTTATGTTATCCTTAAGATTACTCAAGTGTCGATTTAGATGTATGATCGATAACAAGGTAATAAACATCCATGAAGGGATCCAACAAGTATCCAGTTTAAGTTTCATTAACTACGAAGAAGGAAACAAGGTTATGTTTCCATATCCGAGGAATACGACGATTCGAACCGGTTAAACCCAGTTGGGACTTCCCTATCACACGACATATACAACACTAAAGCACGCAGATGACTACTTTTCCCTGGATCCTCCATCCGAGAATGGGGGCCCGCCACCCGAGAGCACAATACGCATCCATCCAGTTCCTCGAACTTGGAGGGTACACACTACTCTCGCCATCTCTCCACTCCCAGTGCGGGTTAACCGTCCTTTAGACTGGATTCGCCAGAGTCTAGCTTCCCGATGCGATAAGTACTCCAAAGTCATAACCCTAGTCATGCATCAACGGACGGTCCCTAATGACACAGGCGGAGAGAACCTGTTCACCAGACACCGCTGATGGCTCCCAAACACCGTGTCCGCCCGATCCCGATTATTACTTCCAACAACATCCCTTTCTCAAAAGAACATAACCTTTTGCCGAAGCAATACGCTATGCGTAGGTGACCGAAAATCACCCAGTATAAAAGTTCTAAGCAAACTAAGCCTTTTAGCCAAAAATTTGCATCTTTAAACAAGTGTCAAGGTGTAGGGTACAATTAATACAAGGATAAGGCTATGCATCAAGTAGAAATTTAATAAAGTACCACAATGCAATAGAATAACCATAAGTGTATTTAAAGCAATCATTTTAAATACAAGAAAGGGTTTGAATGCACCAGGGCTTGCCTTGGTTGGAGGGATAAGCGAACTCGGGTTCAGATTCAAGAAAGAAAACCTCTTCACTAGAGGTATCCAACCCAACCAACGAACAATCTACACGTTATAATGATATGTTTTAGATGATGCTTGAGTAGTAAACATGATGCTCAACATAAATAAATATGTTCTTAATAGATGATTAAAATAGATTATACCTTGAGTACAACTTTCCTTCATGAAGGAAAGCAACACTAGGTTATAAAGCAAAATTAATTAAACCCTATTTATCTTGATTATCTAAGTTAATAATTACATCCAAAAGAACTGAATAAACAACATCACATCAAGCATGTCCAACTTGTGGTTGTCACTGGACAAATGACCATTTGCATCAAATAATCCAAAATCACTCAAAACCTAAAGTCATCAGGGTTTCTAAACATTTTATACTTAATTATTCAAATAGCTATGTACCAAAGTTCATCCAAAAATTTCCAACATATTTATACAAGGTAACAGTGTATATAGTTCACACAAAAATTCCCAGAATTTTTGGAACAATATACAGAGCATGAAAATTCATGAAAAACTATTTTTTTAATTACTTTGATCATTTTTACAGGATTAAAAATGTATTAAACATGGTCATGTTATATTTTTCTTAAATACTACACAAGAGAGCATACACAAATTTTTGTAGAATCTAAATATGCACAGATTTAAACATACAAAAATAACAAAAGTTATTACTGTTCAAAACTGAAAAAGGGAAAAACCCTTTGAAACAGACACTGACGCCTGGGGCCCGCACGTCAGCGTCCCAACGCCAGAGCAGCGGCGCTGGCGACCACAAAACACGGCGGCGCGTCGCCGTCGATGACCAAACCGAACCACCAACCCTCGAATCAGATTCTACACTCCACCCTAAACCCAACGAGGTGCGACACGACCATTTCCATCCCTCAGAACGCCCTCGCCGGCGACGACGGTGGCGACCCGAGCTCGGCCGCACGTACGCCGGCGAGTACAGCCATGCGTCGGAGAAACCAGGCCTCGAAAACGACTCAGGGATCAACCACGGGCAAAACGCCCAACAGAAACGAGACTAAAACCTACGCTGGTGACCTTGTCGACGGCCATGGCGGCAACCCGCGCGCGGCCGCACACGCGCCAGCGGACACAGGCCCCGATCGGCTCAACCAACAACCCCAGCATGCTTAGCGGCCCCCAAACAACGCAAAGCGTACGCAAAACGAACCCAAAGCTAAACGCAACATCCTCGTCGACGGCCATGGCGGACGACCATGCAAAACGGAGAAGCCGACAAGGATCAGTGATGACCAAGGAGCAAGAAACACAAGATGAAAGAGCAATATGGCTCCTGTGTAGCCCGGTCGATAGCTGACCAGAGCGGCGACGCTCTCGCCGGAGCTGAGGAAGACGGAGCCGCGCTGGGTTAATGCAGGCTCGGCGGCTTTAACCAACTCACCCCGAGGATGCGCGAGGTCAAAGCGAAGACAATGGCAGTGGATTGAGCGGTTGGCAGTGGCTAACGAGCTCGTCGACGATGATGGCGTGCTCGGCGGAGCAGAGCAGAGCAGCGCGCGAGCGTGGAAAGGGAGGCAGGAGTGGACGGCGTCCCGTTTTGAAGGGCGCGGAGTGTGCGCGACGACGCCACACACACGACAGGACGTGAGTCGAGGCCAGGAGTCGCACGGTGGCGTCGGCAGGTGGGCGGCCAGGTGTCGGCGTCGAGCTCAACGCCGCCATGCAACTGCTTGATGAAAAGACTGAACCGCCCTTGGTATTAATTTGCAAATAGCTCAAGTTTCCAGGGGTTTTCATGAAAAACTTTGAATACAAAAGTTGCTCAAAATTTCATGATCTACAACTTTGTCAATACTCACATTTTCAAATTCGGCCTAGAAATGAAAATGCATTTTTGAAATTTGAAAACCCTTTTAAAAAGGATTTGCCCCCTTTTCAATTACTTTAAAAACTTGAATAACACTTGAAAAACTGTAAACAAAACAAATGCAATTCAAATAGAGCTCTACCACTTTGCTTAAACAACCATATGTAAATTCTTTTTAGATTTTGAAATTCATGTTTAGGGTTTAATCCAACCCCCTCTGGGAATTAGGGTTTGGATTCAAATTTAAATTTGAGAATTTGAAAAGATGACCTGCATTCAAACAATTTGATTTAACACAATCAAGCAAACTCATTTTAGTTCAATGCATATCCAGGTTCTCAATCAGGTGAATGATGCTTAATGCATATGATGACATGATCAATTTTTAATTAAGATGATTAACACCAGGGGTGTTACACATAACTCATGCTTCTAGGCTCATTAATGAAAACTAAAATGTCTTTGATGCTTATATGGTACCACTATAGCTTTTATGAGTTGATATGAACTAGTGGTGGCATATGACATGTTGATATGCTTGCAATCCTAGTATTTGATCTATGTCTATGAACTCAAAATGTTTAATTCAACATAGGCAAGATAACCGTCTTAGCATGTGTGAACAAGCTTGTCTATAGTTTAAACCGAATTAAATATCTTGGGCAAGTAGCTTAGTTCAAATCAAAGTTGAAAACAATCTTTCACCCTATCTCACACTTAGGGGGAGCTAAAACTTGAATATCTATAATTGGTCCCACCTTTTTGTGTCAATTGGATGACAAAGGGGGAGAAATTATGTGAAAAGATATAAAACTTGACCAAAGTGGGAGAATCAAAAGATATATGGAGAGATTGTCTAAGGGGAGATAATGAAAAATCTTTTTGAAATGAGAACACACAAATAGGGAGAGCAAGCTCATGAACACCTTGTTGCATTTGAATGCTTGCATCCTCATATGTATTGTTGCACAAGTACTTAAAATCAATATTCATGCTTATGTGGTGTTTGCTAGTGAATCTAAATGAATGATGATTGATCAACTAGCATGCATAGGTTGATTAGCTCTAACCCATGAACTTTTAAGTGATTTTTGGTTTTAAGTGGTGTCTAGCTAATCATGGTGCTAAGGGTGAATCTAAATTCAGCACTCCGATGGTAACACGCTTCAAAGGTCTACTCTTACACCTTAGCATCATTTGGTAGCTATTCACTCTCCCACAATGCCTATCTATACATATGTGCAAAACTTGAACCAAACTCATGAAGCATATATGTAGGGGGAGCTAATAATTACCAAAACCAAAATTGAGCAACTTGTCCAAATCTTGAATCTTTGATTAAAATTCTTGGACAAGCAACTCAAATTCAAAATGATTATATTTCATATTTTTATAGAAGGGTTGTCATCAATTACCAAAAAGGGGGAGATTGAGAGTCTCCCATGTGTTTTGGTTTTGAGTAATTGATAAAACCCACTTAAGTACTAACCTTGATCTCTAAGTGTGAATCACGAGATAGGTTGGTACATGCCATGTGATGGAGCAAGATGGATCATGTGTGGATAGCACAAACTCTAGCATGGTGGTGGAAAGGAAAACGGTGTGAAGGCAAAGGTGATTGCTAGGAACTATTTTCGGTTTGGTGATCAAGACATCATAGAGGATGTGATCACATTTAGGATAGATAGCCGTACTATCAAGGAGGGAGCTCTTAAGTATGATTACGGTTATCATGTGCCACTAGGTTCATATGCATTGCATTAAAATCAATTGAACTAGTGAAACAACCAACTTAATCCAAGATAATTATGAACTAAAAGCTAACACCCGTGCACAAGTGTAGGGATCACTTAGTGTTGGCTCTTGGAAGCTTGGAAGAAGTTGGAGAAGTGTTTGGGCAGCTGGAAGCAGTCCGGACGCAAGGGTTCTGGCCGACCGGACCAACGCGTGTGCGTCCAGTGGCAAACCCTTGCTGGCTCGACTGGTGAGAGGCATCCGGACGCTGTTTGCCGTCCGGACGCAGAGCTCCGAACACACGTCTAGAGCCTGACGCTCTCTGTAACTCTCTGGAAAAGAGGGTCCGGACGCCGGGTGATGGTCCGGACCATGAATCGGACTTGGGTCCGGAGGTGCTAAGGAGCTCAAGCGAGCTCTCGGGTGCGCTCGGGCACCCGGGAAAATATTTCCGGACGCAAGGAGCAGTGACTCCGGACCCTGTGAACAGGTGCGTCCGGAGCCACGTGGCAAGTAGCGGCAAAGGCGCGAAGCGGCCGTTTTTCAAACGGCAGGGGCACCGGACGCATGCGGCATAGTCCGGATGGCGCGTTGCGCGCGTCCGGAGCTTGCAAACAGAGGGTTTGCTCTCGGCTGGTGAAGTGTCCGGACACTGTTGATGGTCCGGACCCCATGTGTAAAGTGCGTCCGGAGGTCGCGCAGAGAGCCAATTTTGGGGGCAAAACGGCTAGTTGTTGAGTGAGGGCTATATAAGTGATATGGCCGGCCCTTTGGGGCACCTCTTGCACATTCTACTCACTCACACGTTTGTGCTTGCTTGAGAAGCTTCCACCACTCATCCTCTAAACATATTTGACATATTCTAGAGAGATAGAGTGAATCCAAGTGCATTGCTTTGTTGATTGCATACTAGTGGCACTTGGTGATCGTCGTCATCGTGGAGCTCTTGTTATTCTTGGAGATTGCCATCTGCTAGACGGCTTGGTGCGACGAGAATCGTTGAGCGGAGGAAGGTAATTGTCTTCGGCTCCGACGGTGGATTGTGAGGGGTTCTTGAACCTACCCCGCGGGAGATTCGTGAAAGGTATCTCTAGTGGATTCCGCGTATCTTGGGGATCCCCATCTTGTGTTGGTTGTGCGGCACCCTTGAACGGGTTTGGCTTTGATTGCCAATTAGCGCGTGAACCTCCAAGTGAGTGTATCGCTACAACGAGGACTAGCTTGTTGACAAACAAGTGAACCTCGGTAAAAAGTATTGTGTCTCATTGTCTCTCTACCGAGGATTCATCTTGTGATTGATTGGTTATCTATTGGATTATCTCTTCACGTTGGTATAACCATTCTATCTCTAGCTTTGCATTACATTCCTTATATTCTTGCAAAGTAGAGCCTCTGGCTTAGCTTGTGTAGCTTAATAGTATAGCTCTAAGTCTCTAGCTCTTGTGTGTGACATAGATCATCTTGTTAGTTACTAGAATTGGTAGGTGGCTAGCCTAACCTTAGTGTTAGTGCAAACTTGCTTATAGCCGTGTTTCATTCTAACAAGTTTGCTAAGTGTTGGTGTAAAAAATTTAATTAGGCTATTCACCCCCCTCTAGCCATACCTAGACTGTGTCCGCAATGGTTAGCTATTTGGCTAGCTAGATGTGACGTGACAAGAAAAAAAGTAGAAGAAAGAGTAGTCACTAGCTCCAAGCAAATAGTCTATCTATTTCACGTAGCTCAAGGTTACGTGAGAGGAACATATAGATCCAGTACTATATATTAGTCTCTTGTATTGTCTCTCACCTTCACATCAACTGACTATGTAGCTAGTACTAGCTATTACCATTGCAGACGTCCTAAGGATGATAGCCGTTGCGAAAGACATGGCAAAACACAGCCAGTATTTTCATTACATTACATCAAAAGAATCTACAGTACGTATATAATAACCTGCTGTGTGATACAAATCTATCAGGGCAGGTACAGTAATGAGCTTATAGCTAAGTCACTCAACATTTTTAATGATGTGGAAGAGAGAAGGAAAGAGAGAGAAGAGAGCTTAGCTCTTGTCTTGGTACCAAGCTAGGCACGCATGTATAGACATTAGTAGATCCTAATATATATGATTGTGAGAAGAGATAGGAGAGAGAATAGAAATATATAATAATAAAGAAAGTTTATAGTCAAGTAAGAGTCTAATTATTGTATAGTTTGACTCTTGTTACTTGACTTATAGCTAAGTATTTGGCTCAACCATTAACCATGCTCTCATGCATGTTTTTTCTTAAAAAAAACGGGGGTATGTCTGGATCGAGAACGTTCCATGCACATATATTCATCTACTACTCGTACCACCGGTCTGTCATTTGTCTCGTCTGGGCGCCTGTATGGGCTGCACGTGTGGTGGAGGCGCAGACCGCATCGTCGAAGCAAGGCTGTGTTTAGATGCCAGGGAAAGATGAAAAGTTGTTGAAAAAAAAACACTAGTACTTTTCGTTTGTATTTGATAATTAGTGTCTAATTATGAACTAATTAGGTTTAAAAGATTTGTTTTACAAAATTAAAGTAAACTGTGTAATTAGTTTTTGATTTCGTCTACATTTAGTACTCTATTCATATACCGCAAATTTGATGTGACGGAAAATCTTCTTTTGTATAGTGCCAAAGTTTAGGAATTTCGTGGAAGTAAACATAGCCCAAAGCTTTTTGCGGTCTAGAAAAACAGGCTATGTTTTCTTGGGGTTGGTTTGGGATGCGCCTGCCTGATTGCGTGATTCATTCGCAGCAGATCGTGAACTCTAGCCGTGGTCGGCCGGGCTGGGCCCGCCTGAAAGCGACCTTCACGGAGCCCTTCGCCGCGCGTAATTAACCTGCCAACGAAGGACACGTATTCCATCCATAATTACGCCCTGATGCTGATGGTCGCTCATCAGAACGCGATACCTTCTCATCTTGACAACGACAGATCGATATGCAAAGTTTCTGTGCTTATACGGATTGGATTGGATTGGATTGGATTGGGTTGTCTCTGGGCGGGCATTGCCAGTTTATCCCAATTATTCAGTTCCAGAAATAAGTCCATTACCAAGTACTGTAGAAGCAGCTTTGTTTTCTTTCAAAATGGCCACAAATTATGAAAACAACCAGCTTTAAAATAACACTAACGAATCGAAAAACATTGAAATATTGTTAATTGTATTTTCAGCCTTATAACAAAGCATGACGCATAGTAGCTACAAACTTTTATTTAAAGTTTAATACTTCTCTTTATATCTAGGACTAAGTTAAAAATGAAGGGAGTCACACAACATTATATCATGTTTTTAAATTGTATAAGACGGTTTAATTTTTTAGACACGTAACTTGTAACTTGTATAGTGTATAGTAAAAGCTATGTATCAAAAAAAACTAAAATATATTATAATTAAAAATATAGAGAGTAATAATTTAGAAAGGTCAATCGATCGATTTATGTGGCATAATCGGGCAGGAACCATATGTAGCAAGCTAACTAGGAGTAGGACCTGCAATTAATAAGGGATATGCACGTGATTCGCAAATTTGTAGATAAAGTCTAACTTTCAACCTAATGATTGAGTATGACACGGTATGACAGTGTTTGATTTTTCTGGTTTGCTTTTAGTCTGGCTAGCCATCTAAGCTAGGCTAGACTTAACCTGTTCTAGCAAAGTCAATTCCCAATTGTTTGATTGTCTAGCCATCTAAGCTAGGCTAGACTTAACCTGTTCTAGCAAAGTCAATTCCCAATTGTTTGATTGTCTGTGTTGCATAAGTTTAGCTGGACAATGGTTTGTTAGGTTGGCCGACTTGTTTTGCATAGAATCACCTCTTCTTTGAGCCAGTAACTTCACCCCTTCGAGGCATTTTGTCAAACATGTTGTGGGCATCCCCATTTGCGCAGCCGAAGAAAACAACAAGCACCGCCGCGAGCCAACCAGCAGAGGCAAGCACCACCGTCACCCCGGGCCCTCCTTCCTGCCGAGTCCGCTCGGTGTCCTCCTTCTCTAGATCACAACATTGCACGATAGCAAAGGCGAGCACTGTCTGGGGCGATGGCAAGGAGCGATGCGTCCGCGACCGCTCGCTACTGGGTTCGTCCTCTTGCTCGCCGCATCTACGTCTGCTCGGTGGACTCCAACACGTTCACTTCCTCCAACTCGTCGCAACAGCAGTCGGGCTCCTCATTCTAGTCGCCTCGCTCTACCGTGCCTGCATTGGTGAGTTTGGTTTTAGTTAATTGATGAAACCTAAGTGTGTAGATGAACTAGGATGATCTAATCCGAGTGATAGAGCTAGACAAGTGATCATGAAGATGGTGATGGGGACAAGTGTTGATCAAGTGCTCTACATTTGAAAAAAAAGAAAGAAAAACAAAAATGAGCTCAAGACAAAGATATAACCATATGGACTATTTTTTGTTTAATAATCAAGACATTATAGATAGTGATCGCATTTAAAATTGATAGCCACACTATTAAGAAGGAAAAATCGTTTGTGATTGCGGTTATCAAAGTGCCACTAGATGAAATCATACTATCGATGTTTTACATAGCCTGCCACTGGGATACCCGGGATAGTTGTTTGCGCTTTGGCGAATAGTGGAGCTTGGTGGTTACACAGAGACACACGATTTATACTGGTTCAAACCCTCGACTTAGCCGAGTAATAAGCTTAGATCCAGTCGGTGTTAGCCTTTTTCGAGTACACACGATGTATGCTTGGTGCATCGTTTGTAATCTTCCTTCTGGGTGGTACTCCTAATGACCCTTTATAATCCAGGTACCGTAGAGTGTTTATTCTACTTCTACTCGGGTACAAGTTTAGAGTCCTAAGCCACACTTCGGGCATCTTCCCTCGTTGAGTCCGAGTAGTTTTTAGTTCTTCATGTCGTCTCGCTCCGTGTTTCCTCGGTGGGCCATATAGTTAAGGCCCAGCGCTCGGTAGTACGTCCTATGGGGGAGCTCGTAGGACTCCCCATCGACACATACATGTATATATATTCACTACTACAAAATTCATTTTTCGTGGCGGTTAAAAACGATTAACCGTGGTGGTTATTCCAACCGCCACAGATCAATGGCCACGGTTAATAGGGCATTAACTGTGGCGGTTGGAAATACCCGCCATGGTTAATCAAATAAAAAATAATAAAAAAAGAAAAAGCCCATATCCAACCTTAACTGGGCTAGATCTGGTCCGCCTAAGCGCCGCCATGCGCGCCGCCGCCGACAGGGAGGTGGAGGCGCCGCCGCCAGATCTAGGCCATAGAGGGAGGATGGCTGGATCCTTGGAGGGGCGCCGCCGGTCGAGGTGAGGGCCCATCGTCGTCGGTTGGGGGAGAGGGGCTGCCTTCACCGATTGGGGGAGGGGGCCGCGCGCCGTCGCCGGCGGGGAGGTGGAGGCGCCGCCGCCAGATCCAGGGCGTAGAGGGAGGATGGTCGGATCCTTGGAGGGGCGCCGCCGAGGTTGTGGTGGAGGGGCGCCGCCGGTCGAGGAGAGGGGCCGACGTCGCGGTTGGGAGAGAGAGGGGCCGCCGTCGTGGTTGGGGGAGAGTGCTCGCGCGCTGTCGTCGGTGGGGGAGGGGGGCACCGCCATCGCCGTTGGGGAAAGGGGCGCCCCCGATTGGGGGAGGGGAGGGACGCGCCGGCTGCGTGCGTGAGGAGCGCCCGGGCCTGTGTGCGGCGGCGCCTGGGTGAGGGAGGGAGGGAGGTTGGGGTGTGGAAAAAACCCTAAGTTTGATATTTATACTTGAGTGCATGTTGGACCGGGAGTGGGTCTATTGGGCTTCGGCCTTTTAACCGTGGCAGGTCTCTTTTAGGCAACCGCCATCGTAAATAAGCCTATTTTGCCAGACGGGCCTTGTACGAGTAACCGCCTCGGTTAATATATTTTGCGAGACGGTTGAATTTGGCCGCCTCGGTTAATAAAAAATAACCGCCACGGTTAATCCCGACATTAACCGTGCCGGTTTATAGGTTTAACCGCCACGGTTAATAATTCGCAAGTGCTATGCAAAATAAATTTTGTACGGTAGTAGTGATTAGGACCTAGTGAGCTAACTTAACCCTTAAAAATGCTAACACACATGCACAAAGTGGTGAGACACTTTAGTGTTAGCACATGAGAATAAGGGGAGAAGAAAGGAGTCGATTTCCATTAAGAAAAGTGCTCCAGACTTAGATGGTCCGGGCCAATTGTGATGGTCTGAAACCTAACCCAAGCTCAGCACTGTGTGTGCATGAGCTTCGGACCATGGTGTCATTCTTGGAACTCTTTGGAAAGATCCAGACCAATTATAAGTTATTTTAGGCAAGATAGTATTTAGAAGGCATAAATGAATGAATGAATGCATGGATAAGGTTTAAAAGGCAAGTATCTGAGAGGTAGCTGAGCTAATATCTTATAATCCCTCCATCTTAAATATAAGTCATTCTAATAATAATCTTGTTAGAGAGTCAAAGCATCTTAAATCTGACCAAATTGATATAATAAAATAATAACATTTATGATACTAACTAAGTATTAATGTAATATTTCTTAATTATATTTTATACTTATTTGATGTCATTAATCTTTGTAATCAACTCTATAATTTCAATCAAACTTAAAATTTTGACTCTGGTTGAAATGACTTAGCATTTGAAATAGAGGGAGTAGAAGAAATTTTAAACACTCAATGCATTGTATTTCATAACAAAGGAATAGTAGTAAAGCAAATATCACACTAGTCACTAGATTGTTATGCTAACAATCGACAAAAGTTCTCATCAATAAAACATCGCAACATAAGTCCACAACAATAAGTCTCAATGTATATATACTCTATATCCTAAAATATTGTAAGTTTTAGAGATTTTTGAACGGAGAACACAAAAGACACGTGTGTGTGCTTACTTTATTTGTTGACTAGACGTTATTGTCAATATAATTTATGGTGATTGATAAATAAATAGTAATATTTAATGCAAAACCTTTTTGTCACTAAAATTTCTTATATTTCAGTATAACTTTTAAATGCCCGTATGGCAGAGCACCAAGTGGCACAAGTATACTAAAGTTTTTTTAAAAAGGCGCATATCAATAGAAAGATAAACAAAATCAGTTGAGGATGTCTGACCGCAAATTCAAATTGCTCTTATTCATTGCAAATTGAAATACAATAAAATAATATAAAGCATGAATCACCACTAAATCGCGTATTGCATACACTGATACACGTAAAAAGACCAATGGCCTTTATTATAAACATAAGTATATGAAATGAAACACAGAAACAACGGCCACGTAGAAATAACAGGAGTCCGCAGCCTTGGCGTGTCAAACCCCATGCAAAGGTACGGTACAGAAAGTTCTCTTTGAGTCAATTGATTTATGCCCTAATGCAAAGGAAATCCATAATAAAGTGTGGAATGAAAGCCATTGATACTATGCCCCAAACCCAATGCAAGGGAAATCTATATCTATATCTATACCTATCGATAAAGAGTCAAAATTTTAGCTTTTTTTTTCCGTCCAACCCGTTCAATTGGTTGCAACTGTCGGCCCACTTGTTGAAAAAGCCCACACGACAGCTCCTTCTTTCCCGCGATTTTGCTCCCCTGTTCGGTTTATTTTAATCCTTTTGAGAATTGCCCGACGGGTCCGTTTACTTTAAATAGATGTGGATGCTAGTTTCTTTCGTGTACCATCAGGATCGAATTGATATCTACCAAAAAAAAACGAATCTATACCTCTTCTAAAGCAAATCTTCGAAAGCCTCTTGTACAAGATCCAGTAGAATACGTATGCAACCAAATCTTCTCGGATCTCCTTACTAAAATTAAATCTAGCCAGCATGAAACCCGAACCAAACCAAATATAGATCCAGATCGAGCCCAAAACAAAATCGAAGACACCAACTATATATATATATATATATATATATATATAAATCGAGAAGAAAATTGGCATGCATCAGTATGACCCGGGCCTCGACGCCGGCTGGGAGCTTTGGGATGCCGGGCATTGATTTGGCCGCGGTGAGAGGAGACGGCACGACGCCGTGCATCTGCGCTGGAGTCTGGAGAACTCTTACCCGGGGCGACTAAATGGGGTGACTTGCCTGTCACGGACGTAGAAATCGAGAGAAGGCACGAGGCGGCAAGCTCGCGAGGGGGTCCTTCAACCTTCGGCCCCCAGATCCGCTTCGGGCTACATTGCGGCGGTGCTCCTGAGTCCTGTCCATGGCTTGGGTTAAGGTAATGACAGATAAGAAAAGAGATGCCTAAGGAAGGGACCGACGGAGGCTGGTATCCAGACGGAGCTCACTGTGGCCTCCAGATCCAGTCGGGACTCGGGAGGATGGTCCCTATGCTTCGGCGCGGACGCCACGCGGCCGCAAGAAGGAAGGCAGCGTGGCGGGGAACAAGGAGGGAGGAGCCGGCATGGTACCGCCGTCGGGCACTACTCGGGCCTGATGCGGACTGGAGGTCTGTATTCTGGAGGAGCGCCGAGCGAGAAAGAGATGGATACGATGTGCTGGTGCGGCTCTGTTTTTTTTTAATTATCTGAAATAGCAAAGGTTCGTGTCTGAATGAACTTACTCTATACTACCTTTCATTCGTAGGCACAAGTAAGAATTGACGTGTATCTACTATCTATACTTATACGTATTATTAGCTTCTTCACAGATACTAAGCAAAAGCACACAAAACCTTTTCATTTAAAAATTTAACTTCTTTGCTGCACACATAAATATATGTATACAATTGAGATTTTAAAACAAAATCTTGTCAAACAGAAATATCATATGTGTACGCAGTTTTTTCTTAAATTCCCGTTCACATCTAATTTTTTATTGTATTTACCTGTTTTCGTATTACAATTTAATCCCGCTCCTCACTGTTTTGCTCCGCCTCCTGTTTTCATAAAAAAATACGCAAACACAAACAAAAAGAAAAGAGCTATTTTCCATGTCTTTTCATGCTTACTAGAAGACAACGATATATAAACAAAATGTTCCCTATAATAAATCTGAATCCATGGTCTATTTAAAATTAATTCTAATCTGCGATATTTGAAGATTATATACATCCAAAAAAACATAAGTCAAGGATCAACTGATAATTCTATAATATAATAATAACAACTAAAGAGTAATGGTCGGTTTTACTAAGAGATAAAAACACGATGAACTGTAAATTCTAGAGTCATATAATTGATTAATTAAATATTCACGGCAACAATGAATTACAAAGAGGATTATTAATTGAAACAAAAATGTTGTGTCATTTACATTCTTATTTTTCATATAATTATTTGATAGTTTTTTTTATGTATTTTTTCACCTGTGCGTTGCAATGGGCATATTTGCTAGTCCAAGATAAAGTGTAGAATAAAACCCAATAAAAACAGCGGATAGCGAAACGAGAGAGGTAGAAGCCGTGGCGCCAAGAAAGCCAGAAAGGCAAATAAAGAAGGAATAAAAAATGAAACACATATACGTAAGTCAAAATCAACAAAAAGATTTGGAAAAAACGGAATGCGTCAGTTAATCAATCTTCCCCTCCCTTTCCATCTCCGTCCCCGTGAATCCGCACCCTCCGGAGTCCAGCCTCCCGTGCTCCACTGGCGCCCTTCTGGAACCCTCAGCCCTCCTAATCTCAGCCCAAGTTATTAACCTCTTTTTCTCTTAACCCAAATTAGTTCCCCTCCCGCGATTCCTAGTTGCTTCGCGTCGATCTCAGCCGCGCCGAGCTCTTCGCGGGGAGCACCGAGTCTTGGTGCCCAATTTGTCGAGGCTATCTGGCTGTGAGTTGCCGCTGCTGCTGCTAGTGCTGCCGCCGTCGCCTCCGCCTCCGTCTCGGTTAGTGATCTGATCTGGTGGGCGGGTTGCGGCGCGGCGGTGGAGTGGTTTTGGCTTTGGGGCGGTGGAGTGGTTTTGGCTTTGGGGGAAGCTAGCTATGCGGATTGAGGCGTCGCCGGATTGAGCATGAGGGGTGGGGCTGCTGGCGGTGGCGGTGGTAAGCGTGACGCGGATGATGGGATCGCCGGATGGGCGGCTCGTGGAGTTGTTCGGTGCGGTGAAGTCGTGGATGCCGCGGCGGGGCGACCACTCTCCTCCGCCGCCCGCGTCGCAGTCGGCCGCGGCGGCTGGGCAGCCGCTGCCGCATGACCTCTCTCGAGACTTCTGGATGCCGGACCAGAGCTGCCGCGTATGTTACGACTGCGACGCGCAGTTCACTATCCTGAACAGGCGCCACCATTGCCGGCACTGCGGCCGCGTGTTCTGCGCCCGGTGCACGGCCAACTCCGTGCCCCGCTCGCCGGGGGACGCCGCAAGGGAGGACTGCGAGAGGATCAGGGTCTGCAATTACTGCTTTAGGCGATGGCGGGAGGAGGAAGCCGCTGCGCGGGGGGACTGGGCTGGGCAACAGCCGTCTAGCCCGTCCCTATCTGCCGGGGACTGGGCTGGGCAACAGCCGTCTAGCCCGTCCCTATCTGCCGCTAGCATTGGTAGTGAGAAGTCCAGCTTCACTGGGACGAACTGCCAAATGTCGTCCTATGCGAATATTAGCTACTCTGACTTTGCGTCAGTGCCGGTCCATGGAGAGGGCAACTGCGGCGAGGATGACGGCTATCCTGAGAAGCAGCAGACGGCTATGGACCCTGCTGCACCCATGGAGCCTGCAGTTTATGCTGACAAGTCATGCGATCGATTCAACTTTTGCTTGCAGAGGTAAGGTTTTTCCATGATTCGTGCTACACTGTTTAAGAAATTGGAACCTAACTTGTCTCAATGCTATTGAGAACAAATATTATTTGTGAATATAAGTTTACATTTGCATTGATTGAGTGATTAGGAGCTTGGATCCATGCTTGTGAGATGCTGTTGCATGTTATATATGTCTTGGGTAGAGGTGTAGGTCAATGTGTACTTACTAGTTGAGCCATAATATTTTCTTTTTGGATCCTCGAACATAGAAATATCAGTCTTTGAACTCTTTGGATATTCTTTTGGAGATATGATTCTTTTGTATCAGTTACATCTCTACTCTCAGCAACTATTAGCTAAACATTTTAAGTACATAACTGTTGTTTGGACCAGCATGTATGCTTTCTGGTTTCTAAGTTCTGTCATGTGCTCCTAGGCCAGCGTGCATCAGGTAGACTTGTTGAGCAACAATAAGTTCTGTGTGAATGCTTGGGCATAGCAAGTCCTGGTAATTGCAGCTTTTGGATATGTTGTTTGAAAAGTGCTTGTACGCTTACTTGCTATTGGTATCAGGGACAATTTTTAGTACAGTTCTACAGTACCTCAAACTCTAGGATTCTACTGTTATTCAGAGCTGCACTAACTCCTAGGACCCAATCTCAAGATGTACTTAGGAGATAAGTTTTATTTGAAAATTAGACAGCTCTGCTAATTGGTAGTTTGTTTTGATGTATTAGATTTGTTTAGAGGCCATCTCTATTTGAAGGGATAATCTATTTTATTGAAAGTCATGTAAGCATCAAGTATATAGATATTCCTTCACCTTTCTACCTCTACCCCACTCCCTGTGTACCTACTCAGTAGTGCTTCTCTCCTTGTCAACTGCACGCTATAGGACTAGGCTGCTCAGGTCCTTGACCTCAGTGTTAGGCAATAGAATATTCCCTGCTAATTATGGATATCATAGCCATAATTAGCAGCTGTAAATCAGGCAATTAGCAATTGTAAATCAAGGATTAGTTGCTATAGATAGCAAATGTAAATCAGGGTGATTATCCCCTGCCTTGTAAAGCAAGGCCAGCCGGCCTATAATAGATGGTGCGCCCCCTCACATTGAGGTGTGGCCAATTGCCCCCAACCTCTATTCTTCTACATGGTACCAGAGAACCAGGCCTTGATCTGACCTTCAGGCACCTCAATATCCCCCACCACTCCCCCCTGCGCCTCCTCTCCTCCTTCCCTTCCCATGGGAACTACCTCCGCCGCCGCCTCTGACACCAGCAGCGCCCTAGGGCTACGTCTGCCCCGGCCATCTGCCCCTTCGCCACCATCAATGTCAAACTGCACGTTCCCATGGCCCTCGAGTTGAAGCCCTCCAACTTCACCAAGTGGTCGACGGCTTTCCGCGCCATGTGCGGGAAGTTTGGCCTGCTGCACCACCTCGACACCGCCTCCCCTGCGCGCCCCACCGACGCATCCTGACAGCAAGCTGATTTCTGCGTCCGCGGATGGATGTACAGCACCGCCTCCGATTCCGTCCTCAACCTCGCCATGACCGATGACAAGCAGACGGCATATGCGCTGTGGAGCGCCATCGACGATGTGTTCCAGGCGAACAAAGCGCCTCGTGCCATCTTCCTCAATCACGAGTTCCACTCGATGCTTCAAGGGGACTCCTCCATCGACGACTACTGTGTCCGCATGAAGGCGAAGGCCGACGAACTGCGCGACGTTGGCCAGACCGTCCTTGAGAGCACCCTCGTCCTCAACCTCCTGCGTGGTGTCAACGAGGTCTACTCCACGGTCGCCGACAACATCGCTGGGCAACAGCCCCTCACCTTCTCCTCCGCTCGCCATCAGCTTCTCCTCAAGGAACTGCGGCTGCAGAATGACGAGAAGGTCCGTGCTGCCTCGGCGCTCTTCACTGCTGCCTCCTTTCCTGCCAGCGGCCAGCAGCAGCAGCAGCCGGACCACCAGCGCCCCAACAACAGGAAGGGCGGCCAGCAGGCCCCCCACTCTGGCGGCCACAACTCCAACAGGCGCCAACCCTGGGGCTTCAACCCTTGGACCGGCGAACGTGTGGCCCCTGGTGAGCGGGTCACCCATCCTGGACAACGCCGCCAAGGTAATTTCGGCGGGTCTCGGGCCTGCTCCCCAGGCACACACAACCTTCACCCCTGCGGACTCCTCCAGCAACTCCAGCAGCTCCACCTGGAATGCAGCCGGTCTCATCGCCGCCCTACAGGACCTGCAGGGCAACTCACCATGGGTCATCGACTCCGGCGCCTCAACCCACATGACGTCCTCGGATGGTATGCTTACCCAGCGCCCACCCCCTTCCATCTCCTCAATAACAGTAGGTAATGGCACTACCATTCCAGTCACGTCTAGAGGTCACTCCACCCTACCCACTCCCGCGTCCACCTTTCATCTTAATAATATCCTTGTCGCACCTTCTATAGTTCGTAACATGCTCTCTGTTCGTCAATTCACTCGCGACAATAGTTGTTCCTTTGAATTTGACGCTCATGGTTTTTCCATCAAGGATCTCCGAACGGGACACGTGACTCTCCGCTATAACAGCGACGGGGACCTCTACACCATGCCCACCTCCACGCCTGTCGCCCTCGTGGCTGCTCCGTCGACCCTATGGCACCAACGTCTCGGTCATCCAGGCCCTGCTGCTTTAGCGCATCTTATTAAAATTCACGATGTTGCCTGTAATACAATAGATCGCTCCCTCTGCCATTCATCTCAGTTAGGCAAGCACACGCGTCTACCTTTCAGTTCTTCGCATTCTACAACTCATGCGCCCTTCGAACTCATCCACTGTGATGTATGGACGTCACCTATCAACAGTCTGTCTAGTTTTTCCTACTATTTGGTGTGTCTAGATGATTACAGTCATTTTTGTTGGGGTTTTCCTCTTCGTAAGAAATCTGATGTTCACCAACATTTAGTTGAGCTCGCTGCCCTCGCCCAAACTCAGTTCGCCCAAACTCAGTTCAGCCAACCCATGCTTCTCCATGCGTCCCTGCCACCCACATACTGGGCCGAGGCCCTCCTGACAGCCTGCTACCTACTTAACCGACGTCCATCCTCCTCCATCCAGCATGACGTTCCCTTCACCCGCCTGCACAAACAGCCACCCACCTATAGCCATATGCGTGTCTTTGGGTGCCTCTGTTACCCAAATCTGCAGGCCCCTCCAAACACAAGCTCGCACCTCGCTCCGCAGCATGCGTCTTTCTTGGATATCCACCCTCTCACAAAGGGTATCGCTGCCTAGACCTCTCGACCCGTCGCATAATCATCTCCCGTCATGTCATCTTCCACGAGTCCACGTTTCCCTTTACAGCCACCCCAGAAGCCCCATCCCCCACCTCCCTAGATTTCCTCTTAGACGACGATATGGTTTCGGTGCCCTGTCCTACTGTTATTGCATGTGGAACTCCATCCCTCTCGGGTGACGCGCAGCTGCACACCGACGCCGCTCCTACATCACCAGCAGCCGGATCGGCTCCACCGGCCCCGGGTGGGCCCCATCCTGTGGCTCCACTTCCACGGTTCTACGTTCGACGCCCCCGAGCGGCGTCCGCACCTGCCTCGTCACCGGCTGCCCCGGCGCAGCCTCCGGTTGCATCGGCGCCCTCGACAACGCCTCCTGCACCACCTCCGCCGCGGGTTACTCGCACCACGACTGGTGCCATCCCTCACGTCAGCTATGCAGGATTGACGGCCACATCATCCCCGACCTCGCCTCTCCCGACGAACTACCGCAACGCGTTGGCCGATGCCAACTGGCGTGCGGCGATGACGGATGAGTACCAGGCTCTTGTCGACAACAACACCTGGCAACTCGTCCCGCGTCCCGCCGACGCCAACATCGTGACGGGCAAATGGCTCTTCCGCCACAAGTTCCACGCCGATGGCTCTCTTGCCCGCCACAAAGCTCGCTGGGTGGTCCGCGGCTTCTCTCAGCGGGAGGGCATCGACTACGACGAGACCTTCAGCCCGGTGGTCAAACCGGCCACCATTCGGACCGTCCTCAGCATCGCCGCATCTCGCGCCTGGCCGATCCACTAGCTGAACGTGAAGAATGCTTTCCTTCACGGCCATCTCGCGGAGACCGTCTACTGTCAGCAGCCACCAGGCTTTGTCGACCCTGGCGCCCCCGACAGCGTCTGCCTCCTGCGGAAGTCCTTGTACGGTCTGAAGCAGGCTCTGCGGGCCTGGCACCAGCGCTTCTTCACCTTCGTCCGGCAGCTCAGCTTCGTCGCCTCCGCCTCCGACACGTCCCTCTTTGTTCTACAAGAGGGGATGCATCTCGCCTACCTGCTGCTCTACGTCGACGACATCGTCCTCACCGCCTCATCCACAGCTCTTCTTCAGCGCATCACGACCCAGCTGAGCTCTGAGTTCGCCATGACAGCCATCACTTCCTCGGCATCGCCGTCACACGCTCCTCCGACGGCCTCTTCCTGTCTCAGCGCCAGTACGCCGTCGATCTCCTTCAGCGTGCGGGCATGGCTGAGTGTCATCCTACGGCGACACCTGTTGACACTCACGCCAAGCTCTCCGCACATAACGGGGACCTCCTGTCAGAGAAGGACGCCTCCGAGTATTGGGGCCTGGCTGGGGCGCTCCAGTACTACACCCTGACTCGTCCAGAGCTGGCTTATGCTGTCCAGCAGGTGTGTCTCTTCATGCACGCCCCCCGAGAGCCGCACCGTGCGCTGATCAAATGCATCCTGCGCTATGTGAAGGGTACCCTCTCCTCAGGTCTACACATCGGCGTCGGGCATGTTGACAAGCTGACGGCCTACTCTGATGCCGACTGGGCAGGCTGTCCTGACTCCCGGCGCTCTACCTCCGGTTACTGTGTATACCTCGGTGACACTCTGGTCTCCTGGTCCTCCAAACGCCAAACCACAGTGTCACGTTCCAGCGCCGAGGCAGAGTATCGTGCTGTGGCCCATGTGGTGGCCGAATGTTGTTGGCTCCGACAGCTGCTCCAGGAGCTCCACCTACAGCTACCCTCTGCCACCGTTGTCTTCTGTGACAACGTCAGCGCCATCTACATGACGGCCAATCCCGTCCACCACAAGCGAACGAAGCACATCGAGATCGACATACACTTCGTCCGCGAGAAGGTGGCCCTTGGTGAGATTCGAGTACTCCATGTGCCCTCCTCTCATCAGTTCGCCGACATCATGACAAAAGGGCTTCCGACGGCACTGTTTCTAGACTTTCGATCCAGTCTTTGCGTCCGGGAGCCTCCCGCTGCGACTGCGGGCGGGTGTTAGGCAATAGAATATTCCCTGCTAATTATGGATATCACAGCCATAATTAGCAGCTGTAAATCAGGCAATTAGCAATTGTAAATCAAGGATTAGTTGCTATAGATAGCAGATGTAAATCAGGGTGATTATCCCCTGCCTTGTAAAGCAAGGCCAGCCGGCCTATAATAGATGGTGCGCCCCCTCACATTGAGGTGTGGCCAATTGCCTCCAACCTCTATTCTTCTACACTCAGCTTCTCCGTGTTGCATTTTAGCTGCTTTGTTACATTCTGACTTCCTTGACCTTATCAGGTACCCAGTCTTTTTAAAATGAAATATACTCAATTCGGTTCATCATATCTATTGTGTTTTTTACTTCATTTTGCCAAGGAATGTGCCTATTCTATAGAGGAACAGTGATTTAGCTAGATCCATGGCGTTACATTGCAATAAGTATTTCATTTCTTGTATTAGTTGATTTATTTCTCATAGCTCTACTGAATAGTAATATAGATAATAGGAAATTTTGTTTTGAATCCCAAGATGCATCTGTGTTGTTAACTAACATTTATTTTGTGTTAGGAGTGACGATGAAGATGATGACTACACAGTTTTCCGTTCAGATTTGGAAGAGCAGCACATGCAAAATTCTGATGAATATTATGGACCTATGTATTTTGATGGACATCATGTTGACTGTAGTGACGACGCAAAAGAATCTACATCCCCAAGGAAAGATTTGACAACCTTAGTTGTTGATTCCTTGGGAGCAGATAAGAATGAAGATCATAACGTTGATGAGTGCTGCAATGATCGGTCTTCTTCCATGTATAGCATGGAAGTGCTAGATAATGAGCCTGTAGACTTTGAAAACAATAGCTTACTTTGGGTACCTCCAGAACCTGAGGATGAAGAGGATGATCATGATGGTGAGCATGATGACGATGAGGGGGTGGATGCTACAGGAGAGTGGGGTTATCTACGCTCAAACAGCTTTGGCAGTGGGCACTGTCGAAGTAGAGATAAGTCAGCTGAGGAACACAAGAAAGCCATGAAAGACATTGTTGATGACCATTTTCGGGCGTTAGTTTCTCAACTTCTTCAGGCTGAAAAGGTACCATTAGTTGATAAAAGTGGTAAAGAGAGTTGGCTAGATATAGTTACTTCTCTGTCTTGGGAAGCTGCATCTCTTTTGAAGCCAGATACCACCAGCAAAGGCGGTCAGATGGACCCTGGTGGCTATGTTAAGGTGAAATGCTTAGCTTGTGGTCACCCAAGTGAAAGGTAATAACATTCTATTTTCCAATTTCCATGCATCACTATTCACATTCATATGTCTTGAAAATTTTACATCTATATATGGTTGAGCGTCCATAACCTTATAGTTAATTGAAACTGAAGCCTTGTAATTCAATTTCCCTCTGATGCCACTTGATGTGAATTTGCTTTGGTTTTATTAATCTACATTGCTTTGAGTTTCATAGTGTGTTACTGTATTTATCTGTGCATTTTTTTTATATCCACTTGAGATTTTTTGTTTTTATACTCAATTCCTATTTACAGTTTCGTTGTAAAAGGAGTTGTTTGTAAGAAGAATGTTGCTCACCGGCGTATGTCATCAAAAAAGGAAAAGCCTCAAATCTTGATTCTTGGTGGTGCACTCGAATATCAGCGCGTATCAAATTTGCTTTCAAGTTTTGATACATTACTGCAGCAGGTATTGCCTGTGAATTCCAGTATAATCACGCTTATGTTGTAAACAGAAAGGACACTGACAAGGTTATAGACAGCTGCTGATAGGGATGCACTCACAGTTTTTTTTTTTACTCCAGGAAACAGATTATTTGAAAATGGCTGTTGCGAAGATCAAAGTGCACCAACCAAGTGTTGTATTGGTAGAGAAATCTGTGTCTCGTTATGCTCAGGAATTATTTCTAGAGAAAAACATCTCCCTCGTTCTGAATATCAAAAGGCCACTGCTGGAAAGGATATCACGCTGCACTGGTGCTCATATAGTTCCCTCAATTGATTATTTGTCATCCCAGAAACTTGGGCGCTGTGATTTATTCCATGTAGAGAAGTATGTTGAAGAGCATGGGACCGCTGGGGAAGGTGGGAAGAAAATGCTGAAGACTCTCATGTTTTTTGAAGGCTGTCCCAAGCCGTTTGGTTGTACAGTAAGTATTTACCTTTTTGTGTCAACTACTGTGCTGTCTTTTCTTGTGTTAGCATGGTCACTCTGTACCTTGGTATAAGGGGTAAACGAGTTCATACCTGGAAAAGTTTGCAATTAAGCTGTTTTAAAGTATTCCATGCAGCATGGAGATTGGAGGATATATGATTTAAAAAGATTAGTGAAATTTGGGTTATTATGTTAGTTGTGCTATAAATCTGGCAGAACCAATTGCTCTGTCCATGAGCAGCATTTTCCATTTTAGCTAGAAAAGTGTGTATCTGTGATACATGTTCCTTGAATGCTTGATTAGGCCACTTTGTTAACATCTCATGTAGATAAATGGTCTACCACTTTGTCATCCTCTCATGTTGATAAATGGTCTGCATTATGCAATGTTCGTGGATATATTTAGGGATAACTGGGGATAGTTAGGCCTTATGCTTTGCCTAGAGCTTGAGAGATTTAGGGAGACTAGATTGTTTCTTCATAATTCATTGCTTAATCCTAATGGAAGACCTTGCCTCTCTTTATATAGAGAGGGGACTAACCCTAAACCTAACTTAGCGGCTAAGCTAATTACTCTTGGGCCTCTTGGGCCGCTACTGACTCTTGGACCTATTGGGCCGGTGGCAGCCCGCTGGCTGCCCATGACACATTACCTGTGTTAGGTTATATTAAAAAAAAGAGGCTACTGCCAAAGGTCATATATCTAACTTCCTCTGATTCTGTAGATCTTGCTCAAAGGTGCTAATGGGGATGAGCTAAAAAAGGTGAAGCATGTTGTGCAATATGGAGTATTTGCAGCCTACCACTTGGCACTTGAAACATCATTCCTTGTGGATGAAGGTGCAACTCTTCCAGAACTCCCTCTGAAGTCACCAATTATTGTAGCTTTGCCAGACAAACCTTCCAGTGCTGATAGGTCTATCTCGACAATACCTATCATACAAATCCCTAGTGCTTCATCACCAAACAGTTGTCTGCAAGCATTTGTCTTGCAAAATGATGATCTGACATTTAATGGCAGTAAACAAATGGAACAAACAGCATTGGGAGCTCCTTATGATGAAACGGCATCTGTTCGGATCAATACCCAAAATGGACATATTACCTGTTTGCTGGATATGGTCCCTCAGTCACCTGTTGGTCCCCTGGTTCAGCAGTCGAGCATTCACTGTCCTGATGGTACTGGAGATGTGAACATAAAAATGAATTTACAAGGCAGCCTACCTGGAACAACTAGAAATGTGCTGGCTAATGACTTTAGCGTATCGCCTGCTCATACGACGGATTTGGTGTCAGCTAAGGGTGACAGTGGTGACAAGGTAGCAGATAAGCCTGCTGCTCCTCTGAATGTACAGATGTCTCATGATGATGACAGTGTAAAGGATAAGTCAGTTGCAAAAACAGATGAAATTCCAGCGTCTCCAGCAGACAATCAGAGTATACTAGTTTCTCTATCCTCTCGTTGTGTTTGGAAAGAATCTCTGTGTGAGCGGCCACACCTTCTTCGCATAAAATATTATGGTAACTTTGACAAACCTTTAGGCAGATTTTTGCGTGACCAGCTATTTGATAAGGTTAGACTGAGGTCTTCCACATCTACATTTGTTTGTAAACCTTATATTGTATTTAACTTTCATTTTTATTTCAGAGCAACATCTGCCAATCTTGTGAGCTGCCACCAGAGGCCCATGTTTATTGCTATGTTCACCCCCAAGGCAGTTTAACAATATCAGTAAGGAAACTTCCAGTAAAGTTGCCTGGTGATGGTGAAAATGATGGTAGAATTTGGATGTGGCATAGATGCTTACGCTGCCCTCGAGTTAATGGGTTCCCTCCAGCAACTAAAAGAGTAGTGATGTCTGATGCTGCCTGGGGCTTGTCTTTTGGAAAATTTTTGGAACTTAGTTTTTCAAATCATGCGGCAGCAAGTAGGGTAGCTAGCTGTGGTCATTCACTTCACAGGGATTGCCTTCGCTTTTACGGGTACATTCTTATCTCTTATCCATCTTATCAAATCGTTAAGGGTTGTACCTTACATGTTTGCATTTCAGCTTTGGTGAAATGGTTGCTTGCTTCCGATATGCATCAATTAAGGTCCACTCTGTGTATTTACCACCACCAAAACTTGATTTTACTTCCGACCATCAGGAATGGGTAGAAGAAGAAGCAAAAGAGGTAATACGAAGATGTACTTAATGTAAGGGCCTGTGTGTGCAATAATTCCTCACTGATGCTGATTGATAATGATTCAGGTGGATGACTCAGCTGAACTTCTGTTCTCTGAAGTTCTGAATGCGCTCCACAAAATTTCAGGAGGAAGGCCAATTACAGGTTCTTTTGATGGCAACTTGAAGATTCTCGAGTTGAGAAGAAATATTGGAGAACTTGAAGAAATCCTGGTGGCAGAGAAGACTGACTTTATGGTGAAGTAGTTTTGAATTTCTTTATATAATGTTTTATTCAATTGCCACTGTCCTACCCATGTCTGCACAAATAAAATTTCTTTAGTAAGGCTGTTCTCTGATTATTGGAGTTTTCATCTCTAGGAGTCATTAAATAATCTTCTGAAAAAGGATATGAGAAAGGGACAGCCATTCATTGATATTCTTGAGGTTAACAAACTAAGGAGGCACCTATTACTTCTGTCTTACTTGTGGGATCAACGGCTGAAAGTCATTGCTAATTCAGGTGGCAAGTACTGTGATGCACTAGCTGGTTTACGGATTGGGAGTGGCAATTCTGATTTTAATGGTAAATCAGTTGGTGCCGGTCCAGCCCCAAAGTTAGAGAAGGGCTCAAAGGTCACAGAAATTCTTTCAACTGCTAAGGAAGGGTTGTTACAACAGAGCTCTTGTCCACCTCATGGTGAAGATGAGGGGTTCAACCAAGCCAACGAGTCTACTGAAAATAGCTCAGGGAATGTTGCAAAATTGAACGGCACTGAAGATTCAATTGCCAAAATCAATCATGCTACCAGTGCAGATGTTAAGGATCGACTGGATCTGGATAACCAAGAATCCAGAACTGGTGTACGTAGGGTTGTTTCTGATGGACAATTTCCAGTTACTACTGATATTCCAGACACATTGGATGCAAAATGGAGAGGTCAGAATGGACCTGCCCCTGATTCAAACTTGGTGAAACCACTACCCTCAGTCGAAGACACAGCAGTTGATGTTAAAAGTCAAGCCAAGGATGTGCATACTTCTACTTTCACTGTCCGGTCCGGAGATGCAGCAGAGGAATTACTTAGATGGCTTAAGATGTCATACATTACATCAAACAGTTCCTTAAACACAACCTCTAGTGCACCACTGAGATTTACTTCCTTGACTGACTACATTCCTAAGTACGTTGAATTGTTTTGTGAGCTATCACAGAAAGGTGGAGCAAGACTTTTCTTACCTACTGGAGCTAATGATTTTGTTATTCCTGTATTTGATGATGAGCCAACAAGTGTTATTTCATATGCACTTGTTTCACCCATGTACTGCTTCCAGTTGTCCGATGAGAACAGCAAAAATAGAGACAAAGATTCTTTGCTTCCATTGCCTGTATATGATTCAGGAAATTTTAATCCATTTCATTTGTTTGAGGAATTTGGATCCCACTATGATGTTACTTCATCAGTGTCTGGAGTTAGAGGATCCTTTGCTCCTGATCAGGTGCACTTGAGTGTTTCTTTTGAAGATGGTGGGCCACTTGGGAAAGTCAAATATAATGTTACATGCTACTATGCAAAAAAGTTTGAAGCACTAAGAAAGTCTTGCTGTCCATCTGAGCTTGATTTTTTGAGGTCTATCAGTCGATGTAAAAAATGGGGAGCACAAGGCGGTAAAAGCAACGTGTTTTTTGCAAAATCTTTGGATGATAGATTTATAATAAAACAAGTTACAAAGACAGAGCTTGAATCATTCCTTAAGTTTGGTACTGAATATTTTAAATATCTGTCGGAGTCCATAAGCACTGGAAGCCCTACATGCCTAGCAAAAATTTTAGGGATCTATCAGGTATGTTCTTTTGAACATTCTTCATTGTTGTTACACTTCAGCTGTATCAAAGAATCTTCATCCATCCATTGATTTAATACAATTATGTCCTGTAATATAACTGGCACCTTATGAGGAAAATGGCTCTAGCAATCAAGCAAGTTCTGTATATCAAGAATGACTGCTTTTCAAACATGATCAAATTGTATAGTTAAACAGTTTAGCTCGTTGAAACAATAAAAAGCATCTTTTTGTTCCATGCAAGTCATAGGTATGATGCTTCCAAAGGAAAAAGATAAGTTTTTACGCATAAATATGAAAATGAAGTTGGGATTTGACAATATTTATGTATCCTTTTGCCCCCCCCCCCCCTGCATTATTCATCAAATTTACATCAAATTTAGCCAAGTTCAAAATGTATTATTTTTTGGATTTCCAAATTTGAGTTCTTAGGTCCTTAGTGTTTGGGATCAGCAACACAGGTAATAGAGCATATTTTTATAGATACCCCCTCTTGTTGAAAAGTAATACCAAAATTATGTGCAGTGAAGTTCTGTTAATCTTGACTGAAGATATTGTCTATAATAAATTCCTTCGAAAATAGGATGATCAAACGTGCCATAGTAAAATAATTGCGTATATGAGTTATGCCTTTGTAACCTATTATGAGTATTTAATAAGCAAAATGTATTGATGAAAGCAGCATCTTACTGACTTCAAATTAAACTGCAACATTTCTCTTTTTTTCCTGACTGAAGGGAGTATTTTAATTTTATTGAATCGATATGTTTAGGTTACTATTAAGCATGTAAAGGGTGGCAAGGAGTCAAAGATGGATTTGCTTGTGATGGAGAATCTTTTGTTTGGACGGAATATCACCAGGCTCTATGATCTAAAGGGATCTTCAAGGTCAAGGTATAATGCAGATTCAAATGGTAGCAACAAGGTTCTTCTTGACCAGAACTTAATTGAAGCAATGCCAACTTCACCGATTTTTGTTGGGAACAAGGCAAAGCGGCTACTGGAAAGAGCTGTTTGGAACGATACTTCATTCCTAGCTGTAAGTTTGCATCTTTTTGTTCTTCTCATCAAAGCTTATAGAAAATGTAGTGGTTTCCAGAGTTATCTTCAACTTCAATTATTTGTGTTCAACAATCTTCAGCCAGATTTTTTGGATCAGAATCCGGCTTCTTATTAGCACCGAAGAGGATGGTTGTGACTCAATCATAGCTGTGCATTCTTGTTTTTATTTTTTAATCTCTATGTATGTTCCCATTTAATCCTCTTTCAGCGGACCTATATTCATTTGTTTTTCTCAAGTTCTTGTATAGTCGTAGTACACAGTGAGAGTAAGAGTGTGTGCTGTACTGGGTTCTCGTCCCTTTTTCTTAATCTTAATATAAGCGCAGTTCTCCTGCGTTTTCGAGAAAAAAAAAGAGAAAATGAAATTGACCTTTCTTTCTTTTAAAAGACCATCTTTAATATAATAAATTAGAAGATATCAGATTTTGTTGTGTTTCCAATATTAAGAGAACAATATTAAACTGCAGATAATGTAATATCAACGTCAACCTGCATGGCGTATTTCCACTTTGCTTTGAATTTTGATTTAGGTGGTCCTGATTAGCTTTGGACCTTAATAGTATCACATATGGCATTGCTGTGATTTATGTGCTGAGAATAGCAAACAAGACGGTGAGCTGACTGCTTAAAATAACTTGATAAGGCATCTTGGTCATTTTTTACTTGATAATATGTGGCTCCACCTGAAGTGCTGATGCTTCCGAGTTTCTGAGCAGTCACACAATGATAAGTTCATACTTTGTGCTGTTGCAATTAGACTACTTTTTTGTTTTGTTTTATGATATTTCTGTAGGCTTTTCTCCGTTTTTCTTTTGTTTCTCCAACTCTTAGGACTGGTAAGGTTCATTGTAGTCTGTACTCTGTAAACCAACGAGAATTAGGTCTATAGGCAGACACTAGTGCACTTATAGTAAAAGTGAAAATATAAGGTAGACCTAATCCCAAACTCTGATGCTTGTGCATAGATACATTAATGTGCTCCCATGTTTTTCAGGGAATCGATGTGATGGATTATTCCTTGCTTGTGGGAGTTGACGAGGAGAAACATGAACTGGTCTTAGGAATTATTGATTTTATGAGGCAGTATACATGGGACAAGCACCTTGAAACCTGGGTAAAATCTTCTGGCATTCTAGGTGGGCCGAAGAACGCATCTCCAACCGTCATTTCACCTATGCAATATAAGAAGCGGTTCAGGAAAGCCATGTCGGCTTATTTTATTGTCATTCCTGAGCAATGGATGCCTGCAATAATCAATCCAAGCAAATCATTATCAAATATTTGCCAAGAAGATTCTCAAAAGGAATCTCAAGAGTGATAGGGTGTTTGACTGTTAAGTCCGGTTTTTGTCCTGTCCTGTCGCGAAAAGTGCTGAACTGGTAGTCGGGCACTCCTTGGCTACTCCTGGTGCATCCAACTGATCTTCCACCTGACCGCATTCTCTTGTGCTAATTGGCACCGGTCCGATTGAATCATCGAGTCCCTCTCAAGCATCGGATGTGTATATTCCCAACTGTAATTATGCCCTAGTCTTAGTTTTTTTTTTCGTTCCCGTCTATAATAAATCAGTTCACGGTGTCATCACTTCTCTGTCACCGTCGCTTAATTTTTGTTGGATGTATAGAACGAGCAGGGCGGTGAATTCTTTTTGTTTTTGTAAGCGGTCCTTGTAAATTAAGTCTTCCATCTGTCATTGTTTGGGGGGCTATTGCCGCCGTCGGTCATCAAAATAAAAGCATGTTTTATGCAGACTTGGAATTCCTTGTACTAGTCAGTAATAATAATAATATTTAACAAGCGAAGTTCTCATAGTAAAAACTTCTTTGTTTTTCTTATTTCCTCTTGTTCGATTTAAATAACCACATCTATTATTATCTATACTAGCAAATGTGTCCGTGTGTTGCAACTTAATAGTGTAGAAATTGGACTTCATGCCGTACATTATTACGGGACTCAATATGTAGGAATTAGATCACTGTCCGGTAGTTACAGGAGCCGGAATTTAAGAGAGAAATTTTACATCTTTATTATTAGGTAAATAGATATAGATATATATTCCTCTAATACCCATCCTTAAGTATAATGTATTGAAGATTCTAAGTTAATGGATTGCTCAGCTTATCCATGCGTGCCTGTTTTTTTAAGACCCCATCCATAATTGCCTTCTAATAGTCAGTTCTATAATTGGTAACTGAAGTGTGACATGCATGATGCATTCATGTCTATCTAAACCATGGACTGTCTCCGTCCTAAAATTGTTTGAATTCAGAACGAAGGGAGAATATTTTATATTTATACATCTATCTATACATACTTCCTCCAAAAAAAAATGCAATTCTGAAATGTGCTATGTTTTAGTATATCAATTTTAACCAAATTTATATTTATTTCAACGGAGGTAGTATTAAATAATCAAAATTTTATCTTTATTTTTTTGTCTCTCTCTCCTTAACTATCTGGATAGTGTAAAGTTTCTTTCGTCCTATTCTTTTTACACTCTAAATTATACCTATTCCCTCCATGTCTTGCATGTGACTCGAATTCATGACTTATAATTATACATGATAGAATAACTCAGCCGTGTCTAGCGATGCGAGTCCAATTTCAAAACATATTGGGTCGTACCCTCTATATCTTTTATGTGAACAAAACTCATAATCTATGCTCATGAGTGTTAGAACAATGTGTCTAACAATAATAACGTTAGATTCTTATACGTATCGAGTTTCATAACAATGCATGTGCACATTTAATTTACTAGTACTTCCTTCATCCCTAATTATAAGACAATTTGACTTTTCAAGATAGATAGATTTTTTTCTTATACTTAGATATACACTATATATCTAAGTGACTACACGATAAGTTATTACACTTATAGTCTTATACTACATTATCAAGTTACAATGCACAAACATGTTTGGTGCAATATCGATCAATTAATATAAATCAACGACCACTTTGATGATTTCAGTCATTTGAACTTCTAATTGCACATAGAGTTGTACAGACCATGGATTATTGTCCCACCAAGCAGTTCCTAAATTCTGTTAAATCACAATTTACAACGCATTCATGGCCACCACTCAGTTTCCCAAGAACAAGCAACCCTCCACTAGAAGCTTTCCATATCCGATGAATTCCTAATTTCATTCCAATTGTACGACGCAACGCGAATGACTATATATAAAGGCATGCGGCGCGGCGTAACCTAATCCAACCTCTTGCTAAGCGGCGCGGCATTTGCCCTACGCGGCAGGCGTGGGAGCGGGCCGGGGGCATGGCGGCGCAGTGCGGCGAGGGCAAGGCGGACTGCAAGAAGACGCCGTGGACGGAGAAGGAGGACGAGGCGCTGCGGCGTGCGGTGCGGGAGCACGGGCGTCAGAACTGGGCGGCCATCGCAGACGCGGTGGCCGGGCGCGGCGCGAAATCGTGCCGGCTGCGGTGGTGCCAGCACCTAGCGCCGGAGCTGGACTGCCGCCCCTTCACGCCCGAGGAGGACGCGCGCGTCGTCGAGCTGCAGGGCGTGCACGGCAACAAGTGGGCCACTATCGCGCGCTTCCTCCACGGCCGGTCCGACAACGCCGTCAAGAATCGCTGGAACTCCGCGCTCCGCAAGATGCAGCAGGGCTATCCCACCGACGCCGACACCGACGGCCAGGCGGAGGCCGTGGCGTGCCTCGATCTGTTCCCACAGAGCGCTGGGGAGATGGGGGAGGCCACTGCGGCAGATCGGTTGGTGGTACGTGAGGAGGAGGTGGAGGAGGAGAGCGACGTGGCGGTGGAGCCGATCGGCCTGAAGCTGGGGTCGCCGGGGCTGAGCGATGCGGAGCTGGCACTGAGCCTCGGGCCCGTGCGGCCATCGTCGAATCGTGGAGAAGAGGCTTCCTTTCATCTATGGCTTTGATTGGTCTGATACTCTGATATCGATTTTGTCCTCGGCCATTATTGCAGATTGCACCGCTCGTGAAATTTTATGAAGATGAGCTAGCAAAGTTTGTGAGGAATTAATATATATAGTTCCATTTTCAGAATCCAAATTTCACTTTACTCTCTAATTCTCGCTTGGTTCTGCTCCCTCAGACCTGCAAAACCAGATTGCATACTGATGCTGCGGCTAAAACCTCCTACGGTCCTACCTGTGTCCAGCGCCACCGCATCTTCAATGTTTTTGTTTTGTAGACTATTTTTAGAATTTATATGGTAAAAGGTAGGCTCTAATAACCTCCTACGGTCCTACCTGTGTCCACCTACCTGTGTCCAGCGCCACCGCATCTTCAATGTTTTTGTTTTGTAGACTATTTTTAGAATTTATATGGTAAAAGGTAGGCTCTAATAACCTCCTACGGTCCTACCTGTGTCCAGCGCCACCGCATCTTCACTTGGGGTGTGTTTAGTTCCCCCAACTTTCCATCACATCCCTATTATATCCTCATCACATCGAATTCATATTTTCCGTCATATCAAAATACCGACACATATATAGAGTACTAAATATTGATGAAATAAAAAACTAATTGCACAATTTTATTGTACTTTGCGAGACGAACATTTTAAACCTAATTAATCAATGTTTGGACAATTATTACCAAATAAAAACAAAATTACTATAGTGTGACATGACAAGTACTACAAGATTTTTTTCACCTCATTTCCAGAATCTAAACACAGCCTTGGCCCTTAATTGTATACATCTTCATGATGTAACAACTCTTTGCTGTTAAGTTTTAATATATGCAAGCTTTCGTCAAAAAAAAAGTTTTTGTTTTGTAGACTACTCCCTCCGTCCCATAATAGAAGTCGTTATGGGAACCGTGCCAGTAAAACTTTATCAACTTTGACTAGGGTTTGTAGAAAATACGTACAACATTTACATCTCCAAACAAATTTATTATGAAAGTATATTTGACGATCTATCTAATGATACTACTTATGTATTATAAATATTAATAAATTTTTTATATATGATTGGTCAAAGTTGAAAACAGTTGACTTCTCGGGAAGCGAGAACAACTTCTATTTTGGGACGGAGGGGGTATTTTAGAATTTATATGGTAAAAAGTAGGCTCTAATACGTCATGTTCGCCTTATCGTTTCGCTGGCTGATAAGTCGGTTAATACTATTTTAACTGTTTTATTATGAGAGAAAAATACTATTTCGACTAATAAGTCAAGCGAACAATACGTAGAAAGTTGGCTATCACTTAATTTTTGGCATAATAAAGTAAATAAAGACGCCATCTATCTAAAGATGAGAAATAATAAGACTATTGTAGAACTCTTTTTTTCCGTGACTTTTCTAATTTATAAAATAGCTAAACTATAAAATTTAGCTAGGAGTACTAATTTTAACCAAGCTGTTGGAGTTATTTTTAGACCATAGATAAATTTTAGGTCATAAGATCCAAACAGGGTCTCTGTCACATGGTTTGTTACAATTAAGGTGCGTGCAGTTTCCCTTAAAATATAGATGCAACCATATTTGTCAAAATCTCGATTTTCTATCTAAATAAACTGGTTGCGTTACTTCTATATTATAACTTTTATACTTCAGATTTAATATACTCACTCCATCCTAAATTATAATAATCTAAAAATCTTGAAGAGTCAAAGCATTTTAAATTTTACTAAACTTATATACTCTATCTATATCTATACCTATTAACAAAGAGCCAAAATTTTAGACCTTTTTTTTCCGTCCAGCCCATTCAATCTAGCCTAACGGTCGGCCCACTCGCTGCTGGCCCACGCTCTCTCGGCCCACTCGCTGGCTCACGCTCGCTCCCGAACCCTCTTCTTCCCGTCGTTCCTTTTGGTGATAAAAAAAAATCGGCCGCCGCCGCCATCTCTCCTACCGTACCTGCTGGCTGTGAAGCGCCGTAGGGCGGCGGATGAGAAGGAGGGCCGAGAGGCGGCGACGGCTTCGTACGCGTAGCCGTAGGCGCCGTGAAGAGGAGCGCAAGGGAGCCGGAGCGGAGGAAGAAGGTCGCGCGCGCGGAGTTCTTCGTGGAGAGGCCCGAAATCCGGCAGCCCTCGCCAAATACCTCGCACCCGCCCTCGCGCGCCTCCACGCGTGGTGCCGCCGCCGCCGCCTTCTGCTAATCTTCGAGGACGTCCACGTCGTGCTTGCCCCGACCTGCCTCCCACCCCGCGCCGAGTCCCCGCGCCGCCGGCGACCAGGACGCGCCAAGGCCCCCGTCCGCCAGCGCCGGCAATCTCCTGGATGCGCCGCCGCGAGGGTCTTCGGCGGACGGACGAGCCACCATGACGATGACGAGCGCATCCGTGACGCTGACCATCAGCCTTGTCCACGCATAGGTCATGCACGTCCTTGATGAGCACCTGCAAGAGTGTCGGGACGCCAAAAACTTCTTCATCGACGACCGGCAGAGCCAGGACTGCTCCCCGCCCTTGACCGCTGGCTACCGATTCCAATCCTGGTCCATGCCGCCACACCGCCCACTACTACGACTTCTACGAGCCCAGCCATCCTGCCTCACAGGTAACCTGATCCCCTTCTGCACCCCGCAGCCATGAAGGGGCACTTTTACTTCGCTCGGGGGTTGTAAGAGTGGGGGTGTTCCTTGAGCAAAAGTCATACGACTTCTACGAGCCCAGCCACCCTGCCCCACAGGTAACCTGATCCCCTTCTGCACCCCGCAGCCATGAAGGGCACTTTTACTTCGCTCGGGGGTTGTAAGAGGGGTGTTCCTTGAGCAAAAGTCAACAATGACATGACCAGAACGTTTTTTGAAGTCCAATATGTTTGTGATTGTTTTTAGCCATTTTTAGAGATCAAAGTTTTACACATAAGCTTCGACTGTCGGTGTCCAATACTGATAACAAGTATATATGTGTTTCCAGTTGCCTACAATTTGGTTGATGAATTTCCTAGATAGATTCATGATGCAAGCAAATTAGGAGGGATTCATGATTAGAGGGAGTTATTGTGCAAACCTGCATTGTTCATGCAATTGGAATCCTTTTAGTTAATTTCTTATCAATTCACTTCTACATTTGGTGACACAGAAATAAAAGTAAGTTTACATGAGCTAGAAATGGTGCAAGGCAGGGTGATCGCATAGCCGCGAGGATATTGCTGCAGTTTAATCCTCTTGTTAGCTTGTCGTGTTTAATCCTCAAAGGAAAACTATAATTTTACTATATGATGTTTATTGCCTCTGTGCTAGCTGATAATAGATTAGATATTCTGAGGAGCAACTTGAGATGTTTGGTTTCCCTGAACAGTACATAGATACACTGTTATTGTCTTTACTGTTAAAATAATATGAAGAATCAATACTCTCTGTACTATTTCTTTTTTGGGAAGCTCTGAACTATTTCATTATTACTCAGATAGTCAGATGCGAGTTACTTGACTGCACCATTGCTATCATTGTCTACCACCTGTGAGTCCTATCAGCTGTGAGGTGCAACTACTTTCATTTTAACATAAGAATTTCCCCCTAAGCAGGAAGCATAGAATAAATTGAATGTTAAGATAGCAGAACTGATATTTAGGTTCCGTGATATATATGTTTGGTTGAGCTTAAGCTATGGCCTTGTCCCAAAATTTGAGCTAGGACTAAATATAATCCACAAAATTATTAAGTACTAAAATTTCTCTTATTAAATGGCATTTCACAAACAATGGCAGTTATTGATTACATGGTAATGTGAATAAAACCATTTTTTTAGAAAATGATCTGACTCTGAGAGTTGAAGTTGGGAATAAGTTCTCAAAAGTTGTATCAATACCAACTAATCATTTGTATCCTATGGATTTACTGACTCTACATTCTTGCCGTCGTTTAGGCCATCTGAGATTCCTGTGGCCTAGGCCCTATCAGATGTGTTTGAGAATAAAATTGTTGGCTTTGCAAGTGTCCTTTCAGCATGGAGTCCTTGTAAATAAGGTTTGTGTCTTTTAACTTGTGCAAAAGACAGAACAATGCATCATTGCCATTTACGCAATTTCTAAAATTGTTGAGTCTGCATCTTCCATTTCCAGGAGATGGTAATCTAGATGATATGAATTGTTGCAAGAAGGGACATTGGTGAAGAAGAGATGGGCACATCAATGGAGGCCCTTTGGTGCAAAGCCTGATTGGCATGCTGGTGGTAGCCATGCCACGATGTCCTTGCCCCACGATGGTCGGAAGTCAAATTGCCTCGTCACCAAGCACAGACCCTGCCTACGGCAGCACCCGCACAACCTGGTGAGGAGTGTCTCCTTCGTGAGTGTTCTCCAGTTTATCCTCTCTATGGATTGGATCACATGGATAGGATAGTGAGTATCAAGCTCTTGCTATTATTAATTTTGCTTGGCACATGTGTTGATTGGTACCCTTTCTGAGAAGGTTCACGCCAAGAAAATCCCCATTCCTGTTGACTATGTATCCTTATGACCCTATATATCTACTTGCAATTTCAGTCTTAGTTCATGTCGGCTGTTGGCTGTCGGCTACCACCAGGCGTTCCAAGTCTGTTTATGGATTCATTGTCATAAGGTTCGCCGACGGTCTTATGTTTCCATGCATTAGATTTGTGAAAGGCCAAACTTTCCTTCGGTCATGACTCCTTTCCTCTAGCCACATAGCTTACGGATTTTCTTTCATTTTATTATGTTCGCTTGAACTTATCAACCATGATACAATATTTTTTCTCACACAAAAATAGTATCAGCCACAAAAACCATCAGTCGAAATGTGAATGAGTGAATCTTTGAATGCAGTGTGTTGACATCTTTATACCTTTTTTGTTTTGTGCAGCGAGGATGAATGGGTTTCGTATGGGATGTCAGTAGCAGTAGCAGTACTGAACTACCATTATCTATCTATTCCTATCAGCATTAGACACAGCTAGAGCAGAATTCAGCCGCATATATATGATACGAAATAGAGATTCAGCAACTACATTCTTTTTATGTTTTGGAGGAGCACCAGTGATTACGTCTACGTGTTCTGAGCCATTAGGCTATATTTAGTGATGTGATGTGAACCATTGACCTATATTTTATTTGTTGAGCAATAATTGTTGAGAAGCTAAGCTGTTGTGTTACATTCTGAAGGTTTTTCAGTTTTGTAATGGTTGTCAATATTATGAATAAGGAAAAACATTTGTTGTTGATCATTAGTAAAACGATCAAAAGAGTCGCAGTTGCCGGGAGATACATTAGCAATCGGACGTGTGAAAATTAGATATAATAAAAAAAAGTCCAAACTCCAGCAAAATGGAGAAGATACACATTCAAACTTAATTTTTTCCCTTTGCAACGCACAGACATATTAGCTAGTATATAACAATATTTATAATGTCAACTAAGTATTATTAGATTTTCATCAATTATAATTTTATAGTATACATATTTGATATCATAAAATCTTTATAATTTTGATCAAATTTAAGATGTTTTTAGTTTTCAAGAATCTTGAAATGTCTTATAATTTGAAATAGAGGAGTGAGTATATCGCAGTAAAAAAGACTTATTTTTGATCCGATGGACACACACAACCCACACACTCTACACTTACATTTACACACACGCAAAGAGATTGGGAGACTCCACACTCACACCACCACACGCACACACACGCAAAGAGATTGGGAGACTCCGAAGCGTCTCCAGACGGCGCGTGTGCGTGAAATATTCTGGAATAATTCTAGAAAAAGGTGTGGACACTAGGGTTTGAACCCTGGTGGGTAGCGTCCCACTGGATATGCCTACTGGGCTACAGACCCATTCACGTAAAAAAGACTTCTAGAAACACGAAAAACATGCAACTCTGCGGGCAACAGGTTATTGGGCTAGATCTCTTGTGCCAACTGGATGGACCAATAGTCTTTGAGCTCAGATCACATAGGCCCGCCTTACAAGTACCACTAAAGCCAAGCCCATTTAAGGCAATCCGTGTTTAGGCCCATGTTCATTTACCGTTAGCCGGTGAGCCCGCACTAGTTCACTAGTACACAGCTACTCGAAGCCCGATCGTTCCTCGAGAACTCGCTCGCCCACTGGCTACGCTTCCCTCCGCTTGACGCGAGCCGCACGGGAGCACGCGCTCATGGCGACGACGCCGGCGCCGGCGACGGCGTCGTCGCTTCCCAAGTCGGGGGCGGTATCCAAGGGCTACAACTTTGCATCCACTTGGGAGCAGGTTGGTCGCCGCACCTTCGCTTCTGGCAGATCTGGCCGTGGCCGGGGCCGAGATCTCGCGTGTGCGATCGGCTGTTTCATGGATCTGACGCTCTATTTTGTTTGGGCATTCTCGCTTTTTTTTTCAGAACGCACCGCTCACGGAGCAACAGAAGGCCGCGATCGCCGCGCTCTCCCACGCCGTGGCGGAGCGGCCATTCCCGCCCAACCTGGTGAGGCGCCGCATCTGAGAACTGTCATATTTGTATGAATTGTTTACTTGAATTAATGAATGTTGGGATTTCATAGGGCTGTAACCTGTGATCGGGGGGCACTTCGTGCTCTAAATTCTGTGCCTACTGTTTTGGCTGTACCAGAGCCCTGTGAAGTTGGGGTTTGAATTGGCAGTGCAGGGTTTAAGCAATTCATTTTTGTGGGTTTGGAAAATTAGGATCGATTCTAGATTTTAGCGCACATGCTATGCTCTAATTTCTGCATGTGCTGTTAAGTGCATGTTTGGCCTTCTAAGGTAATTCCATTGAATGGTTTCTACTGAACAATATTTTGTTTGTCCTATTTCAATGTTCCCTTTTCTAGCATGGGTCGGTAGTAGATACTGGATGTGTGTAGACATTTAGTTCGTTAAAATGTGTTCTCTGGGTGTTTATCAGGAAAAGAGTTCAGGGAAGGATGGAGGTGTAGCTGTTCCAGAGAAAGAATCTGCTTTAGAGGAGGCTGGTGCAATGGATGCAGTCTTGGTGAATACACATCAGGTTAGTTTTCATTCTTCTGTTCATTGACTTTTGCTTAATCACTGCATTACTACTCATATGTAGCATTGGCACTGGAATTTTAAAATTAATTTTCTCTTTCCTGTAGTTCTACAAGTGGTTTGCAGAACTGGAGTCAGCTATGAAATCTGAGGTCTGTTTAATGTCACTATTTCTCTCGGCAATGGAAATATTGTGACAACATTGTTTGCTCACTCTGGCTCTTTAACAGACTGAGGAAAAGTATCGCCTCTATGAGAATACATTACAGGAGCGTGTCAATACATGTGACGGTATCCTTAAGCAAGTAAGCCTGCTAAAGTTTTTGTTAGTTTCTGTTGAAAAAAGATGTTACAGACAGATACATCTTTGCATTTTTAGTTTTAACCCTTTTATCATGGATCTGTACAGGTCGATGATACATTGAACTTATTTGAAGAACTGCAGTCTTTGCACTCAAGCGTTGCCACAAAGACAAAAACTTTGCATGATGCTTGCGACCAACTTGTATGTCCCTTCTGCACTAGTTATTTGTGTTAACATCATTCTTGCAGTTGTGTTGTGTTAGTACAGTTTGACTATTTGATAGCGGAACATCCACCAGAAAGGAAAAAAGAAATATGTACCAGAAAGAACTGTCGATTCTACATGGCCTGTGTGCATAAACCATCTTGATCATTGAAAGAAAAAAGAGCGGTGATATTGTCTTACTTATGACCCTCCACTTCCAACAAATCATTGTGCTCTGTTTCTCATCAAGTGGGCCCAAATAAGTGCATATTTTTTTTCAGTTACCCTAAGCTGTTCATGGGTTGCACAGTGCAACTTTATGCAGTTTTTTTCTCAAAAAATAAAAAACTCGACCAACCTAAAAGGAACCTATGATAGTAATTAAGAAATAGGCACTCAGATTCGAGTTGAAGAGAGACTTGAACCTGGGTGGTGGGAGTGTACCGGTACCTCCCCGGCTACCACATGCAACATTCAGTTTCTCATCTTGAAGAGTTTCATGAATATCCGTGAGGCTTTCTCAAAATAATATTTATTGCTTTATATAGTTTGTTTTGTATGCATTATATATGCTGTATATCACGCAAAAGAAAGGGAAGATCTCTTTGTTCATAAGAGAGTCCTCATACACACTATTTTCATGTGTGTAGCCTTATTGAATGTCATTTGTAAAATCCACAAAATCAGTTGAGGCATGCCATGGACCATGATACTCAAGTTGAACTATATACTGTTTTAACCACATGGTGAAGTATTACATGGACCTTTGGTGACATCAATCCAAATAATTGTTTGACCGCTCTATTAGGTTGGCATAGTTCCATAGTAGTCTGCCAATAATCTAAAACAAACTGAAAAAGGTTCACATCTCTTTTGGTATTCAGTAAGTGCACTCTGATTCTACGAAACCCAACACTTCATTTCATGTACTGGATGCTGGTGTCACTTTACTTTGTAACAAACTTTTATATTAATTCCACATTGATATTGAATGTAATATTTGGCGGCAGAAACATACTTTCTCATCTTTCTGGTTTCTCTCCTGGTTTTCTTTACTTTTTGGTGACTGAGCATTATTTCTAATGATGGTGCAGTTGGTTGAGAAACAAAGACTGATTGAGTTTGCAGAGGCACTTCGAAGCAGGCTCAACTACTTTGACGAATTGGAAAATGTAAGGTTTGGCAAAAACGGTTATCATATTACAAAGATTTTTATATTCTACTTTATGAAAAAAAATCAGATCCAGTCAATTCTTCTTCTGTTATCAAGTCGTCCGACTTATCATGATTAGTCTGGCTGATCGGTGCCATGGTGATCAGCTATGCACTTACGATTAGTCACAATTAGTCGGGCTAATCGGTGCCATGGTGACTAGGATCGGTTAGACAATTTGATAACATTGCTTGTCAATGGCTTCGGGAGCTCACACCAGAGTACTGTGATGAATTTACTAAACTATGCAAAACACAAAATATGAGGTTTTTGTCTTGCATTCTTTCCATGAAAAGGGTGAACTTGCTATAACTAGTTAAGTGCAGTTACTAGCCGTAACATGCAAAGGAGAGAAAGGCAAACACCTGAAACTGCAGTATGTCAAGTTTTAAAAATATATACTGCAAATGCAGAGTAGCATGTGGATGAAAAATTTTCTACTGCCATTTCTGCTACTAAAATAGTTCGTTACCAATATGAGGCAATGAGTTTTATACTTCTTCCACTAAAAAAATAGGAGGCTTGAGTTATTTGATTTCATCATTATCTTCTGGATTAAAATTTCATCAGTAAATTTTATGAAAACGTGGCAAGGCTTCCTAGTGAAATCACAAATATAAATTTACTATTCTACATGGCCACAGAAATAGACTAGATAGAGAATATAGTGGTCAAAGTTTCCTGAAGTTTGACCATGTTAATTCATGTTAATTTCATATTTTTGAAACTGAGGGAGTATTATTCTTTGTATGAAGCTTGCGAACTATAAATCAGTAATGCGTGAACTTATTGTAGATGGATGCTAAAATAAATAATTCCAACTCTTTATGAGTGAACTTAATTGTAAACTACTAAACTCACAGCAGGCATTCCAGGGTAAAAATGACCAATCAAGCACTATCCTAGTGATAGTGGGCCTTAGTTGGTAATCAAGAGGTCATGGGATCAACTCCTAGACCCAGCAAGTGCAATAATTACTATTACAAAATTTCTTTATGATAAATCCCTGTGGAAGAACCACACAGATCTGAAAAAAAGAGCACAAGACCAATTACAGTCTTACAGCACTTTCAATAATAACAAAAGAAGTCATCAAGCTGCAGCTTTCCCAACATATCCACTCTTTAGTTGTTGGCATGAGAATCTTTTGAATTACTTTGTCATTTATGTGCATAACTACCTAATTACCTAGTTGTTCCCTTTTACAGGTCTCAAGCAGCTTTTATTCTCAAAATATGAACATTGGAAATGAACATTTTCTTCCACTGTTGAAGCGCCTTGATGACTGTATCTCGTAAGTAGTAGCTGCATAGTAATGCTTTATGTGTGATTCTAGTGCTAAGTTTCTGGAGCTAATGCAACTTCCCCTGTTGCTGATTGTAGGTATGTTGAAAACAACCCACAATATGCTGAATCTGCTGTTTACTTGGTCAAGTTTCGCCAACTTCAAGTAAATGACTACTAGTGATCCAATAGCTACATTTATAGACATAAAGAATCAAAGCACATAACCTGATAATCATTTTGTACTTTATATGCAGTCTCGTGCACTGGGTATGATTCGCTCACATGTGTTGTCAATACTTAAAGGTGCTTCATCCCAGGTAATCCTCAGATGCATTTCCTTAGTATAAGTGAAGTCAATAGACAACTATAAATGATACATGGTCGAACCTTGCAGGTTCAAGCTGCAATTCGAAGCAGCGATTCTGGCAAAAACATTGTCACCGAGGGTGTGGAGGCATCTCTTATCTATGTTCGCTTCAAGGCAGCTGCTAGCGAGGTATAGGTTATATATGCATGATGTTCACTATGATGATATCAAATTATGTTGGCTTTAATAGGGTATGACATTGCAGTCCTGATACATTTTTTTTTATGTCAACCAGCTAAAACCAATATTAAGTGAAATTGAAAGTAGATCTTCTAGGAAGGAGTACGCACAGATTCTTTCAGAGTGTCACAGTTTGTTCTGTGAGCAGCGGCTGTACTTGGTAAGTTACAGGAGTTATCATGGCACTTTGTTTCCACCATTATAATTCAATTGTCTCTTAAGCCTTAACTGTTTGATATGACTGCTAGGTACGAGGCATGGTGCAGCAACGGATCTCTGAGTTTGCAAGAAAAGAGCCTTGCCTTCTTTGACAAGGTCTGGCTGTGCCTATCTGATGGAGGTAACTCCTTACTTTATAACTTCCTGTTTAGGTTTCATCTGTGTATTGAAATTGTTTTTGAAAGCAGCAACTTGCAATCATTGTAGTATTAGAAAACTTGATGTCATACGGAAAAGGAGAAAATGTAAGTAACTAACTAGCATACTGGTACTGGTAGCATTAGAAAACTTCATACTCAACTTGAGATGTCGTCATGTCGATTCATCTTGCTTTGTGAATATTTACTGGTTATGCTCACCATGCATGCTTAATGACTATCGTAATTTTATGTTTTGTCAGCTGCTGAGCATCATCCACATGTATTTTGTTTTTGTTTTCTAATGTTAAATCATTGCTTATGTTTGTTTGCTAGAAAAACATGTTTACTAGTTTTAGCGTTGCTTGTCAGGCATGCCAGTTTGAGCACCAGCTTTTTGCTCACTTCTTCCCATCATCTGCTGCAGATGTTTCAAGTATGGCTCCTTTAATGGACCCCCTGTAAGTTAATTTATTCTCTGTTAGGATTTGTTGTTTCATTATTTGTATATGCAGTCATGCACTCATGATGTCGAACTTACTTTTAGCTGAGGCGATTAGTTTGTGAAAAACTCACCTAGCTTGATTTGAGGAACATAGGGATTTACTTTGGACAGATCAATAAGCCAATACTATATATAAAAACTAGGAGGTACTCTGGACAGATTGTTAACCAAGTAGCAATTCATAAAACCTTGATTGCAAGCTGCCAAGCTGTATAAAATTTGAGATGTTACAAGTTTCAATTTGCATGGGTATGCATCAATTACCATACTGGAGCTCCAGTAATAGGTGTAAAACCATCTGATCATGTGGGACAAGATGTTCATCCGTTTAATACATGGAAATTAACATTTAACATTGCCAGTATGTCTGCATGCTGAGGGAAGCTAGCAGTGCTAACATTCCTAGATGCTGATTTGATAAGCGTGTCTAACATTGTTATTGAGTCATTGACCATCCGCTATTCTATGTATCTAGTCTTGTGTAAGGCCGATTGGTGGGATCCTCATTGTCACGTCCAGGATACAGAGAAGTAGTTTTCAGAGGGGAATTTGGGAATAGACAGAGAAATTGGGGAAGAACAGGATAGAACACGGCAGAGCCCGTGGGGTAGTCGTATTGGTCGAGAATTAGTTCTGTTCTTCGTTACCCCAATCTGTTACAGCGGCTTCCTTTTATCTGTCGCACACACAGGCGCACCCGCCTTGACATCTGTTGCCGGACGGCAACAGTGTCTCGTACTCACACAACCCACTTAGCTAAAGCGGCCCATAGCAGGTCCGTTACAGTCCCCTCACCTTGACAACCAGGCTGTCCTCAGGCTGGTGTTGACTTCCGAAATCTTCGACGGACTCCGGCTTCCGCTTCCCAGGTCGCCAGTGCTTCAGGCAAGCCATCCCACTTGATCAGCAGCTGTTTAACCAGGCGAGCGCCTTTCTGTATCATGCGAGTATTCAGGCAAGCTACCTGCTTCATTTCCTGCTCCGGGTCAGTGCACAATGTCATGATGTCAGATGAAACCACAGCTTCCGGCGGAATGTGCTTCTTCAATTGAGATACATGAAGAACAGCATGAATCTTGCTAGTGGGTGGCAAGTCGAGCCTATAAGCCACTGCACCAATCTTCTCCAACACTCTGAATGGTCCAAAGAATCTGAAAGAGAGCTTCTTGTTTGTTCGGGTAGCCACTGAGGTTTGCACATAGGGCTGCAACTTCATGTACACCATATCACCAGGAGCAAATGAGCGCTCCGATCTATGCTTATCTGCTTGCGATTTCATACGTTGCTGGGCTCGGTGAAGCTGTTGCTGAATGACTTGGGACAGCAAATCTCTTTCTGTCATCCACTGTTCCAAATCCGGAATCGAACTCAGCTGTAACTTCTCAATCCCCAATGCCGAGGGCTATGGCCATATAATACCTCAAAGGGAGAACGACCGAGTATTGAATGATGAGCAGTGTTATACCAGAATTCTGCAACAGGAAGCCACTTACTCCATTGTCGTGGGCATGAATGAATTGTACACCGAAGAAAACCCTCCAGGCATTGGTTTAAGCGTTCTGTTTGCCCATCCGTTTGTGGGTGGTAAGCTGAGCTCATTAGTAACTTAGTATCAGTGAGCTTGAACATCTCCTGCCACAAATGACTTGTGAATATTGGATCCCGATCAGAGATGATTGCCTTAGGTAGTCCATGGTGCTTGTACACATTGTCCAAGAACAACTTAGCAATTTGCAGTGCTGTAAATGGGTGATGTAATGGAATGAAATGCCCATACTTTGTGAATTTATCAATCACCACAAGCACTGCATTATAGCGATCAGATACGGGTAACCCTTCCACGAAATCTAGACTGATGACTTCCCAGGCTTGAGAGGGAACCGGCAGTGGTTGCAATAAACCTGGTAGTTTGGTATGTTCAACTTTGGCCTGTTGGCATGTTGTACACTGAGTAACAAACTGTTGAACAGTATCTTTCAGCTTGGGCCAAGCAAAGATTGCCTTGACTCGATTGTAAGTAGCAGTAATTCCTGAATGTCCCCCAATACCACTGTCATGGAGGGCTTGCAGAATATGTTGTTGTGCCAAAGTGTTACTGCCCACCCATACTCTGCCCTTGAATCTGATCACTCCATTTAGTAAGGCATACCCTCTTTCATTGTTCCCACTGATAGCCAATTCAGTTAACAACTGCTTATCTTCAGGATATGATTCATACCCCTCTTTCAGTCTTGCTATCCATGATGGCACACTCAGATATAGCTGCCACTTCAGCAGTCGTAGTACAACGAGATAGAGCATCGGCAGCAGCATTTGTGATACCTTTCTTATAGTGGATCTTATAATCTAAATCCATCAGCTTTACCAATGCTTTGTGCTGGATCTTAGACGTCACCCTTTGCTCTGTAAGATATAACAGACTACGATGATCAGTTCTAATGATGAACTGACAGTGTTGTAAGTATGGGCGCCATTTTTCAATTGCCAGCAGAATTGCTAGGCATTCCTTCTCATACACTGACAGTGTCTGATTTCGAGGACATAGATGCTTGCTGAGGTAAGCTATTGAATGGTCCTTTTGCATCAACACAGCACCGATGCCTGAATCACATGCATCAGTCTCCACCACAAAGGGTTGTGCAAAATCCGGTACAGCTAACACGGGTGCTTGCACTAATGTTTCCTTTAATAACTGAAAAGCTTGATCTGCCTGGGTTGTCCACTTGAATAGGCATCCTTTCTTTAGTAACTCTGTTAGAGGTCGAGCTATCATGCCATAGTGAGCTATGAATTTGCGATAATATCCTGTCAAGCCAAGGAAACCTCGTAACTGTTTGACATTAACAGGTGTAGGCCATTTCTCCACTGCTATCACTTTACTGTGTTCAGTGGACACCCCTTTTTCTGACACAACATGACCTAAGTACTCCACTGAGGGCTGGGCAAAAGAACACTTAGATCGTTTGAGCAGAAACTGATTTTGTTGCAGAATCTCGAAGACTGCTTGTAACAACTGAACGTGCTCCTCGAGTGATGCACTATAAATGAGTATGTCGTCCATGAAAACCAGAACACCTTTGCGTAGTAATGCAGCAAAGAGTGTGTTCATTAAGCTTTGAAAAGTAGCAGGTGCGTTGGTCAACCCGAAGGGCATGACAAGGAATTCGTATAACCCTTGGTGTGTGCGAAAGGCAGTTTTGAACTCATCGCCATCTGCCATCCGTATCTGATGATACCCTCCCTGCGGAAAAATCCAGCTTCGTGAACCACTTAGCGCCACTGAGTTCATCGACCACTGGCATCGGGTGCTTGTGTTTGACTAATTGCATTCAGATGTCGATAATCTACACAGAAACGCCACGCACCATCCTTCTTGCGTACCAACAAAACTGGAGATGCAAATGCACTGTTGCTAGGTCGGATCACTCCATTGCTCAGCATCTGTTGAACTTGAGTTTCAATCTCAGTCTTTTGAATTGGTGAGTAGTGATAGGGCCGTACTTTTACGGGCTGAGCTCCAAGCATCAACGGAATCTGATGATCTGCAGCTCGTTGGGGTGGCAGTTGAGTTGGTGCAGCAAACAGGTGATCAAATGCAATCAACAACTCTTGGACTGCTTGAGGAAGGGAAGACACATCAGCTTCCTGAATGGCTGCAATTGTCTGGGAGTGATCGATGATGTTACTGTTATCTTGCTCACCCAACATTTGCAAACAGCAAGATACACTTCCTGTTTTGATTAACCCATCCAACTCCTTTTGTGAGATTGGCAGACAACTGTCAAGCTGATCACGGACACCTTGTAGTGCTGTTCGCTTGTGCTTATGGGTGATGCGCATTTCTTTGGTGCGATAATTAACCCACACTGGACTAACAGCCTCAAGCCAATCTTCCCCCACAATCATATCATAGCAGCGTAATTCCAAAACTTTGGCGTTAGAGACAAATAGGGATGAAAACGGTCGAACTCGGTCGAAAAACTCCTCAACCGTTTTCTACTTTTACATTTTGAATACGAAAACGAAAGCGAAAACGGTAAAGTCGAACACGAAAACGAACGCGAACTTACGAAATATTGTGAATTTCGAAAACGATCCAATTCGAGCGAAATTCTATCGAACACGGTCGGTATACGAAAATTCATTCGAAATACTGACCTACCATTCATAACAATTAACAAGTGTTATTGTGGTAAATTTCGAATACAAGAGAGCAGATTTATCAATTTTGTTTGGTTCGCAAGAGAAAAAATGAAGAAGAGAAAAACTAAAATGTCATGGATATCAGTGTTTCACATTTGCCTTTGCTTAGTTTGCCTGAAAAGTAATGATTGGCAACCAAATTCGGTTTAAATCATATTTTGAATTCGAAATATTCCACATTAAAAGTAGAAAAGTAGAAAACGGTCGAACTTGGTCGAAAAACGGTTTTCCATTCGGGATTCAAGACATTTGAAATACGAAAACGAAAGCGACTATGGTAAAGTCGAACAAGAAAATACGGATTCGATCGGATTAAATATAGAAAACGGTGTGGTTCGGTTCGGGATATTTCCGTTCCGTTTTCATCCTTAGAGACAAATGTGTTTCCCTGAACCCACCAATGAAGCTGAGGCATGCATTCAGAGCATTGTAGGTGTCCTCCATCCGCAGCCTTGAACGTGGACTGAGCACACTGTACAGTACCCAAACCCAATGTCTTCACAAGTCTGGCACTAATAAAGGTCCCAATGCTTCCTGAATCGACCAGCACAAGCACTTGTTGATTTCCAATACGAGCTAGGAGTTTCAGAGTTTGACGCCTAGTCTTGGTATTGTCACGATTTTCTTGGACTGTGAGTACAGTATCCTCAACTGGTATTAGTTCAGACTGAATATCCTCCACTTCCTCAGTATGTTGACTTTCCAGGGCATCCCATAACTCTTCTAACACATGAATTGGGACTTGGTCGGGGCAAGTATGATTTGGTTCCCATTTACCACCGCACTTGAAGCATAGCCCGTTTCTACGACGAAACTGCTTGAGAGATGCCACCTTGTCATCTACATCAGGATGGACAGGTTTGGTTGTCAGTTTGGCAGGTATTGTCTTCTCCAGGTTCTTGGTGAAACCCCGCCCAAGAACTCTGGTCTTAGTGCTGGCCAGTTCCTCCTCCTGAAGCAAAGCCAGTTCCTCGCCGTGTCCACATCTCGCGGCCGGTGCAGGGAAATGGCCGCCCGGATCTCCTCCTTCAACCCGGTCATGAATCGAGTCACAAAATAGATATCATCATAGGTCGGGTTGTATAACAGGATACCATGTGCAAGCTTCTCGAATGCCTCCTGATACTCCTGAACTGATCTGGTTTGCTTCAACGATTCCAATTGATGGAGTTGGATCTGATACTGATCCTTGTCAAACTTGGCGAAGACCAATTCACAGAGCTGATCCCAATCCGTCACGCGGCCGCGTCGCTGCACTGTCTGAAGCCAAGTTGCAGCAGCGCCCTGGAAATTCAGCGTCGCGAAGCGCATCTTCATGGGTTGCGGAAGGCCATAGACCTCGAAATACAAGACACACTGATCACGCCACCATCTCGGATTCGTTCCATTGAATTTGGGAAAATCCATTTTAGGCATTGGAATAGCACGAGAAGAATAGGGGAACTCCATATCAGGAATCGGTTCATGTGGCGTACCCGTGACCGGGCGCGCTGGTGAGGATCCAAGGATCCCCCCAATCACAGCCCGGTGGTTGATGCACTGGCCGTGCCCGTTGGGCGATGAGGAACTCGACGTAGAGGGGCGCGTGTTCAGATCGAGCCGCCCGGGATGGTGCAGCGGTGGTCCGGGCGCAGTCGACGGGGGTACCGGTGGTGGTGGTGGCGGCAACGGCGGCTGCGGTCGAGCCTCCAGCTGTTGTACCCTAGTCGTCGTGTCCTTCGACTGCTGCATCATCGACCCCATGGACGTCTCCGCGATGGTGCGCCAAGCCTCCAAGTCGGCGAGCTTGTTGATCGTGGTCGTAACAGCGCCCTGGAATCCGGCGAACTGCTTGGCCAAATCTCTGAACTCCGCGAACTGCTTCGCCATGTCATCGACGGACGCCTTGAGGTCATCCATAGACGTCGTCATCTCGGCTTGGAACTTGGTAAGTTTCTTCTTCGGCGCCAGGACGAAGGGATCAGGTGAAAACAAAATTTCGCCCTCCGATTAGAAGGCTCTTGATACCAATTGTCACGTCCAGGATACAGAGAGTAGTTTTCAAGAGGGAATTTGGGAATAGACAGAGAAATTGGGGAAGAACAGGATAGAACACGGCAGAGCCCGTGGGGTAGTCGTATTGGTCGAGAATTAGTTCTGTTCTTCGTTACCCCAATCCGTTACAGCGGCTTCCTTTTATCTGTCGCACACACAGGCGCACCCGCCTTGACATCTGTTGCCGGACGGCAACAGTGTCTCGTACTCACACAACCCACTTAGCTAAAGCGGCCCATAGCAGGTCCGTTACACTCCTAGTTGACTTGGCTGGCTGAGTTGGGTGACATGTTGACTAGACATAGACAAAGCCTGCTAATCAACTTGGAGCCCCCCTCCAGCTCGCCATACACAAGTACTAATCACAGATCTATTTTTTTCCTGGAACACACAGGAGAGCTGCGTGTCTTTGTACTAAAGACTTAAAGAGAGAAAAAGGGAAGAGAATCCCATAACAAGCAACCTCCTTACCCCGCCTTAGAGGGTTTGAGGAGGCCATGCTCTAACACCAGAGAAAAATCACCTGATATACATCAAGAGACGATCCAATCAGAAAAACAAAATACTCTCACCAAACCTTCTATCATGGTCGGACCTAGTTGTGATCTGTAGATTAGATTCATGGTTCTCTTGTGATCTTGTCTGATCTGAATACTCATTATAAATTGATTGTTTTAAGAAGACTAATGATTTCTATTATGCAGGTGCACCTACTTGTATGATACTCTAAGGCCTAGACTGATATATGAAGGAAATATTGATTCTCTTTGCGAACTTGTTGATATTCTGAAAGTTGAAGTGCTGGGGGAACAACTAAGTAGACGTGGTGAATCAGTAGCCGGTCTCCGTCCAATATTGCAAAGGATACTTGCAGATGTTCATGAGCGGCTAGCATTTTGTGCTCGGACTCATATCCGCGAAGAGGTAAGGCTTTGTGTGTCCATATGTTGACTGATGATTCTATGTCTTTCCGTCAGTATACTTTTTATCGGGCTGCTATATATTACGAGAATTGTTCCTTAACATTCAGATCAATTTCCATGTAACTATCGAGTTTATACTTGACCTGCAATGTTCTGATGTGACATCATGGGAAAACCTGAAACTTGATAATTGAAATGGTCACTTTGGTAACTAACGACAAAATAATTAGTGCACATTTAGTTATCTGTGTGAACATGAGTAGTTGAGTGGACCTATCGCGACATATGACCATATGTTCATGCAATGGAGAGCACGTGTATGTATTAAAACTGTCCAAAGAAAAGAAATAGGGAGGTTGTTAGAGGCTGTTATTTCAACTTTAAATATATTTCCCTCGAGTTCTAGTTAACTTTGTGTCATGGGCAGCCAACAGGCTGCCAGGCGCGGTTATCCTAGTTGGGCCTTAAGCCCATTAGTGTTAATTAGTGTCTCTCTTAGTTATTTATCTATATTAGAGGAAATAGGAATAGTACCATATTGTCTAGGCACAAGAGGTGTTAGTCCTATGTACCCTTTATAATCAGCCCATGAGGAACAATAGAAATCAAGCAATGAATTATGAATAAACAATTCTAGTCCCCCTCAATCTCTCAAGCTCTAGGCAAAGCATAAGGCCAAGCTCCAGGCAAAGCATAAGGCCTAATTATCCCTAGTTATCCACCGTTATGAACTAACGTTCATAACACTTTGGCTTAAGCCATATTTGTGATGATACCCATAAGATACACTCCAGCATACATGACTTGATGACTTACTGAGTAAGCTTGAGCCCTTTCAAACAAGACCCGGAAGGATCTGGATACTTTGTTGAAGGTTTAATTCTGCCTGAATGTAATTGGTTGGACCTGACCTTATAAGATAACACCTTTTATTTTTATTATCCTTCACAAACAATAGGTTTTCTATCTTTAGGTCTTCGTGCAGCTACATTTTTGTAATTAATGTAAAATTTTCTTATCTCTCTTTTTTCTAGATTGCAAATTTCCGCCCTTCTGACGAAGATCTGGATTATCCTGGGAAACTTGAACGATCTGTGGATACTTCTTCAAGTGCTACTGTTAGTTTGCTTCTCACTTTAGTCGCAATTGGTTCTTTCCAACTTACTCTTCCTATTCCAACACTCCAGCCACAAAAATAGTGTACCATTTATGGACATCAGCATGGTGAATAACACACTACTTTGACCACTAATTACCTGTATGATATATAAGCTCCACCTGACCTAAAATGGCACTCGTTTGTCACAGTTACATATGTTTTTATAAAAGCACATGGTTCTTATTACTGGTTCTATTTGTTTTAACCTGTAGGTCGGTGACAATTCAGACATATATGTAACATGGTACAGACCATTGGAGAAAACAGTTTCATGCCTATCAAAGCTATATCGCTGCTTAGAGCCTTCTGTCTTCACTGGATTAGCCCAGGTACTAGACCTATCAAAGTTAAGATCATTTATCTCACTGAACCATCCATTAACTGGTTGTTACCTTTTCAATTAAATTGATGATACATATTAATCTGATTGGCACCAGGAAGCTGTAGAAGTTTGCTCAACATCTCTTCAGGTTGGTATACAATTTTTTACCCTCTTTTCTTGTTTTCCATGGGATCAACGATCAAGATAAAACACTATTATTTTTATGCTATGACATACCATCCTCTGTCCTAAATTATATGCCGTTTTGCCTTTTCTGGGTACATATCTTTTGCTATGCATCAAGATATACGGTATGTCTAGATACATAATAAAAGTTGTGTATCTAGAAAAGCCAAAACAACCTATAAATTGGACTGGAGGGAGTGTTATCTTACTATTTGTTATTCTGAGAATCACTCTATTGATGCTGTGAACAGAGTGCGAGCAAGGTCATCTCAAAGAAAGCAGCCCATATGGATGGCCAGCTTTTTCTGATTAAGCACCTCCTCATTCTACGGGAACAGGTGTCCATCTATCTACGCTTCATGAAATTTTTCATCTTGTTTATTAATTTCATCTAGTGACTCGCAAGGTACATACCTGTTTGCAGATTGCTCCATTTGATATTGAGTTCTCTGTCACACATAAGGAATTGGATTTCTCCCATTTATTGGTATTTATTACAAACTTTACTCCTTTCATATGAAATATTAATTATTTATCTTGTGCATGTCATTTGCATGAGAACATTAATTATTCTGATTCTGATTCTCTGAAATAAAATTCCTTAAGTTTCATTCTTTTTTATGGTTTTAGTTTAAACTGGTACCTATCATACAACCATTGCATTTCATTTGGAATATATTGTTTCTGATTGCTAACTAATGCAAATTAATATTTTGTAGGATCACCTAAGAAGGATTCTCAGGGGCCAGGTCTCGTTATTTGATTGGTCAAGGTCAACATCACTAGCTAGGACCTTTTCTCCTCGTGTTTTGGAGAGCCAAATTGATGCCAGAAAAGTAACTAACTTGACCTAAAGCCTTTTTGTGGTTTGTCCTATAAGCATATTTGTTTGCTTCTCCTAGAAATTTACTGTTCCATATTAATCAAGATATGCGCATGCATTACATAGAATAAAGTTGCGACATTCAGATAAAGTATGGGATACCTGATCGGCTTTAATATTTTGTAGTCGCTCACATGTTTCTTTGATTTGAGCTTATTTGCTATTGTTGTTTTATTTCAGGAGTTGGAGAAAAGCCTTAAAGCTACCTGTGAAGAGTTTATAATGTCCATAACTAAATTAGTAGTGGACCCAATGCTTTCTTTTGTTACTAAGGTAGCGATATCTAGCCTTCTTCAGACCTTATTGCATAATTTTGGTGTCCTTTTATGTACCTTACTTGCTATTGAACCCTTGTTATGGTGTGTACTATCCCATCAACCCATGAAGGCCTGGGAAATTGTTAGTTATTTGCTAGTAAGAGAAAACTTTGAGGTTCTTCACTGTATTCTTCTGTAATTACTCTTGTTTGACTACTACTGGAAGGGTTTAGGGTTTACTATGCAGTAAGATGGGGTACTATGCAAACTACAGAACTAGTATGGTGTGGGTAACCGTAATGCCTACTAAGATGTAAATCCCTTTTACCTTTTCTCTGTTACATTCTAATGTGATCATGGCATAACTCTGGCAGGTAACTGCCGTCAAAGTTGCACTGTCCTCTGGTAGCCAGGGTCAGAAATTAGATTCCGTTCTAGCAAAACCCTTGAAGACTCAAGCTTTTGCTTCTCCTGATAAAGTTGCTGAGCTGGTTCAGAAGGTGTCTTTTTCAAATTCTTCAGTTTATGATGCAAACAAATATGAATGTTTTCTTTCCCCGAATGTTATATGAAAAGTTGTTTTCCCTAAACAGGTTGCCACTGCCATTCAACAAGATTTGCCCAAAGTAATGACCAAGATGAGGTTGTATTTGCAAAATCCATCTACTCGGATGATCTTATTCAAACCTATCAAGTAAGGATATCATCCTACATATCCATACACTTTATTTTTGCCTTCCATATTTTTAAGGAACTTCCAGGATTTGTGAGCTTACAGAATAATATTTTTCACTATGTTCATAATTCAGCACAAAAAGTCCAAGTTATGTAAATCTTGAAAATCAAACCAAATGTTTTTATACATCTTAGCCCTGGTCTACCAATTTCACTGATTCTCTGTATCTGACATCGAATTACTGATTGTTTGAAGCATGTGAGCTCAGCTACAGATTGCCAGCATAATGAATTTATTGTGTTACTTATAGTCTGCTAAATTTTCACTTCCATAAGAAACCTGCCATTTCAATAATAGTAATGATATTAATAATTGTACTTTCTATGTTGAAATTGTGACGAATCTTCAGTTGAGAGCTCCTTTGGGTCAATCATACCCCATGAGATGGAAGGGCATCATTTCCCCCTCGGTCCTCTCCAATCTCCATGGGGAATGGGTGTATCCCAAGGAGACCCTGTCCAGGCGAGGAAAAAAACTCACTGGCAGCCTAAAAAATAGTGGCAGTGCTGGTCTGTGACGCTTGTGGTTGGTTTGGGCCCCTCCTACCAGGGGGGTAGTTGCAGTGGGTCACCAACCAAGAAGGTTGTGGTCGGCCCAAGCTACGTCGTGGCCCTATATGGTGAAGCTAGGGTTTGGAGGCTTTTTCGGCCGTGTGGTTGAGGCAGTTTCTTAGTCATAATGCCTTGTGAATCTCTGGACTGTTTGTGTTGTATACTGATACCATTCTTGTAAGAGTATTTTGATGTGAGTTCCTTGATTAGTTTGGTGCATACAAGGTTATCAAACCTCCATGAGTGTGCTGCTATTTTTATTATGGTAGTATATAACTTATAATAGATTGAGTCAGCAGTCATTAACATGGTGGTTTTCACTATGAATGAAGCTAACCTACTGAATTAACCTTTATGTTTTCTTGATTATCTAACTGTGCTACTTTAGAGTACACAGAACCTTCTGTAAAATGTAAACTGGAGAGAAGGTGAAGAACTATTTCCAAAGTATTTTTTCTTATTATGCCTCTCTTTGGCTACAGGACAAATATAGTTGAGGCTCATATACAGCTGCAATTCCAAAGTATTTCTTCTTATTATGCCTTTCTCTTTGGCTACAGGACAAATATAGTTGAAGCTCATATACAGCTGCAATCCCTTCTGAAGTCAGAATACTCCACTGAAGAAATGCAATCAATCGGTATGTTGCCGATATCTGATCTGCAGTCTCAGCTTGACAGCCTTTGTTGAGGTTGCAGTGCAGTTCTTTCAAGTAACCAAAGTAAAGTTGGGAACCACTACCAGATTGCTGCTGTAAATTTTCATTGTTTTATATCGAAAAATGGAAATGGAACCCCCTCCCACTCCCATGATACATGTGATTGTGTACAATCTAGAAGTTTGAATTCATCCCGTTGTGACTTTCGGTATATTGTACACGCACGTTGGTTCATGCTCTGAAATTGACTGTTCGTGAAATCTGCCTGTGGCATTTTTTTTTGAAGGAAAATCTGCCCGTGGCATAATTTTAGGGGAATTATGCCTTGCTGTGCTAGTTGTACATCGAAATCCATTGGAAGTTTCCTACTCTTCTAGACATCTAGATAGGCCGTGTCGAATGGTTCAGTTCCTTTTGCTAGAGATTCCGGTCCACTTGTTGCACCTGATTCTTGTGTGAAATAATGTGATGCTTTTCGATTTTGATGCCTGAGCGTGTTGTGGGTATTCTGGTAGGCGAGTGGTGAGTGGTGACACGCAGCTGGTACTGGTAGGCATGAACCGCGGGTCATAGCTGCGAGCAGACTGGTGCTCTGCTAGGCGATTAGCATCTGTCGCCACCGACGGCCTGCGCTTGTTTCGTTCCCTCCGAGTGGAAACGGAGCAGGAGAGGTGCCCCTGCACCGGTAGGCGGTAGACTATCGAACGTTCCTGTCACGACTCACGGGTTGGACCCCCTATTTCACGGGAATTGGGTCCCCCATGTCGCTTTTGGAGCCCCTTTTTAGAGCAAGGCTCGTCGGGTTGGGTGCCCGCGGTTGCTGTCAAGCGAGCTGGCCGGAGTGATCAGACGCATTGCAGTCCTATCGGTTTCAGGGCTTTCAGCATGCACCTCGGGAGTGGTAACTGCTACGCGGATTTGTACGGCAACTCTAACAAGATGACATTTAGACTTTACATATCTAATTTTGTCAAAAAAAACTAAAAAACTGGTGACCAACAGTTTAACATTTAGACTTGACATTTTTACCAAAGTTGTAAATAAGAGTCCGCACTTGGCAATTTTGAGATCTTGAAAAGGAGAGGCGATTTTTTTCCTTCTTTTTTTTCACGGAGGAACACCGGACGGCGCCTTTTTTTTCTTTCTTTTTTTCCTTTCTTTTTTTCACGGTGGAATAGGAAAATGTCGCAAAAAAAATTACGACCGGGTCTACTGGTCCATAATTTCCGTTTTTGCTAAGTCATTATGGGGAACTGTTGGAGATTACATATTTTTTGATTTGGCATATCTATTTCAGAGTTGACAAATTCTATGTTTTGCCAAACTAAAATTGTCAAACTGTTGGAGTTGGGTTTTTATTTGTTCGTTACATTCCCATCTCAAACATGTTTGCCACAAGTTAAAATGTTAATTTCGACCACTGATATTTTTAATACTTATATAGGAAAATTTCTGACATCACAGGACTGAGACGGTAGTTTGATTGCGAGAAAAAAATATTATATCATAAATGATAAGTTCAAATGATTAGAAAAAAATGATTTTCATGATATTTAACTCTCTTTGTTTGAGATATTCGATTGTTTTCGTAGACGCTAGCTAAAAAAAACAACTAATTAGCGCAGCATAGAAGCAGAAGCAAGGTTTTTTTCTTTTTCACTTGCGCTATACTGATAGGCGTTGGCATAGCCACTAGCAGGCCGCTTAGAGCAGGTACAATAATACACCTCAGTTTGGCTTATAGCCAAACTAACCCAGCAAAATTCTATGTGGAAGAGAGAGAATGACATAGGCTCTAAATTTGGCACCAAGCACATCACATTCTCATAGACTGCATGCAGGTCCCCACCACCCCTCTCATACTTGCTATTGGTTCCTTTTCCTATAACATGTGGGTCTATTTAATAAAAAATAAAAATTTTAAGTTACATGAAAAGTCTAACTATTGTACAGCTTGTCTTAAGATGACATGATTTAGCTTAAAGCCAAGCTTATTAAACCTGCTCTTAGGCCAGTCTCAATGGAGAGTTTCACGGCGTTGTTTCCAAAACTGTCATGTCATACAAAATGAAATGAAACTCGGATGAAACGCTCACTCTCAGTGGAGTGTTTCATTATATAGTTTCATAGACATTTAATTTCAAGACTCATAGAGAGTTGGTATTCGTGCCAAGAGAGTGTCATCTCCATTACACTCATTTCTTCTCTCTCTTCTTAAATACACTGCCATGTCATCAAAAGTGCATATGTAACAACATATTTAATGTAAATGAAACTCAAATGACACCCTCGTTGAGACTAACCTTATAGTATATACTATAACACAATCGACGGTTGACGTCTAGACGGTAGACGGGACGTAGGGCCAGCGCGCGTACATGGAATGTGATTATGATTGGAATTGGACGTGGCTTTGTGAGTTGTGACTTTTGCGGTGTTCACATTCCTACTTGGCTCGCGTGGGAGATATTTTTTTTCTGGTCCGGTTGGGGCGGAGAGGGACAAGCTGGGGGCATCCACTGGACCCACCAACTATGCTCGATGCAATGCAATGCAATGTAACACCAGACGATCCAGATGTGATAAGATTTTTTTTAGAAAGAGAAATATATTAATATCTCAGCTTCTGCATCGATCAATGCATATAGTTGTTTCTTATTACAAACAAGACAAAAGTAATCTAGAGAATCTCAAATACAAAGTTTTGAGCCATGAAGAACAAAATAGTGTTTCCAAAAACCGCAACTAAAAAGCGATTTTATTGCTAAAACTCCAGCCGTGTCTTGCAAACACCTCCATCGCAATTATCTCAATAGTCCTGCATCCCATCTTCATCATATGGCGGTCCTCCTCCTTCTGTAGAAGGAACCAGGACCTGATCCAGTAGGTCCCCTGAAGATAACCTGTAAATAAGATGGCACTCGGACCTTGTCAAACACGATGTCATTCCGAGTTAACCAAATCGTCCAACAAATTGCACTTGCACCCACAAGAATCTGAGATTTTAGTTTCCTATCTATCCCTTCCAACCAGCCTGTAAACAAATTGTGGATACTGGTTGGAGGTACTAGATTGAAAGAAACATGAACAATTCTCCACAAGAATTTAGCAAAATGACAATCAAGAAGTAAGTGTTGTATGAACTTGTTTGAAGAACAGAAACAACACTTCCTATCTCTTTACCACTGTCGTCGTACTAAATTATCCTTTGTTGAGATTACTCCCTTGTATAAATACCACATAAAGACTTTAATTTTAAGAGGTAGTTTAAGTTTTCAAATTAATATATTGTAAGGTAAAGCTTCTACTCCTAATAAGACTCTGTACATGGATTTGACTGAAAAGAATCCATTCTGATGTAACTCCCATACAAAACGGTATCTCTGGTTTGTTAGTTGTACATCTACAGCCATAGCGACTACATCGTGCCACGCTTGTAAATTAACACCTACCAGAGATCGCCTAAAAGCCATATTTAATGGTGTCGTTGACAACACTGTTTTACATATGCTCCTTTTCTCCTTAAGATGAGAAGTTGCAAATTTATTCTTCTGTATATTAGAATTTGTTCCGCTGCATGCAATATTTTTAGATACCTCATTTATCCGACGACCTTTGTGGGTTCGTATACGAACTGAAGAAGCAAAAAAATATACTATATAATCTGTAACTGTAAAGTTGAAAAGGGACATGAAAATGACCTAACCTTCTTGTTTTCAAAACGAACTTGGTCGTATGATTACAGTCCTGTTTAGTAGGTGACATAGCCTGCCACGTCTAACCATCAGTAAATTGTGGCTGTCACAAAAAGTATAACGAGCAAAATCGAAATCACACTTATGACAGTGTTAACACGAAAATGAGTCCATAACATGTAGGATATGGTACTAAGAAAGTATGGTGTGCTATAGTTGTGATAGTAAACCAAATAACTATAAAAAAAATATGATATGCCTAACCTATGACATGACAAGTTGTGATTACAAATCAAACATATTGCTATTTGCTATCGGTTGGTAGTGAACGAGGTTAGTGGGAGCAGAAGCAACCCATGTTTAACAAACTTCTTTGTTTATATGTGTGGCCATGTGGTTTGTCGAGTGAAACAATATCTACCTACGTTGACTGCATTATTTTTCTTGATCTGGTATATAACCCGTGTGGCAGACTCAAGCATGGGGTTCTTCAACAATGTCTGCAAGAAGTATTAGAGTTGGAGGCGTCACCATCGTCAACCTGACTGAGCTTTTACATGAAACTCCATGCATTTGAGGGTACCCCCCCTAGGCGGGCCAATACCCGCACAAAACAAGTAGGGACTGGCGAAGGCACCACCGCTCGTGCCCATGCCGACCGTGGCGCTATGCAGGGCGGCGCTGAGACGCGGATCTCGCCGTCGGCCTAGACCGTCTGCGAAGCAGGGGATCATAAGGATAGCAGGGTCGGTGCCGACTCCCGCACCCACGTCGGCCTCGAAGTGGAGCACATCCGGTCTACCACAAGGGGCGATCGGATCTGGCTCTTGATGTGAAAGGAGGCAGAGGAGCCACCGGAAGAGAGAGGCGTGCACCAACTCGTCGTCAAGCACATCACCACTTACTCTGCCATCACCGTTGTGGCGGTGGCACCGAATTCGTCTGCCCTGTTGCCGCCAGCTCCCGTGGCATGGACTGTGGTGCTTGCAGGGTCCAGGTTGGGGCTCATGACCGGAACTGAAACGAGGCGCCGACAGACACAAATCTCACCGTCGACCAAGGGGGAGCTTGGGGAGGAAATGGGAGGAGGGAGAGGCAGTTCCACACCTTTTTTTTAGCACACCACAATGGGCTACCACCGCCACACGCCGGAGGGAGTGGATCGAGGCGGCGGCCAAAAGTGCATCCGAGAGAGGACCTCACTGGCGGCGCGGCGGCGGCTAGTTCTACCCGTCTCAACCTAAAAAGGATTTTTCATGGAGTCTAGTTGGTGGTAGTTGTTTTTAATCATGTAAATTGCTTATCCGTTCTAAATTATAATATGCTTTAGTTTTTCTAAATATGCTATACTTTAATATATATATATATATATATAGAGAGAGAGAGAGAGAGAGAGAGACATAGTGTATATCTAAGTGTCTACATAAGTTGTGTATCTAGAAATCAAAATATCTTATAATTTGGAACAAAGTGAGTACTCCAAAGCCCCAGCCGTTGAACTTAATTATCTAAGCTTCAAATTTACTTATAATTGTTGAAGAAAAGCTCATGCATGTTTACCTACGTACAAGCTAAGTCATGGATGCTCAATTTGTAACCATTGACTGGACACAGCTGAGGGCAACATCTACTTCGTAGCACGAGGGTCTTGATGAGGTGCCTTTTGTGCTTACTGCGAAGCACAGTGCCCGCAATAAAAGGAAAAGAACGCAAAAACCAAAGAAAAAGAGAAAAGATGACAAAGATGCTTGTGGCGCAACATCTCTTTAGTTTCTTGACCCTGGTTTTCCTTTGATATCACTACATTTCAGTCTTGATGCTTGTGGTGCAACCGTGAAATTTTTTCTTTTTACCATGATTAGCTTAATATATCACCGTATTTTTTTTCTAACTAAAAACATATATTATATACAAGCAAGATTTTGCACACGTACGTCCTGTGTTTAGAAAAAAAAAGGGTAAGATTCTTCATCTGCAAATGCCATTGGAATCCTTGCTAGCGCGCAGTTCTTTTTGTCGCCAACAACGCTGATGAGCACACAGGCCACAGCTGTTAATTGCTGCGCTGAACAGTATAATAACTTTTTTTAGAGTTGCTCTCCGCGCATGCCACGCGTTAACAGTATATAACGTGAAGGTACGACAGAGATAATTGCATTGCACGTACGTGATCGATCCATTCGCTCCCATGACTGATCATACAGTGTTTTTCGTTCAGGCTCAATCAAGGGCGACAGAGCCACAAATCGTCGTCACCGTACCAAACTTGCTCAACAGGACCGGCCGGTTAGAACCGTACAAGCATCTCTCTCTGGTCTACAGTGGCCTTGTGTTGTATTTTTTTAATACTCAGAACAGAGAGATCAGGCAACACGTATAACAATAAAGTTGCTCTCAAGCGTTTATACAACCAAACTCTTGACAATAATTGACAAGGCAATTTCTAATCTAAAAACAAAAAAGTCCATCCATGAAAGACCAAAAGAAAAAAAAACAATTGTTGCTAGCTGACTCTAGATCGAGCAGTACACGCAGGAAGGGCGTTGAGTAAGAGCATCTCTAGCAGCTCCCCAATATAACAACCCTTATATATTATTATAATGGGGCATAATACTGCTTTTAGATATATTGTTGAGGGAGATGCTTTTGCAGATCACTAATAAACTCATTCCAAATATGAGTGGGTCCGACATGTCTGTTGGTATCTCTTCTCCACCACATGCCACACCATCTTCCCTGTTCTCAAGCTCCTCGCCACCAAACCCTGGCCCCACCTATCGAGGTCCTAGCCATGGCATGGCCCACGCAGAGTGCCCTCCGATTGTGGCACCCCATCTCTCCTCTATCGCCTCCCCCCCTTTATCGAGCAGCTTAGAGCTCATATCGAATATGGCCATGATCACCCTTCGATGTGGGCCGCGACAAGCTCTAGTGTAGGTGTAGTGTCCTAGAGCACACAGATCCTCGATGACCACGGAGCTTCGACGTTGGCTGTGTCTTGGAGCTCCAACGCGGGGGAAGCAAGCTTCATCTCTCTCCTTTCCCCACGAGATGTGTCAGCGCTATGGAGTCTGACGGGTGGCTCGCCGTGGATAGAGGCAGAGCTAGGAAATTGATTTTTTTAATGTTTGAAGGGGCCAACAATGTTAAATTTTTAAAGTTTTATTGGATTTTAAAAATCACAGTGCAAATTTTACATGCATATGGGGCCTGGGAACTTGTCGGCCCCCCTTGTCTTCGCCCCTAGCCATGGATGAGCTGACGTAAATGCGCGACGTGGAGGCCAGCGTGGCTCACTTTGGAGGTGCTCATGTGTGCCATGAATGCCAACCCAAGGCGATGTGCAGTGGAAGAGTAGTAGTGATGGTGTTGGGTGGATCTCAACTTATTAGGGGATATGCAACTCCCCCTATTTGAGGGGATATGTATAGAAGATATTGATGATATAAAAAAATAGACCTAATGAGGAGTTACTGAAGCAATGAAGTTGCATCATCTCTTCAAATATGACAGGTTTACGGAGATGAGGGATATACGATGGAGCTGCTAAGAAAATACTCTTAAAAACATCGCTTCTGAATAAGAGCCAATGCGTCCCCTAATAATAAGACCTGCAAAAAAGAAAAAAAGATTCTTTTTTTTAGATAATGGAAGAAAAACATCCGGCTTCATCCTCAATGACGAGGAATCAGACCATTATTACAGAATACAATGGCTTAAAATGAAATAGTCGCAGACACACAAAAGGAAAGAAATTTAGTTTGTAAGCCTAAAGACATAAGGCCATCCATGTGAGGCGAAGAAGGTCATTGCCGCAGACTCCAATGTGCGACAAGTAGAGACGATGTGTTCTTTCTTGTCATCACAACTCTGCAATTGACTCCAAAGGCGAAGCCAAAAAGTTCCTCGAAATAAGACCTGCACAAAGTTTTTAGGTTTATAATTGTCAAAAACTATCTCGTTTCTTGTCAACCAAATAGACCAGCAGAAGGTTGTTGCCCCTGTTAGTAACAACAATTTGTTTTCTTTTCCTCCCTGTTTACACCAACTTCCAAAAACATTCACAACACTCAGAGGTGGAACAATACCCAAAACAAAAAATAAACCTCGCCAAAGAGCCTTTGCCAAGAAACAATAAAAAAAAAGATGTTGAATTGTTTCATGACCGCTACAGAAACTACAAAGTTTACTCCCTTGTCAGTTTCTTTTAGCAAGATTATCTTTAGTTAGTATTACACCTCTTTTGAGAAACCACATAAAGATTTTGATTTTTAAAGGTACCTTGATCCGCCAAATTTCCTGTGAAAAGTTGATGCCTATATTAGTCAAAAACTTGTACATAGAGTTAACCTAGTAGGAACCATTTTTGTTCAAAGACCAAGTAACCATGTCTCTATCTAATTGTAAATTGACATTCGCAATACGTGCCACTAAGTGAAAAAAGATGAGATTGTTTTCTCGTCATTGTTCCTATAGTCTGGATGGCATGTGCAAGACCATCCATGGACATGCACGACGTACAGTCCATTATTATTTGATGGCCAACAGTGATAGCCAAAGCTGTCGGACATCTAATTCTATAGGGATATCATGCATGCTGCGTCTGCCGTCAGGCATGCGATGTTTGCTCGCCCTTTTCTTTCTTTGTCTGTTCTCATTGTTCATCTCTAAGGTATTTGACATAAAGATAGATCTCAAACGCGAATAGTCCTTCCTGTTCTTCGTCTTCCAGGGTGCCCTTGCCCTCCTTTTCGGTTGCTCTCATGCCGCCAAGGAGGCCCCGCCGGCGTCCCGCTATATCGACGGCTCCTAACAACTCATCTGGTGGTTCCACCTTGGCTCCGCGTCGTGGCTCCGCGGAGATTGCTGTTGCACGCAGGTCATGCCACCATGCGGCTCCTCTTGCCTCCCACACATGACACATTGCGTTGTTCCTCGGTATGCCACGACTAATGTTGCCATGCTCTTTGTCCTCCCAAAGTTGTTCCCCTGATTTGCTCTGTCCACTTGCTCTGCTGCCTTATTCTTAGTCTGTTCTCTGCTCTCTCTCCTTGCTCAGCCATAACACGATTGCCCCTTTGGTTTCGTTCGCTTCGCCTCTCAACATGACATACATTACTATTTATACAACTTCCTTCAGTGTGTCCTTCATGTGCCTTTATGGGCCTTCATTGTTCGTCAGTACCTTTCTCTTCGTGTCATTGTTGTTGCTTCATATTCCCACATACCTTGATTTTCAACACCATTCCTTCTCCTTTCCGGGTCTTATAGGAGATCATTTCTGCCCTCTGGTGACGCGTACACAGGCTGTTTGGAATCGTACTGCCAGAATGCATTTTAATAAGATTAAGCTAGCAGCCAAATAAGGTGTGCCCTACTCATGCAATCTATTGTGTTGTTCTTTATGCAATGCAGTAGATGTTCAATGCATCATACTTTTCGTCATTTCGTCTTATCGTCACGCCGCTCTTGCTCTAAATAGATGTCCAACACGAACATGCGCAGCGGAGCGCGCACACCGTGCTAGCATGTTATACTGAGTACTGACTATCCTTATAATAAATATAGATATTTTGTACTAACAATTATATATAAAAAGTTATATGTATGCGCAACTGCGCAAGCATGCTTGACACCCCCCTCCTCCCCTCCCCCACCCAGAGAGAGAGAGAGAGAGATTGTCATATGACTGGTCTTTGGCGAATCGTGTACTGGCAACCATCCGAGAACACTTGCATTGTCTGTGATAGTGGCACATCATATGGACAGGTCTCTAAAGGAATCGTCCGTGATATGATCACAGATATGTTTTCTTTGATGATGAGAATGATCAGTATTTCTTTCCAGATATACGCGCTTCATAGTGATACCAACTTTTTTTTTGTCACCATCGTAGCCTACTAGAGTACCAATCCTTTGAATTGGCCTTCTATTGAGCAGTATACTGATCCAACAGCAACTATTCATATTTAGTGGTCAATATTTGCCAACGTAATGTAGTGGCCAAAATTTCAATTTTTGGTGCGGCATTTTTCCAGAAGTGTGTGAAAATTATAAATAAATAGAAGGCATAGAGTGTACTCCCTCCGTCCCTAAATAGAAGTCGTTCTCACTTCCTAAGAAATCAAACTTTTTTAACTTTGACTAATTATATATAAAAGAATATAAATATTTATAATATATAATTAGTATCACTAGATAGTTCATTAAATATACTTTCATGATAAATTTATTTGGAGATATAAATATTGCACATCTTTTCTATAAATCTAATTAAAGTTGAGAAAATTTGACTGACACATATCTCATAACGTCTTTCTTTTTAGGACTGAGGGAGCTTGAGTATATACTAATTGTGTGAGAAGTGGATATACAAGGTCACTATAATTAAAATTATTATTTTTTCTTTGGTCATTGTATAAGATGCTTGTTATTCCCATAAATGATTAAGACAAACAAAATCCGATCCTGAAAAAAAATGTCCGTACTCGATCGGGATACATTCCCAACAGTGCCTATACTTAAGTTTTCTTTTCTTTTTGTGATGATTTTTTTTTTGAGCTTCCGTGACCTTGTTGCCCACTACACTATATATTGCTTTGCATGTTCAGCAACATCAAGGATTCCTTCTTGACAATTTTCTCTCACAGAAAACGATCTTTCTGTTTTTTCTTCAAAGAAAAAATAGCGCGAGATATTCCATTAATTTTCATGAAAAGACCTCGCAATAATCGATGAGATTCCCTTTTCACGTACTCCCGCATGAGTGGAGAACAGCTTACACGAAGACAAAAACGTCACCATTGCTTCTAACTAGGACCACTCATAATATCATCTATACAAATTCTCAATGAATAATCTTTGGAGGCGTCCAACAGACCCTTAGTTTCTCTGCTATCTCTTTGTTTGTTTTTTTGGGGTCAAAACCCAATTTGAGTTCAGAAAGGTAATGATCTGAAAAACCATCAGAAATTTACCCGACTTCTCTATTTTTTTTTTCATGCAGACTAGTCCCAGCAGGCCAAGAGAATCTTCTATTTGGTCATGTGGAAGCAGTGCCAAAAGGTCTTTTTGTGGCCATCCCACATCAAGCGGTTTTAAATATCCATCACTCCTCTCCTCTTCGCCACTCCCCCTCATCTCTTTCGATCTTTCCCTCTCCTGCACTGCACGCCTATAGACGACAGCTCTCCTGCCGTGCCGTCCTCCTCACCACCTCAGGTGAGGAGCGAGCGAGGTGATCCCCCACCCTCCTCCCCCTAGCTCCTCACCGCCATGCTGCCAAGAAGGCAGAGCATCTTCCACCTCGGGGAGGAGGGTGGGGCCGCCGCCGTCCACCACCGCGTCAGCGTCGTCGTCGCGTCGTCGTCGTCCATGGCCATGGGGGGCGGCGGCCGTCGTGCGCGCGAGCGCGAGCGCCTCGTCGTGGGACTCCAGATCCTGGTGCACCACCACCACCACGGCCGGCACTCGCACGCGCACGCGGCGAACGTGGTCCTGAAGCAGATGGTGAGGCCGCGCGCCACCGCTGGGTCGCGCCACGGCGGCTCGTGCAGCTTCCTCAAGGCCTGTTACCTCTGCAAGCGGGAGCTCAGCCCTGACAAGGACGTGTACATGTATAGGTATATATATATATATATATATATATATATATATATATATATATATATATATATATATATATATATATATATATATATATATATATATATGTTGATCGATCAAGCTAGAGCCCTGCACTGCACGGCACATATACTTGCGGACGACAGGCTGAGCTTGCTCGTCGTCGTCGTCGTCGGATCGAAATGATTGATACGCGACCGTGTGCATATGCTGCATGCGTGTATGTACTGTCTGTGCGTGCAGAGGCGACCAGGGATTCTGCAGCGAGGAGTGCCGGTGGCAGCAGATCCTGGTGGACGAGCGGGAAACGGCGGCGATGACGATGAGCAAGCAGGAGCTGCAGCGGCGAGGGCACGGGCACGGGCAGGCCCGCCACCACAGCCCCCACACCACGCCCATCCGGGGCAGGCCGCCGCCGAGGAAGACACTTGCCGTAGCCTAGCTAGACTGCTAGAGGTACATCGATCCAGACTCCGATAGCACTGAAAAGAAGGACGAAAGACGAAGTCTCATGGTGCATGACGAGAAGAGCACACACTACTATACTATAGTACTACTAGCTAGTACGGTCTACTACGTACTGGAGTGAAGTGGTTAAAAATCCACTCTTCAATTCAATCACCGAGAGGAGGATGAGCACTACTACCAGAGACGAGACGACTTGTGTTGTCATCATCAACCAATAAGCAGTCAACAAGCTGCCAGTGTGTGTGTATATATAGCCAGCTGCAATTATCGTAACTTAAAGTGGCTACAGAATAAGTTATTCTGATGTGTGATAAGCATGCATGCTGTAATGGTAGTGGCTATATCATATCATATCATATATTGATGCATGAGCTGCTGATGAGAGGTGGGGGTTTCGGGGAAGGAATTAGCTACCTGCAGAGATGGAGAAGTTGATTGGGTGTTCTTTTTTTTTAACCTTTTTTGCATGCTGCAACCTTGAAGGCAAAGCTGTATTGTAGCATGCTCTTGTTACTTAATTAATTGCACCCAGTTGATTTCAAAGCATGGGAGAAAGTGGAGTGAGGAACAATCCAGAAGAGTATATCTTGTTTCCTTGGTGCGTGTCTCTCAGATTCGCTAGGTTTCAGTTGTGTCCAACGTTAGCTCGTGACCTGCCGGAATTGATTCCGGCCGGTCACTCGCTAAGTGGTAGCTAAAGAGGATGCCTTGCATTGTTCAATTCCATGGATACCTATAGCAAGCAAAAGGAATATCATTTAGGAACTGGACGTCTGGACGACGGGACAATAATTGCGCGCCATGTTGCATTTCAACCTTTTTGCCTGGGAATTCAGCTGGAGGCTCAAACGCGTGTGGAATCTCTCTTGCATATATTGCACACCTACGTGTTTCACGAACCAAACAAGAAGCTCCGGAATTAGAATCGGGTCCTTTTCCTTGGATGTGGGCCCACGCACGTTTTGAACAATCATGTCTAAACACATTTTGAAAAATTTGCACAAGAAAAATATGAGATGCACAACCATCGTCATGAATGCATTAAGCCTTGAATATGTATTGCACCTAAGTCTTTTTGGATGATTTCCCATATCCCTAGAATAAGATATAATTTTCAAAAGCTTATAGAAATATTTTATGAGCTCTAAATATTTTATTTTGGATTTTTGTGTCCCAATATACCTCTATTTCATCAAAAAAAAATATACCTATAGCTAGGATTTTCTTATAATTTTAAAATCTTGAAGACATTTTTTGTGGTTTTAAAACCTTATTATCCGATATTTATCAAATTTTTATAACTACAAAAAGCATGATAAAAACTGCCTTGAGAATCGTTTCTAACCCAAGCCGGAAGATAATTTAAATGGTTCTGAGGGCTGAAATGGTAAAGTGTAAAGCATCTGGTTTTGAAGGCCAAGAAAAAAAAAGAGGTAAAATGGATTTTTCCCGTCGATCTATATGGTGGCCCATAAAGTCCATGAGTAAGGAACTCTAAAAGGCCCATGGGCTAGAACTGCGCCAACGCGTTTGTTTGTTGGAATTCCTTGTTTGTTTCCATCAACGAAACGAACTCCGTAACCCACTCCAAGAAGTATTACACGCCGCCGCTCTCTCCTATAAACGCCGCGCCTCACATGCAAACAGCAACCTCCAAAACCCTAGCAAGCTCTTGCAATCCTCCTCCATTGACCATTGCAATAAGCTTTCCGACGATGGCAGCGCGCGCTCTTCTGTCATCCCGTCTCGCCGGCCTTCACGGGCAGGAGGCGGTGAACTGCGGCCGACGGGCGTTCAACGCAGCAGCGGCGGCGGCGGTGGCGGTGGCCCTGAAAGAGCCTGTCAAAGTGGCCGGCAAGGCGGCGGCAGCGGCAAAGATGGAGGAGTCCTTCTGGATGAGGGACCCCAAGACGGGCTGTTGGATGCCAGAGAACCACCTGCACGACGTCGACGCCGCCGACCTCCGGGCGCGGCTGCTCTTCTCCAATAAAGATTAATTTAGCTGACTAGCTAGACTCCGCAGGATCCCAGAGTTTAGAGTTTAGACGATGATGATTTTTTTTCAGGCATCCATCATGACATGCATGCACGATCAGTAGTATAGTTGAGTAGTTGACGTGCAAAAGACCTTTGATTTCAGAGATTCGCTACCCGTGTTGGTTGTTGCGTTATGGATTTGGCTGTGTTTAGATCCTGGAAATAAGTTGAAAAAAATCTTGTAGCACTTGTCATGTCATACTGTAGTAATTTTGTTTTTATTTAGTAATAATTATCTAAACATTAATTAAGTAGACTTAAAATGTTCATCTCGTAAAGTACAACAAAACTGTATAATTAATTTTTTATTTCATCTATATTTAGTACTCCATATATATGTCGATATTTTGATGTGACGGGGAATAAGAATTTGATGTGATGGGATGTGATGGAAAGTTGAGGAAAGTTTGAGATCTAAACACAGCCTTTGTGTAGGCTGCTGACTGTGTGACGAGATCACGAGAAGAGCGTCGTCTGCATTGCCATGCCGGGTCTTGATTTGTTCAGATTTCTGAAAGGTGAGACTAAGGGCACTATCAACGTTAAGTTATTGTTTTGGATCTCTAAAATTCAAACCTGTTTTACCTAATAACAGGATTTTAGGAAAACCAGTTTTGAATCGGTTTAGTAGGTTAGCGCGAGTTCTATTAAAAAGAAGCAGTACGTGTCTTCGTCGGCTCGTAACCGTGCCCTCCCTCATCCTCCTCTCCTCCCCAGCGCCTTGAAGGTTCTAGGTGCTAAAAGTGTAGCATAGTCAGCACAACTTTTAGTTCTTTAACACAAGTTCTAAAGATTATGAACCACTGACTATGGACGCTAAAAGTGCATTTAGAAAGTATGAGAATCTAGATGAACCGCTGAGCCTCACGTCTAAGACCATGTCATCGTACAGTCAACATGACACACGAATATTATAATTTATGATTTGGACTCGACGTAATATAATAATTACCTACTTTAGGGTGCCAAAAATAAATTTTGATGAATAGTTAGCAGGTTTCGGGTGCCAAAAATACATTTCGGAAGTATCAAAACCGAAATAAAAACAGTAGACAAGTGCAAGGACCACAAATTAAATTTACTCAAAATAATTATACCATAGCAAAACACATCTTTTGAGGTTATTACAGAAAAAATGTTCCTGGAACACAGGAATTTGTTGGCGCACCAAGATTATTCAGATTCCTTTAGAACGCAGGGATTTTATAGGAAATCCTACAAACAGCACCTATATGGTTTAGGTACCTTTGGAATACAGGAATTTTATAGAAATTATACAAACCGTACATGAATCAGCTTGGAATACAGGAATTTTATAGAAATTATACAAACCGTACATGAATCAGCTTACTTTAAGAGGGGGGGGGGGGGGGGGACAAGAAATAGGGAGAAAATCCTGCATTCCAACTTCCAAAGCAGGCCTCAACTGTTGCGGATACACACACACACACACATAGAAACTTCGGGATTATATTCAATAATGCAGGTCAACACTACAGTCTGCACATCCTTAGCACTATTCTCTACCCACAACACCACCCCTAAGAATTGCGGTAAAAGGTGAAAAATAACATAAGCTAATTAATATATTTCATGGTGCAGATGCTGTATCCTCTAAGTCATTGCCTACTTGTACAGGCAATGATGGCTGCTTGTGTTTCCCAAGGCTACACTGGCGACAAATGTATTCCAACCCATCTGTCTTTGAGTAGTCCTGTTGCCACAGCAGCCAAGGTCAATTTGTAACCTATTTTTTTAGAATTTTTCAAAGGAAAATAAAATGGATGCTTTAGGTTCAGCAAGCGTCTACCTTGAAAGTGCCTAGCCCTTGCCGTGTATCACAGCCAAGGTGGGCCCATTCTCCACATAATCCACAGTTCACCCAATCACCCGGAGCACCACTGTAAATACATGAAGTAACATGTTACAATCTACAGAAATGAAAGAGAGAAGAGAGAGATCAAATATACAAGAATGAAATCAAATCCTCAAACCTGCGGCAAATCAAGCAACATTCCCCATCAATATCGTCATGTGCAAGTTCATATTCCAGCAAGTATGTCTCATAATGCCTTTTTAGGGTGTTCCCCACACCCTAAATGTAAAAGAATGGATTATTAGAGTTTTAGTATAATGTCAAATTAACCAGATAGCCAGATTACATGTTCATAATAATAACTGAGTAAACCATTGGCATCGTGTACTCCCAATAGTTGAAGTAGTGCAAATTAGAAAAAATAACAGGGAGGATCTATGTATGTTAACATCAGAATTACAAATAAATAATAGCATAGAAAATACTAACAAATTTAAAATCTTCACACTTTCTCAGTACAATAGCAAGTAAATGAAACAAAAACAAGCATACCGTCATTTTGTTTGTAACTGTATGGTTGCGCATCTTTGAAAAGACTTGACCTTTCCAATTTATGCCGTTGCCTACATGAAAGCCACCTCGGTATACCACCTGAATGATGACAATCAGATAATCTCAACCAAAACATTTTAGCATCACCAGTTTTTTTTAAAATGGCAATATTTTCTGGGTGATAACAGCATCTCATGAATTTTCACATTGAAGTTCTTGTTTTCTAGAAATGTGATGCTTTTTTTCTTTTAATGGAAGTGGGATTATCCCAAAGAAATAATAAAAAATTGGCACTCCAACTGATGCATGAGAACAGCAGTGCGCAACTACCTCTTTGTATAAGTTATATAGATCAAGACGCTTTGAATTTAAGACTGCATCAGGAAATTCTGCCAGTCCTCCCTGAGGTACAAGTCCGATGTGGCCCCTCTGAAGTAGAAACTGCATGACATCTTTCAAGAATTCTTCCTGCAAAAGATAGCACAAATTGAGGGGATACTTACTAGGAAGATGTTTCAGCACAAAAGGAAACAAAAGAATGGTCCAAAAGTGTACTTCAGAGCAAATGAGGATAGGGAACCGATTGCACCCATGTTTCTTCATTGGCAGAGGATTCAATGGGATTGATGGCGACCAGGATGATGGTGACCCAGATGATGATTTTCTTTGAGTCACTGCATTGTCCTTTACAAGAAGGGCTGGCAAGCTAGGCTTAACTTGACTAGCATCATGAATGATGGACTGAGGAAAACCCATAAAGGGATGCATTTGTTGCTTGTGAGAGTGGGGAAGGGGTCTCATTGTTGCAGGCTTTAACCTTGGTTTCGATGATGATAGGGACATCTCATTATCCCCACCAAATGACATCTGTTTTGACTCGACACTTCGAGTGGTTCTATCCTTAGTAAGGGATGCTGACCAGCTTGATAGATGGCCATATGAGACATTTTGAATACCTTGATCTTTGCACTGGTTAGAGCAAAAGAAAAGAAGCCGATCAGCATCCTGCCTATCAAATGAGGACACTGGTGTACCATTTACCCAAGCGATTCCAAGTGCAACCAAGCTTCTGTAGGAGATTTTTGGTGCAAGATGTTTCAAAACCTAGGCAATTGAACATAATCTTCGTTAATAGATGAAATAGAATCTGTTCACATGTAGTTATGGAAGGAAATTATAATCGAATGAACAACATGGAAAAGAAAATAAACACAAACTTGAAAACTCAAAAGAAATTCCCTAAAACAGAAATCCACCCAAAACAGCAGGGCACATTCCTACAGTTTGAAATTTTGAACTCGACAGTATGTACTTTTCTGAGTAACCAGGAACACTAGGCCTGGAGTACTAAACAAAGTTCAGGTTTACAAAAACTACCAGCTACTTCCTCCAGTCCAGTTTACAGGTGTCTTCTAACATGGCATGTCTCCTAAATTACACTTTGGCCATTCATTTATTTGGTTATACTGTTTATGATTATAAGCATATGATTATTGGATAGTAGATTTGATTACAAATCTAATAGTATCAAGTGTGTATTACAATAGTTAAAAAGTTGTTAGCCAAATTATTGGTCAAAGAATTATGAAATTAGACTCTTGACCTATGCAAAATGCCTTATAAACTGAACTGGGGGGAATATAAAAATAAAATAGGGCACCAAGATCATTGATGTCTTCTCATTTCGTTAGAGAATGAACAATGGGGGTACTAGAGGAGATGCTTGCAAAAAAGTGGGGTTTTGCCTTATTTCATTTCACCCATGCGATTATAAACGGATAAGTGTGATACCTCCGCCTGAAATATAAGGGTAAGGTCTGTCCTAGTTCAAACTGTTTAGGTTTGACAAAAGTGCATAGAAAGAGTATTAAAATTACCACATGAAAGAGGTAAATTCTAAAAATATATTTCAGAATAATGTATCTGATAATGACCACTGATATTGTAAATATCATTATTCTTTTCTATGAACATGGTCCAAACTAGGATAGCTCGATTTCGGGTACATTTAAAACACAGCTCCCCAGAAACAACATTCAATGAAGGAAAGTATAATCAGGAATGATACATCCGGCTCAGGTAGGGTTGGCCGAGGCCCGATAAATTGAGGTTGCCCGGACCCCAACAGTTCTTATGCACACCCACTCGGAGAAAGACCCAATCTCCCTAAAAGACTAGTCTGATAGGGGAAGGGTGGCTCTCCCTTTTAAGGTGGCTTCCTCCTCCCAAGCTAAGCAAGGTGGGATTATTCAGAGGCTCACACGGTCGCCGCCCGACTACAACTGGGCCACTTGGCTCATTATTTGTTGCGTCTTTGCCAACGGGTAATAATGGAGGATGTCCTCATCATTCCCACCCCCTTAAACAAGGGCCCAGCTCTGATACCAAATGATACATCCGGCCCAGGTAGGGTTGGCCGAGGCCCGATAAATTGAGGTTGCCCGGACCCCAACAGTTCTTATGCACATGCGCCTATTCTAACATTCAACTTGCATCCCATCTAAAACTTTTATTCTTCAAGACAATAGCAGTTTAGGCTAATATATTAAGAGGCATGATGGTAGGTTTTCAAATTCCTTCAATGGGAATGAGTGGTCTTTGCTCCTCTTTGGCAGCAGGGATGGGATGTAGCAAACTCAGAATCTCTTGTAGTTCAAGACGAAGGGAATACTAACAAGGTAGTTAAGTTTATTTAAGCACCCATTTGCATTGGAGGGATTAACTCTTATTCGGTGCTCAATGATGTAGTGATGTTCTCTCTCTCTCTCTCATTAAACACTCATGTTTGATCATCTTGCATGGCACATGCCCTAGATGCTTTCACAGCATAATTTTAAACATAGGGAATGAAATGTATAACCAAAAAAGGCAAAAAAAAAAAAAAAAAGTTAGATACAACAGTATGCACTAAATGATAACTAAAGTAAAACCAGAAAACTTCATAAAAATTTAGAAGAAGAAAAAACCTGTGCTGCCCATTTAGGCAGGGTTATCCAGACTTCAAAAGTAGAAGCCCCACAAGCCACACACATGGAAGGTAAAGGCTCATATGAAGATGGCCTGTTATCCTCACTATTCAATAAAGCACGAACTAACTGCTTCTTCTCAATAATTTCATTCTTGATATGGCTCTCTAGAAGCTGCATATGTTGTGAAGCAATGTATGAGTTTTTTTTTTTACATCAAAATATGGGTTAGGAGATGCTCCATTGTTGTAGAAATTGATACCTGATCATCAAAACAAGTTCGGGCGCTGCCAGAAACAAGAAATGACACGTGTGCAGAACTGCAAGTTGTGATATTACAGCGCATTGTAACAACTCCATGTGGAAGATTTTCAGCTTGAAGAGGTGGAGGAGCACTAGAAAGAGAAACAAAGTAGAGCTTCAACTGTGAACAAAATGAACATTTATGACAAAAAAAAGTGTTTTATACTTTTATTGCCAATTTATTAAGACCACAAACAGATTGACAACAAAGAATTGCAGTATAGAGAAAAAAAGCATCTAAAATATCATTATTACTCGATATAGCAAAGATTTTTTTTTTCTAGAATACGCAGAAGGACTGCGTATCATTGCATTAAGATAGGAAAAAAGGCTAAAAATAGCCAATACAGAGAAGAACTCACACACACCCCTCGGGGTAATAGCTGTTACACAACGCGCCTGTTCATACACAGAGACAACCGAAAACCACTACTGTATGAGCCCTAAACAAAATGTCTAGCAGCTGCTACTCCATCCTATCCCAAATATAGGTGCCTTAGGACATCAACAGTCTCCAATACAACACTTTCATTAGCAATATCAACAAAAAAATAATAATAATCAAATAGTCATATATTATGAAAGTATTTTTCATGAAATCTAATAATATTAACCTTATGTTTTCAACCTACATACCTATATGATTTTTTTAGCTATTGGTCGAAGCTTAAAAAATGTGACTTGGGATCAACCTATATGGACTTCTATTTGATATCATTGGTAGTATATACCAAATAATTAAAAAAAACAATGTACCAGTATCATATTAAAAGAATTTAACTTCATTTTCCATTTCGTTGACTGATGGTTAAGCCTACCACTTGTATCTTACTTTATGCTTTACTGTTTGCTGTCTAGCATTTGCCGGCTTGCCTTAGCAGCCTTGTAGGCATCTGCTTTAGTAGGTGGCTGCCTCCCTTTGCTATATAAGCAGGAGCAGACCAACCCTAGGATGTATCCTGAATTCTACTTTCAATCCAAGCGGCCTCTGGGCAGAGCTGCCCTCTGGTCTTCCATTGATCCATGTGTGGCCAACAATTGGTATCTAGAGCCTAGGGTTTTGAGAGAGAGGAGAGGATGTCCACCGAGAGCTCCAAAGCCCGCGCCGCCGCCGCTGCCTCTGCGGTTGTGCAGCAGTATGGCGGGCCATCCGGTGCGAAGGTCGACGACCGCGCGACGCGCCTAGCTGCCGCTGCGGCGGCCACAGCGCAGCAGGCAGCAGCCGCGGCCCAAGCCGCGGTAGCCGCCGCCGCAGCTCTACGCCTAGAGATGGAGCGGGAGGACATGGACTCCGCAGGATCGCACAGCCCCGAGCGCCGCCGCCGCCACTCGCCGTCTCCCGAGCGACGTCGCGGCCGTTGCTCGCGGGTGCAGCACACCATCTACCGCGACTCCGGGGCCGGCACGCCTTGGCCGATGCTCACCAAGAGCAACTACCATGAGTGGAGCCTGCTGATGAAGGTAAAGCTCCAAGCTCGTCACCTATGACAGGCGGTGCACGTCGGTGGGGTCGGTTTCAACGACGATCGGCGGGCTATGGAGGCGATGTGTGCTTCGGTCTCCATCGACGTCGCGGCCTCCATCGCCAACAAGGCCACGGCGAAGCTGGCGTGGGACGCCATCGCGCTGCGCTACACCGGAGGCGATCGGGTGCGTCGCGCCACGCTCCAGCGACTTCGCGGAGAGTGGGAAGCTCTCAGCTTTCAGCCCAGCGAGCAAGTCGAGGACTTTGCCGTGCGGATGAACAACCTGATGGAGCAGATGGCGCGGTTCGGCGACACCGACCCGACGGAGGAGCGAGCAGTGGAGAAGCTGCTCCGGTGTGTGCCGAAGAAGTACGCGCAGATCGTCAATTCGATCGAGACGCTACTCGACTTCGACCAGCTCACCATCGAGGACGTCGTCGGGCGGCTCAAGGTGATGCAGGACCGCGAGCAGACACCGGACCCCGATCCCGGTGGGAGGCTGTTGTACACTGCAGAGCAGTGGCGCGCCTACGACAAGAAGAAGCAGGACGCTGCCGGGTCATCGAAGGATCGACGTCGTCGTCCTCGCGGTGGTCGGAAGAACAAGCCGCGCGCTGATTGCGACGGCGAGGGAGGAGGAGCGGACAAGGCAGGAGCTGTCGCGGCGAGCGAAGGCCCAATCGCGACAACCTCTGCCCCAATTGCGATCGCGCCGGGCACTGGGCGCGGGACTGCCCTCAACCTTGCCGACAGCGAGATCGCGGCGGTCAGGCGAACGTCGCCGAAGCAGAGGAGTGAGACGTGGCGGCGTTCCTGGTGCACGGCTACATCCAGCTGGATGAAGACCGGTGCGGAAAGGCTCAAGCTTCGACCTTTTGCACCGAGTCAGTCGGACTTGACATCAATGTGCCGCAAGCCCAGGCGTTCCTCGACACCGGCACTGCTGGCGGCGGGAAGTTGGACGGCTGGTACTTGGACAGCGGCGCGACTCACCACATGACCGGGCGGCGTGAGTTGTTCGCCGAGCTGGACACCTCCGCCAAGGGCATAGTGAGGTTCGGTGATGAGTCGATGGTGGAGATCAAGGGAGTTGGCTCCATCATGTTTGAGGCCAAGAATGGCGAGCACAGAGCACTCCATGGGGTGTACTACATCCCCGCTCTACGCAACTCAATCATGAGTCTCAGCCAGCTGTATGAGGGAGGTTCGAAGGTGGAGATTGAGGACGGTGTTCTGAGGATTTGGGACAAGCATCAGCGGCTGCTTGTCAAGGTGCGGCGCGGTGCTAACCGCCTCTACATCCTACATCTCAACACGGCCAAGGCGCGCGGCCGGACGATGAGGCGTGGCACTGGCACGAGCGCTATGGCCACCTCCACTTCGACGCGCTCCGGAAGCTGTCCAAGGAAGGCATGGCACGCGGGCTGCCCGTGATTGATCACGTTGGCCAGCTCTACGACACATGTGTCATTACCAAGCACCACCGGCTACCGTTCCCAGCAGCGGCCCAGTACCGCACGAAGGAGAAGCTAGAGCTGGTGCATGGCGACCTGTGCGGTCCAGTGCCACCGGCGACCCCTAGTGGTAGGCGCTACTTCCTGCTGCTGGTCAACGACGCGACGCGGTACATGTGGGTATCGCTGCTGACCACCAAGGATGCAGCAGCGAACGCCATCAAGCACATTCAGGCCCTGGCTGAGAAGGGAAGCGGGCAGAAGCTGGGTGTGCTCCGCACCGACAATGGGCGACAGTTCACAGCCGCGGAATTCGCGGTCTACTGCGCGGATGAAGGAATCCTGCGCCACTACTCTGCTCCCTACACGCCGCAGTAGAATGGAGTGGTCGAGCGGCGCAATCAGACAGTGGTGGCCATGGCGAGAGCACTGCTGAAGCAGAGGGGAATGCCAGCTCAGTTTTGGGGGGAGGCAGTGGTGATTGCGGTCCACCTCCTGAACCGAGCGCCCACAAGGAGTCTACAGGGCATGACGCCCTACGAAGCCTGGCATGGCAGGGCGCCAGCTATGGGCCATCTATGCACGTTTGGATGCTTGGCATTCACCAAGGAGCTCACCCAGCTGAAGAAGCTGGATGATCGAAGTCGGCCAGGCGTGTTCGTTGGATATGCCGACGGCGCCAAGGCGTACCGCGTGTTCGACCCAGTGACCCAGCGCGTGCGCGTGTCGCGCGACGTCGTCTTCGACGAAAGCCGCGGCTGGGACTGGACGAAGGAGCAAGGGGAGACTGCGCCATCGCTGGAGGAGTTCGTCGTTGAGCATTTCTGGAGCGGGGAGGCTGAGGGTGCGCACCATCGCCAACTGCTTCGACTACTCCGAGAACACCTTCGCCGGCTCCGAGGGAGCTGGAGGATGCGGGAACAAAGCGACCACCCCTTCGCCAACCGCTGCGGGCGTGACGTCGCCGACGACTGCGTCAACCTCCACCACCAGGACGCCTCCACCGACCGAGCACCTCCCCGTCGAGTTGTGTACACCACTGGAGGACGACGAGTGTAAGACTTAAACTCCTGCTGATCACTTCCTTTTGTGTGCTCTCGGTCGGCTCTGCTAATCAGAGTACAGAGATGGCAATAGGCCACTCCTTGGTTACTGTTCTAGGTACAAGAGTAGTTAGAAGTACATCAGCTTCTAGAAGGCTGGTACTAGGAGTACAACATGGCTGATCTAAGCTTGTACCTTAGGTGTAAGGAGTAGGTAGTTGTGTACCTTGTATGGTACATGTATTGTGTATATAACACTATGCTATTGCAATGAGAAAAGGCAGCTTCTTTGCCACCATTCAGAGTGCTCAGTTTCAGCCACCGCAGAAACTGTATGTGTGTGTGTAGAGAGCTCAAGCTCTTCTTCTACCTTGGAGCTGGGGAGCAGGTGACCCCAGCAGGTGTTGCTCACCTGGGCATTGGGTGCAAGTGCCAACAATTGTTATCGGAGCTTTGATCCTTGTTGTGCTTAACCGCCGGTAATGGACGGAAGCGCTGGGGCCAAGAAGGACGGCAGCTCGGGGAAGGACGAGACGGTGGCACAGCCGTTGGTGGTTCAACCCCAGGCGGAGGTGCGCACGGTGCGGGAGTACGGCGGAGCCAGCTCCTGGCCAATGCTCACCCGCACCAACTACGGCGAGTGGGCTGTCCACATGAAGTGGAAGCTACGCGCGCGGAAGTGGTGGGCTGCCATGGAGACCGGATACGCTGGCGAGGATGCGGAGGTGGGCATCATGGAGGCGCTCATGGCGTCCTCGCCCAGCGAGTACCATGAGGCCATCGGCCGCAAGGACACGGCCAAGGAAGCATGGGAGATGCTGGCGTCCTTCCGCGTCGGCTCAGACCGGGCCAAGAAGGCCAAGGCACAGCAGCTGCGCCGAGAGTTTGACGACCTCTGGTTCAAGTCCGAGGAGACGGTGGAAGACTTCGCGCTGCGTCTTCAGTAGCTGGTGGGTCAGCTCGCTACCTACGGGAAGCCGATGGAGGACGAGGACGTCGTCGCCAAGTTGCTGCGCGTCGTGCCAGCCAAGTACGCACAGCTCGCTCTGTCCATCGAGACGATGTTGGACTTGTCCACGCTGTCGCTCGAGGATGTGACTGGGCGGCTGCGCGCGGTGGAGGACCGTGCGCCAACGGAGAAGGCGAAGGGCCAGCTGCTGCTGACGGAGGAGTGGGCTGCGCGGATGAAGGACAAGCGCAGGCCCGGGGAAGGCTCCAACAGCCGGAGCAGCGGTGGTGACCGCAGAGGCGAAGGCGGAAAGCCACGCGGCATGGCGCCGGCGGACAAGAAAAACAAGCGCCGCACAGACCCGAACGCCTGTCGGCGATGCGGGAAGGTGGGGCACTGGGCGCGGGAGTGCCCGGAGAAGAAGCCGGAGGAGGAGGCGCACCTGGCTCGGGACAACAGCGACGACGAGTGCGCGCTGCTGATGGGTGAGTATTGCGCGCTGCAGGAAGGCGAAGCAGAGGAGGAGAAGGTGGAGCAGGGGACTGCGCCGCCGGCTATCCACCTCGACGAGCCGCGCGCGCAGGTCCACCTAGGCGCTGTCGGCGACAGCCTGGAGCAGAGGTGGTACCTCGACTCCGGGGCCAGCAACCACATGACAGGTTGTCGCGCCGCGTTCTCCGACCTCGACGAACGCAAGACCGGATCGGTCAAGTTCGGCGATGGCTCGCGGGTCCAAATCCGCGGCCAAGGAACCGTCGTGTTCAGATGTCGGAACGGCGAACACCATGCGCTGAGCGAGGTCTACTTCATCCCGGAGCTGCACTCAAGCATCGTCAGCTTGGGGCAACTCGACGAGCACGGCGCGGAGGTCCTAATCCGCGACGGCGTGCTGAGGATCAAGGACAGAGAGCGGCGTCTTCTCGCCAAGGTATCGCGCTCTCGGAATCGACTCTATCTTCTAGACCTCAAGGTAGAGCAGCCTGTGTGCCTAGCTGCAGTGAGCGCGGAAGAACCATGGCTCTGGCATGGCCGGTTCGGCCCTCTGAGCTTTGAGGCGCTCAGACGGCTGGAGAAGATGGTGGTCGGCCTACCACTAATCAAGCACGCTGGCGAGCTGTGTGACAGCTGCCTGGCGGGGAAGCAGAGGAGGATGTCTTTCCCAAAGACGGCTAAGTACCGAACAGTGGATCCGCTCGAGTTGGTCCATGGGGACCTTTGCGGGCCGATCACTCCGGCGACACACGGTGGCCGGAGGTACTTCCTCCTACTTGTGGATGACTGCAGCCGCTACATGTGGTTGCGGCTCCTGACAAACAAGGATCAGGCGGCGGAGGCGATTCAGGCGTTCAAGGCCAGAGCAGAAGCAGAGTCGGGGAAGCGGCTCAAGGTGCTTCGGACGGATCGCGACGGCGAGTTCACGTCGGTCGAGTTCGCCGCCTACTTCGATGAAGAGGGAGTAGTGCACCATCACACCGCGCCCTACTCGCCGCAGCAGAACGCCGTAGTGGAGCGCCGGAATCAAACCATCGTCGGCATGGCGGGGTCGATGATGAAGGCGAAGTCGATGCCGGCTACGTTCTGGGGTGAGGCAGTCACCATTGCGGTGCATATCCTTAACCGTTCGCCGACCAAGGCCGTGAAGGGAAAGACGCCATACGAGGCATGGCATGGGCGCAAGCCCAATGTCTCGTACATGCGCACGTTCGGCTGCATCGGCCACGTGAAGACTACCAAACCAGGCCTCGGCAAGCTGGAGGACAGGAGCACGCGCATGGTGTTCCTCGGCTATGAGGACGGATCAAAGGCGTATCGCCTCTACGATCCAGTCAGTGGCAAGGTGGTGGTGTCCCGCGATGTTGTCTTCAACGAGGCGGCGTCTTGGAAGTGGGACCGACCAGAGGCAGCGGAAGGAGGCGGGCTCTGGGAGTCGTTCGAGGTCGAACACCTGGTGGTCCAGGGCCATGGCGAGGCGGTGCAGGCGCCACCCATGGGGGAAGCACCGCAAGGGTCGGGGCAGGTGGACCAGCAGAGACAGAGGGGTGGGAACCACCCAGTCCAGCTGAGGCGGTCCCAGGATCGCCGGAGCAGCCTGCGTCGCCACCACCACCGGGAACGCCTACGTCGACGATCGAGTACGCTACTCCACCTTCTAACGTCTCGAACTTCGTGGATGCATTTCATGAGGGGAGGAGGTGCGCTTTCGCCGTACAAGCGATGTCGCAGGCACAGGAGCACTGCCCGGGCTGGCATCCAGGGTGCTTGACGACGACAACCCACACCTCATGCTGATGAGTGCAGAGGAGCCGGCCATGTTCGCCATTGCGGAACGCGACGCTGCGTGGCGGCAGGCGATGATGGAGGAGATGAAGGCGATTGAGGACAACAAGACCTGGGACTTGGTCGATCCGCCGGCGGGATGCCGCCCGATCGGACTCAAGTGGGTCTTCAAGGTGAAGCGAGACGAGCGCGGCGCAGTGGTGAAGCACAAGGCGCGGCTCGTCGCTCGTGGCTTCGTCCAGCGCGAGGGGATCGACTTCGAGGAAGTCTTCGCGCATGGAGTCGGTGCGACTCCTCCTCGCGCTCGCGGCGGCCAAGGACTGGCAGGTCCACCACCTCGACGTCAAGACGACTTTCCTCAACGGCGACCTGGCGGAGACGGTCTTCGTCAAGCAGGCGTCGGGCTTCGTCATCAAAGGAGCAGAGCGCAAGGTTCTACGCCTGCACAAGGCGCTCTACGGGCTGCGCCAGTCTCCGCGGGCGTGGAACGCCAAGCTCGACGACACCATGGCGGAGCTCGGGTTCACACGGTGCGCGACGGAGCACGCATTGTACACCCGTCGACGGGGAAGGAGCACCTCATCGTCGGGTGTATGTGGACGACCTCATCGTCACCGGAGCGCGCGCACAGGACATCGCCCAAGTTCAAGGAAGAAATGGCGTCAAAGTTCATGATGAGCGACCTGGGCGCTCTGTCCTACTACCTCGGCATCGAGGTAAAGCAGAGCACGGACGCCATCAGGCTCGGCCAGCGCGCCTACGCGCAGAAGTTGCTGGAGCGGGCAGGCATGGCGGGCTGCAAGACGGTGGCTACGCCAATGGAGGAGCGCATCAAGCTCTCCAGGAAGAGCACGGCGGCGAAGGTGGACGCGACGCTCTACCGGAGCATCGTCGGCGGGCTGCGCTGGCTGACTCACACCCGGCCGGACATCGCGTTCGCGGTGGGCTATGTGAGCCGATTCATGGAGGACCCGAGGGAGGACCACTGGACGGCGGTCAAGCGGCTGCTACGCTACGTCCAGGGCTCGGTAGAGATGGGGATTGTCTTCCCCAAGCGCGGCGGCCTCCAGCTGACGGCGTTCAGCGAAGCTCCGCCTAAAGGCGGAGAACCAGGGCTTACTGCGTACAGCGACGCAGACATGGCCGGGGATGTTGACAGGCGGAGGAGCACCTCTGGTGTGCTTGTCTTCCTCGGTTCGTCGCCAATCGCGTGGCAGTCTCTAAAGCAGAAGATGGTGGCACTGTCGACCTGCGAGGCAGAGTATATGGCAGCGGCCACCGTGGCATGCCAAGTGGTGTGGCTGCGTCGGTTGATGGGAGAGCTCACCGGCGTCGAAATCAATCCACCAGCGCTCAAGGTGGACAACCAGCCAGCCATCGCATTGGCCAAAAACCCAGTTCTTCATGATCAAAGCAAGCACATCGACGTGAAGTTCCACTTCCTTCGGGATTGTGTGGAAGAGGGGCAGATCAACATTGAGTTTGTTGAATCTACCTTGGAGCAGGGGAGAGGGAGAGGAGAGCAGGTGCTGCTCACCTGGGCATTGGGTGCAAGTGCCAACAACGAGGACCGTCTGGACGCCTACTACGACGACGAGCCTCTTCGATACCGTAAGATGACCAACATCATTGGAAATCTAACTCCTCCAGGGCCGGTGCCGAGGCTGTTCGCTCAGCTGCATCTCTCGCATGCGGGCGAGCCGACCAGCTATGCCGAGGCGCAAGGCGACCCGGCCTGGCAGGCGGCAATGGAGCAAGAGCTCCGATCGGTGGAGAAGAACAAGACCTGGGAGCTCACGGCGCTCCCAGCTGGACACCGCCCCATCACCCTGAAATGGGTGTTCAAACTGAAGAAGGACGAGAAGGGGGCGGTGATCAAGCACAAGGCGAGGCTGGTGGCAAGAGGTTTCGTCCAGCAGGAGGGCGTGGACTACGACGACGCGTTCGCGCCAGTAGCGCGCATGGAGTCGGTCTGCCTTCTCCTCGCGCTGGCAGCACAAGAGGGGTGGAAGGTCCACCACATGGACGTGAAGTCCGCGTTCCTCAACGGCGACCTCAAGGAGGAGGTGTACGTCCGTCAGTCGCCGGGCTTCGTCGCCGCCGGCCAAGAAGACAAGGTCTTCCGCCTGCGAAAGGCTCTCTACGGGCTGCGACAAGCGCCGCGCGCCTGGAACACGAAGCTGGACGCCACACTCAAGGAGATGGGCTTCCAGCAAAGCGCGCATGAAGCGGCGGTGTACCGGCAGGGCTCGGGGCCGTCCGCTCTGCTCGTCGGCGTCTACGTGGATGATCTCATCATCACTGGCGCCCAAGAAGGAGAGGTGAAGAAGTTCAAGGAGCAGATGATGACGAAATTCGACATGAGCGACCTCGGACTCCTCTGCTTCTACCTCGGCGTCGAAGTGCGCCAGGATGTCGAGGGCATCAGTCTACGCCAAACGCACTACGCCCGATCCTCGAGCTTGGGGAGATGGCTGGCTGCAACCCAGCCCACACGCCGATGGAGGAGAAGCTCCGCCTCAGCCGAGAGAGAAAGGCGGAGGAGGTCGACTCCACGCACTACCGGCGGCTTGTCGTCAGCCTCCGGTACCTCGTGCATACCCGGTCGGACTTGGCGTTCGTCGTCGGGTACGTGAGCCAGTTCATGGAACGGCCCACGGTGGAGCACCTACAGGCAGTGAAGCGTGTCCTCCGCTATGCGGCGGGGACACTGGACTACGAGCTCCAGTTCAAGAAGGCCCCAGGCACGGCGCGTTTGCTCGGCTACAGCGACAGCGACCTCGCCGAGGATATCGACACAAGCAAGAGCACCAGTGGAACTATGTTCTTTCTGGGTGGATGCTTGGTCAGCTGGCAGTCCATCAAGCAGAAGGTGGTGGCTTTGTCAAGCTGCGAGGCAGAGTACATCGCCACTACAACTGCAGCAACACAAGCCCTCTGGCTGTCCAGGCTGCTCGCTGAGTTGCTGGGCAGGGAGGTGGATGTGGTGGAGTTGAAGGTGGACAGCAAGTTTGCCTTGGCCCTAGCCAAGAACCCAGTTTTCCACGAGAGAAGGAAGCACATAAGGATTAAGTACCACTTCATCAGAGATTCTCTGGAAGATGGGAGCATCAAGGCTGACCACATTGCTACCACTGATCAGCTTGCAGACATCCTCACCAAGTCGCTGGGCAAGTCAAAATTCCAGGAGATGAGGGGAAGGATTGGCCTGAAGCAGATCACCTAGTGCTAGGCTTAGGGGGAGATTGATGGTTAAGCCTACCACTTGTATCTTACTGTTTGTTGTCTAGCATTTGTCGGCTTGCCTTAGCAGCCTTGTAAGCATCTGCTTTAGTAGGTGGTTGCCTCCCTTTGCTATATAAGCAGGAGCAGACCAACCCTAGGGTGTATCCTGAATTCTACTTTCAATCCAAGCGGCCTCTGGGCAGAGCTGCCCTCTGGTCTTCCACTGATCCATGTGTGGCCAACATTGACAAATCATAGACAGTACAAATCAAGATACATTAGTTCCTTTTATACGCCTTCAGGTTTGTGCTTAAAAACATGATGAGAGCCAAGAATACAATGCAAACAAGCATTCGGGGATAAAAGAATATTAATATAATTACTAAAGCAAAAAGCCAAAAGTCAAGACTACATTGTAAACATGATCCATTCTCAAGTTATAAAATGTTTGATGTACCATAATTCATGAGATATATTGCTTAATATGTAATGAGATACCTGGCACGGTTCCGAAGTTTACTTGCACGAATCTGAGGAAAGTAACAAAAAAACTTAAATCATCAAGCAGGTCCTAGCAAAATATGATGAAACACAAAATAGAATACTAGAAAGTTTACAAGAATTAAAGGATATTTATTGAACAAATCTATCACTGAACATACCACTATCTAATGATGCAAAACAATGCTTTTGTTGCTTATAGCAAACCAAAAGTAAGAGTCAAAGTCAAACACTAGTACTAACTTATGCATCCGTTTGCTATACATCATATTTTACTGGGATTCACAATTGGCATGCAAGCTAATAGTTGTAAGCAGCTAGTAGGCAGTCACCTCACCCCCCTCCCCCCAACCCCCCACCCAGTTGTCATGTGACTTTGAGAGCAATCCATTTCCACCAGGGCTACCGTGGCTGCATGGGATCAACTGGCACATTTCCTTTCTTATTTTAATTACTATTTTTAAGTTTCTTACTTTCAAAGACAAGGTACCGCTAATCTATATGAAACAAAAGTGGATCCTTGATGCGGCTTCTCTCTTCACTCCACAAGCAACGATTAAGCAGGTATGTTTCCTTAAAATGATTTTTAGTAATAATTCCAATACATGAATATTCTGGTTTACAATGATGTGACAACTATATGCTGCTAACAAAAAAGCATGCCTAGTTCTAACATAGCAACCATTCCTTCCCGTGCTCCTATGGTAACAATAAAAGTTTATAAGTTAGCAATGCCTCCAATAACCCAGCAGTTCAATTAATGAGTGCTTCATGTAAAGATTAACCATCTATCCATAACCTAAATACTTTTAGAATCTGGTCCTGATTACTACAATGATGATCACGAACCTCAATATTCAACAGTGCATTCAAACCATCTTCTAGTGCCCCCAACAAACATGCATCCTGAAATTTACACAGTTTGCAATCAATGATTGGAACAAAACATCTAGTGATAAGAGAAAAAATGAGGTATAACCCTAAGCTTACCAGGGTGCATGGTACTCCACAGACAAGAAATTTTATGTTCACATCTTCATCATATATTCTTATAGCTGGAAAACCTTCATAACAGCCTTCTTCCTTGTTCACTTCATTTGGGATGACATTTGTTTTTGGAGCATCCCCAAGTAGGTGCGGGCCAATCTTAACACTTTGTACATAATTATTTCTTACACAGTGTAGTCGAAACGAGGCATGTGCAAGTTGAAATGCATCCCATGTATGGCTGCAGGAACTATAACCAGGAATACTGAACTGTTAGGTGTGAAACAAAATAAAATGGCACCGATCAATAATAATTTATTATGCAATACCTCTGAATGACTGACATTAACGCATGACGAAAATGAGATGCTGTATAAGATGAAAATGAATTTCTCCAATATACCACATATATCCCCTGAGTAAAAGAATGTCGACATCACATATTCCATGATTAGCACCAAAAAGTCCAAAAAATAATAGCCACTTTGTTTTAGGAAAAAAGCTCATTAACACTATAAATTATCTGAAGCATAAATGGTGATATCGAAATACTACAGAAAAAAACTATAAACATTAGAACAATCAGTACCACCTATATTTGTAAAATTGTAAAACTTTTTGGTTTTTCTAGATACATTGCTTTTACTATGTATCTAGACATAGTGTATATCTAAGTGTATTTACACAAAAACTATGTATCTAGAAAAGTCAAAAACGTCTTACAATTTGAAATGGAGGGAGTAACATACTATAAACATAAGGGACGTGACTTCTACAAAATCTAGAAACAAAATAAGCAAGGAGGGAGAAGTGTGCACTAACTCCAGAGTAACTCTTGCAAATGCACAACAAGAAAATTCCTTAAAAAGACATAGAAACAATTATTGAAAAAAGTACCTTTGAATGAAGTGACTGGGCAAGTTTTTCCCCAATGGGAACCTCCAAATAAACCTGTGTTAGCATTTAAGTCAATAACTTATTGCAAAAAGAAGAAAAAGATAAAAGGGAACAAAAACCATAGTTAGTTAAATTAAATTAAATACTCCCGCCAACCAGCTTTGTTAGTTGTATAAGCAAAAAAAATCCAAGATTCATCAGTGTATATGGACATGGGCACCGCTTTGACGCTTTTTCTCTGTTTGAACACGGGCATCAGTTTCATACTGCATGCAGGCACGCAGGAATTGCTCCCAAAGTTAATGCATCGTCATCGTTCTCTTGTTTATTTAAAGCATGGGTGAAACATGTGCTAACTGCAGGCGGACACTAACAGAAACGCAGCATCCTCGCCGTTCTCACTTATTTAGATAGACGCTTTTACTCCACCCAATTAATGCATTGCGGGGAGGACACTTCTCTCATTGGTCTCTGTGTGCAGGGTTTATACGTCCATCATATTTAGATGGAGGGAGCAACACATACACAATCTCGATTATATTTGGATGGAGCGAACAATAGCAAGCCACATACAAGATTATAGAAGATACTTAACAATAAGAGAGATGCTACACTAAGCATCCAATCAACATGCAACAAGATCACATACCTGTTAATTTAGCCATATAAATTAAGTTCAAATAATGCAAACTGAAACTCAGCAATTTAAGTCACAATACCAAACAAGAGCATCATCAGAACTAACACTGACCAGCAAATGTAACTTTTAAATAACCACAGTTATAGCCAGAGCTAAGGTAATAATTCCCTGGAAGTCACAAGATCAAGTTTGTCCCTATCTCCTGGCCATACAGTGTTCAGATGAACTCCTAGTTCTTGACTGGTGCAACACAGTTATAGTGTAGTACTGATTGTCATGCTAGGCTTCCTTTTTCAAGGCTCAAATATGAAATTGTAAAAAGATGTGCACCTTTGCACCTCATGTCCACCAATCAAGTAAGAACAGATGATACACTAAATTATAGCAACAAATACATGATATTTATCTATTCCAGAAAAGTTTGGGGCTTACCATGGTCGGATATGGTGGGGTGATGAGTGAGACAAACATCTGCGGGTCAGATAAATCGGTATCGCCCCAGACAAGTGTGCCAATCTCCTTCTCATTCTCTAGCTGCTGACCCTGAAGATACAAGAAGACAGGATGCACCGCCTGCTGTGCCTCTCTAAATTGCTCCAGAGTGGGATTGATTAGCGTGTGCACCTGCATCCCCGAAGTGCAGCTATAGTTTGAACTTAAAACTCAAAAACGATGCCTCCACTACACAGTAATACGAACTGACCTCCAATCTCCCAGACGAAGAGAGCTCCGGGAAGGGGTATGACAGCCGTGCCCGCTTTGTGTCTGGCACAAGGGGAGCTGGCGTCTGCCGCTTCTCGGCAAACTCCCCACAAAAAACAGCTAGAAGTGTGCAGTTTCGCCGCATAGTGTTCTTGATTTGAGGCATGGCTGCTGGACTACTGAACCTGCAACATGAAATTTGAAAATGGATAAACAAGGAGATGTCTATACAAAAACCGAATCTCTCAATATCGAACCTGCAACATGAAATTTGAAAATGGATAAACAAGGAGATGTCTATACAAAAACCGAATCTCTCAATATCCCCCCCCCCCCCATTCCTCTCTCCCTCCGTCCCTCCCTGGTGAGCTCCTCACCAGCCAGATCCTTGGCGGTGCCCATGGCAGATCCGGCGAGGTAGTCCTCCTCCTCCTCAAGGATCCAGCCTTCTGCACCCCTCCTCCGCCGCTCCCTCCCTCATCATCAAGCACCCAGCCCTTTTCCTCCTCGTCGCCACCACCACGAGCGCTAGGGTTCACCAGAGCTCCGCGGTGCTAGGGCCCGGCAAACCCTAGCACCCACATTCTTACCCTCCCCACCCCCTCCCCCTCCTCCCTCACTCCCTCCCCGGCGAGATCCTTGGCGGTGCCCATGGCGGATCTGGCGAGGTAGGCCACCTCCTCGCAGATCCAGCCTTCTGCGCACCTCCTCTGCCGCTCCCTCCCTCGTCATCAAGCACCCGGCCCTTCTCCTCCTCATCGCCGCCACCGCGGGCGCTAGGGTTCGCCAAAGCTCCGCGGTGCTAGGGCCCGGCAAACCCTAGCACCCGCCTTCTTACCCTCCCTCTCCCCCCCCCCCCCCCCCCCTCCAGCCAGAGATCTGCCATGGCATGCTCGTCGACGATGCCGAGCTTCGGCCATGGCGCACCCTACCCAGACTGTCCCGGCCGCCTCAGCCGCCGCCGGGCCCCTAAACCGCCTGGCCTGCCTACCTCCCAAGACGGCCCCTTCTGTACCTGGCGGAGTTGGAGAAGAAAGAGGGGGGAGAGCTCGCCGGAACCCTAGCTGCCGCGCCGGAGCTGGGGATGAAGACGGCGGGCGTGGGTGCGGGGGAGGAAGAAGGCAGCAGCAGCAGGGAGAGATCGGACAGCAAAGGGAGCTCGGGCGCTCAGATCCAGCGTCTGCAAAATCGCGTGTTGCCGGAGAAAACAACGAGTGTTGTTTAGCTTTTCCGATCAACAAACACCGCAAAATCAAAGGAAAACCCACCACCAAAACGAATCGAAACCCAGGGCGGCGCAAGGACGCCGGCGATGGCGCGCCGGAAGCACATAGCTTCGGTTTAGGGATAAAACGAACAGCTCCTCCCCGTTCCCCCGTTTCGATCCTCGCATCTCGCAGGGGTTCAACACCGAGCAGGTAGGGATCCAAAGGAAGACGAACCTGGCGAGAACGTGTGACGGCGCAGAGCAGAGGGCGAGATGAAGAAATGCTCGGATTGAGATAGCGCCTCGCCTTGTAGGTCTTGTATAGGTGGTGCGCATAGGTGCGGATTCTTCACGCGGATCCGCTTACTCCCCCGTTTCTGTGTGCGGGCTCGGCAACGAGGATCACGAGGATTCATTATTCCTGAGGAGTGAGGAGGGATAGAAAAAAACAAGGGAGTGAATTAATTACCTTCTGATTTTGCAATCGGGAATGCGAGGAAGAGAATAAAAAGGATTTTTGTTTTGATTTACGACGAGATGGATGATACCTGCTGCGGCTGCGGATGCGGATGCCGCTGCACGAGGCCACGATCCGACGCCGCCCTGGTGTCGCTGGCGCGCTGGATTTTCCACGCCCTTCGCCCAAACGAAACTGCCTGTTTGCTTGCTCCTTGTTTTGGTGCTGGGATGGGACTCATGCGAGAGAGCGTGCTCGGCAGCGTGTGCGATGTGGTTTCTGCGGTGCTGTTCGTGAGGTCTCAGGCGCCCAGCAGCCGCTCTGGCGTGTTCTTGGAGATCTCGTGTTCTTGATCCTCTCGGGCATTTTTTTTTCCTTTTATTTGAAGTGCCTTCATAAATAATCCAATTTCTCGATTACAGAAATGGGACAAAAATACCCACCTTTCGTTTTAGTCCAAAACCGAAGGGAATGAGAGGGATCAAGGTGATTCCTAAAAAAAATTACCCCAATCCTTTTTAGTCCAAAATCCATCCCAATCTTTTTCAGGGCCTATTTAGTTCCATCACAAATCCAAAATTCAAAATCTCAATTATTTTAGATTTAAAAATCCAAAATACAAAATATTTCAAAAGAGTATTTAGTTCCAACCAAATTTTGGTTTATTTTGGATTTTAACAATGGGGATTATGAGGGTAGACACACAAACCAATGCAAAAGTTTTGCTTATTTTGGCCTCTTGAGTCCAAAATACAAAATAGACAATGGACCACTTTTGCCAAAATTTTTGAGTGGTGTTTAGTTCTATTTTTGCAAAATGAAGAGTCAAAACCTAAAATATTTTGGATTCCTGGGGAGCTAAGGGTCTGTTTAGTTCCATCACAAATCAAAAATCCAAAATCCCAACTATTTTTTATTCTAAAATCCAGAATGCAAAATATTTTGGAGAGTGTTTAGTTCCAACCAAAGTTTGGCTTATTTTGGATTCTAATAATGGAGACTGTGAGGGTGGCACACAAACCAATGCAAAGTTTGGCTCATTTTGACCTCTTGAGTCCAAAATATAAAATAGAGAATGGATCACTTTTTATCAAAAAATTTAGATGGTATTTAGTTCCATTTTAAAATGATGAGGCAAAATCCTAAATATTTTGGATTCTTGGAGGAACTAAACATGGTCTAAACAGGGTCTTAGTCCATTTTCCAGTTCTCATGATTCAGGGAGAAACGAACAAGGCATCACTATTATGAAGTACTTGCATGGTTGCATAATTTTCATGCGGAGCCTGATTTAGGCATTCAAACTTACATAGTTGTCGTACAAAATGACGAACATCCTTCGCTATCCTATAAGCTACTCCTTCCGTCTCAAAAAAGATGACGCTATGAAATGCATGCAGGTTAAACTTTCTCAACTTTGACTAAGTTTGTAGAAAATACATGCAATATTTATATCTCCAAATAAATTTGTTAAAAAACTAGACTTAAAGATATCTTTTCGATGATACTAATAATTACTTAGCATAATTATTTTTATATTTTAATACATACTTGCCGGTATTTTGAAAATGTTGACTTCTCGGAAAGCGAGAATGACATCTATTTAGGAATCGAATGAGTATTCTTTTGACTTATCGTGGAATCTTATGAAACTCAAAAACTTGAACTTCGGAGTTTGAAATAATTTGAGCAAGTGAACATATAAGTTGTTGTGAAGGGCCTTGTTTCTCTAGAGTATCCACAAGTAGTTGACTCAGCCTGGGCATTCGGTATTTACCGAACTGATCGGTTCGGTACTTCGGTTCCTAGCTAAATTCGGTTCCTCGAAAATTGGTACCGATCGGTTCCTTCCAAAAGTCGGTACCGAGGAAATTCGGTTTCGGTATTTTTGGTTCGGTTTCGGTATTTACCGAAAGTACCGAATCGATCACATAGACATGTAATAGCAAGTTCAAAAGTTATTTTTTACATAATTTTGACATGATTTATAGAGAATCATAGTGTCAAATACGTACATATAAAAGACCACAAGACTATAAAAGTAGAATATCATAAATATATAATATAATTATCTACAATAGTACAATTAATAATATAAGAATACTCGCAATCAACACATTTCGGTAAATTCGGTAAACCGAGGTAAAGAACCGAATATACCTCAGTAAATTCGGTTCCTGGGAATTAGGAACCGAACATGGTACCGAAAATTTCTGTTCGGTATTTTTCGGTTCGGTTCTCGGTATTTTCGGTTCGGTTCTCGATTCTCGGTATTTTGTGCCTAGGGTGATAGTTGACAATCCGAGAACATGAAATCACACCAAACAGCTCCTCCCTACATTTTTGTGTAGTAATATATATGGTCATGGGTGAAGGAATGTATCACTTTATTCATTAGTTGTAATGTTATGTCATCATTTTATCATGTTTGTGGCACACTAATAGAGAAGGATACAATAAATGTTTTTTATCCAAAGTGAAGCTAGGTATATGATGTAGTCTCTAAGATTATGAAACGTGTTGAAACATATGTTAGGGACAGGGTTCCATTTCATCCCACTTCCACCAATCCTATGTGTCAAACTTAAATGTTGTATTAAACAACCAAATAAAACAATGCAGTGGAAGGAGTTGTTTTATTCATCAACTCGAAAGCACTCTAGATGGCAAGGCATTCTTAGAAACAATAAAAATGAAAAATTCGGTTTCATTGTCAAGAAATATATGGGAAAGAAATTACTCTATATATTGGGATTAACAAGGGTATTACCCCACCTGAATCTAATGATCATCAATTAAATACTCGTCTACACATATAGAGTATTATTTCAAAGCACTAATATGAAATTCTCTCCTATGATTGGCCTTAGTGTTTGATCTAACTAATTCTTATGATTCTTTATTATCCTTTTCTATCCAACCAAACATCTCTACTATATTCACTATTGTCTACAATTTGAAGGTACGTACTAGATGATTCCCCATGTGTTATTGTGAAAATTAGGGACATAAATTTTAGATAAGAATGGGATGAAGGAAGGAAGCAATAAAGTAGTTGGGTATCTAATTAGGAGACTAGAATATCCCAAAAAAAAATTACGGGTTTGAGTTACAAGTGGCTTGAATGGAGACAAAATTAAGGTGCATATTACGATATTACAACATAAGCTATAATTAATGCAAACACTTATTAGTATAATACAGAGAAATGGTTACATAGGAATAATTTTACTATATGAGTTGTTTATTATTAAAGCTTTTGTTGAACTCCTTGTTGCTGGAAATGGTATGATTCACCCTTCTTGACATAACCGACGTTGATAATATGATGGTTAGGTGGAAGTTCATTCTAAGATTTACCTATGATAGTCTCATAAACTTTTAGTTATGCATAATCCTTGAGCTCATTCAAGACACTTGTCTATCTTTTGTGTATCTTCTTGGAAGGACTTAGCCATGGAACGAACTATCTGAAGATTTTGGAAGGATGATGTGCTAGAAAAAAAATGAGGTATCTAATTAGGAGACTAGAATATCCAAAAAAAAAAAGATATCTTATAATTTGGAACGAAGAGAGTAGAATTCTGATTCGAGGGCTCACATAAAGTTATAGTTATTCTTGTGAAATGAGACCGAACTTTGCGTAAAAGAGAGCCTGTAAAATTGGAGATTTATTTCCAATTTTTGTTGGAGCTACTAGATCTTAATCTAGATAACTGTTTGTCTGGTTTTACGGAAGGTTTTAGATAAGCTGTTGGAGAAACCGGGAATGCCAGCCTCAAACCCAACATCAGCTTTCCAAATTCCCACTCAGGATACCAAACGACGTTCTGGTTCTGGTTTGCCAATTATATAGGCTCAAGTACCAGTACGTGCGCCTATTAAATCGGCCATTGCTCACTCCAGCGAACTGACGGATCGGAACCCCTTCGCTTTCTCGCCTGCTTCTCAAACGAAATGGCAGCTGGATCTTCCAGCGCCGCGCTCGTCGCCATCGTCGACGACTTCTACTTCTCCGTCCTCGCTCACGGGCGAAACGACGCCGGCGCCGCCGGGGACGACGAGCTCTTCCCGATATCCGACGAGAAGTACGCCACAGAGCTCCAGCTGCAGGAGGTGATCATGTCCTCCGCCGTCGCGGCCACGGCGCGCTCCCCTGCCGCTCCACCTCGCAGCAGTACAGCTGCCACTAGCAACATCGCCGCCGCCGTAGTAGCAGCATCGGCTCACGGCAAAGGTAAGTGCGCCTACGCCTCGTCATCCCGTCCGTCCGCCGCCGTCGCCGCGACGGCGACGCTCGTGTTCTGCAAGATCTGCATGGACGTGGTGCCGTCCTCGGACGCACACCGCGCCAGTCGCGGCTGCGCGCACGCCTTCTGCGGCGGCTGCCTCGCGGGCTACGTGGGCGCCAAGATCCAGGATAGGATCGCCGACGTCAGGTGCCCCGAGGAGCGGTGCGGCGGCGTGCTGGACCCGGAGCTCTGCCAGGACATCCTGCCCCGTGAGGTCTTCGAGCGCTGGGGTGCCGCGCTGTGCGAGTCTATGCTGCTGGGGGCCAAGACGACCTACTGCCCCTTCAAGGATTGCTCGGCGATGATGCTGGTGGACGACGGCAGCAGCGACGTCGCCGAGTCCGAGTGCCCGAGCTGCAGGCGGCTCTTCTGTGCGCGGTGCGCCGTGGCGCCGTGGCACACCGGCGTTACCTGCACCGAGTACAGGAGGCTCCGGAAGGGGGACAGGGGCAGGGAGGACATGATGCTGCTTGAGATGGCCAAGGGGAAGAAGTGGAAGCGGTGCCCCAAGTGCCAGTTCTTCGTGGAAAAGCGTGATGGCTGCCTGCACATTACTTGCAGGTACTCAGTACTCCGTCATTTGTTATATACTCACTTATCTGTTCTTTTTCTTTTCTAAATTTATCGCTTTATTTTTCAACACGTCTCTATCTCTACTGTTTCAGAGGTACGGAGTATTTTGGTCGTTTGACTTTATCGCTGTCTCTATCTCTGTTTATCAGAGTATTTTTGCAGCCCGTTCGTTTGGCTGTTCGTGACTGATACTGTTTTAGCTGTTTTTATGTGAGACGAAAACACTACTGGTGGCTGATAAACCAACTAATAAGTGAAGAACACATCTCAATCTCAATCTTTGATTTCTACGGAGTATAAGATATTGTAAAACGTCTAAGATGATTGATTTAGCGTTTACTTTTCCTTTTCCACTTATTCACATGTGCACTGCAGTCAAAACTGATTCTGAAGTGCACCGTACTATTGCTTTTTTTTCCTTTTTGTTCAAAATTACGAAGTGCAATGCAGACTGCATTGCAAGGAATGTCAAAGCTCTTTTTGAAAGAAGATGAAGATGAGAATTAAGGTCATCTGTTGCAAGATGTTTATGGTAGCTTCTCCATCAATTTAATCAAAAGTTGTAACTTGAAAATGACTTTAGAAACCAAAATCAAGACAAAAATGAATAAGCCGAAGTCAATTTTGGGAAGAAGCTGAAACCATAAATATGTACTCCGTAGTTTCTCACCATTTTACAATTTTTAGTGAATCCCTAATCCTATAAATCAAAACTGGGAGGTCTCGTTAAAAAAAGAGTACACACTTAAATAAATTCTAATACTTTTAAGACTCAACTTCCGTCAGTGGTCGGACTGAGCTATATAAACGATCGTTTCCTGTCGAGATCTTTTTGGAGCAATTGTATTTTTCTCGAATCATTTCCTTGGCTTGGAAATATTCTTTTATCCGAAAATTTGATGGTATTGCGATTTTGCAGGTGTGGCTTTGAGTTTTGCTATGGATGTGGCAATAGGTGGGGGATTACTCATTCTCGTTGCACAACAGCGTGAGATTTTATGGATTGCATCTCTCGGACCCAAGTATAAGGCCAGTGGGGTTTCATGTTGAAAATAATATTGATTAGTTTTTTTTATCTCTATAAGACTTATTTTGACTGTGCTCTGCTTGTCTGGTCTCAACTTGTTTCAGCTTATTATCTCTCACATAATATTATTGAATCAGACGAAAAATCATAACAGTTGTTCCACCAACTAAGTTGAAACATTTGACCACACCTCTTTATTAACGTTATGTCATGTCATATTTGCTAAGTTGGTAGTAGCTTACATAATGCCTAAAGCTTGTATAAAATCACCACTGAAAGTGACTTGGACATATTCAGATGAGATATCTCTGGAATGAAGGTCTTCTCCTCGTATTTTCTTGCTATTGTTTGTGTTTGTGGGATTTTTGTTAGTAATCTAAAGATTACTTGTAAGTCCTATGTATTGTCTTGGTAACATGTGGTTATCTTTTTATTTAGGTTCTATTCGTTTTATTGAAATTTAGTTTACGTTGAATGTTTATATTAATTTATTATAAGTTCGTTCGTGAAAAATAATGCTAAAATAATGCAAATGAACAACGCGGGAACGTGAAAAAAGAAGCTAGATAGAGTTTCTCTTTCTCTAGCTAGGTGCGTCAGATCTCTAGCTAGGTGAAATTCATTTTACTCTTCGTAGATGCATATGCTCTCCACTAAAAAAAATACAACTCTCATTTTTTAAGAACTCAAACAATCTAAAAGTTTGACTAAATTTATATAACCTCTATCTCTAAAAAATACAATTATGAAACAACATCATAGTTTAGTATACTAAATTTGTATTGAGACAATACTACTTTTTAGTTAGGACTCACTCCGTCCCATAATAGAAGTCGCTATAGGAATTGTGTCGGTCAAACATTCTCAACTTTAACTAGGGTTATAAAAAATTCGAGCAACATTTATATCTCCAAATAAATTTATTATGAAAGTATATTTAACGATCTATCTAATGATATTAATAATGTATTATAAATATATTTTTTATATATGATTAGTCAAAGTTGAAAAATATTGAGTTCTAGAGAAGCGACAACGACTTTTATTTTAGGACGGAGGGAATAGATATAAATGGGGTTGGGCTAATCATTCGTCGGTTTTCCTAATCCATCCAAACAGGGTCTAAAGCCAACATAAAAAATTTTATGACAATAGTTAACAAGACTGCTACATAAGCTATTATGTTAGTAACTGCGATAATATGATTCATATCGATGGAACTCTATGAAACTCTCGCCATCCCTCTTTTCATAATTAATCTATTAAATCATCAAGTTTTCTGTGTGTGACACTATTAAACATAAATAAAACCCAGATAAAAATCTCACTAACGAAGACACTACAAATGCTACAAGCCACGTAGAGCATGTCTATTAATTTATATGTAAACACACAAAAAAATGTTCCTAATGGATAGTTCTTAGAGACTAATGTTTTGTCCAATCACATGTCTTCTCTCTCCCTCATCTATATCACATCGCTTCATATCTTGGTTTTGCGAGACATGGTTTCTTAGTTTGTTATTAAGAGCATTTCAAAAAATCTTTTTAAATCTCACCCTCTAAATCATTATTTAGAGAGATATTTACATAATTTTTTCTATATATTTTATTTTCCAATTATTTTTATATCTTGTATGCAGTCTACACAGCCATTTTTGTATTCTATTATTGGCTAGCGAGAAATCTAAATAGAAGATGACTATATTTATATAACCAATTAAAGAAACTGTAGGAGGATTTTTCACCAAAATCTTTATCCCCAACAATTAGAAAGGATACAACTGAGTCTTGTAAAATTGCTCTAAGAAACAATTTCCTACTCTCATAAATCGCTAGCCACATTAGCAAAATATTTTGGTGGCAGCGTAATTCATGCACATAGAAACTATTGGTGATTCACCATTGAAAAAGTTAATTTGGATTTGCGATTCAACATGAATCAGCTCCACCATGGATTCGAGATCCACGATGAATCTACCAAGTAACTATTTGGGAAAACCAGTAGCTCCAGATCTACGCAAAAGGTATTTTGGTAGGAATGGACAGATTTATCCTTGGACAAGCCCCACATGACAATGTCTGAATCCTAGGAAAAATGAAAAAAAAATACTCTTCTTCTCCGTCTGGCTCATGTTCTTCCTTCGCCGGATAAGGGATAGGACGCAGGAGTGCCCAACGGGCGTGCCCCAACACCAGTTGTTGAGCAACCAGCCGACCACCATAACAAGGATCATGCGGCCATGGTGGACGGTAGCCACGGTTGCGACGGAGAAGGACCCAAGTGGCCGAGGCAGAAGAGGGCACATCAGCGCCCAACGGGCGTGGTCCTAGCCGTAGCTAGCAAGCGCACAGTTGACCACTGGCACAACAGAGAAGGGCCATAGCGGACGATAGCAGTGGCCGATCGTCGCAACAGCGTCGGGGCGAGATTCAGGCAAGGCTCGCGGGAGTCGCGGGCAGAGCTCTCGAGACGCCACCAAAATCCTGCGTGGCAGAGATGGAGGCACTTGCGACCAGTGGCGGAGCCAGGGTTTAGGGCCTCTAAGATTCTAAGAATGTTGAACAATAGGCATGATGAAATAAAATAAATACCAGCGTCTAGTGAGATGGTATACTCTAGAGGCGGACACAACTGGGCAGCTGGGGCCAGCCAGTCGGGGCCAGACTCTAGAGGCCTGGAGGGCGTGGGCCGGTAACTGTCAGCAGGGGCCTGGGCCGCAGATCCGCCCCTGCTTGTGACAGAAAAGAGTGCACACAATGAGCCAGCTATGAAGGAGGAGGCGCTCATGCCGAGGCGAGCGTAGCCACAGGCGCGATGGAGAAGAGGGAGGAAAGAAAAATAGAAATGGACTAGTACAATGTGTAACAAGTGATATATAGTGATCGGTAATTTTCTCTAACCCTACCAAACTCAGTTTCGTGGAGCAGGACTTGAGGAGCTCCACCAAAATAGTTAATCTAAATAGTGAATCTAGTCATTAGATGTACCATTTTGGTAAATTCAGATTTGATGAATCCAGACTGTTTGACAAATTTTCGTGAAGTAGAGCTAAAAATGGTATGAAGTTGTTGAATGGCTACACGAGCATCTATGTTTGCTCCATGTTTGGTTAATTCCATTTAGTCCCTGGACTAAAGTTTAGTCTTTGAACTAAACTCTACTCCTAGGATGTTTGGTTCTAGTGACTAAAAGGAACTAAAGACCATTAAAGTTGTTCATATGCTTTTTAATCATCTTATTTAGCTATTTGATAACTAAAAGAGACTAAAGTGGGGTGACTAAATTTTAGCCACCCCAAACCAAACCGGTGTCACATGTGCCCAAATTAATTTTTCTAGTCCGAGCATAAATACCCATAATCCGGTCTATTCGGCTGATCGTTTCTGCAGCTCCGGCTAATGTTGTTTTTTGTTGTTTTATTGTGAGTACCATGACTTATAAGCTAAACAAAGCAAACTAAATTCATATTTCCCCTACGGATTCATAGCATCGAAATTCTAAACTCATACTCCATCCCGAATTAAAAAACCTTCCAAGAATCTCGAAAAGTCAAAGGAATCTCAAATTTAACCAAACTTATATAATGATATTTATGATATCAACTAAGCATCATTAGATTTTTGATCAATTATACTTTCATAGTATATATATTGGCGAAATAGACATCTTGGTCCTCCAACTATTGCCGGAGGCTCACTTTGGTCCTCCAACATTCAAAACGTCCAGTTTAGTCTCTAAACTATTCATATGCGACTCGATCACTCATACTCCATCCTGAATTACAAAACCTTCCAAGAATCTCGAAAAATCAAAGGAATCTCAAATTTAACCAAACTTATATAATGATATTTATGATATCAACTAAGCATCATTAGATTTTTGATCAATTATACTTTCATAGTATATATATTGGCGAAATAGACATCTTGGTCCTCCAACTATTGCCGGAGGCTCACTTTGGTCCTCCAACATTCAAAACGTCCAGTTTAGTCTCTAAACTATTCATATGCGACTCGATCTGGTCCATCCCCATCAAATAGTCGCCACGTGTCCAGGTCTGAATGACAAAAGATATTATTACCCTTGCCATCCTTTAGAAAGCTGCACAATCTTCACGACGTCATGTCTCTGTTTTCCCACCGTTCCTGATTTCGCCACCGGCAACGCAGGGACCTCAGACCTGTCATGTTTGTGATGCTCATAAACAAATTTAATATGTCTGTTATGTCTCATGTCTGATGTCCACAAATAAATTTAAGCACCAACACTTCTTGTCCAAATGGAATTGATGGTCCAGTTAGAAAGGGTCTCAACTCTATCATCATTCTAGGGGCTTGGTCCATTTGAAATCACCGGAACCGTTGTGTTTTTGATGGGATCCAGCCGAATCTAAATGAGGTCCTGAGTTCAGTAAGAGGTGAACTTCACCTTTGGAGTATGGCCGGAGCTCGGGGAAGCCATCTTTTTGCTCTAGAGCCAGCCAGTGCGTGAGTTCTCTAGTTACTGGTCTTGGGTCAAGCACTTCACAAAGGAGAGAGATATATACCATATAATGTAAAAAGTGTGTGTGTGTGTGTGGGAGGGATGTACATGACTCTAGCCCTTTCTTTTTTCTTTTTAATATAATGATACACAGTTCTCCTGCGTGTTCGAGAAAAAAAGTTTTTAACAATACAAATTCTAGTGTTGAACACTAAAATTTGTATTGTTAAAAACTTGAGCATCAGACAAGAGGTATTGGTGCTAATTTCTGTGAACACTAGAATTTGTATTGTTAAAAACATGAGCATCAGACAAAGAGGTATTGTGCTATGTTAAATTTATTTTTGGACATCAGGCATGAGACATAACAGACATATTAAATTTGTTTATGAACATGACAAACATGACAGACCTGAGGTCCCTGCATTGCCGGTGGCGAAATCAGGAACGGTGGGAAAACAGAGACATGACGTTGTGAAGATTGTGCAGCTTTCTAAAAGATGACAAGGGTAATAATGTCTTTTGTCATTCAAGCCTGGACACATGCCGACTATTTGATGGGATGGACCAGATCGAGTCGCAGATGAATAGTTTAGGGACTAAACTGGACGTTTTGAAAGTTGGAGGACCAAAGTGAGCCTCTGGCAATAGTTGGAGGACTAAGATGGCTATTTCTCCATATATATATATTTGATATCATATTTTTTTATAAATTTTTCTATAATTTTAATGATGTTTTGACTTTCCAAAATTCTTAAAATGTCTTATAATTTAGGAAGTATGGAGTATTTTATAGTATATTGTACTATACTTAATGTGGTCGAAGTAAAACTTGGGGACCATTTAAAATCGGGGTGTTCCTGCATGCTCCCTTCATTTTGAAAAGAAAAAAACATTTGGTCAAAAGATTTTCCCCTTTGCAGTAGCTAGCTTGAGAATAGCGGATTAGGGCACTTCCAACTCATACTCTATCATAGAGTCTAAACATATTTATTATCTTAAATATTATGGATTTGAAGTCTAAATAAGACTTGGAGTATTATTTTTTCACCCTCTCTCTTCAATAAATATACTGTCATATCAGCAAAATACTATAAATAAGTGGTAATAAATAATCTTGGAGATAAAGTCTTGCATTGCGACTGTGCTTAACAGTTAACGCGGATTGCCTAGGGAATTCAGAATCTCAAGTCCCAACTGAGTTATTATTAAGGAGACCAAAAGACTCGCATCTCAGATTCTCACTGGCCTCCCCCCTATAAACTCGTCATTTTCCCAGGAAGAAGACGGAGAGTCATCACCGTCGGCTCGCCACCAAGACCGCTTTACCTTCGGTCTTCGGACTTCGGAGCCTACGGGCTACGGCAATGGCGGGAGCCGAGCACCTCTGCAGCATCTGCATGGAGCCGATGGCGTCCTCCGAGGCCCACCGCGGGGGCGGCGCCTGCGCGCACGCGTTCTGCCGCGCGTGCCTGTCCGGCCACGTCCGCGCCAAGGTCGAGGACGGCGCTGTTGTGCGGTGCCCCGACCCGTCATGCGCCGGGGCACTAGACCCGGAGCTCTGCCGCGTGGCTCTCCCTTCCGACGTGTTCGAGCGGTGGTGCGCCAAGCTCTGCGAGTCCATGTTCGTCGGCGCGCGGCGCACCTACTGCCCGTTCCCCGACTGCTCCGAGATGATGGTGGCGGACGACGGCGGCGGCGCCGAGGGTGCGTGACCCAGTCTGAGTGCCAGGTGTACAGGCGGCTGTTCTGCGCGCGTTGCGCCGTGGCGCCGTGGCACGCCGGCGTGACCAGCGACGAGTACCAGCGGCTCGCCAGGGGCGACAGGGGCAGGGCGGACATGAAGCTGTACGAGATGGCCGAGGGCATGAAGTGGAAGCGGTGCCCCAAGTGTCAGTTCTTCGTGGAGAAAATTGAGGGCTGCCAACACATTATTTGCAGGTAAAACTAGCAACGTGCCAACATAGTAATGATAGAGAGGATCAGGAGCATGTTTCTTTCTGGATATATACATATATCGATGTTCATATATGTCAAATCCTACTTAACTTTATATATTTTTTCTTGAGTACGCAAAAGTTTTACACATATTTGTATCTAAGATTAAAGATAGGAGAGAGTTTTACAGCGATATTGAAGTTTCAAAAAGGCATAAATAAATTCTCACGTGACATTGAACTATTGAAGTTTTTTCCTCCAATATCACCCACATGCCATGCATAGTATATGAAACTTTGCAGCACCCTGAAATTCTCTCGTACAGTATATTTGACGGCTTCTCCTTCCATTTTTTTGAGATTGCGGGCTTCTCCTTCCATAATTTGGTGGTTATGATATCTTGTAGGTGTGGCTTCCAGTTTTGCTACGGATGTGGAACAACCTGGGGGTCAACCCATTCTAATAATTGCGGAGGATGAGACGATGTCACGGAAGCTACATATGCTTGATGATGCATCATGCTAGAAATATTATTTGTTGCAGCAATAGAAATGCTAGAAATATGTAATAGCAATCATGCTGTCATCGTCGTTTATGTGGCAGGATCAACAATACAAATAGTCTATGCATCAGGGAATAACATCGTTTCTGCAGTTTGGGAGATGAAAGATGATTGAACCTCGTCTCACAGCTTTCAGAAATTAATGAAAATGAATGCCAAGCAATATTTGAACTTCTATTTAGGCAAGCTCTAGTGGAGATCTCAGTCTAATCTAATTATAAAAGGGAGCAGCGGGCGCGAGCCCGAGGTGGGGTTGGATCTAGTCGAGTTGTCGGCGTGGCGGTGACGGATAGGTCTTGCAAGTTGAAGTTGCAACCGACCTGTGAGCTAGAGATCGCTGCTGTGGTCTAACCTTGCTATGCCAACCTATGCCTTGATGCTCGATCTCATCACGTTGTATGCTTGCTCGCATTGCGCTTGCTCCGGTTGCCCTCTCCACCACAGCAACATCCACATGGGCTAGTTGCACGCCCTCGCACGAGCCGATGAGGACAGCATTCCTTCAGATGCACATGCTTAAATGTGCCAATTAAATCTAGAGATGAGTTCATTATTAAGCGGTCTTTTTCATAATTTTGAGAATAGAATTGCTACCTAATGATATTACCATGCTTAACAACATTGGAGATGATCATGAAGTACTTAGAGAGAGAAGTGGAGGCGGAGAGATCAACAAGGACGTCCAAGTCAAGCGAGATGTTACAGTGAACATTGGATCCAACCCAGTTTGCTATTGACGAGCGGTGCCCCTCATGCTTAGGTCCATCAGAGCCCACAACCAAGGCCTTGAGTCTATCTCAACCTAAAAAAAATAGTCTGGCATGTGAGGATGTTGGTATTTCTTCTTATGCTCAAGTGAAAGATCCTGCAAGCATATATTTCACACAAGAGTGTATTCCAAGATACCATATTTATCTTTGGGAAGCAATTTTTAAATTATATATGATAGCTAACCATCCATGATGGGTCCACTAACTAATATACCAATTGAACTAGAGTGGTGAACGAGCCTACAGTGAGTTGGTTAGATGGCTCTAACTCTCTGGGTTTAACTCCATGCTGGAGCAAATTTCAAGCTAGAGTTGATTATATCGGGGACGCCCTGCTCCATAGTCCTCCTTTAAAAGAAATAGAGTGGGTGTAAGTGATATATATATATATATATATATAATATGATGACACACACATGAGAAGTTCCAAAGATAAAAGATTAGTATAACAAGTTGGGAGGACAACAAGTGAGTATAAGGTTTCCAAAGATCTATCTCTGCTCATATGGCTCTAACTTAGTAGGACAAGTTGTACGAAGCAAGAACAATGATTACACACAATCGCACTTCGGGTCACAAGGCCACTTAGCTACAGAAAGAGATGAGAACCATGAAGCATGCTAAGCCATCAAGCCTAAGAAGACCTAGGTTTTGAGAACTTGCCTAAATGTGGTGAAATACGGAGATTAGATAGGGATGTCGCCACATGTTGACTACCACAAACAAATAATGCATCAAGTAACATACATAGATAAACACATAGTCTAGACGCCACGTATACACTATATTTTACTACTCTAATCCGATAACCGATGAAATTGATTAAAGCATCGGGTTAAGGGCAATGAATTAGCGCAAAGGTATAACCATTACCATACTATCATACAACTATGTCTATGCTAACAACCAATACAAGATAACTAGACATGTTGCAATAAAGTAAAACACTAAGTAGAGAAGATAATTATAAAAGATAACTCAAGTCTTACAAAGAGAGAAAGGAATACAAGCTCTATACTAGACCTCCTTGATAACTCGATTAGCACACTAGAGACTCACTCTAACTCCCAACTATACTAACACTATTTTTTTATTATTGGGACTTTCATTACTTGATAGCTGAAGAATCAACAAACACAATTACATTAACGTTCGAGGGAGCAGCGACACTAATAATCTCTTCCCCTTCAATACAGACATATCCTAGGTCCACCAACGCATGGGCAGTTGCATAACATGCATGATTTTTAAACACACACTCAAAATAAGCAAAAGATGATTGAACTACAACCTTAACTCATAAACCAAGCCTCCTTCATATCGGTCACACTGAATAACAAGGGCATTCGTTTCCATGATCAAATTACTAATGACGAGGCTTAGGGCATTCATCGCTAAGATGTAAAAATGTGTCATAATTACCGTCAACAAGATTTTCAAAGCTCAACCTTTGCTTGTCCCGAGAAAGTACTAAAACTTAGCCTTAGTGGATCCAAGGAGCTTTGTGTTGCATTCTTTTGAGTTTTTGGTTTGTGTTCTTTGATTCGTAGGCATGGATTAGCCTTCTCGACAAGATCAATCGGATTGTGATACGGTTGATAATTAGAGGAGATGTGATGCTAAAGTTAACACATCTACATCAAATTGATAGTTATCTCCACCTAACAAATGATGGGAACTTCGTCCCATCATCAACTGCTTATGCTCACACTCACCTAGAGCCACACCTCATGGGATAATCAGATCATTGGCGCGCTAATTATGCATGCTGCTATAATTGAGGAGTCGTTTATAGCCTTGCATATGGATGGGGATCAAGTAAATAAAGGAAATATGCATGGTCAAAATGTTGTTTAAAGGCTACAATAACAAAGTTAATCAATGGAATAAATTTTGAACCGTAGAGACTAGAGACAAGTATTTTTGAATGGAGGTAGTATTATGATTTGATTCATCTTCAAGGCAATATGAATTGGATGCTTTATAGTATCTTGTTCTAAGGTCAACCAACAAGTATAGGAGTCGTGTTACTTTCTCCGTCCTAAAATACAAGGTATGGAGTTTCAAACCTTGCCCTAAATTATAAGTTATTCTAGATTACTCAACCACATTTAACATATACGCACCTGCCTTTCATTTGAGGGAGTATGTTTTTTTAGAAATGAGTTATTTAAGTCAATTATTCTATTTAATAGAAACCCTGCTATGATGATGAGCTAAACCTTGAATTATTTCTCTAGTTAGATACATCTAGGTAGGCTCTGTGCCAATTTAGGTTACTCCCAGTTTGGTGTTACCAAAATTACCACGGTATTTCCTATTATCATTGGATATTGACAACAAAACTAGAGAGATGTGATTAGACAGAATCTCTCCTAGACCTATTTTTTCTTCTGCTCAATCCCATTATCATGGTCATAGGAAAAGGAGATCTTAGTTTTTCAAATCTGTTCTAGTTAGTTTTTTCTAAAAGATCTATTTGTGTACCATGTGTCCATGACTATTGTTTAGTAATTTCAAAATTAGGTATCTATAGACTATCCAAATAGGTGGTTAGGTGGATTAATAAGTGGAGTAATTTTTAGTTCACATCGCAACTAATAACTAATTAACTAGTTTATTCACACAAAAAAACTAATTAACTAGTTGACAAAAGAAAGCTAAAGTGGACTAAGAGGTATGTAAACATTATATGACTATGCAATAGACTGTGTGTTTGACTGCGAGAAGCATTTTAGATTCCCGGTAGAATCATCAGAATCGCTGTAAATTGTTGATTCTTATTTTTTACTGATCCAAAAAACACCTAAAACATAATTTCTTCTAATTTTAGTTATAGTTTGAAGAATCCAGTTAAGACTGGTCATGTCAAGAATCTTAGCATAAAGAATGATATTCCGTGGGATTTCTCATTGTTCATTACAGATATATAGTATAATTTAGAAATATACTAACGGCGTTAAGGTTTTCTCCTTTCATTTTCATTCAAGCGTGGCTAGCTAGTACTATCTCCGCCTCTAAAATAATACTATAATACAATTCTTATTTTCGAAAAATTAAACAGTTTAAACTTTAATTAAATTTATATAAAAATATTAAAATTTATAATATAAAACTAGTATAGATATATTTTTATAATAAAATTGTTTAAAAAATAAATATAAATATTATTTAATATAAATTTGATTAAATATGAGATATCTTGACCTGATCTTACAATTACATTTTTACTGAGAGATGCAGTAAAAGATTTGGCCGATAGGTTGGAAATTACTGTAATCTACAAATTCTCTCTATGCAAAAATTTGGGAGTATTCCAAAGGGCAGATAAAGATTAGTCTTTCGAAAAAGTGGGTAGACTTCCACGACCTGCAGCCTTTTGAACTTCTCGCTCCTTCCCATGAAGCCTCACACATCCGGAAAAGACGGAAATGCCCCTTAAAATCCCAACTGAACCCCATAGAACCCAAACTGATCGACCCGCATCCGATCCTGCAAAAGAAGTTGCAGGCAGAGATTCTTCTCCTCGTCATTTTCCTCGCAAAGGAAGCCGGTGAGCCGGAGGGATTCCCGCCGGTTGGACGCACCAGCTCGCGGGACCTCTCGCCTCCCCCTCCCTTCTCTTCGCCGCCCACCGCAGAATGGCGGGAGCCGACGGGGCGCAGCAACACCACCCCTGCAGCATCTGCATGGAGCCCATGGCGCCCACCGCGGCCCACCGCGGCGGCGCCGCCTGCGCGCACGCATTCTGCGGCGCGTGCCTGTCCGGCCACGTCCGCGCCAAGCTCGAGTGCGGCGGCGGTGGCGCCGTGGTGCCGTGCCCCGACGGGTCCTGCGCTGCCGCGCTCGATCCGGAGCTCTGCCGCGGCGCGCTCCCCTCCGAAGTCTTCGAGCGCTGGTGCGCCAAGCTCTGCGAGTCCCTGTTCCTCGGCGCGCGCCGCACCTACTGCCCGTTCCCGGACTGCTCTGAGATGATGGTTGCCGACGACGACGGCGAGGAGTGCGTGACCCAGTCCGAGTGCCACGGGTGCCGGCGGTTGTTCTGCGCGCGGTGCGGGGTGCCGTGGCACGCCGGCGTGACCTGTGAGGAGTTTGCGAGGCTCGATGAGGGGGAGCGCGCGCGGGAGGACCTGCTGCTTGTGAAGGCCGCCCGGGAGGGCAACTGGAAGCGCTGCCCTCGCTGCAAGTTCTACGTTGAGAAGTCCAGTGGCTGCCTGCATATTACCTGCAGGTAAAAAATGCTTCTTGTTTACTATCTGAAAAACTACCCAAAGTGATTGCCGCCGTCGTGGCCTCAGTCAACCTTTTGTATTTCATCAGTACATTGTCCTAGTTTGATTCGATCGCGCAGGTGCGGGTATGAGTTTTGCTATGGATGCGGTCAACAATGGCAGCTGATACATGACGGCTGTCCTGGGGCATGAAACAGGTGCGAATAATGCTAACTAGTGTAGTTTATCTGGTTTTCCATCTCTCTCTTAATACTCTGATGTTGAGGATTGATGCTGCGAGGCTCAAGTGGCTTTGTTTTCAACTTAATAGAATGTGCTTGATTGATTGTTTGGTATGTCTTGCTCCGATTTAAACTAATTATGTAGCACTTCACAATCTTGTGACATGTTATATGTGTGATCAAATTGTGTGCTATTTCATTTTGATGTTCTTTTTAGTACTTGGTTGAGAAATTATTGAGGTAAAATATTACTAAGGCTCTGTTTGGACTCCTATAAAATGAGACTAAGATCCAAACACTTGGATTGTAGAATGAGATTCTAGAATCCAAATATCTACCCAAACCTTGCATTTTGGAGATTCTCACAACGCAAAGGATTAATCACTGTGAGAGTGAGATCCAAACACCTCTGTTTTTTTAGTTTAGACTTCAGGTTCTATTTCACTATCTGTAATCACTATGAGGATGGGATTCCAAACAGGTGCAGGGAAATGCTTTTATTTGGTGTTTCATGCCTATGTTGTGTAATGTGAACTTTTATCATTTCTTTCTTTCTGAATGTTTGACCTGGATACTGAGAACTAGGCTTGTGGCTTTGTAGTTCTGTCACTGCTCCATACCTCTTACTGTGGAGAGAGAACGTTTAGCTGCTTGATATATTGATAGTACTAATTGTCTCATCGGTGCAGGCCTGTTTTGGCATTTGGTTTTATACTTGACATAACATTAGTGCTCAGTTTGTTTAGTTGATTTGTGTGAGCTTTGCCTTCGTTGGAAAAGGTAACTTGTGCTGTAAACAAATAATGTTATGCATAGACTTGGTCTTCTCTGAGTGAATCAGATTAAACTGAAAACTAGACCTGCGTACAACTACTGAAGAACAACAAAGGCTTATTGTTCACTACTTCTTCGCTACCTTCTTGTCAGTCAAATCATTTGCTGCATTTGAGATTTAGTGCTTCACAGATTAATTTAACTGGTATAGAATTGTTACCTTTGTTTATTGAGCAATTTTTGGAATGGTAAGTGCTATATTATGGTAGTTATTACTTGGATTACTTTATTGTTAGATTTACCATTAACTCAGTGTTTCTAATTTTAACGGGCAAGCTTGTGAATCTTCTGCATATACTCCTTTCATGCTGCTATGTATACTGTTGTTTGTCCATTGACACATTGCATGTTTTGGAAATAGAAAAAAATGCAACAAGGCTAGTGAAAAACTTATAATGAGAGGATTTTAGATCTTTGGTACAACCCTGGTTATTGTTGAGTGGAAGCAGTCAGCTCTCAATGCAGAAAATTGGCAAAATTTAAAATTATGTTTTATCTTGTAGTTACTGTTGACATCTCGTAGTACGTTTGATCAATTGCAGGTTTGGCTTTGAGTTCTCCTGTGGCTTCGTTAAGCAATGGGAGCTGATACATGATGAGGGTTTCAAGGATGGAGTTGGTATTGATGTTGCTTTAGTCCCATGTGAACCATGGTCCATGGATAGTCTGATAACCTTGTCTACAGGACTTCGGGATATTGTTCTCGTGTATGGTGTTTGTCTTCAGTAACATTCCAGACATAATACTTTTCTTTAACTTAAGCTGAGTTTGACAGTGCTTGGAATTTTGTGATGCATTACATACAGGGTAACTGCATTAATAGAGAAATCTCTTTGATACTGACATGGGAGATTATATTTCCTCAACCCTGTCAGCTGAACAGAACGACAATTGCATCAGTATGGCCAGAAAATGCCGAAAGGGTCGCAAAACAATCTAATACCCTGATTTGTGATAGAAGTAATCAAGAAGACGATTTCATGACTACATGTGAGCAACATTTATGATCGGCTGTTGAATTTGCAATTTACATGGAAAAATCAATCAGTAGTAATAAATTCATGATATTCTTGATTACAATCGGTTGGTTGAATCATGTCAACCTTCCAGCATTTGATGTTGACATTGTTTCCTTTGCTGCATTGAGCCCATGCACTTTCCAGTCTAAAGTTCACAACTATGAATCTGGTAGAGTTACTCTACCCTGTAGAGGGACTGAAATCGGCTGGTTCATTTGTTTTCTAATGTATACAGATTCAGATATACATTGAACATGTATATATAGGAGGGATCTCTGCAGATATGGCTCGAGGAATGTAGAATGAAGCACAAATACATGCTTTGCAGTTGCACGGCATCTCTATCCTCTGGTACCATACGTTTCACTACCCTGTGTAGATTGAAGATTATCATGAAATGGCCACATTAATATCTGCTGTAATAACATGGTAACATTGAGTCATTCAGATGATGTTCTCAAACATTGGTCACCTGTGTTCTTTTTAGCTACTACTTGGTCAAATTGGCATGGTCCATACAATAGTCCCAGGGATCAGGGGACTTGATGAGAATATGATGCACTTGGCAAACGGTGCAACAAGGACCAGGTTCGTGTTCATGAAACAACTGGCAATTTTAACGGCTGATGGCGACACAGGAAAAACGACAAGGAGCTTCATAAAGCTCTGAATACAGTAACACAGATTGATCAGCATTGGTGATGATGTCCAGACTCCAGGCTTTTGTTGATCTTGAAGATCACCTGCTGGATTGAACCACTCTAATTATAGGCCGAATTAACTTGGCTTATTAATGTAGACAGTTTGTTGCTCACATTGGAGCCTATCTGTAGAAACGAAAATTATCAGCAAGAAAAATATTTTTCTTATGAAGATATTATAAGTTTGTATTATATAAGGCCATGTCTGGCGGGGCTCTGTCCTGCAGTGCCGGAGGAGCAGGAGCTACAGAAGCCACAAAACATGGCATCTTTGAGCTTTTTTTTTTCTCGATCAGGCTTAGCCTGTTTTTCATTAAGGGAGGAGTTTAGCCCGTCCAAACCAAAGCAAACGTTTTACAGGTCACACTGGTGAGCTTCTTTGGGCTCTCATTTTTATTTTGCGCGAAGAGAGAAAAATGGTTTATATGTGCAATGCTCTACACTTGTGCTGCAGGAGAAGCCGAAGCCACAAGTTGTACCAAATAGGTCCCACGCAAAACGTTCTGAACTCAGAAGATCATATTCCATATTTGGTAAAATTTTAAGTTCAAGTGAATATCGTTTCATAATATCCGTGTCCAGTAATAGAAAAATAGAATATTTTATGGAGGTAGTTGTGGCAATTGAAAATTATATAGTAGATCATCTTTTACATACTATACATAAATAATACTATAAAAATACACCATATAATATCACACGAGTATTTTGTGAAACAGTTAATAGATACTATGTGAATATATTATGGAGCATCTCATAGGAAAAATTTTAAAAATTTGCTACTATGCGAACAAGGAAAAATATTTTTTTGCGAAACCTAGTTACAAACGCAAACGTTCATATACACGAGTACATACCCTATCCATATGAGCACCCCCGAACAATCGAGTTGGACCGATAAATTTTGAGATTGACGAAGTCACACCAGACGCCTCGCTATCGAGGGCCGTTAAACCATGTTCCACCACAAAGAACCCAACCAACTGAGCTACACTCAGTTCAGGCAAACAAGAAAAAAATATAACGTAGGACATCTAAGGACTAGGCTAGGGTAGTGTGCGAACATCTTATGAATATATCACATAAACGGTAAAAAATATATCAAGCAACACACATGGATACTTTAGGAACCTTGCAAAGTACACCGGTTATGGAACATATGAATAAAAAATTTAATGAGAATAAAAATAAAAACAAAAAAATTAAAAACATATCTATGACTCACAAGATACTGTTAACACTGTTCAATTAACCAGAATCAGTCAACTTTTTTTTTTATCATGGGTATTCTTCAATAATCAGAAAAAACCATTGTGCAATATCTCCTCGATAGTACTCCTGCATCCACACAAAAAAAAATATAACTATGAAATTTGTGCAAGTCAAAATAATTTAATTTTGATCAAATTTACTTTATAGTAAATAAATACATCAACGTCTATATCTCTAACCATGGAATTTGTGGTGATTGGATTCCTGCTGCTTGCATCTTGCTGCATCCGTTCCTAGCCACTTCAACAGTGATCGCTCCAAATCGTGACATGGACGCAGATGGCAAAACAGTGCACACCAAGTTGACTCCAGCAATGCCCCAGCTACAGAGGCACAGATTAGTATTATCCATTCAACAAGAGTTCTTCAAAGATATCTAATTTTATATTTATACACGTCAGTGTAGACTGGTACGCATATACTGGTATTCCGTATCAGGCAGAACATGCGTGTCCCGAACGGTGAATGTCGCAGAGTTTTTACAGGTTCCTCAAATCTACCATGGCGTTCTTCTATTTGAAGCCGTCCTTCCCTTCCACCCGTGACCAGCAAGTAGCAGCAGTAGCCCACAAGCGCGCGCGTACAAACAAGCCGCTGATCCGGCGTCGAAACACGCACGCGGTGGCCCATGCCCGCGACGGCCCATCCATCCTCCTCCACTCCCCCTTCTCCTCTCGCTCGCTCAGCCTCAGCGTCTCCCTCCCAGTCCGGTCCAGTCCGGCCACATCCACGGCCGCGCCGCGTCGCCGCTGCCCCCGTCCCCGTCCCCGTCCCCGTCTCTGCCTCCCCGTACCGCACTCTGCACTCACCACCACCACCAGCGCATCGCATCTGGCCTGGCCACCTGACCCTCTCTTCTTTACCCGAGGTGGCAGCGAGGCGCCTCGCTTTCCGCTTTCCCACTTCGCCCCGCTGTGCCCCGGCCCCCAATCTTCCCGATCCGGCACCGCGCAATGCCGCCGCACTACTATCCCGTCCTGCTGCCGCTACTGGTTCTTGCGGCTGCGGCGGGCGTCTCCGCGGGGGACGGCGGCTGGGGAGAGGGACCGGAGCGGACGTACATCGTGCGGGTGGACGCCGACGCGAAGCCGTCGGTGTACCCGACGCACGCGCACTGGTACGAGGCGGCCGTGCTGGCGGCGGCCGGCGACGGCGCGGGGTGGCCGGAAGGGGGCCCGCTGATCCACACCTATTCGTCAGCCTTCCACGGGTTCTCCGCGCGGATGTCCCCTGCGGCCGCCGAAGCGCTGGCATCCGCCCACGGTGTGGCGGCCGTGTTGCCGGAGCGCGTGCGGCAGCTCGCCACCACGCGGTCGCCGAGGTTCCTCGGCCTTCTGTCCTCCCCACCGTCGGCGTTGCTCGCGGACTCCGACTTCGGGGCCGACCTGGTCATAGCCATCGTCGACACCGGCATCTCCCCCGCGCACCGCAGCTTCCACGACCGCGGCCTGGCGCCGGTCCCGAGCAGGTGGCGCGGGGTGTGCGCGTCCGGGCCCGGGTTCCCGCCTAGCTCCTGCAACCGCAAGCTCGTCGGCGCGCGGTTCTTCTCCAAGGGGTATGAGGCCACCTCCGGACGCATGAATGAGACGGCGGAGGTCAGGTCCTCGCTCGACACCGACGGGCACGGGACACACACCGCGTCCATCGCCGCCGGGAGGTACGTGTTCCCGGCGTCCACGCTCGGGTACGCGCGCGGCGTGGCCGCCGGGATGGCGCCCAAGGCGCGCCTGGCAGCGTACAAGGTGTGCTGGGTCGGCGGCTGCTTCGACTCCGACATCCTCGCGGCATTTGATGCCGCCGTCGCCGACGGCGTCGACGTGGTCTCGCTCAGCGTCGGTGGCGTTGTCGTGCCGTACTACCTCGACGCGATTGCTATTGGAGCGTTCGGCGCCACTGAAGCCGGTATCGTCGTCTCTGCTTCGGCCGGCAATGGTGGTCCCGGTGGGCTGACGGTGACCAATGTGGCGCCTTGGATGGCCACCGTCGGGGCTGGGTCCATGGACCGCGCGTTCCCGGCCAATGTGCGGCTCGGCGACGGACAGGTGCTCGACGGCGTGAGCGTGTACGGGGCCCCGCGCTCGAGTCCGGCAAGATGTACGAGCTGGTGTACGCCGGGGCGAGTGGCGGAGGCGGAGGCGGGGCCTCGTCTGCGTCGGACGGCTACTCGGCGTCGATGTGCCTCGACGGGTCGCTGGACGCAGCCGCGGTGCGCGGCAAGATCGTGGTGTGCGACCGCGGCGTGAACTCGCGCGCGGCCAAGGGCGACGTGGTCCGCCGCGCGGGTGGCGTCGGGATGGTGCTAGCCAATGGGGCGTTCGACGGCGAGGGCCTTGTGGCCGACTGCCACGTCCTTCCGGCGACCGCCGTGGGCGCGGCGGCGGGCGACAGGCTCCGCAGGTACATCGCGTCGTCGACGAAGCAGAGGCCGGCCACGGGCACCATCCAGTTCGAGGGCACCCACCTGGGCGTGCACCCGGCGCCGGTGGTGGCGGCGTTCTCGGCGCGTGGGCCGAACCCCCAATCCCCGGAGATCCTGAAGCCGGACCTGATCGCTCCCGGGCTCAACATCCTGGCGGCGTGGCCCAGCGGCGTCGGGCCGGCCGGCATTCCGTCGGACGTCCGGCGCACCGAGTTCAACATCCTGTCGGGCACGTCCATGGCCTGCCCGCACGTGTCCGGGCTCGCCGCGCTGCTGAAGGCGGCGCACCCGAGCTGGAGCCCCGCGGCGATCAAGTCGGCTCTGATGACGACCGCGTACGTGAGGGACAACAGCAACGGGACGATGGTGGACGAGTCGACGGGCGCGGTGGCCGGCGCGTTCGACTTTGGCGCGGGCCACGTGGACCCGATGCGCGCCATGGACCCGGGGCTGGTGTACGACATCGGCCCGGGCGACTACGTCAACTTTTTGTGTAACCTCAACTACACGGAGCAGAACATCCGCGCCGTGACGCGGCGCCAGGTGGACTGCCGCGGCGCGCGGCGCGCCGGGCACGCGGGAAACCTCAACTACCCTTCGCTGTCCGCCACGTTCGTCGCTGGGGCGGCGGGGACGACGACGATGAGGACGCATTTCATCCGGACGGCGACCAACGTGGGCGGCAGCGGGAGGACGGTGTACCGCGCGTCGGTGGTGGCCCCGGAGGGGTGCAACGTGACGGTGCAGCCGCGGCAGCTGGCGTTCCGGCGCGACGGGCAGCGGCTGAGCTTCACGGTGCGGGTGCAGGCGGCGGTGGCGCCCGGGAAGAGGATGGAGCCCGGGAGCTCGCAGGTGCGGAGCGGCGCGCTGACGTGGAGCGACGGCAGGCACGTGGTGCGTAGCCCGATCGTGGTCACGGTGCAGGCGCCTTTGCAGTGAGTGGCTGTAGTACTGCTGCCCCGACCGAGGAGCTGATGGTGGGGAGGCCCATCGACGGGAGGGGAGGGGAGAACACAGTCTCAGTGTTCTTTGTGACTTTGTTCTTCTTTGTGTATTGTTAGTTAAGGTTGCTGTTAGCTGTAGAATACGTCGTGGAAGAGCTGTATCGTCGTCGTTGGCTACTACTCTACGTACGTAGGAGTAAGCTATACTGGAAGTCTGGTGGAGCTCTAGCTCCGGGTCTTCTCCGTTTCTCCTCGCCCTGCTGCCGCCATTTGCTTCTGTTTTCTGATGAAGCTTGCCGCGTCAAGGCCGCCGGCGTGTGGTTTTGCAGGGAGTGGCTGTGGCTTTCAAGTGCTTCGTGTGGTACCTGCACGAGTGATCGACTGATGAGTGGTCCTCGGGCGAGCTCACATGGACGCGTCATGTTCATGTGAGTGAGATATGGTGATGAGTGAGTGGGGGACGGCTGCGTACTTGAAGTAAGATCCCGCTTTCAATTCGCTTCTCACTCACTCATTCGGTCATTCGCCTTTAAATTTTCGAGAGGAGATGGAGGGAAGCAAGCAGGTGACGAGTGCAGAGCGCCGCTTTGTCAAAAGGCACCGCCGTAGGCAAATCAATGGCCCTGACCGTACAGAGACCTGCAGCAAAGCATTGCCGTCAACGAGACATTAATAGCAGCTTTCTGGACAGAAGATGACTGTGGTCAGTTTGGTCACGACCCCATCGTGCCAACTGGGTGTACACTAGTGCTGATTTTGTAGTAAAACCTTATTTGATCTCCATTGGCGACTAGTGAGGGCCTTCGCTTTTGCTGCGCTAATTAACCATTTTCCCGGCGACCGACCGAAGGGAACATGCGCGTGTCGTCCGTTGACTTGGTTGGACTCCATTGACGACGGACGAGGCCTTGCTCGTGCAATGCAACTAATCATTCCGGGTCCCGGCGGAGGAACAGGGACGAGAACGAAACGCATCCAGCGTCCGTCTGCGTGGCTGCGAGTACAGACTACAGAGCTTAGAAAAAATGGCGCAAAAGTAATGGATCAAGAGGTTTTCGGTGTCGCCGGCCGGGACCACCGTGCCGAGGCGCGGGCAGTGGGAGAAAATCCGAAAAAACATAGAATCATCTCGTGCACAATCACTGTTTATAAAGTAACCATTGCTCTCAGAATCTCAGATGACAGCATTGCTCGAACATCTCGTCTCGCTCGCTTTTCGGTGTCGCCTCGAGGGGCGCTCGATGTGCCTCTGCGCCACCGCCACCGCGTTGGAGCTTTCTCTCTGTTTTCTTCCACTTGTTCCTTCTTCTGTTGGTTTCGTGGGCGGGTGGGCCACGGTCCACCGCAGTGAGGACCGCAGATTCCTTGTCGTCGTGCATCCGACGGTTGCAGAGAGGTCGTGACACTGACAGTGGCGCATGCGCATGCGGTTAACCGGCCCAATTAGTGTCGGCCTGAGAGAGGAGGAGGCAGGCCGGAAAAGACAGAAGGAGGAGGCAAATACAGGTTAGGGCTGGGCTGGGAAAGAGAGGAAGAGGGACAAAGAGAAAGGTTTCCCAGGAGAAAAGAAAACAAAACAAAAAGAAGCATATATTTTACCTCTTTGCAAATGGATAGCAAAAGGAGGGGGATTGATATAGATATACAAGGTGCCCAGTCTGTTGGATTGATTTCAGGGGTGTTTGTTTCCCATCAACTTAGCTCTATCACATCAAATATTTGGACACTAATTTAGTTTATAAAATTCATTACACAGATTAAGACTAATTTGCGAGACAAATCTATTAAGTATAATTAGTCTATTATTTGATAATATTATGCTATAGTAAACACGTGCTAATCATTTATTAATTAGTCTTAATAGATTCATCTCACTAATTAGTCTACTCGTGTGCAATTAGTTTTATAATTAACTCATGTTTAGTCTCCAAGTTAGCATTTAAATATCCGATGTGACATGAACTAAATTTTAGCTCTGGATCCAACCAGGTCATTGCCTTTTGAGATGCAAGTTGGTAGTCCATTATTGGCGCGAAGCACTACTCGAGGATGTTTGGTGCTTGCTCCTTCAGAAGCCTTCGGCCTATGAAGTAGTGACGACCACTTCTCTTTGAATGATGATAATTTTCTCAAGGCGATGTCGCTGATGTATGCCTAGTAGGAGGCTATGAATAAAGCTAATGATATGCTCGTATTGGTGATGTTATTATTGCTGTAATCAAAGACGCAGTACCCCAAATGCCTCTAGAAAGATCCGAAGTAATTCGAGCTGTAATTGTACGTACATGTAAAGAATTCAAAGGCGGTGACGGTATAATAATACGCTATGATGACAATGCAGCAGTTATCATTGATCCAAAAGGAAATCCAAAAGGAACTCGAGTTTTTGGCGCGGTCGTCGAAGAATTAAGAGAATTGAATTTTACTAAAATAGTTTCATTAGCTCCTGAAGTATTATAAATACTAGTAGACGAGATATAGATCAAAGAAAAATTTAGTAGGGCGTGACAAATGAGCAAGGTAGTCCAACTTGCTACTATGCTGGCAGTTCAGACCAAATCGACGAAGGAGAAAGAAATTAGTAGGACGCCACAGCCACAAAGGTGGCCACAACCACCAAAAAGGCTACTCAAAGCTAACTCTGATGGTTCCTTTTTCTGGAGTCAAAGAAAGGGGGTTAAGTCAGCCTGGGCATTAGGTTTAAACCGACAAATCGGTTCGGTTTGTTCGGTTGCTGCAAACTTTGGTTTCCACGGATCACCAACCGATCGGTTTCCTATAGAAACCAAAACCGATGAATTCGGTGTTGGTCGGTTTCCACCGAATACACCGAAGCTAGCACACATCGATAGGCACTTAGGCAGGGAGATGAACTGTGCCCAGGCTCCGCAGTCCTCCGCCCATCGCCCGCAGCGGCGTCACCCTGCTCGGCGCTCGGCCGCTCGCGCTTGCGCAGTCGCGCAGCGCCGCTCTCGCCTCCCAGGGGTGCCGCTCGCCTACTCGGAGCTCGGTGACGCCGCCAGCGCGGAGCGCCATGCCACCGCCGCGCGCGTAGGTTAGGGTTTGGGTCTTTGAGATTGGGAGGCAGGAGCCGTGGGGTGGGGCTACAGACTGCGGTCAAGTGGGGGGGGGGGCGACGGGCAAGTGTCGAGTGTCGGTGTGGCCGCTGGGGGGAAAGTTGGGCCGAGGCAAGTTGGGCTCTAGCCTTGGGCTGGCAAGTGGGAAGGACGGAAGGGCGGATGCGCTTCTGCCTGTTCGGTTTCCAACGTGGTTCGGTTCGGTTTGAGGCAGAAACAGAAGCCGAAGCCATAGACCGAAATTCTAGGATCCAAAAACCGAAGCGGAAACCGAAAACCGAAAAAACCGATATTTCGGTTCGGGTCGGTTTTCGATTTACGGTTTAAATGTGCCTAGGCTGAGGGTTAAGGCTTCATAATTAGAGACCATCGGGGGAAGTCGCTTATTGCAAGATCAGGATCCATTTCACTAGTCCATGATGTCGAATGCACAGAAGTCCAAGCGTGTGTGGTTGCTCTAGAGACGGTATATAATCAAGGCATCCCTAGACTGATTTTGGAGACCGATTCAATGATTATAGTGAAGGCCTTACAATCGAATGAGATTGATTTGTGTCATGCTTTTATCTTGTATAGATAAGTGAGAGATTTGATTAGGTTATGTTTTATTTCAGTTCAAGTTTTACATGTTCCTAGATTTTATAATACATGTTCTTACGAGTTAGCTCGTTAGATTTTGTTTTGCCGGTAAATACACAATAGAGTTTGTGATCAGGTTTATGATAAATAACTGTATTTTCAAGAGGGGAGCTCTAAAATCAAATCAGTTATCTAAGTGCAATTAGGTGTAAAAATACTTTGCATATGTATTATAACTTGTGATATGGTGAGATGCAAGTGAAAACCATTTGAAAAATGTTTGTGAAAATGCTAACGGACTTGCACACATGCTAGACACATATAGGAGTTAGCACATTTGGAAAAGGAGTTGAAAAGGAGCTGATTGATACCTTTCTAGCACCAGATTGATTTGGTGTGGCCTAGCAGTAGGCACTAGACTATACAATATGTTGTAAAGCCGTGAGGCTAAACTAACTGTAGCTAGGGTTAGTAAATATATTACAAACTACATATTCTACCATAACATGAAGTATTACTAGAGCCAAAAAAAGTGTTACAGTAGAAAATTGTTGCAATGGACAATTTTTCCTATAGATAAGTGAATGTTTTACAATGTAGTAACACTTTTTTTGGATATAAAAGAACACATATCCTTTGTTCCAACAAACTAGTCTAAGATGGCCAACTAGCAAACAAAAAAAATGTGTTACTTAGAGAGCTAATAACACTTTTTTGATCCTATAGTAACACAAGTTGGTGTTATTATATACTTGTGTTGTAGTAGTGCTCATTCATGACACAAAGGAGGAATATACACTCTCTTTGGATTAATTGAAGTTCTGCTCTTGTAGTAGTAGTACAAAATAGGGAGAGAGTGAGGGAACTGTGGAGAAAGGCCAAGATACATGTGTGTCTTCTCCAAACTGTAGTTCAACAGATGTGATCTTCTTGTAAGTAATCATACAAGGTTCTTTTATGATAATTGTATTTGATTCTAGCAAGTGTATATATAATTATTTTGTCATTCCTACACTGCTTTACTTTGGTAGAGTGCTCTAGCTTTGCTAAGGGAATAGTAGGAAATGGTTAGAGTAGTGAGATATCACTACTACATGATTTATTTTCGGTAGCGGTTAAAATAGATTAACCGTGGTGGTTTTCCCAACCAACACGGATCAAAGGTCACAGTTAATAATACCATTAAACATGGTGGTTGGGCAACCGCCACAATTATTAATAGCTTTAACCGTGACAGTTACCTTATAGGAACTGTCTCTGTTAATGTATATTAATCGTGGCGGTTGTTTATAGCAACTGTCATAGTTAACATTTTCTAGTAACAAAAAAATGTTTTTAAAATTTAAAATTAAATTTCAAATCATTTATGGATATTCAAGCACAAATAATAAATAGAAATATTACATGAATATGTCGTCTTGTTCCAAGAGAATCCATGTCACAAAGTTCATATATTACAACAAGTTCATTACGTACACAAAAGCATGTCTAGCAGTTCATTAAAAAAGTTCATTAGAGCAAGTTCATCTAATCGAAGATGTCCGACATCTTGTAGTTAGTCATGTCTAAACCACTAATCTCCAAGTGGATAGCGCATGTGTTGACGCCAAAAATGGGGATTCTGGCGTCAGCACTGCGTAAGGTCTGTGGAGACCGTGCAGCAACAGAGTTTGATCTCCTAAACCTCTTAAGCGGCTTAGGCCACTTCGATAATCGATTTCAGGCGTGCCAGTCAATTTGACATACAATTGACAAGGATATGAAACATCAAATTATGGAACCTACCGGTTATTGCCAGATAGTTCCATGAGTGTGTGGCTCTCATATAGCCGATGAATACAGGAGACTGACTAGAGAGTTAACTCCGAACAGGATTAAACATAATAATGGCATGCAAACGGCTGTCGCAAGATATCAAGCGTAGGGTATATGATTAACCGATCATATGATGAGATTAGGGTAAAGATGCGATACATGTGACATTATCGCCATCGAACTACCAAATATACTAAGTATACCGGATAAAGATTAACCATCAACAGAGGTGTGTTCCCATGCAGCCATGATGACAATTAACCCGATAACCTGACCAATCTATTAACATTGGGGTGTTTCCATGTAGCCATAAAAGTAAACGAACCAGGCCACGTCCAGTATATTTAATAGATCTAATAGATCGCGACGGCAAAGTACATATATCGTATGATTGAAGCATAACCAGATCGGCTACATTAGCCGATATAGGATACATGAGGCTTAAACAAGATCCATGTATTCGGCACCGGACGGATCTAAGTCTAGGTAGACATAACCCAACACACATGGCAATGCGGTCCGGTAGATGCAGCCGTACCATATATGTTGAAACAGATCCAACCACACTCAAACCCATCTAATGACTAAATACATGTCTCGAACCCGCAACATGTGACAATCACAACTAATGGATTAACCAATATGATCTTAGATCTATCGCCCCTTTAAGTGTACAAAAGGATGCATCAGAGGCAATAGATCTAGATAGAAAGTAAAGCGCAGACCAATCCATCGGATGCGATTGGGCATGATATTGTAGCAATAGATTAAACAAAGCATAATAGACAATATCGATAACTTAATGAATCTAGTAGATCACCAATCTAATAGGGCCGATAACTAGCTTGAAGTCACGATTCATATGAGATTGAAGCAATAGAGCCCCATGAATAATAGATTCAAACCGATAACTAGTTCATATCGAGCTTGCATCAGTTACACAATACAGTCGTACAAACGAGACATGAACCAAGGATAAACTTACAAGCAAACCGGAGGTCGATCTAGTCGATGCAGCCCAATCCGTTGAAGGTTCACCGAAATCTACTATAGTCCTTTTCCTAGGGGTGGCCGAAGGCCAGAAACTAAGAACTAGTTGTGTATTTGATTGAATGAATGTCTTCTCTCGTTTCCTAACCCTTGCTATTTATAGACCATAGCATAACCCTAGCGTAAAACCGGCCGCTGGCCGAAATAAGGAAACCTGGATAACTTGGGCCTCAATCCTCGGCGTAGCCCACCGAACGTATCTCATGAGTCGATACGCGTTATCTCCTCCGAGTCGGTTTCCTTAACCAGCTTCTCGGGTCCACCTGTGCGTGACATATTTCTCCGTCCTCGGGACTCACTCGTATTTATTTGGTCATGCCAAAATATGGTGTTAATAACAACATCGTACTTTGGTAATACTGCTAGCACGTTGCCCAAGTAGATGAATTTTCCACTAACTTTAACACATTCATCAGTGACAAACTTACAAATGTCGGCTATTGTTCGAGTGATTGTCTTTTCACCCACTTTTTCCCGCTGCCACCAATTCTCACTTTTCTTGAGCTGCCGCCAGCTTTGGCCGAATTTCTCGCATCTCCTGAAATACTCACAAGCATAGTATCCACACAAGAGTTAGCCTTCAGGTTGCTTGACACACTGCATGTAAGATATACACATGTAACACTAAGTAGTATTAGGGTTGTAGTAGTGGTAGTAGGATAGCAGTAGTATGAATTGTTGTAGTACTTGTAGTAGTGAGTATTACCGGGAACTCTCGACTCAGCCTGAGTTTTTTTGCCCCACTCCTTCTTCACCTTATCGGACCTACGGTCAATGCAGTCGGGGTCTTCCACGTACATCCTGTAAGCGTTGAATGTGCATGCTACTAGTGTCAAACATCTGATACAATCATATACTTTGAGTGCTTAATAGAAAATATGTGTAGTCACATACTATCATAGACATCCTTCAAAATGCCTGTACCCTCGCATGTATGTGTTCCGCATGGAGTCGAATATGCAAGCCATTTCATCCCGAGGATAGATTATGAATACAATCCAATGCCCTGTGATGCCCATGCTACACCATTCAAACAATAAGGATCTAAGAGACTAAGATCTTGAAATATGAAATGTGATGAAGCCAACATGCTTGTATCATTTGGACTTACCCGAACTGGTGAGCGGCAAGGATACACCCTTCTCCCTTGAGCTGCTTCATGGCTTTGAGAATGTAGTGTCCCTTCCCGAACTTGATCTCGCCTCACATCAAAGCTAGGTTCTTCCTCCTCATCGTCATATCGCTTTCTCTTCTTCCTTGGTTTCTTCTGCCCATCTTTGTCCTCATTCTTCTTCTTTCCAAACTCGAGATTAATGTCCTTCACAATGTCAAACACCTTTGGCACGTACCTCATCCTCTCTGGCTCATCAGTCTATGGCTCGACCTAGTTATCGAAGTACGGATTCATTGAAGAATGACGGTACTGTTGACATTTCTAACGTCATTACCAAAAGTAGATTAATTTCTATTCGTGATAATGACGCCAAAAATGGTTAACCACCTCTCATGCCACTTAAGCCAAGTTCTCATCCCTAGCATGGTAGAGAGATGCGATATTGAAATATGCAATTGCTCCTCTAATAAATATAAATGTGTATCTGCAAGCGCACAGATAATATCGATGCAACATTTTAACTAGGAGTATTCCAGGTATCATTATTTATATTTTTACCACTGGGAAGGGAATGCTAAGGAATAAATGAGTAATGAGTATCACTACATGTGTAATGGAGAGTTTCCATCTATCTCTCTCAATACAGGGCAAGTGTCACAAAAAATATAGATAATGAATGAATAGTGACAAAAGATAAATACACTGATCAACATATATAGCCACATAAAATAATGATAAACACCTCAACAGATATTCTAGCAAGTCATTAGCATGGGATTAGGATGAACTACAAGAATATTTCCTAAATTATTCTAACTATAAAGTCTAGCATATTATGATTAGTGCAATTATACTTGGCAATCATGGCGAGATAAGAAGATTACACTCATGCATAGTGAGATTACTAAGGAAGATGATAAACATATCAATCACTTCCCCGTAATAATTCTGCTCTGCCTAGCCTATAAACGGGAGAAAGACTACAAAGGACTCAACAGGACTGTCACTCCCGCGATCTACCTCACAATCCGGAATATAGGGCACAATTGCAGATAAATACGGTATAGGCACCACGCCTACACAACATTTATCATTTACCCATAGTACTGATGGATAAACGCTATACGATCCTAAACATGAATATAACTCAGATCTAACTAAGACAAGCATATAATCATAATAAACTAAGAACAATATAATTGAGAACATAATCAAATAGAATAAAGTCATAATCAATATAATGAAATAGAGCAAAGTCATATTCATAACATTGAAGAACAATGATGAACAATGAAGAACTAGAGAGAGAATTACCAAGAATCCTCTTGACAGATCCGGAAACCAATCGAAGATTGACTCCTAGTTCTAATCCTATATAGTTATGCTAAACTAGAGATCTAGTTGATGTGGTGGCTCTAGGGCTTGATCATGGGCTTCTCCTCTTGAGATGAATAATTAATAATGAATTGTTCGCTCTCTCCTCAGGGTCAGGGGCCTTGCTTATATAGCCTCCTCAAATGAACATCAGCTGTTGGATCAAACCGACCTTGGGCGAAGGGTTTAGATTGATCCTCAAAGGCGGTGGAGCATGATCCGCGAGGGGGAGCCTGATTGGCCTCCAGGCCAGGGCGGCCACCCAAGGGGGTAGGGCGGGCGCACTGCCCCTAGGACCGCTTGCCCTCTCGTTTCTTCCCGCGTCTTCTTGACCCTTCTAGAGTATTCTTTTTCCCACGGATGATAGTTATCTCTATGTAAACCTTACATGTGGGCCTTCCTCCATATTTTCTGATAACCCGCTGCAGAAACAGACATTCACCAAAACTTGTGGAATTCTATCAGTATAAACCCTAATTCTAGCTATTGGTTTCATATAGATCATTTTCCTTGTTTAGTTGACGATCCAATTTGGTACTTAAGGACCTCAACAACTCCCCCAAGCTTACCTTTTGCTCGTCCCTGAGCAAAGATAGACTTAGTGATGGATCAGGAGTTGCTGCAATGCTTTCATGCCTTAAAGGTACACATGCTTTCAAATAAGATCTTATCTCCGGGTTAGATCAACTATTAATACTTAAAACTTACTCATTTTACCTTCCACCATGGGGCTTGTAACCGTCACCTGTGTCTTGAGCAGTTGAAAGATAGAACGGTCAAGTCAAGCGCTATGTTTCTTGCTCTTTGATCAACTATAACTCCGGAGTTTTTGCAGATTTTCAAATAAAACTCAGAGATTACTTGTATGTCTCTTTCAAATCTCTCTTTTGTGGTATTTCTGGATCCTCTCCAAAGCATTGATGGTGTATGCCTTTCTTTCAAGATATGTGGTATTTGGCATAGTGACATCTCTTTTCCTCTCACCCTACTTCTAATAAGGCTGTTGATATCTGGAGCTTATAGGTGGGAGATAGAGTATACATACTTACAAGACATTTATTGCATAGTCAAACTGTGGATCTAGAGGAACAAGTCAATAAGTCAAATCAAGATGTGCATGTGTGGAGAATGAATGGTATATGATGATGATGGTGGTAGTGATGAAAATATAGGTGAAAGTCTAATTCTACTTTTGCCCCTTTTTATTTCCTCGTCTTTCTTTCTTTTTCCTCGAGGTTGTCGGGCACTTGCCCCTTTTTATTTCCTCGATCTCTTTTTTTTCGAGCACTCATCCTTCTTGAGGAACAAAGCAAATGGTAGTAACAAGTATAACTGGAGCATTTATTTCACAGGAAAAAACAAGAATAGGAGAATATTGTTTTTGCTATTCTCTCCCGAGTTAGGAGCAGAATAATTTTGGGTGGATCTAGAGATGGAAATGATTGGATGTATGTAGATGCGTACTTCCGGGATAGAAGCAACGTGTATGAGTGGAGTGTAAGTGAATCTTGATTCAGACAACATGACTAGCTCCTGAGGGTCTACACAGCTTGACCACACTCAATGCGCATAAGTAGTAAATGTAAATGTGTGGTTCCTTAATCTAGAAAGCATGTATATATAGCTGTGGTAGGAATTGAAACTCTCGTCATACAAGAACTCATCATGCAACATTTTTAAAGGTTTTCAAAAGATAAAATTCTCTAGAATTCTAGTATCTCTAGGAATAGTTAAACAACAGCTCAAACCTTTCCATATCATACTCGTCAACGACTTAGACTTTAGATCAGGTACTCTTCCCACAAGTTTAGGTTTAGAGCAAATTTCAAATCATAAACAATTATGCCTAAACTTGAGAGAGAGTTCAAATGTGAAAACTAGGTACTTGAAAGGAATTACGACAGAGTAACTATTCATCATCTCCATGTTAAGAGTTTATCATTGGGGTTCATTTTAGCATAGCTACTTTATTTTATTATCTCCTATTATTTATTAGCAAACTTATAAACTAAGCAAAAACATATATAAACGGGAAAATATTTATTGGGTTTTTATGATTATGTATCTTTTTTATTTTTAGCAGAGTATAGATATAAAGACTGATAGGTAGAAATACTTAACTGAGTACATAGGGGTGCTCTCCCCCAAGCTAGATTTTGATGTAATTTCTTATGATGTAACTGACAGGTAGTAGAGGTGTCATTGTCTTGTCAGAGCACTCTTACATCAGGTAGGATATCCTCTTGTTGCTGTTCTTCTTTGATCCTTGAATTCTGTGAAGCTCAAATAGACAACAAAGCTTGTGGAACTGATTAAGTGTTAGTCATAAATCTCTAGCCTGGATCATGTCGAGCTTCCTCTGATGGATGTTATTATTTAGGAGGATCATAAACTCACTATTTTTATATTTTTATTTTATAAGACAAAAACATATTTATTTTATTTTTATGACACCACAGCGAATATATTTATGGGTTTTATGCCACGAGTGTAAACATGATTAACTATTTAGGGAAAGTAAATGATTGAGGGAAAAGGGATAACTACCAAGTTTTGCCTCTTGGCACGGTGTTCGGTGGTTTTAGTCCTCCGAACAGGACTCCTTACATCCTTAGTTGTCCCGAGGTTCGTCAGACGGCGTAGCTGGCGCCTCCAGCTGTGCTTCTTCTTCTGCTATGATTTCTTTTTCTTTCCACACTCGTGTCGGTGTTGTGGCTATTGATGGTAAAAATGACACACTTTTACATACTCAAAATACCATCAACAACCTTGGATTCAAGAGTATAATAATATAGCTAGAGCATATTTTACCTAATAACTAGTTCCACATGTCCCTTGACTATTTGAGTGCAGGTAATGACAAATGGGGACTTTTGGGAGCCAGTGGGCCCACTTAGGGGGTCGGCCGACCTCTCTGTGGGGCCACTAGTCCTCCCAAGACCCCATGATCCAAGTAACACTCTCCAAAGCACTTTCTACCCCTTGGATCCAAGTGTGCTACCTCTCAACGGTTCTGGATCAAAGCACAAGGATCCATGGGCCCAACATGACATATTTCAAAGTATGGCAAATGTGCAAATCCAATACACCATCATGATGGACATTACCTCTAGAAGCTACCTGCAAAAGATGAGCTTATTTGGCCATAAAAGACGGTCGGCCGACCGCACTTTGGGCCCAATTTTGGACAGCAGAATCCACACCTATCAAGGAGGTCCCACACCGAAGGGGAGGCCCAAGGCTCTCTAAAGGAGGTCGGCCGACCTCCTAGGTGGGCCCAGAGACCACTCACAACTCCCCTGACCAGTGGGGTCAGCTTCTAGAAGAAAGGGGTAGGGCCCACCTGTTAGGGGGTGGTTGGCCGACCATGCCCATGTGCCCAAAAGGTGCCCCGAGCTCTCCACCGCCTTCCTGCATGTCGCCATGCATCCACTTGATCTCCATTGTCGATCTAAGTCGGTTACAATGACGGTTTCATCCTACGGTGGCCGATGGAGGTGGCGCGGATCGCTGATGTGGCACCGGAGTAGCCCCTACTCCACCTCTAGCTATAAATACCCCCTAGGCCTTCACTCTCAACTCATGCCTCATTGGAGAAACTACTCCTTAGTATATTAGCGGAGCTCTATAGTAATGCTATGCTAGTTGGAAGAGGGTGAGGAGAGCCTGGAGGAGAGCCGGGCCTGTCTGGTGTCTTCTCTGAGTTGTACCTCAGTGGATGCGATTCTCTTGTAAGTTCAGCACTTGTAAGTGATTCCTCTGAGTTCTTTATAGAATTCAATATTCTAAATCTAGTTTAGCTGTTATACATCTTTTCGCGCTTGTTCATCGCTTTATTTTAAGTAGAGTGCTTTAGCCTTTAGCGTTGGGTTAAAGTAGTTAGATTAGTGTAGACGTGGTGTCTAAGCTTGATCTTACCTTTTTAAACCGCTTATCGCGCAGATTGTTTGTGGATGCTAGTAGAAGGTGACATCTCTATCTAGTCTTCGTATTCCACCATGTGTGTCAGATAAGTTCTTAAAAGGTAGGGCCTCAATACAACTTGATGGCGCAGTCTGGTTAGAGTTTTGTCCTCTTTCTGATCTATCCCATCGCCTCCTGCAAGAGAAGGGCTGATAAAGCCAGTATAACCAGATTTACCTTGTTAGATATCTTTTCTATATAAAACCTCTCAACCCCGTTATCATAGTCTCCCTTGATCCATCATAAGACATATCCATAATCCTAGTTAATTCACTTCTCGTTCCCTATGGAAAATACGATACCTGGAAAACTCCTGGTGAAAGCTACATTTGACAACCGTATGCTTGCGGTCTTTTTCCCGTTTGCCACTTTTGGTGTCAACTGTGGCATCCTTAGGACAAACCCTCTCTTCTGGATATTTATTGAAATTGAGGGATGTACCTTTATTTCTTCCCGTGATTCTCTGCTCTCATGCCTGTGGTAGTCATAGAGTGATATTTCATTTCCTAACCTTTGAGTTGGTGGTGTGTTTGACCTAGAGAGTGGAGTTGAGTATATTGGCTTTTCTTCTTTAGGGTATCTCTCTTCATATCTTGACACTTCTCCGTCATAGTTTGCCCATCCGTCCTTGGTGTTCTGCTTCTTCTGGTCGCAGTAGCGACATCTTCTTCTCATTCTATTCTGCTTAGATTCTTCAACAATATAGTTAGCATTAAAGTAAAGACATACCTTCTCAGAGGGGAAGTGTAGGTGCACTTCTCGTGTCCCAATGTAGATGATAGCTTTGGTGGTGCTTAGGAACGGTCTTCCAAGGATGATAGGTGGATCATAATCATCTGCTCCCATATCAATGACTAGGAAGTCTGTAGGGATTAAGTGGTCATCAATTTGGATGGGGACATCTTTTGCTATGCCTTCGACGACGTGGCATGTCTGATCTGCCATCTGGAGTTGGGTGTATGTTGGATGTAGAGGCATTGTGCCATACAAAAACTCATAGGTCAATTTGGCCATAATATTGACGCCCGATCCGGTGTCGCAGACTGCTTTCTGGAAGGAGCATCTGTTGATTGTGCATTCAATGGTTGGGACACCTGGGTCGTCTTTCTTAATAAAATGAGGAGACTTGAGTTGGTGGTCTTGATCATTGTGGATTGCAGTGACCATCTTTGTTGATTCTGTCCATACTTGCTTCTTGTTCTTGTTTTTCGTGTTCCTCCTATTGGTCCTCTTCCTTGGCTCATATTGGGGTTGTTCAGGAAACTGTAGGGTTCTGTTCTTGAAGGAAAATGTTTCCTTCTTCCCTTTGATGATGGAATTGATCTTGGCAGCGCTAGCGAAGATGACATCTCCAGCAGTGTTCAAGAATGGCCTCCGTAGGATTATGGGTGACCTCTCATCAACACCAGTCTCTATCACCATGAAGTCTGCTAGGACGCATGAGGTACCAATCCGGACACATATAACTTTTAGTATTCCTCTTGGGTAGCACAGTGTTCGATCTGCAAGCTGCAAACACATAGTTATATTTGATAAAGGATAATTAAATAATTTTTCAGAAATTACTCTGGGCAAGACATTGATGTTTGCTCCAAAGTCGCAAAGTGCTTCACGAAAGTCCATGCTGCGAATGGAGATCCAGATGACGGGTCATCCCGGGTCACCTTTCTTGGTTGCCAGAGAGTCGTTACATGTTGACGGTAAATATGAGCCATTTTATCACCATCAAAATACCGTCAACATCCTCATATTCAAAGGAAAACAAGATTAACATGAACATATTATACCCAATAACTAGTTCCACATGTCCATGGAGTATTTCTTGCAGGACTACAGGAAATGGAGAGAAATGAGCTAGTGGGACCCACCATAGGGGGGTCGGCCGACCACCCTATGGGGCCCACCAGCCATCCCAAGCATCCACATGGTAGGAGGGCCCACCTGTCATAGTAAGGGGGTCATTACCCCCCTTGTGTGGGTCGGCCGACCTATAAATGACACCCACCAAGATCTCTAGCCACTCCATGACATGTGGGCCATGATTCTAGAAGGTTGGCAGTGGTCCACATGTCATAGGGGGGGTCGGCCGACCCCCCAAGGTGACTTGGCGGCCCCTCCTCTCTCCCACGCTGGCCATGATCTAGGAGAAGCACTCCCAAGTGATCCTCCACCCTTGGATCAACTTGTGATTTCTCTAAACGGCTCATATTCACTTCACATGGATCCATGGGCCCACAAGAGTACAAACCAACGTCCAGAAGAAGTCCAACTCGTGCATACCCACTCCAAGACAGGTGGGCCATCTTCTAGAAGGATTGGGGCGGTCCCACCACCCATAGGGGGGTCGGCCGAACCCCCCCTAAGGCCTCGGGGCGCCCACCTTCTTTGCATGCCGCCATGCAAAGAAGCACATGCTCAATTATTCTCCACCCTTGATCTAAAGGCGGTTGGGATCCAAGGGCTCTCATCACCCATCACGCGGATCGATGACATGGCGGTGGAGTAGCCCCTACTCCACCCCTCCACTATAAATACCCCTCACTCCCTCTCATTCAAGACACACCAAGGAGGAGCTACTCTCTCTACAAGGCGAATCCCTGTTCTACTAGTAGCATAGAAAATAGGGAGAGAGTGAGGAGAGTCTGGAGGAGAGCCGGGCCTGTCTGGCGTCTTCTCCGAGCTGTACCTCAGCGGATGCCGTCTTCTCTTTTGTAAGTCTGCATTTGAGATTCTTTTATGGTAATTGATCTTTAGTTCTGGTAAAGTAATTACTTTAGTTGTTCATTGGTTCACCGCCCTTAAACCGGTACTCTAGTCAATTTCATCGGGATCCGGATTAGAGTAGTAAGATATAGTGTAGACGTGGTGTCTAAGCTATATGCTTACCTGTGTTTGTGGCTTGTCCAACGGTTTGTTTGTGGTACCTAGTAGGGGTGAAAGTCCTATCTAGGCTTTGATCCCACCATGTTCGGCCAAGTTCTTTAAACGTAGGCTTTCTTATGCTAGGCGGTTTAGCACCCTTCTCATTCCTTTCTATTGCTAAGCGGTCTAGTGGCCCGAAGTGAACAACCTTTGTATCTTACCTTACCTTGCTAGTTTCATAACCCATAGAAGATCCTCTCTACCCCTTGTGTCATAACCCATAAACCCCTTGTGTCATCATAGGACGAACTTAGTTCTTTGTTAAGTACACTTCACGTTCCCCGTGGATTTGATACCCCTGGAATACTTTTGGGTGAAAGATACCTTGACAGCCGTGCGCTTGCGGTTTATCCTTTGTGCCATAATTTGTGTCAACATTACACCACCCTTCTGTGGGGTTGTTTCAATAGGCACCTACATCAAATATGTATACAAGATTCAAAGATTCTAATCCTTACGGTTGTGATGAAATACCGGGGTTAGCGGTAGGAACAACAACAACTATTTGGTTTATCTGAGATTCAATCATTTTATTAAAGCCGATTTGGTTCTTGATGGCAGTAGAAAAATTATCCATCCTATTATTTATAGTTTCTAGTATTTTATCATTGGATGCTAATTTCTTAGACAAGTTATCCATCAACTTTCCTTGATTATACACTAACTCTCTCAAAGGTGGTAAACTAGGATTATTGTAAGAATTGTTACCTTGATAATTACCTAAGTAGTTACCTGAGTAGTTAGGCTTTGTTGTTGATTTCAACCTTGATTTTGTTGAGGACGGAAGTAGTAGTTGTTGTTGTTGATGTAGTTCACATCCTCTTGCACCTCAGGACAATGGTTGCATGAGTGTCTAGTTTCTCCACACACTTCACAGGTCATGTGAGATTCATAAATGTGCATAACTTCTTTCTTCTCTCCAGCTTTACTTCTTTCTTCTCTCCAGCTTTCTCATCGAGCCTCTTCATGAGCAGGTCTAGCTTTGCAGACAACATGTTTACCTCCTTGAGCTGGTGCATACCTCCACCTTTCTTGCGAGTTTGAGTTCTTTCTTCACTGTAACCTTGGTTGGACGCCATCTTTTCCACAAGAGTTGTGGCTTGTGGTATTGTAAGTGATATAAATGCTCCTCCGGTAGCAGCATCCATGGTCTCACGCGTGCTGTTGCTGAGCCCATGATAAAAGGTCTGCATAAGTAGCCAATTCTCCATTCCATGATGGGGACATTTTAGGATGTAGTCTTGGAAGCGCTCACATGCTTATGGAATAGACTCGTCATGTTGTTGTTGAAAACTTGAAATCTTCCCACGGAGAGTATTGGTCTTGCCCATGGGAAAGAACTTTGCTAGAAACTTGGTGGAGCAGAGTGCCCACGTAGTATTCTTCTCCTTTGTTGCATAGAACCACTGCAACTGAGTATGATCAAACATCATAGCAGGATTAAAAGCACTATAAAGGAGTGAGTCCAATCAGGAGGCTACTACTGAGAAGCTGACTCTAAAGATCATTCAAATCAACCATAATAAACATCTAGCTTCGGGGAGGGCATCCCCCAGTTATCAGGTAAGTATATCTATGTGATTATTAAGTCTATATTATGGTCATAAAAATATAAAAAATATATGAGCACATGAAGGTTCACCATAGTATCATAAGAAAACTTAAAATTGCCAAAAATATGTGGGCACATGAAGGTCCACGTCTGTCGAGTCTTAATAGTCCTAAACAAAATTGTGAAACCAAATAAAGATATGTTTTAATTAGGGTGTGTGTTTAATTTGTCTAGAGTCAATAAAAGCTATGAGTAATAATTTTGCCTTGGAGATGATGAATAGTTGCTCTGCCGTAATCCCTTTTAAGTACCTAGTTTTCAACCTTGAATTCTCCTGAGTTTTGGTTAGAACTGCTTTGATATAAGAATTTACTCTGAACCTGAAACTTGTGGAGTCATATACTTAAAGTAAGTCTAGGTGGTTGGGAGATATGACATGAAAGTCTGAGCTGCTATTTATCTTACTCCTAGCAATACTAAGTTCTGGTGATTTATCTTTTGAAAATTTAAAATCTTACATGATGAGCTCTTGTATGACATATTATGAATTCCTATCAAAGCCACATATTTATATACATTTAGATTAGGAAGACTCATTTATGCTACTTGTCTTTGTATTGAGTGTTGTCAATCTTAAGACCCTATGAAGAGTCTCATCATACTTTTAAATCAAGATCACATACACACCACCCAAATATGCACTACTCTACACTAAAGTAGGCGCAACAACATGTCATTTCATCCACCAGAAAAGGTCTTACTCTTACAATAAGATTAACCACCACCAAAAATAGTCATTCCATTTCCATTCATTCAATAAATGCTCCAAAGTTCCTGTTATAATATCTCAACAATTTTTCTTGGTAATGGAGGTATGAGCTATGCAAAATCTATTGAAAAAAAGAGAGGAATTAAAAATGGACAAGTGTATGGCACACCTCTTAGAAAAATAAATAAATAATAAGATAGCTCATACTCTCTAGCCATGTTGTTCAAAAAGTCAAAATTCCAAATGAGAGATTCATTCCAAGGATCAAAGTAGAATTAGGTTTTCGCCATCACCACCATCATATCCGCACACATGCACATCTTGTTTAATTGTATGACTTGACTCTCTGTGGATCTATTGTTTGACTTTACAATATATATGAAGTAAGTAAGCTAACCTTGTTAAGTCATTCCTATGAACTCCGCTATATTTACTAGTATAGGAGGGCATGACATTATTAATGCCTCAGTGAGATCCACAAATACCATATATATAAGAGACATGAGGGTGTCATACAATTAAGCTCTGAGTTTTATTTTGAAATCATTACAAAACCCAGAATTTTGGTAAAGTGAAGAGTTTGAGACATAGTGCCTCATTTGATTACTCTGTCTTTCGATTACTCAAGACCTAAGTAATAGTGGAGAAGCCCCATTGTTAAAGGTAATATGGGTGAGTTCGAAAGTTAGAGTAGTTTTTTCTAATTCATAGAAGAATTTATGTTTGAAAGCATGTAAACTTTTGAGATGTGAAAGCATTGCAGCACTCCTAATCCATGTTTATTAGATAGGCTTTGCTTAGGGACTAGCAAAGGGTAAGCTTGGGGGAGCTTGTTGATAGTCATTAACGTCAACATAATATAATTATAAACATGATAAATGGATCAACCATATGAAAAATATAGAAGTATAGGGGGTCATCTAACAAATTCCACGAGTTTTGGTATTCTATTATTTTCCAGGGACTATTCCAGAAAAGAGTAATAAAGGGAATCAAATCCGAATAAATATCGGAATAAATCCGCGGAGATATATTTACCATTGGACTTAGGAAGGATCCAGAAGGCACCCGAAGGAAGCAGGGCCCAAGAGGCCGACTTGTGGGACCGACCGACCCCACCTATGGTCGGGCAGCCACCCCCTGTGACCCCCTTCTACAGGCTTCGGGAGTGTTCCTCCTCCACCTCTATGGAGTCATCTCGGCCCTACATTAAGTCGGTTTGATCCTGCAGTTGTCGTTCATCCCACCGGGCTATAAATAGAGCCATGTATCCCCATAGAGGCAAGTCATAGCTGAAGTTCAAGAGCATGAAGCCATAATTCCTACCTAGTAGATCTAGGCCAGCAATCAAGAGAGATTAGTTCTATCTAGAGCTAGTCCTATTTAGATATTAGATATATAGAGTTGGAGAGTATAGTTCGGAGGAGTTCCGGCCTGTCGGTGCTTCTTCATCGCTGTATCCTTCGGGATCAGATCCTCTCGCCTAGGATTTGTATCATGAGATACCCTGGTATTCAACTTCTAGTTCAAGTAAGCAATATTATCCTTATTGTTCTTTATTGTTTGCAACTCTTCTTGAGTGCTTTGATCTTGATGGCCTCTTAATTGAAGTAGTAATTCGTACTTTAGGCGTGGTGCCTAGGCTAGGTTTACATGTAAATGTCCCCTTATTTTTTGGACAACGGTAGCTCACGTAGGTGACTTTTATAGCTACGTTGATTCCTCTATATTCCGTTTCCCATAATAGGTTTGGCAGGCACAAAGGTGCTTGGTAGGAGAGAACTCTGTTTTCTGCTCATATTTAAGTCATCGCCCTTAAAGATCATAAAAGATAAAGCTTACCCAGTGACCAGAACTAGATAGTCCTTGGTTCTTTCTCCTCGTATCATTAGTTTTCTATACTTGGTTGTGAAACGGGTTAAGTTTATAGACTTAGTCTTCCTCACAACACCGTTCCTTTGGGTTCGATATTTGAAACTGGGTTATCTCGGTGAAGTGCTACATCGGTATTTATTTGTGCGCTTGCGGATAATTAACTTACTCATGTGCATCTAATTTATACCAACACTCCTTCGCACACATGGCGTCAAACCGCTTTCACTACTTGCCATCAGAGGGGTGTCGCAACTTGCCATCATTCTTGATATGCTCATGTGATGCATGCCAGGACATGAGCTGGGCATCTCTGGGTTCCCGAATAGTGCACGTATGTTGACGGTCGTTAGCGTCAACTTTTTATACAATTATAAACATGATAAATGGATCATTCACATATAAAATAGTAGAAATATAGGGGGGTTATCTAACAAATTCCACGAGTTTTGGTATTCTATTATTTTCCAGGGATTATTCCAGAAAAGCATAATAAGGAAAGCAAATCAGAATAAATATAGAAGAAATATCGCGGAGATATAGTTGCCATCAGACTCAGGAAGGACCCAGAAGACACCGGAGCGAAGCGAGGACCGAGACCCTTACTTGTGGGGCCGGCCAGCATGGGGTGGGGCCGGGCGACACCCCCCCGGGCCCACTTGACGCTGCCTTCTGGAAGCTTCCTCCACCGCCTTTGAGGAGTCATCTAGACCCTATGTTAAGTCGGTTTGATCCAATGGTTGTCGTACATCCCACCGGGCTATAAATAGAGGCCTGTAGCCCCTAGAGCCAAGCCAGATTAGAAGCTCAAGATCATGAAGCCCTAATTTCTATCTAGTAGATCTAGGCCAGCAATCAAGAGAGACTAGTTCCATGTAGATCTAGATCTATTTAGAGATTAGAGATATAGAGTTGGAGAGTAGAGTTCTAGAGGAGTTCCGACCTGTCGCTTCTTCTTCATCGCTGTATTCTTTGGGATTAGATCCTCTCGCCCAAGATCTGTATTCTGAGATACCTTGGTATTCAACTTCTAGTTCAAGTAAGCAAGTATCCTTATTGTTCTTTATGTTTACAACTCTTCTTGAGTACTTTGATCTTGATAGCCTCTTGATTAAAGTGGTAATTCGTAGTGTAGGCGTGGTGCCTAGGCTAGGTTTACTTTTGAATGTCTCCTGATTGTCTAGATAACGGTAGCTCGCATAGGTGACTTTTATAGCTACGTTGATTCCTCTGTAGTCCATTTCCTATAATAGGTTTGGCAGACATATAGGTGCTTAGTAGGAGAGAACTCTGTTTTCTGCTCTTATTTATGTCATCGCCCTTAAAGATCATAAAAGATAAAGCTTACCCAGTGACTAGAACTAGATAGTCCTTAGTTCTTTCTCCTCTTATCGATAGTTGTCTATACTTGGTTGTGAAACGGGTTAACTTTATAGACTTAGTCTTCCTCATAAACCGTTCCTTTGGGTTTGATATTTAAAACTGGGTTATCTCGGTGAAGTGCTACATCGGTGTTTATCTGTGCGCTTGCAGATAATTAATTTACTCATGTGCTCTAAGAAACATCAACAACGTAGCCGGTCGATGACAGGCAAGTACCACATTGATAGGGCATGACTTTTCCTCTGTGTGTAACCCCCTTCTTCTTCGTCCTCAATAGGCGACAAATGCTTCTTGTCTGTCTTCTTCTTATTCACCCCCCTCGATGGTCCCTCCTCATCATTCACGCGAGAACCGACATTCTTCTTGTAGCGGCTCGCACCGCAGTTCGAACAACTCTGCGCATTCTCATACTTACCGCGAAATAGAATACAATGGTTAGGACATGTGTTGGTATTTCTTATGACTATTGGATCAATCCGCAAGCGCACAGATTATACCGATGTAGCACTTCACCGGGAGTATTCCAGGTATCGTATTTTCCTTAGGGAACGATAGTGATCTAACTAGGATTAAAGGTATGTCCTATGATGGATCAAGGGAGACTATGATAACTGGTTGAGAGGTTCGATGTAGCAAAGATATCTAACAAGGAAAAGCTAGTTATACTAGCTTTATCAGCCCTTCTCTTGCAGGAGGCGATGAGATAGATCAGAAAGAGGGCAAAACTCTAACCGGACCGCGCCATCATGTTGTATTGAGGCCCTACCTTTTAAGAACTTATCTTACACACGTGGTGGAATACAAAGACTAGATAGAACTATCACCTTCTACTAGCATCCACAAACAATCCGTGCGATAAGCGGTTTACAAAGGTAAGATCTAGTATAGACACCACTTCTACACTATTCATACTACTTTAACCTCAGCTAAGGACTAAAGCACTCTACTTAAAGTAAAGCGATGAACAAGCGCGAAAAGATGTATAACAGCTATTCCAGAAGTAGAATATCGAATACTATAAAGAACTCAGATGTATCACTTACAAGTGCTGAACTTACAAGAGAATCGCATCCGCTGAGGTACAACTCGGAGAAGACGCCAGACAGGCCCGACTCTCCTCCAGGCTCTCCTCACTCTCCTCCAACTAGCATAGCACTACTACAGAGTTCTGCTAAGATACTAAGGAGTAGTTTCTCCAATGAGGCACGAGTGAGAGTGAGGGCCTAGGGGGTCTATTTATAGCTAGAGGTGGAGTAGGGGCTACTCCGGTGCCACGTCAGCGATCCGCGTCGGTTCCATCATCCACCGTAGGATGAAACCGTCATTAAAACCGACTTAGATCGACAATGGAGATCAAGTGGATGCATGGTGACATGCAGGAAGTTGGTGGGGAGGTCGGTGCACCCTTTGGGCACATGGCCAGGTTCGACCGAACACCCCATGACAGGTGGGCCCTGCCCATTTCTTCTAGAAGCTGACCCCACTGGTCAGGGGGCCTGTGGGTGGTCTCTGGCCCCACCTAGGCGTTCGACCGAACGTGAGTTGGAGCCTTTGGCCTCCATCTTTCGTGTGGAGCATGGCCCACATGTAAAAGACACCTTGGTAATAGTTTTGTATTTTCCAAGATAGTTTGTGGGCCCATGTATCCTCGTACTTTGATCTAGAGCTGTTGAGACGAAGCACATAGGAGATCCAAGGGTGGATCTTCACTCTAGAGGGTGTGCTTGGATCATGGGGGCTTGGGAGGCTTAGTGGCCCCATAGGGGGGTCGGTCGACCCCCTAAGTGGGCCCACTAGCTCCCAAAAGTCCCCATTTGTCATTACCTGCACTCAAATAGTCATGGGACATGTGGAACTAGTTATTGGGTAAATTATGTTCATGTTATTCTTGTTTTTCTTTGAATATGAGGATGTTGACGGTGTTTTGATGGTGATAAAATAGCTCGTAATTACCATCAACAACATGCATGAAACTTTTGAAGCTTCATCGCCACTGGCCTGATCAGCTTCTTCGCTCGATACGTATTGGCGGGCACCTTGTTACCCTTTGGTAGCGTGTCACCAATGATGCGTAACAGGTCGTTGAAGCATGTGGCAGTTATCCCATGGCGAGCCTTGCAGATCAGCATCTGGAGGACGAAACACAACACCGTGCAATGCTTTGGACATTCACCGCCATCCGGGTAGAGGAGATCAATTGTTGCCTGTTTCATCTCCCTGAAATTCTCGAGCCACTTTGGATTGCCAAATAGAACATTATCATGGTCCTGACGGTTAGCAATCTCCTCAAGAAGCTCTGCATCCTCGGGCCGCAGCGTATCAATCACTTGGTCACCATCGCTGTCATTCCCAGCTCCATCATCGTCTTGTAGCAGATCAACAATAGTGATGTAGTCACGACTCTAATCATCCATGCTAGGTCTCGTGGTGGGTTGTTGGTGTCCTCCATCGCCAGACGCCACTATGGATGTCGTTGACGAGGTTCCCCCATGTTCATTGGCGATACTTGGCTCTTTATCGCCGTGAAACTTCCACACAATATACTTCGGATCCTTAATGAAAGCATATCATACAAGGTGTGATTGCACCACTGCATCTTTTGGGCAAACCAATTCTTGCAATCATTGCATGGACAAACCATGAGCTCCCGATCCAGACTGAGGCGATGCTTCTGCGCAACGGGCATGGACTTCTTCCTCACATTTTCTAGGAAAGTCAGTTCCATCCTTGATGTCTTGCACATCCACTCGTCCCTGTACTCCATAACCTTTCAAACGCACAAAAAATCAAATTAGCATGTGTGTAGCTTTAGATCTACTATTCTCTCTCCTCTCATTTCGATCTAGTGAAAAAGCACACAAAGCATCAAAAAGAGAGAAAACCGAGTGTTAGAGAGTAAAAGTCAACATCTTGCAGTGCCACCCTTCACCAAATCCAAGAGCAAAAGCTCCTCAACATGCATGTGTGTAGCTCTAGATCTGCTATTCTCTATCCTCTCATTTGGATCTAGATCTAGATCTAGTGAAAAAACACCCAAATCATAAAAAAGAGAGAAAACCGAGTGTTGGAGAGTAAAAGTGAACCTCTTGCGGTTCCACCCTTCACCAAATCCAAGGGCAACCCCCCCCCCTAAAAAAGTGGCCACTTTGATGGTTTTGAGCTCAAAACCATAAAAAATGGAGTAGGATTCATGGGGAAGAAGAAGGGGTCTGCTGTATTTATAGTACAGAGTTAACCGTGGCGGTTAAGTAACACCAACCGCCACGGTTAATGGATTAACCATGGCGGTTGTGGACCCTGGTCGCTGGGCTTCGTGGCACCTATTAACCGTGACGATTTATAGGTTTGATCGCCACAGCTAATAACACCCAAGTGCTATGCAAAATAAATTTTGTAGTAATGTATAGTGTAGATGTGGTGTATAGACATGTGTATATTGTTTGTTGCACCAGTTTTTTTGTGGTATCTAGCAGGTGGTGGGTTGTTTTGTGGTAGCTAGTAGGTGGTGACGAACTGACGACCTTGTCTAGACTTTATATTCCATCACATGTTGTAGGCAAGCTATTAAAACAGTAGGTCCCCTATAACAAAAAAGTTGCTTCAGATAAGAGCTTTGTCCTCTGGTTGTCTTGCCTTTTGCTCTTGTGAGCAAGGGCATAGTAAACATCGTTATATGTATCTTACCTTACTAGATATCATAAACGTTAAGGTCCTCTCTACCCAACTATCATGAACTCCTTGTATCATCATAAGAAGATCTTACTTATTTGTTAGTACACTTTGCATCGCCTATGGAAAATGATACTTAGAATATTCCTAGTGAAGGCTACATTGGCAACCATACGCTTAGGGTTTACTTGTTTGCCACTTTTGGTATCAATAATGATTTTTAGTGTAGATCAAGAAACCCTTTGGTATAAGTTTCTAGATACCTAATTCCACCTCCCCCTCTTCGATCTCTTGCATTAGGATGGTCATAGTTGTTACACATAGATACACCTAAGTGTCAACTCAACTCCCTTACATGATTGAGATGTATATGGTAATACCATTGCCACACAACATATAAACAATAATAAGGGACGACAATACCCTATATGCCATCACCTTGAAGTAATTTTCATTGATATTTCAAATTACATGTATTTGCTAGGATTATAATGCCATCAATCATCAAAACATAATTTGGGTCATTGATATTTTCATTCTTCCCATATTTAGTTATTGATGATGACAACATAACTTTGAGTACACAAATTTGAGATTCCAAGCACAAACCTTGTTGGACATGCATGAACGTTCATGTGACCATTCAAATATAGGTCTTGTGCTTTCATGTGAACCTTTTAGCCTGTAAAGTGTCATGCTTTTAGTGCTTAATTTGTCGAAACTTGCTTGCTTAAACTTCAAATCTCACATGATCCAAACCGCCACATCGGTATGTCATGAATAACGCCTTCTTCTTAAGATAGATAGATAGATGGATAGATAGATAGATAGATAGATAGATAGGTAATGGAGATATACTAAAAATTGAAGCAAGTTAAAGTTGGAAAAGATAGTATACCAAAGCAAAGTGTGGAAGCAATCAATTATTCTAAGTAACACATGGTGCATGCATGTCCCTCTTTTTGCAATAAAAATATTGTCCAAATATACGTTTCTCTTCACATGATGATGGCCAAAATCACATGTTCCATGACCATCACCGCATATTCCATTATATCTTGCCAAATCCAGCTGTCACACCGAGCTCCAACAACGTGTAACAGTTTGGTCATTTCGCACATAAATATTCGGCCACCACTACCCACAAACACAAATAAGCTAGTTGTAGGGATGGGTCAAGAGAAATTTCAAGATAATAAGATGAAAAACTATGGTGAGTGCCACTTAAAGAGGGTGAGGAAGATAGATGAGGGAGAGGATGACTTCGAAGCTGATTACCAAGCATTCTCCAAGAAGTACGATGAGGAGGATGAGAGCCACTCCAAGTTTATGGCTCTATTACGATTCAAGAATGGTCTTACCGGTGTATTAGCGCCTACAAAAGAGAAAGTTGGACTCGATTTTCCCAAGAAAGGTATGATTTGCTAACAAACATGTGTATTTGTATGTTCGTCATAGGCATATGCAGTTATATAGGTGAATCTATGTGGTTTTTTCTCGCACCGTTTATTTTTATGTAAAGTTGGCGAATTATGATCTTTTGTTAATAAATTTCAGTATCATTTTACAGTTTCTTATAATCACGGTTTAATTTGGATTGGTTTAGTTCATGGTCATATACTGCTTGTGCTCACGTTTTTCTCATATATGCGCCTACTGTTTTTCTTGTAACAATTCAGTGGGTGGGCTGGGCTGGGGGTACCTCAAAAAGGATAATATAATAATACCACTAATTAGATCAATATTGGGATATGTATTTAATATTTTCTTAGAATATCCCCAAAAAGGTTGGTTATTTGTTTTGTACGTTATATTTCACATGTACTAGACTCGTTTTGGTTTCAGTTGCTTCTTGACAGTATGAATACTATCTCTTAAATTTCACAATGTTCTAGTTTAGATTCCTTTTTTCAAAGAACTACCGATAGGCTTGTTTATGTAGGCATTATCATTTATAATCAATTGCTATTCCTCTGTATAGATGATGGGATTAGTCAAAAACCAACCACTATCAATGAAGGTACCATTGCAAGGCCAAAGCGCGAGCGCAAGACCCCGTATAGGGGCATCCGCCAACGCCCTTGGGGAAAATGGGCTGCTGAAATTCGAGATCCTGCAAAGGGTGTTCGTGTTTGGTTAGGCACATATAGAACACCTGAAGATGCAGCTAGGGCATATGATGCTGAGGCCCGCAAGATTAGAGGCAATAAGGCAAAGTTGAATTTCCCTAATGAAGGACCACCAAATATGGTGAGTAATACACCAAAATTAATTGTTACTGGAATGAACACGATGGCGATTCCAGCAGAGAACTTGAATACCAATGAATTAGTACACCATACAAACTACTCAAATGAGGATTTGTTCTCCATGGTGAACTTTAGTGGCAACAATGGGGCTCAGGCGCCTTTTGGCTTACACTGTATGAAAAAACCTCGTGTTTCTTATGACATCCCAAGGATGGGTGAGTGTTCAAATCAAAATAGAATCACATATGGTTTAAGTAATGGATTGGACGATGGGGCTAGTCAGAACCTGAATGGATGCTCTTTCTTACCACAAGTTGGCATGCCAATGTTCATTCAACCTACTTTTGATGGTTCATCAAGGATGATTGAAACAAATGATGGCGTGGTTGTTCCTACTTTGACTAATACCACACCCATTACTCCATTGGGCATGGCTGGTGTTGATGTTCCGAAAAAGATGAATCAACAACATATTCTCCAAGAGAAGGAAAATGAATCTATTCCTTCTATTCTGCAAGGTGATGTTAGTGAGGACGTGGCGGCTGAGATTCATATGTGGGAGTTTTATGACGACCTGTTAGATAATAAGAAAAATTGATGGACCATGCCATGATGGTCCAGTTGGCTTCTGTCTTGTGATACCAACAAGTGGTAAGGCACCTATTGATTATTAATATTGGTGGTCATTAAATTAATTTTTTGTTACTTTCATCTTTGCTTACACTAATTATCTGTACTTGTTTCTTTTGAACATTTTATAGGTTTGAAGCATGCGTGATGGGGATGTAGTCACAAAAGGCTTATTTGTGTTATGGCATAATGTTAAGGAAGTGCAACCGTCTTTTCCCTCCCTTCTATTGTGTATCAGTGTGGATTATTTATTTATGCTCTGCTGTAAGCTGCCGTACTGGCAATGGAACTTGATTGGTCCTGTGTGTATCATTCCAATGTAATGATAATTTTTAAGCTTTACTAAGACATAATTAATTGCAATATTTGAATATCTAGGTAAGGATCGGGTTGCCACCCAGAGTATGTGTTATTTTAGTGATGCCATATTTGTTATCTTGTTCATATTTTCATTGATGTATTTATCTTTTGTGTGCATATGTTATATGTTAAGGGCATATTTGTAACATAAAAAAACATATTTTCTGCGTCAACTGATTCCTATGATATTCCTATATCGTTCCTTTTTTTTTAGAAAAGGGAATATATTAATATCCCAGCCTCTGCATCGACTAATGCATATGACAGTTCAAAATTACAGAGCGACGGACTAACACAGAGTCCAAGGAATCACAAAAACAAAGTTCTGAAATAAAGCTAGAAAAGTTCCGATAAAACAAAGCTGACTATCACTCAAGTCTATTCCAGAAACTCCAGCCATGCTGAGCAAACAATTCCATCGCTACTGACTCAAGGAACCTACATCCATCTTGCATGGGTCGGCGATCCTGTTCCTTCTGTAGTAGCGTCCAATGTCATATCCAATACGTCCCCTTGAAAATAACCTGCAAATAAGATGGTGCTATGACCTATATGATTCCTTTGAAATTCTATGTTCCAACATGTATTAAAAGCTTTTGTAATGCAAATATTTTTTTATAGCTGTTACAACTTACAAGGCGGCTTAGAACTTGTTACGTGGAGAAGCATTTATTTATGTAAAGCTTGTGGGTTAGTTGTTCCTCCCATTCCAGGTATATAGTTGATGGCTGGGCCATGTAAACGAGGAAAATAGGGATATGAGATTGGGATTTAGCGCTGCTGGAGGCTGGCCGCCTGGGCCCCTATGGTGGATAGCCCAACTGTCAACCTAAAACTCAATATGGAAAGATGAGAAGATCTGCTCAACCACGTGGATTGTGTTCCCTTGACGATCGAATCCTACTAGATATGGCCATACACAAGTTGTTGAAACATCGATCATTGTAGTCTGAGTTTCTTATTCGAATAATAAAACTAAAAATTGTCCTCCTGCAACTATCCAAACTATACATTTTACCTCAATAACCCGATTCCAACAGTGGTGGAGCAAGACACTTTTTGAAGCCCATGGAATTCTTATTATATACATTTATTATATACATATATACAAAGATTTTATCTAACAATGTAGTGTTTCTCATTAATACAAACAAAAAATATTTTGCATTGCCTGGTTTCCAATATATGTGGTCTTGATCTAGTTGGAACGGGCATTGTTTGTATGACATGGAAACATGTAAAAAAATATATGTATTTATATATACCTACATTAAAGAACAAAAAAAATTCTTCCTTTATCAAATGATCAGTCAGCCTTTCACTCATAAGCTCTCTTGGTTCACCACACACTCCCTACTCTTCTTAAGGTCGTCTTGCTCTATCACCCCTCTTCTGTTCCTTGGTCCAATCGTTTGGAGCTCAACAAAACCACTCGAGCACGTGGATCATCTATACCTTTCTCTGTATCACAATAGCTACACACAATATATTTATATGGAATTAATCTTTTCTTACACATAGCATTTAAGTATATGTTATATGGTCTGTTCTAAAAGGACCTGGGCGTCCCTACTTTGCTTCGTGAGCTAATTAGTGCGTGTTTGGTAACCTAAACATCGTCGTGCATGCATCCACTGACCCATATAACTGCGAAGGCAGAGGTCTCCTACCTGCGCTCTGCTTGCTTGCATCCGCCGCTGCAGAATAACCTTGCATGCAGCATCGCAAAACGCCTATCAGCCCGGCTTATTAGCCATGTACAATATTTTTTACAACAAAATAGTGAAAAACAGAATCAGCCGGATTATCAGCCGTAGAAACGATCAACCGGTCGAACAGAACCCTACAGAAACTATGAGTGGGGTCCACATGCGAGTCACACATGTCTTCTCTTTATATTCGCTCGTGCAGACAACTAAACACCATCTCAATTTATATGCATCTCCTTGTGGAATCTCACCAAATACCATCTTTTTTATGAAATATGGTTCCGTTCACCCAACACCCCCTCATCTGAATGCCATACAACCTTCGTCTAATAACCAATTAAACTATCAACCCAGAAATTTGGATCACCACGTTGAGACACAATGAAGCCTAGAAGATCTGTTTGACTTCAGTGCAGGCTAAGACAAGTCGATTCTAAAAATCACGGACGTGTGAGTCAATTTAACCTGTAATTAACAAAAAAAAATAATTTGTAAATTAAGGTGGAACATGTCGGCTATTGTCCAAATAATTTCAGAATTGGCTAAGTAGCCAATAATAAAACCTGTTTGGTAGAGTTGTGCTCCCTAATTCAGTGATAAAGTGATTTTGTGGTTGAAAATAATTCTCTTTGATTGTTTAGCTTAAACTTTCAAAATCAGCATGAAGAATCACTTCACAGAATCAGGTGAAGCTATTTTTTCTAACTCTCAACCTCTTAGTTCATTCCTAAGAATCACTTCACATAATCAGCAGACAATAAATTCTCGCTGAAAAATGTGTTTGGCATTCAGGGAGTGATTGTCCCTAAGAATTAGCTCCACGGAGCGCTATCAAATGGCCTCTAAAGTTATCGGCTATAGAGGAAACATTCAACATACTAGTAATATGAAGAGTTAAATGAACATCGTCGGCTAAAACAAAGCATCAGCAAAATAAAGCATTGAACCGATGAGGATATAAAAAGATAAAACATTGAACCATAATATGTAAATCATTCTCTGTTCTTCTATAAATAAATTTACGAATGTAACAAATTTAGTCTATCGTCATTACCAAATGGATCGACTGAGACAGCATTAGCAACAAGGCGATAAATTAAAACCATCAAACTGATAAATTTATGTATAGTTAAATAGAATAATGAAAACATACTATGAGTCAAAATCAATTGTGAAAACATGGGCTATCGGCTATCGAGCATCGTGAAAATCAACCGTGAAAGCTTGGGCTATCGGCAATCAAGCCGACACACAACATATATAACATACAAACAATCCTTGATTTATCCATAAATAGATCTATTAACTAGCCGTTTTAACCTAACGTCACCACCAAACAGTTCGATGCAAATACAACATTTAGTAGAACACTAGGTCAAAGCCAAGAACTCAATAAATCTATTTTTAGTAAAACAGAGGATTGGTAATATGCTACAAAAGACTAAGATTAAGACCTAATCACCCGATAAAACAAATATGATGTTGGGGACAAGATAAGCGTGATAAACACTGAGACAACAGATTATAAAGGATATAAGCTGTCAATGCAATAATTAGTGATTTATTAAATCTAGTAAATTTTAAATTTGGCATGATCGATAAACGGTGATTTTATATCAAATTAAGCAAGAGATCAAAAGGCACAGTAACATGATACAAAATTGATAACTAACTAGCACCAAATCAAGCAAGAGATCGAACAATGCAACCTTACAAAATAAGATATGAATCATGGTGGTACTCACAAACAAACCGGAGATCAAAAATCATTGTAGCCCTAGTTATTAAAGAACTCATCAATATCTATTTTTACTCCTACTTCTAGTACAATGGCGTGAAAGCCAGAAAAAAGATTGTTATGGGTCTGTTTGGTACAGCTCACAAGAACAAGAGCTAAGCAGTTGTAAGTTGTTGTTTTTTTGCCAAACACCTCTTTTCAAAACAGCTTCACCCATGAAGTTGTTTTTCTTTCCCTCTCACAAAGATATGAAGTGGGATGAAGCTGAAAATAGTAGCTTATCACAACTCTCTCCGCCTTTCTCTCACATGCAAGCATAAATTTGTTGGTGAAACTGTTTTACCAAATATTTTTTCTAAAATAGCTCAGCTTCACCTAGAGAGTTAGGTATAAAATTATTTTCTAAAAAAACAGCTGTGAAGCTGAGCTGTACCAAACATGTCCTAAATATATGATTTTTTATTATGATATCCAAAGTGACCGCCGGACACCGCCACTGAGCCTGCACGACGGGCTGATGCGGCGTTCCCCCACAACACCTCGTCGAGCATGGCCACACCCGCAGCATCGAGTTTGCATCCGCGGGCCCCGGTCACCGTCGCCGATTCGCTGCCCATGGAGCCTGCCTGATGCGCGAAGGGCGCGGGAAGGATCCCGTCCGACCAGACGGATGGAAGCCCGTTGGCGACCCCTTGTGATTTATTTCTCTATTGCTTAAATGGCTGAATTGTATTGAGAAACGGAGCTGATGCGGATCAGACAAATATCCAGCATCTGCATAGCCAACCAATCTTAGGTCCTTATTCTTCGGGAAATATAGACCGAGATCTTGGGTGCCATTCAGATATCTAAGTATTGTCTTAACGCCTACCCAATGCCTTTTGGTCGGGTTTGTACTATGACGAGCTAACAAATTAACTGCAAATGCAATATCAGGCCTGATGCAATTTGCAAGATACATTAGTGCTCCAATAGCACTCAAATATGGAACTTCAGGTCCTAATGTCTTCTCATCATCACTTTTCGGTCTAAATGGGTCTTTGTCCTACTCAAGTGATCTGACAACCATCGGGGTTTTCACGGGATGAGCCTTTGACATATTAAATCTTTCTAAAACCTTTTTCGCATAGGTAGATTGATGTACAAAAATTCCTCCAGGGAGATGCTCGATCTGCAGGCCTAAGTAAAACTTGGTTCTACCCAAGTCTTTCATTTCAAACTCCGCCTTAAGGTAGGTGCTTACCTCCTCAATATCATCTTCACAGCCGATGATATTTAAGTCATCAACATAGACTGAGATTATACAAAAACTCTTCTGGGACTTTCTAATAAATACACAACGTGAATCAGTATCATTAACATATCCCTTCTTCAGGAAGAATTCATTTAGCCGATTGTACCACATCCGGCCAGACTGTTTAAGCCCATATAGTACCCTCTGCAACTTGACACTATACATATTGCGATTTGTTTTAGATTCCGGAATTTTCAGTCCATCTGGGACTTTCATATATATATATCCGAATCCAGCGACCCATAAAGATATGCGGTCACAACATCCATCATCTGCATTTTCAAGTTTAAACCTGCTACCATAGATATTAAATATCGGAACGTTATGCCACTCATAACTGGAGAATAAGTTTCATCATAATCGATGCCGGGTCTCTGCGTGAACCCTTGTGCTACAAGCCTCGCTTTGTATCTCACCACCACATTGTTCTCATCTCTCTTTCGAACAAATACCCATTTGTATTCTACATGGAATACTTTGGGGGGCATGCGGGCGACTGGCCCGAATACTTGCCTCTTAGAAAGCGAGCGCAATTCTGTCTCTATTGTTTCTTTCCATTTGACCCAATCTGAGCGCTTCCGGCACTCTACCATGGACTTTGGTTCAGGATCCTCATTAATCGCGTCCGCGATCTTAGAGACGAAATTAATGTCGACATCTGTAGTCTTTCTGTTATACAGTTCTCCAGATTCAATATAATTTATGGCAATTTCTTCAATTGAATCATTCAACTCGTCGTGATTTCCCAAATGACTCGAGCCTGGTTGTTCCGTTGTCCTTGTGCTATTATTTGTATTTGTGCGCACATTTGCACTAGGACTCTCATCTTCAGGATGTGTCACTGCTGGGACGACTGAATGGGAGCGTAATGCGTTCTCTCTAACACCTTGCTTTTGCGAGCGTCCCCGCTTAGCTCGTGCCGAGTCATCCGGATCTCTCCCCCTTTCCCTATGATTGGGGATTTGAGAAGAGTCCATGCCCTCCAGGGGTATTTCCACTCTTTCCAGTGCATTAGCCGTAGGAATATACGATTTTGACACTCCTCTTATATCAGTAAAAGCATATGGTAGATTATTTGCTAATTGTTGCAGGTTTACTATTCTTTGAACTTCAAGTTCAGTATCTTTAGTGCGTGGATCAAGTGATTGAATGCTACTGGCAGTCCAATCTATTTCCCGACATTCTTTATTATTAAGGTACAATCCTCCCCCTAATGCCGGAAAATGCTCTTCATCGAAGATGCTATCAGCGTACCGAGCTGTAAACAAATCCCTGGTTTTAGGCTCTAAATATTTGATTATGGACGGAGATTCATAACCTACATATATCCCCAACTTCCGGTGAGGTCCCATAGTTGTACGCTGGGGTGGAGATATCGGCACATATACAGCACAACCGAATTTTCACAGATGGGAAATCATTGGTTGTTGTCCACACGCTAATTGATAGGGAGAAGCAGAGTGATATGCAGATGACCTATATTGGATTAAGGCAGCAGCGTGTAGCACTGCGTGTCCCCAACAACTGGTTGGGAGTCTGCTATCTTGTAGAAGAGGTCTGGCAATTAATTTTATTCTTTTTATTAACGATTCAGCAAGCCCATTTTGTGTGTGCACATGGGGAACAGAATGCTCTACATTTATGCCCAAAGCAAGACAATAATTATTAAATGCTTTTGAGGTAAACTCTCCAGCATTATCCATTCTGATTGCTTTTATGCGGTTCTCCGGGAAACTAGCACGCAATCGAATGATTTGGGCAATAAGTTTTGCAAAAGCGTGGTTCCGCGTAGACAACAGGCATACGTGGCTCCACCGAGTAGAAGCATCTATAAGCACCATGAAGTACCTAAAAGGCCCCGACAGGGGGTGAATAGGACCACAAATGTCACCTTGGATTCTCTCTAGAAAGCCAAGAGACTCGACATTTATCTTCAAGTAAGAGGGCTTAGTGATTAATTTTCCTTTAGCACAAGACACGCATAGAAAGTCTTTAGGAATTTATGTGGTTTTAATGCCATGACCAACAGATCCATTTATGATGTTCCGCATCATCCTTAATCTAGGGTGTCCGAGTCTTTCATGCCAGATCGTAAAAGACTCAGAATTTTTAAATATAGTTGACATCGCAATATATTCTTGAGGTGGCTTAATTTTTGTGTAGTATATTTCAGAGGAGGTGCCTGGCGCTTTCTCTACCACTTTTGTCTCACATTCATCCGCCGCCGTGATGTTGAGGTATTCAACACCATTTTCACAAGCAGTTGAAATGTGGTAGCCATTACGACGAATGTCTTTGAATGTGAGGAGAGTACGTACAGCTCCCGGGTACAAGAATGCTTCGTCTATAAAGATGCTAGTATTATTAGGGAGTACGACCATGGCTCTACCGGAGCCTACAACGTGGCCATTGCGACCAACAATCGTGGTAATATTTTCAGTCTTTTTCTGCAGTGTCTAAAAATATTTTGTCTCTCGAAGTATTGAATTTGTGGCAGCGCTATCAACCAGGCAATATTCTTCTTCAAGCTCCATGGAAAATACGACTCTTGTTCTATTATTAAATAGAGTACTAATTTAATCCCTCATGCATTTAACTAATATAGCAATCAGATTAAAAATAGCAGGTAATAGAACAATAGAAAATTGATTAAAATAATGCTATCAATCAAAACTTGCATGTCGAGAGTTTTATCCTAATAAAACCATAAAGTTGCTCAACAGGAGCATTATTACACCACGATCACACATACTTTAATTATTTTGCTGAAAATAAATCACACTGACTAATAGGTAAAACAAATGACTAATGACTTATTATTTAGTCTACTCCGCGTCAAGTAGATCCTCTTCATCGAGGTCAAAATCATCATCACCAGTATAGGCATGATTGTCGGTGGCGTTACTATCAACATCCATAGCTGCTGATTCAAGCTTCTCCTTAGGCTCAGATGGCTTCGGAAGGTGTAGTCCACTTGTAGCATCAATATTTGCTTGGACGAAGTGTACCTCCGGATTTTGGCGCTTCTTCCACTCTTGATATAACTCAATCAAGTGTGGCTCGGCATTGCAAGTACGGGACCAGTGCTTCTGGGATCCACAACGGAAACAACCCGATTGTTTTCCTCCACTTGCATCAATCTTTAAGCCCTTCTGGGACCTGTCATTGCCATTGCCATTTGGCTTCTTGCCTCCGTTCGCATGCTTCTTAAATTTTCCCCCTTTTTGCGTCGGGTGACCATGAAACTTTTGGCCCTTGTTTCTGAAAGGACCCTTACCGTTGTTGTTACGGAAACTAGCATGTGCTTCAGGTTGTGCCTGTGTCCCAGTAGGGCGCATTTGGAAGTTCTTCATCAATAGTTCATTCTGAGCCTCAGCAGCAAGCAACACATTGATGAGGTCACAGTACTTCATGTACTTGTTGCGATACTGCTGCTGGAGTACCATGTTGGTGGGGTGGAAAGTCTCGAGAGTTTTTTCAATCATCTCGAGTTCTGTGACGACTTGGCCACAAAAGTGAAGCTGAGCCACGATTCGGTGAATCGCAGTATTATATGCCTCAACTGTCTTGAAGTCAATGAAGCGGAGTTGTGCCCAATCACACCTAACCTGTGGGAGAAGCACTATCTTCTACTTGCCAAAGCGTTCCTGAAGCTTCATCCACAATACCAGATGGTCTTTCACCTCCAGGTACTCCATCTTCAGGTCGGGGTGGATGTGGTGCCTTAGGAAGATGCAAGCCTTTGCCTTGTCGTGGAGTGGTGGAGCAGGAACACCGGCTGCAGACCTGGCGATCGTGGAAGTCAGTTGCATTGCCTCCAGATGGAACTCACAGTCGACTGCCCAGGTTTGATAGTTCTTGCCGTTCAGCGCAAGAACCTGGAACTCTGTCTTGTTGATCGAAGCCATTGCCTATTAATTCATGCAAATTAACTTCGGGTAAATAAGCATGAAGTTGTATATATGTATAGCCATGAATGAATTATTAACACAAAAATAAAATACACGCATATCGGATAGTGGTGATCAGCATCGCAATAAGGCCATCAGGGCTACGATGGTGACGCAAGAACTAGCCAGCAGGGCCACGACGTATGCATACAGCATGTACGCAATATAAAAAGCTAGTATGCAACTGTAGATGACACATCGTGGAGCTTGAAGAACATATGAACTAGCCATGAAAAAAAATTGGTACGAATCTACCATGCTAGTTCGGTACGCATAACCAATCTAGATTGAAAAACAAAGACAGCAAGAAGAAGGATCCCGAAGGGATCAAGAGTAGCTTACTATCGTTGATGAGTAGCGGTAGAGCGTGCTGATAACGTATTGAGAAACGGAACTGATGTGGATCCTTGATCCGGTTCCTTTCCCTACCCGCAACAGATGAGACGTGAAGAAGTTGTAGATGATCTCCCATCTCCCTTCCCAATAGCACAATAGATGAACACACGAGAGCCAATATTACGGAACTTGTATTCTCTTATTCATTATAAACAAGTACATGTTCCTTTATATAGTTTTAATTCTTCAGAAGTATATTTGGTATGAGCTCACAATTATGTCTAGGGTTATTGTTTCCCACAAATTGTATGTATTGTTTAAGCTCGTACATACACCATCTACCTACGAGTCTGACGGAGAGCCTGGCAGCCGTCGTGTGTTTCCAGGTACATGTACGTACGAGCCTGGCGGAGAGCGGAGAGCGGACGGTCGTGGTGTGCTTCCAGGTATGTGTACGTACTTTTCTTTTTCTTATTATTCCTTTTTTCCTCTTTCTTTTCTTTCCTTTCTACTATTTCTTTTTTCTGTTTCTTTCTTTTTTTCTTTATTTTATTCTAGTGTTCTTCTCATATTTTACTTTTTTATATTTTCTTTCTTTACATCATTTTTCTTTGTCTTTTCTTTTCTTCTATTTTTTATTTTTATTATTTTCTGTGTTTTTCTTATTTTTATTTTGCTTTAGATTTTTATTTTTTATTTTACTCTAATTATTTCCCTATTTTCTATTTAGTATTGTATTAATTTATTCCTTTATTATGTTATTTATTTATTTATTTCATAACATTTGTTCTTCTTTCTTTCACTTTTCTTCATCTTCTTCTTTGTTTTACCTTAACTTATTGTTTTAATTAGTAATTTTATTTTACTTTATTTTTATTTATTGTTTTCTTCTTCTTCTTTTGTTTTTTAATTTCTTTCTCTTTTTTTCTTTCATTCGTATGCACTATTTTTTTTTCCTTTTTCTTTTCTCTTTTATCTTTTCTACTATTCAGGTATGTACGTATTTTTATTTTTCCTGTTCTTTTACCATTCTTTTTGTTTCATTTTAATTTTTCTTTTTTTATTTTTATTCTATGTTTTATTTTTCCTTTTTCTTTATTATTTTTTGTTCTCTTTTATTTGATTGTATTTATGTCATTCTTTTTTATTTCATGAGATGTCAAATGGTATTTTGTGGTTTAGAAAATTAATTTGTAAGGGTAAACCACTTATTCTTTGAGTTATAAAGTGTCATACAGTTTATTAATAAAAAAATTCAGCAACTTTAAGCATGTAGATATGTGGTGAATTGGTGAAGAACGATCCTTGTGACTTTGTACGTGTGCAAGGTCGTGTGTTCAATCTCTAGTACTGCTGCTGCCAGCCCATGTGCGGACCGGCGGCTTCGGCCTCGTTTCGTGCAAGTCCATGTGCGGCTGTGAGGGGACCTGACTGGCAATTTCGGCCTCATTTCGGGAGCGGAGCGCCGGTAATTCCGGTCCATGTACGGCTGTGCGGGGACCTGACCGAGGAATTAAGCGCAGTAAGCTAAAGCGTGCGCGGGGTGTAAACGGCTGGCTAGCACCTGGTCGGCAGCTAGTCGGGAAAGGATCGCTTCCGACCAGTCTGGTAGCCCAGGAGTAGCCCATGTAGAGCAGGCCGCACCGTGCGGCTCTTTTCTTTCTTTCTTTTCTATTTCTTTTTTGTTTTCATTTTTATTACTCTTTTTTCTGTGATCTTTTTTTCTTATTTTTATATTTTTATTTTGTTTATTTGTGCATATTTAATTTTTTATTTTTCTTTTCATTTTATTATTTTACTAATTTAATTTTATTGTATTAACTTTTATTTCTTTTTCTTTTTTTGTTTGTTTTCTTTCCTTGCTTTTATTTAGTTTTTATTCTTATTCCTTTTTTGTTTTCTTATATTATTTTAATATACTTTTTTATTTTATAGAATTATTAAATTTGATTATTTATTCTATATTTTGTATTTTTACTTTTATTATTTTTATTTTCTTCTAGTTATATTTTTTTGTTTTAGAATATTAGTTTTTGTGAAATCGAATATTTTTCTCAAACTTCAATGGTTTGATTCTGTTAGTACGGAAACATTTTACATCTATAATGTAAGTGTTTACAAGTTGTAGTGGTTAGATTAATATATTGACAAGTAAATCGGTCCTGTGTTCCAACGTCTCACTATTTTTCTTGTTTCCCATGCTACGGAAGGAAGCTGAACCGAAAGTAAGAAGCGGGCCTAAAAAGGTCAAACAGGCCCCATGCTACGGAAGCCAGCCGAACTAAAAGTAAGAAACGGGCCTAAAAACGTGGAAACAGGCGTATGCCATACGCCCGATGAAGCAAACACGGGCCAGATGACGGGAAAAATTCGCGATGGGCCTGGAAGCAAACACGGGCCGCGCGACGGGAAACAATTCGCGAGTCGCGACAGGCCTGCACTCGGGGGAGGGGTGGGGGTCGACGGGTGGCTTCCTGCCACTCGGGTCGGCAGCTAATCGCTCCCAGCTAGTCGCCTGCCCCCGGAGGGCGGCGTAATCCCTGTTGCTGGCGACATGTCCCGTCGTTAAGTGGGCTATCATGATGGGTTGAAGCCTAAAAGGGATTATGGGCTGGGGTTGGCCTGTGAGCACGTGTGGGCCCACTAAAAGGTCCTAGATGGTTAGAGGGGATGAATAGCCTAATAAAAATTCTACAAATCACTAGAGCAAAATGTTAAATAACACTTAAACGAAGCTTTTTGCTCTAGCTCTACTTGAGGTGCAAAGCCACCTATCCAAAGCAATTCTAGTTAACTAAGTGCTTATCAATCAATAGCAAGAACCTAAAGCACTTAGCACAAGCTAGTGAGAACAACTACTAAAGAGGCTAACTAGCAAGCTAACTAGATAAGATAAGAGAGAGTAAATACAAGAGAGGAGGTGATTGCTATACCGATGCCTTGTGATGTATGGATGTCAATAGAAAGAACCAATCACAATAAATATCAAAGAGTAGCCGGGAGACAAGATGACAATCGATTTTTCTCCTGAGGTTCACTTGGTTGCCACCAAGCTAGTCCCCGTTGTGTCGACTCCTCAAGTGATGATTCGGTGGCTAATAGGCAATGACAAGCCTAGCCCACTAACTCGGGCGCCACAAGAATCCACCCAAATGAGAGTAACTCAATGACACGAGCAATCCACTAGAGTTACCCTTTGGCTCTCCACCGAGGTGGGTACAAGCCCTCTCACAATCACCGAAGCCGGCCGCAAACAATCACCAATTGCGCCGAAGCTTCTCCACAATCGCCAAGCCGTCTAGGTGTTGGCAAACACCAAGAATAACAAGAAAACCGCGGCGACGACGATGACCAAGTGCCACTAAAATGCAATGCAATGATCAATACACTTGGATCACTCAAACTCTCACAAATATGCAACAAGAGTGAAGAGAGTGAGTTGGGGCTATCTCAAGCAAGCACAAGTATGTGAAATGAATGGGAGGTGCAAGAGAGAGCCCTAGGAGCCAGCCATATCACTTATATAGCAATCCCAAACCAACTAGTCGTTTTGCTCCCCTTCCATGCTTTCCTGCGTCAGTCCGGACGCACTTTGCATGGGGGGTCCAGACCAACGCGCATGCGTCCGGACCCTCCTCTGTTTGAATTCTGTCGTTTGCGCTCTGCCCTGCTGCTGCCACATCGCCTCCGGCCGCACAACACAGTAGCGTCCGGACCCGCTTTACCTTGCGTCTGGATCCAGTCCAGAGAGGATCCAGAGAGCTCCGAACTCTGGACTCGCGTCCGGTGCCTTGCGTCCGGACCGCACTCAGCGTCCAGATAAATACATCCAGAGAAGTCCAGTGAGCGCCGAGCTCCGGACGCGCGACCGGAGTCAACGTCCGGACTCACTTTTGCGTCCGGACCTCCTGTCCAGAGAGCCCGAGGGCTAGGGTATGCCACCGGACGCAAGTCCATTGGTCCGGTCGGCCTTTGCCCTGCGTCCGGACCTTGCGTTCGGTGCCTCTCTGAGTGGCAAAACCGAGCCACCTCTTCTTCTCCATGCTTCCAAGTGCTAACACCTTGTGATTCATCTCTTGTTCACCTGTGTTAGCCTTTTACAATATAGTTCATGGATTTTAGTTCATGTTTGTGTCAGGTTTCTTTTAAATGGATATGCAATGCAAACCTAGTGGCATATGATAACCGCAATCGGCACGAGTTTTCCCTTCTTGATAGTACGACTATATATCCTAAAGGTGATCACACTCTCTATAGTGTCTTGATCACTAAACCAAAAATGAACCTATGATATACCTTTGCCTTGAGCCCATTTTTGTTTTTCTCTTTCTTCTTTTCCTTATTCTATGAAGCACTTGATTCACCATGATCATCCATCTAGCTCCATGTTCCAAGGTGGACGACCCTATCTTGATTATACACTTCGTTCAAGGGTTAGTCCATAGGTTTCATCAATTAACCAAAACCAAACAAGGTCTTTCACCCACAAACTCTCTTAAGCCCTCTAGGGGTTCTCCTAATGCTACAGCCAGTACAAATTTGAATGTATTTACACTCATAGCCATGGGCCCACAAATTCTATTTTTGTTAAGGGCATCCGTACTTTATGAACTACTAGTGAAAATCGCTAGCCGTCAATAAAAACAATTTATGTACTACTATTTTTTTGGACTGAAATAATAATTTCATCAACAAGAGGAGATGCTAGCACTACTATAGAAATAGATTTTTTCCAATGGTATTGTCACTGTCGATTTATTAACCGTTTCTGAATAAATCTATAACTAATTTATACTTGATTCAATGAGTATGAAATTTTTACTGTAGTTCAAGCATACAATAACTAGGTCACCATAAAAATTTCATAAAAATTGGACCATGGAATCTACAGTTATAAATTATTCAAATTAACTATATAAATGAATAGATCGAAATCTACAACAAAAAAATTATACTAAAATATATCATATTATATATTTAATGTGTATATCTACTCATATGGATTATAGTAAAATTTATTTTCCATTTTATGATTTTTTATGATTTACTATGATTTTTTAAAGATTCAGTCGAAATAAATAGAAAATAAAAAGACAAAACGATCTTCAAAACCGCTTATAACCGGGCCAGGGAGTTAAAATGCACGGTTTCGATAATTGAGGGAAGTGGTTTGCCTGATTTTAAAGTTCAAGAGGAAAAACAGAGTTTCACAAAAGTTAAGGGAGGAAAAGTGAACTTTTACCTTCAAAAATATTAACCGTATCATATGTACAACTCTCGCATAAAAGTGTTGGGATAAAGTGTTGTGGCCCATTTGCCATCCAAGGGTGGCGATAGAGGGGGCAGTGGGTTCATATGTACAGCTCGCCTAAGGTGTCTGCGGCCGATTTGTTGCAAAGGGCGGCGACATACGGCGTGGTACTGCGGTTTAAGGTTGCTGCTTAAACGAACAAAGTTGTTGGCTTATAATTTCCATGACTAATAAGTCCGTTGATGTTTTTTTTATAAAAAATATTATATCATATTTGATAAACTAGGCTAATAAATTTAAATGAAAAGTGCAAGACCTCATATTAGTTTATCATACTTTTAGATAATAGAAAGAAATATACAACTTCATCTTCCAACAAAAGGAGTCGTACTAATCTTATTACATCTCAAAACATAATACACTCGAAAGGAGTTTATGACATATATAACTAAAAAACTCGATTTTAGAAACTAAAGGCCATCCAAAATGACCCAAAAAGTCGCATTGCCGCATTCTACATTTTACGCCATGTCTCCATAATGATTGATTGCTGCATCTCATAACGTTGTAATTAGACTCAAGAATCGGTACTGGTACGTCCCCCGAAAAGACTGCAAGAGAGATTTCTATCTATACTCGTAAAAAAACACCTCATCTCTTGTGAGCTAGAATGACCAATAAAAAAGCCATTGTGTATTGCCACTTACTCTCTGTCCCTAGATATATGTTAATTTTGCTTTCCAAAAAACAACTTTGATTAAATATATATTAAAAATATTAATATTTATGATATATAATTAGTATCATTGATAGTTATTTAAATATAGTTTTTTTAATAAATTAGTTTGCGGATATAAATGTTACATGTATTTTAATTATACCAATCGAGTTAGACTTATCGGTATGTAAATCATGACGACAATCATTTAGTGACGGAGGGAGTATAGCATAACAGGGACTCCATAAATTAAGTATGTGAATGTGAATTAATTAGCATATGTTTTTTATATAAAGGAGGAATTTATTACACTCTCCCATGTCATCACAGTCAGTATATATCAGTCAGAATTAAGTCTGCAGAGTGGCAGCTGTACGTGTTTCTTCTATCCTGCAGGTTCAGGCATATGGCAACGCCACAGCCGCAAACGAGTAACAGGCCAAAGATATTTTGGTCGTGCTCCTCTTGTAAGCACACCCTACCCAGCCCAAGTTGCTGTGGTTCATCTGAAAAAAAAATATTTGGTCGCCACTGGCCTAGAAGGTGGAGGCAAGAACGGAGACCAGCTGGTATTCTTTCACGGTTTCTTGTGCGCTAGGCCACAACCGCGAGTCCGCGATGCAGCACACAGTTTGAGCTACCTCTCTAGGTTCTAGCTAGCTGTATACGTACAGGTCCATTGCTACTAGGCGGTTAAGCAACAAGTAAAAACAAATTAAATAAGAGTAAAACTATGAGAAATTTACACTACTAAATTAATAAGATAATATTTAGGGACATCTAAAATCGAATTTCAGATCAGGTTTTATAGCACATCTAAAATAAGTATTATATTGTATAATGACACATCCATAAATCACACCTAAAATACATTTCCATGGGCGAACAAACTTAGGATTTAAACCGTAGCCTCAAGCCTTATGTAAGCGCTTTTTACAATGACCATGCTACATAGTCATTTGTGACTAGATTAATTAGAGATGTTCTTAAACCTACATAGATAAAGATCTTTAGAAATCACTTTTCAAAGTATTAGTAGTTTAGGGCAGTTTCAGTGATGAGTTTTATAATGTTGTTCTTAAAAATTTCATGTCATATAGAATGTAATGAAACCTAGGTCAAACACCAATTCTCATTATCAGAGAGTTTGCATTCTATAGTCTTATAAACATTCAATTTCATAACATGCAGAGAGTTGGTAATCATGTGAAGAGAGTTTAATCTCATCAAACCCATTTCTTCTCTTTAATTTCTTCATAAAAATGTTGCAACATCATCCAAAACCTTTATATGACATCTTATTAAGTGCTCTCACCCTAGAGGATGCTGTCACGGATCCGCAGGGGAACTCGGACGGAATAACTAGAACAGAGGCGAGAATGGGGATAGCATAGAGTTTAGGATAGAATAGCAAGAGCAGAATACGGTTCTGCAGTTCAGAACAAGAGTTCAGAATAATCTTTCATGATCCCTTCTAACGATTACAAGGCGTTTATATATACGCCTGAACACCCAACCCCTTCCGCAAGACACACACAAAGACCATCACCGTTTTAACACTTCACTCGCTGTAGGCTTGGACAGACGACATCAATGACGAACCGTTGCCGGACGCTCTACAGTAGACTCCATCAGTTATTCAGCTACTTAGCGCCTCTGATGGATGGACGCTTCTTGATCCTGACATTACCTCCTCCTCGAAAGGCAACTTGTCCCCAAGCTGTGCTAGATGGAAAACGCCGGCGCAGGTCCGTAGCCTCTTCCCAGGTAGACAAGGTTGATGGTAGGCCATCCCATTGGACCAGTATTTGATTCAGAGTAGTAGCCCCCATGCGCACCATCCGAGAGTCTAGAAATTGCAATGGCTGAACCGCCGCATGAGGATCCAATGGAATATCGGTGATATCATCTAGGGAAACAGAGAGCGGAACATGCTTCTTTAGCTGGGACACATGAACCACTGGGTGAATCTTACACTCTGGAGGTAATTGGAGATGATATGCCACCAAGCCAATCTGAGCCAATACCCGAAAGGGTCCATAAAACCGAAAGCTCAACTTTCTGTTGCTGTGTGGGGCCACTGAGGATTGGATGTAAGGTTGTAACTTGAGAGAAACCAAATCATCGACTGCAAATTCCTTCTCAGATCGTTTCAGGTCGGCAAAGTGCTTCATACGCCCTTGAGCCCGTTGCAAGTTAAACTGAATGACGTCCTAGAGTAGATTACGCTTCAGCAACCATTGATCCAAGTCAGAGGTGTGGAGATGAGCATCATTAGAAATCCCAAAGTGTCGTGGCATATGACCATATAATACTTCGAATGGGGAGCGACCCAATGCAGAGTGGTAAGATGTGTTATACCAATATTCAGCCAATGGCAACCACTTCGCCCATTGTCGTGGACACGAATGGACAGTGCAGCGCAGTAAGCCTTCGAGGCACTAATTCAGTCTTTCGGTCTGGCCATCCGTTTGAGGATGGTAAGAGGAGCTCATGAGTAACTGTGTGTCCGAGAGCTTGAACAGTTCTTGCCATACCGCACTAGTAAAGATCTTATCTCGATCTGAAATGATACTGTCAGGCAACCCGTGAAGTTTATGCACATTATCCATAAAGGATTAGGCAACTTGCACGACAGTAAAAGGATGGGACAACGTAATGAAATGAGCATATTTGGTAAATTTGTCAATAATGACCATGATGGTGTCAAACCGCGAGGACTTAGACAAACCTTCCACAAAGTCCATGGAGATAGTCGACCAAGCTTGCAGAGGCACAAGTAAGGGTCGCAAGAGACCAGCTGGCTTGGTATGCTCAACCTTAGCTTGTTGACAGATAGAGCAAGACTGGATGAACTTCTAAATGTAGAGCAAGACTGGATGAACTTCTGAATGTCAGACTTCATTCCCGACCAACAGAACAACTATCGGATGCGATAGTATGTAGCTTGAAAACCATAATGGCCTCCTATCCCACTGCAATGGACAGCTTGAATGACATGTTGATGGGCAACAGAATTGGAACCCAACCACACTTTGCCCTTGTGCCGAATAAGGCCATCTTTCAGTGAGTAGGAGTGTTCAGGAGACTGGGTGTCTCATAACTCTTGTAACAATTTGACTGCCTCAGGATCATCCTCATAACCCTCCTTGACCCTGGATACCCACTCTGGGTTGGAAACAGCAATAGCCTGGACATGGTCAAAGGTAGAGCAGCGAGACAAAGCATTTGCTGCTTGTTTACTAGTACCTTGCTTGTACTATATTCGAAATTGGAGATCCATAAAGTTTCAGTAGTGCCTTTTGTTGAATCTTAGTATTCAGTCTTTGCTCAGTTAAATGCAACAGACTTTTATGGTCAGTTCTGATGATGAATTCTTGATGTTGGAGATATGGTCTCCACTTATCCACAGCCAAAATGATAGCTAGGCACTCTTTCTCATAAGTGGATAAGGCTTGATTCTTAGCACACACAGCTTTGCTTAATTAGGCAATAGGATGGCCCTCCTGCATCAAAACAGCTCCAAAACCAATATCACTTGCATCAGTTTCCAACACAAACTGCTTTTGAAAATCAGGGATAGCCAGAACTGGTGCTTGTACCAAGGCTGCCTTAAGTAAGATAAAAGCTTCCTCAGTCACAGAGGTCCAAACAAATGGAGTAGATTTCTTAAGCAAATCAGATAGAGGTCTGCTGAGAAGTCCATAGCCTTTTATGAATTTCCAGTAGTAACCAGTAAGACCGAGGAATCCCCTGAGCTCCTTAAGGTTCTTAGCCCGGGGCCATGCTTGAACTGCACAGATCTTGGATGACTCAGTGGCAACTCCCTGTCCTGAGATGCAATGGCCCAAATACTCCACCTCACACTGGAGGAAAAAACATTTAGACCTCTTCAGATAAAACTTGTTATCCCTGATAACCTGAAAAACTTGCTGTAACAACAACAAATTCTCTTCCATAGTGGTCGAATAAACCAGGATGCCATCCATAAAGATCAGAATGTCTTTTCTTAAGAGATGGGCAAACAGCTGATTCATTATTCCCTGCTGGAGCATTAGTGAGACCAAAAGCCATGACCAAAAACTCATACAGCCCACTATGAGTCTTGAATGTTGTCTTGTGAGTATCAGCTAGGTGAACACACAATTGATGATATCCAGCCCGAAAGTCAAGCTTAGAGAACCATTGAGCACCTGCTAACTCATCAATTAATTCATCCACAATAGGCATGGGGTGCTTATTCTTTATGGTCTGAGCATTCAAGTGTCTATAGTCGACACAAAACCTCCAAGTACCATCCTTCTTCTTGACTAAGAGGACTGGAGAAGCATAAGGGCTTTCACTTGGCCTGATGATTCAATTCTGGAGCATCTCAGCTAACTGCCTCTCAATTTCATCTTTTTGAGCTGGTGAATGTCTGTAAGCTCTAACATTGACTGGTTGAGCACCAGGCAGAAGAGGGATTCTGTGATCACAAGATCTTGGTGGTGGCAAGGTAGTAGGAGTCTGAAAGATGTCAGACAACTGCTCGAGAAGATCATCCACTAATGGTACAGTGGATCTAATAGGATCCTCATTAGTATGAGCCACAGAGCAAATGGTGTCTGACTGACCATCCATCAGCTTCAACTGGACATAGTGTGCGATAGCTTGTTGCCTTAGAAGGCCCTTAAGGGACTTAGTGGATACAGGAGGACACTGCATGAGATCTGGGGACAATCCCTGCAAGGTGATCCTCTATCCATTCAGAGTAACCTGCATAATCTTCTTACCCCAGTGAACCCACATGGGGTTGTGTTCCTCCAACCAATCAACTCCAACTATCATGTTAAAACATTTTAGTGGAAGTATGCCGACTGATGAATGGAAGCTGTTCCCTTGAGCAGACCACTACAGATTTGAAATCTTTTGAGCACAAGTCATGGGACCCCCATCTGCTGCCATCAGATGGACATGAGTGCAAGGCTCAATAGCAAAATGTAGTTGTTCAACCAACCTGTCACTGATAAAAGAGCCTATACTGCCAGAATCAACAAGAACCAGTACTGTCAGTTTACCAATGTTGCCACAAATTCTCATTGTCCTCCTTCGGACCAACTCTGCAGGCCCTTCTGGAGATACTGCAACTATAATATCCTCTTCTTCCTCCATCGGGTTGTCCTCATCAGACTCATCCACCAGATCTAAGGCATCCAAAATCTCTTCAAGAACATGAATTGGAATCTAGGGAGGGCACATATGATTGTGTCCCCATTTAGATCCACATTTGAAACAAAGCCCATTCTTCCTTCATAAGTCCCTCAGTGACGCCAACTTATCATCACTGTCCTTGACAGAATTTTCACCTTTGCTTTTATCAAGATCCAGTAATTTACCTCGATCAGGATGTGGTTTGAAATTGACCTTGGACAGACCACTCCACTTGGGTTTGCCATGGCCCAACTCATCCTCCTGCAACAATGCCAGGGCACTCGCTGTATCGACATCCTTGGGCGGATGCAAGGTGATACCCGAACAAATCTCTTCCTTAGTCCGGCTACAAATCGGGTGATGAAATATGTATCATCATAATTGCTATTGTATAGCAGAATTCCCTGAGCCAACTTCTTAAACTCAGTATGGTAGTCATCCACTGAACCAACCTGCTTGAGACTGTCAAATCTTTTAAGAAGTAACTACAACTGATTCTTGTCAAAACGATTCATAACCAACTCACAGAGATGTTCCCATTCAACCACCCGTCCTTTGCGTTGGACTGTCTGAAACCACGCTTTGGCCACGCCCAGAAAATTTAGAGGCACAAATCGAGTCTTCAGTGTCGCATGCACTGCATAGACCTCGAATAACATCTCACACTCGTCCCGCCACAAACGAGGAAAATCGCCATCAAATTTTGGGAACTCTAATTTGGGAAATGGTGGGGATCGAAAAACAGTATGCGTGCTATCGCCTAGCAACTGGTGATCAACAAGATTCGAGGTAGGCAACATACCCTGTCCGAAGTCCTGCAGTCGGGGTCCGAGGATCCCGCCGCAGCGCTCGCCGTGGCCCTTGGCCAGCTCCCGGTCCATCGCAGGAGAGCATGATGACGTTGCAGGAGCCGCGTTGAGGTCTACGGTCCTCAACGCTGGTCGAGGTGGAGCTTGAGACTTCCCCGGATCTGCGGTCAGCCGCGCTGAAAGGTCCTTGTGTGATTTTGGTAATTGAGTGACAACTTAGGTGAACTAATATGTGTTTAAGTGATATATACACAGGAGATTAGTTCACATGTGATTGTGTGATGAAGGAGCTTATTGCACATGAGACATGACATGGAGTCATGTGATCAAGGTGGAGAAGATCAAGATGAGGCTTGGCTTGATGGAACAGTTGCAAGTGTGAAGGGCAAGCGTGTGATGCTTGGCGTCGATGGACCAAGGCAACGGTGAAGAGCAAGTGAGGTCAAGGTCGATGAACCAATACGGTCATGTGATGATATGAAGTGGATCATATCATTTGACAAATGGTTGGTGCATGTGTTGCATCAACATTGGAGAAGGAGATAGAATGGAATGCGCAAGGCAAAGGTATAACCTATAGGGCATTTCATTTCACCGGTCATAGGTGTGTAGAGAAGTATATGACCGGGTTTAGGATAGATAGCCGTACTATCAAGAGGAGCAAACTTGTTTGCATATCGGTTATCTAGTGCCACCGTGAGCGATCTAACTTTGCGATGTATTAGGATCAAGTGGCACGGTAAGAGCAAGTGAAAATGCTTTGAAAATAATTGTGAAAATGCTAACACGCATGTATAAGGAGGTGAACACATTTTTGTTAGCACATGAGAAGCAAAGGAAAAGTGGCAGCTCGGTTTGGCTGAGGAAACAGCTCCGGACGCAAGGTCCGGACGCAAGGTCCGGACGCAAGGGTGCTGCTGGTCCGGACCATCGCAGATGAGTCCGAAAGCTAACCCTAGCATGCTTGTTCTGACTCAGGAGATCCGAACGCTGTTGCTGGTCCGGACAGTGAACTCCGGACGCAGTGTCCAGAGGTTGGAGCTCTCTGTAACCGCTCGGAGTGAAGGTCCGGACGATGTATGCGGTCCGGACGCAAGGATCCGGACGCAGTCCGGACTGGTTGAGCTCTCGGGTAGCTCTCTATGTCGCATCTAGACGCACATGTGTTCGTCCGGTGCGGCACTGTTGCACGCGTCCGGAGGCACGTGGCAGCGCGAGGCGAGCGCGCCAACGGCTAGATTCAAACGGGAAGAAGGACCGGACGCAGGCTGCATGGTCCGGACCCACACTGTTGAATGCGTCCGGACCCTCTGCAGGAAGCGTGTGAAGGGAGAAAAACGGCTAGTTCGTTTGGTTGGCTATTTATAGCCCTTGGCCGGCCCTTGGGGCTGGTCGAGCACCTTGGGCATTTGTTGCCTCTAGTGTGCTTGGTTTGGGAGCCCTCTAACTCACTCATACTTTGATAGTGTTCATCCGAATGAGTGAGAGAGCGATTTCTAGTGCGTTGCTTTGAGAGATTGCATCGTGTGGCACTAGGTGATCGTGTTGCAAGCCAGTGGTGCTTGTTACTCTTGGAGGTTGCCACCTCCTAGACGGCTTGGTGATCGTGGCTCCGTCGAAGCACACAAGAAGCTTGTGCGTGGCTCCGGAGAAGGCTTTGTGAGGGGTATTGTGCTCGAAGAGCAACTCTAGTTGAGCGTGTCATTGAGCTACCCTCACTTGTGGGTGGATTCTTGCGGCGCCCGAGTTAGTGGGCTAGGCTTGTGAACGCCTATTAGCCGCCGAATCACCAAGTGTGTCATCGACACAACGGGGACTAGCTTGGTGGCGACCAAGTGAACCTCGGGAGAAAAATCACCGTGTCAACCTTGTACATCTTCTCGGTGGTTTGCATTCTCCAAATCACTACCTTGTATTTACTTATTCATACTTGTGCTAGTGATTAGTTGTTGCTCTTGTAACTAGTTTAGCTTGTGTAGCTTGCCTACTTATCTTCTAGCTTGTGTAGCATAGAAGTAGCTCTTGAGTGGCTAATTGGCTTGTGTAGCCTTGTTAGTCACATTGCTTAGTTTGTGTAGCTAAGTAAGTTGAGCTCTCTAGTTGACTTGTGTAGTCTTGCTAGAGAGCATTTCTAGTGAGCTTAGGTGTTTTGTGCTTTGCTTACTAGTATGTGTAGGATCTCTCGGTGTGCTTAGAGTACTAGTTGCTTAGGTTTGTGTGACCTTGCAACCTAGACATGTTTAGATGAGCTTCCTAGCTTGGCACCTTAGTTAGCATAATAGACATACTTTGCTAGGTGCTAGAGAAATAGTTAGAGGGGTGTAGTCTTGGCTAGACCGATAGTTTTAATTCCGCAATAGTTTTGGTTAGCCGTGACGGTTAAGTTTTAGAAAAGACTATTCACCCCCCTCTAGTCCGCCATCTTGACCCTACACGCGCCTCCAGCGAATCCACGCGAGGAGCCGGGAGATCCATGCGCTTGGTCACCTCGTCGACCGACGTAGCCGTTCCACGCGCCCGATCGCGCAACTCGTCGAGCGTCGTATCCGCAGTCGCTTGCCAGGCTCCGATGCCGTCCAGAGAGTCCATGGTGCCTCTCATAATCGTTTGGAACCCAGCAAATTGCTTCATCATGAGTTCAAATTGAGTCGATAGCTCATCCAGAGTCTTCGTCATCTCCTACTGATGCTTGGTTGGCCCACGTTTCGGCGCGAGATCGCCGATCTGATATCAAATGTCACGGATCCACGGGGGAACTCGGACGGAATAACTAGAACAGAGGCGAGAATGGGGATAGCATAGAGTTTAGGATAGAATAGAAGAGCAAATATGGTTCTGCAGTTCAGAACAAGAGTTCAGAATAATCTTTCATGATCCCTTCTAACGATTACAAGGCGTTTATATATACGCCTGAACACTCAACCCCTTCCGCAAGACACACACAAAGACCATCACCGTTTCAACACTTCATTCGCTGTAGGCTTTGACAGAAGATGTCAATGACGAACCGTTGCCGGATGCTCTAGACTCCGTCAGTTATTCAGCTACTTAGCGCCTCTGATGGACGGACGCTTCTTGATCCTGACAGATGCTTCCTCTTTCTCTGTGTCAAATGTTTTGGACCAGATTAGTTTGGAGTTTTGGACGCCAGTAACTTTTCACGTCACCATTACTAACTATAATGTTCCCACGTACGTCGGTCGACATGTTAAACCACGGCAATTCTAGCTACGGAAATCCTCCGTGTCTAGTGTCTTGGAGATATGTCCAGCCTGCCTGGCTGTGCTGTGCGGCAGCAGAAGAATCTGGCCAACATGTAGATGTCTCTGCACTCAGCAGCTCCCCGGCGCCGCAGCCCACCGGATCGCGGACAGAGACGAAGACGTCTGCATGCACGCTGGAGCCCAGCAACTCAACTCCCGGACAAAACGCCCCCCGCCACCGCCAGCTGCCGCCGCTCTGCAGCTCATCTGGTGACGGCTAAGCGGCAGCGGCTGGGCTCTCGACCTCCCGCCGACATGCGGTCCCCACATCACCTCTTCCACTCCTCCTCCCACCCGATTGTATATTTATTATTTATATATTTATTATATATAACCACTCCCCCTGTATGACCACACCATTTTCGTTCCCAACCATCACCGTCTTGCTCATCATCCTCGTCCTCATCTCCCTCCCCTCCCCTGCTCTGCTCTTGTTACATTCTTCAATTCCCCGTGCGCCTAGCTGGTGGTGGTTGTGTTGGCCTCCCTCCCTCCCTCCGTCCGTCCGATCCAACGAGAAATTAAGGCAACAAACAATGGCCAAGGGCGGGCTGAGCAAGCTCCGGTGCATGATCAAGAGGTGGCACTCGTCGAGCCGCATCGTCTCGCGCGCCCCGTCGCCATCGTCGCCTCACGACGACGACGACGCCATCTCCGGCGACGCGCGCGGGCGCGGGCGCGGCGCGTCGTTCCACGGCGCCGACGAGGTGCCCAAGGGCCTGCACCCGGTCTACGTCGGCAAGTCGCGCCGCCGGTACCTCGTCGCCGAGGAGCTCGTGGGCCAACCGCTGTTCCAGACCCTCGTCCACCGCAGCGGCGGCGGCGGCGGCGCCACCGGGGGAGCGGCAGCAGGTACTGTGGTCGGCTGCGAGGTCGTGCTGTTCGAGCACCTGCTGTGGATGCTGGAGAACGCCGACCCGCAGCCGGAGTCCCTCGACGAGCTCGTCGACTACTACGCTTGCTGACTGCTGAGAAGTGAGAACCCCCGCGCCCGGCCAGCCCGGCACGGCCGCCGGAGTTGGAATTTTCTCGAAGCCGCGGCCAGCGGCGGTAAATCATCATCCTGCAATTCCGATGTCTTAGAGTAGAGGAACCATTGTTGCAGCTCATGAACGCTGCTCTGTTGGCTCCGCTGATTTGATTCGATTGCCATTAGTTGCTAGTAATAGTTTTGTTTTATGAATTTATTTCTTTTCGTCACTTAATTAATAATAATGACATCTCTCTGTAGTCTAGACGTTTGCTTCTATGTACGTTGAGATGCAGAAATTATTCTCCCAATACAACTCTTCGACGATGTGCGTTGTCTTCTACTGGCATTCTTGTTTTTATCCGGTAAAAATAATTGTGGTTTCCATTTTTCACTCCTATATGCAGCGATGTATAGAAAGCCAAACAGATTGGGCCTCTAGAACACCAAACAAAATTAATCATCTCCAAAAAAATTCTGCCACAGGATGACAGGAATACTAATAATGTCATGTTTGGTAGATCAGCTTGTGAAGAGTGTGTACACGAAACCGATTTATCTCTTATCTTTCCACCTATCACTTAGCTAGCTAGCGGGAGCAGGTGAAGCTAAAAAATTAGTTTCTTCGTTCTACTTTCATTGGCTTTATGGAAGAAGGAGAGAAGAGTAAAAATAGCTCTTTGTGAAGAGTGTATAAATAATGAATACGTTAGAGAAGGTAGAGCCGATAGAAGCTACCAAATGAGACCTAACACTATTAAAGAGAGGATTAATCGTCACATACGAACGTCGTAAGATGGTCGTCTCTGTTAATGCTATTTATGAAGACATGTTAGAAAACACCAAAAAAAAACTAGAAACTTAGTGCATATGACCTTCTACCTATTTGGCTACACTAAATAAACTAAAATGAAAAAAGCTTCAACCATAAAGTTAAATATTGTCAAGAACTACAACTCTGGTACAGATATATCATCATCTGAGATTGTTAGAAATTTTTGAATATCAAAATATGTGAATTCAAATTCAATATTTAAGACACCGGAAAACTTCAAAGAAAAAACTTACCAAATAACAAACATATAGACACTATAGCTTTGATATTAACTATGCGAACTTCAAGGTCGTTTAAAATTCTAAATTTTGAATTTCAAAATCTATAAGCTTAGAACACATGTTTGGGACTCTAAACTACTTCAAATAAAAAACTTTTCAACTACAAAGTTATAGATTATATTAAGAACTACAACTTTGATATGTACCATGTTAACATCTGAGGTTGTTTTACATCAATTCTTTTGCACTTAAAGCAATATTTTTGGACGGTAAATAGTTTCAAATCAAATAATTAATGCTTTTATACTAACCTAATCAAACTCATGAAAGTTTGGCCGGAATGAATACCATAATGACATTTATTTAGAGATTGAGGGAGCATTTGCTGAAGGCATTGCCAAGAATTGGATGAATAGCTCTCTAGGATGAAGTTATGGTTTCACTATATTTACCAGTGTGATCATAAAAACAGTGACACATATGCGTGTCATTTTGTTCCTGGGGGCGTTGTTTTTAGAGGACCTTTCCCACTGTCTATTTGTTTCTATGGTACTGCATGAAACCAAAGATTATAGATACTGTGTGTTGTAACTCATTGTGAGCAAGTTCTACCATAACGAATTTAACTAGCTGGGCTATGTTAAATTTATGATTTACTCCGTATTTACAATAAGACACAACATATATTATCATACTTGATGAGCTTGAAATGAGCCTTACATCAGGAGCAAATGGTGAGCTTGAAATGAACCTGACATCAGGAACAAACTGCCTGTGGTATTACAAAATCAATACACGTTACTGTCAGGCCAGGGTTTTGCTGATTTTTTTTTCCTCGAAAGGAACTGCACGTCAATATATTAAGAAGAAGAAACAAAGAGGAAAGAACCCAAAAAAACAAAACAAAATGTTACAGGGATCAAGAGACTGGGTTTTTGCTGATTCGCTCAAGACTTTGGAGTTTTGGACCCCAACCCCTCAGCTGTCACCATCTAATCCATGCTTAATAACCAGTTTTAAACTAAATGGTGCGCAGAGATAAGGCTGGACGAAAAACTCGAAACTCGCTAACTTGCTCGACTCGCTCGTTAATGACTCGGCTCGAGCTCGACTCGTTTTATAATGAGCCAGCTCGTTTGATAATGAGCCAGCTCGTTTTATAACGAGCCAGCTTGAGCCAGCTCGTGAGCTGCTCGTTAGCTCGAACGAGCCAGATAATTTGCCAGGTCAAATGAGCAGCATATTGAAATCGGCCTAGGTCAACCCAATTAGCACAAACCCCAGAAAAATATAGAAGTCCTCTTGACTCCCACTCCCACCCGGCCACTCCTACATCTGCGGTGCGCAGCAGATAGAGCAGTCAACGAGTCTTGTTTTTATAATTTCTCTAAAATATGTTTTTATGATTTGACTCGCGAGCCTAACGAGCTAGCTCGAGTTTCTTAACGAGCCGAGCCGAGCTGTTCTTTTAGCTCGTTTGCATAACGAGCCGAGTCGAGCTAGAATGCTAACGAGCCGAGCTATAACGATATCCAGGCCTACGCAGAGATCTGATTAAAGACATGAAACACGACATGGGGCGTGTACTCTGCTAAGCTTGATTTGTCGCCGATTCCATCTACTGCTCAGAGTACAGCCCTAAGCGTTTTCTAATCACCGATATGAGATCAAGATTAAAATTTTAATATATATATATATATATATATATATATATATATATATAAATTAACATGGTATTGCAGTGTTTTATTTATCGAGTACAGTACAGTTTCATTTTTAAAAGCTGAGTGAAGTTGAGGCAATAGTTTGGTGTCCGATCGGTTCTCCCATGATTGCAACGTACGTTCATGCGTGTCTTTCATGGGAATTGCAAGCCACAAATTAAAGCCCTATACTAGTTGACAAACATGACCTAGTATTTCAAACTGACAAAGTTTATCTCTTTATTAATTAACCACCATTCCAAACCATATATAACCTTAGATTAGTGTGGACCTCAAGTACAAATTAAGTTTAAAATTCGGGTTGGAGGTTAGACAGAGAAGAATCTAAAAGCGGATGCCTTGTAAATCATTGGACAGGGAGGAGAAGGATGTACAAGAAGTATGGAAGATGGGCACGCAGTAAGGCAGATGGAGTGCTTTGTTGCTTCCTTTGGCCGATCTTGTGGCTGGCTCCCTTGACTCTTGTAAGGAAAATTAGAGTAGGAGAGACGACATCAAATGATTAGTAGTGGTTGCCCTGATGATTAAAGTAGACTAATGATGCGTGCATTCGAGTAAGGTGCTCTGTGCCATGCATCTCTCTCTATTTTATATGCAATGCACCTGCACTTGACAGTTGACACACACACACACACACACCTCTGAATTGTACCCGTGGTGTTGCACTTGTCATTGCGAAAATAATTAAATAAAAATAAAATATATGAAATCTACTTTGGACTTTAGAGTTTGTTTAAGTTAAACTAGGTTCAGATGTTAGATGAGAGGAGGCAACTACTACCTTATACATGCAAGTCTAAATAAGGGACAGATACATATGGAGGCAAAAGAGAAGCACTAACTATCCATCAATATATGCCTACTAAATTGTGTGTTCAAATGTACTACTAATATTAGTTCCATTATTAGAAGGGCCAAAATTAACCAGGATCGAGATTGACACGAAGTGCGACACGAAAATCTAAGTACCTTAATTGGTGCAATCTAGCTCCGACGCAGACGGACTAACGACGTTGGACAGACTTATATCTGCATCGCTGTTTATAATTGCGACTGTACATAATTTTCAGAAAGTGACTGTGCCTGCCTGTTTCAGCTCAGCTCAGCACAGCTTATAGCTGTAGCGATATCCGAACACTGCAGAGAAATCTCGGTGAGACGTGTGACACATGAAGTGCACCATACGGGGCTCTGGAACAGTGTGGCTTTGGTTTGTAATCTCCCTAGCTAATTAAAAAAACATTTCCTGAAATCACTCACTGTTTCACGTGGAGGATCATGGAAATGTCACGTCAGAGCATGCTGCATGATGGTTCCAATCAGTGTCAAGACTACTCGGGAGCCCAACTAGGCAACTAGCCTGCTGTTCCTATACATACATGTACTGCCTGACGATGAGAGCACACCTTAAAACTGCAGGAATTTAATTTGTAAGTTTTTTATCGTGTGAAATTTCTGTATGGGTCCTAACAGAAATACAGAATCAATTACTTGGTCTGTTATAAAAAATACTTAATTCTACAACAAATCAGTAGCTTGGAGACAATCCGCCGACGCCACAAGAGGGCTTATATCTCCAAACGATTCCCACGATCACCCGACACCGATCTACGCTAGCTACAGAACAAGGCAGAGCGTATCAGTATCAAATCCTCTAGCTCCGGCGGACGATTAACCTAACACATTTCATTACTCCGAACCAATCGACATAAGTATCAGGTATCTTCGCCGAAATCTAAATTAACAAGACCATGGGAATGACTTCGCCGGGGATGTGGACACTCACCACCCAACCTCTCAAGCACATGTCTGTCAGTGTCAGTCTTCTAATTTTGTTTGATTGATTGATCAATCAGAGATGAATGGAATTTCTCCCGCACTATCTTTAATTTGGATTTTTTGATGACCTAGATAGCTAGGAACTCTCTTCTTCTTTGGTCGGTACATGCTGCTAGCCTGCTATATAGTATTATATAATAATACAGTACATAAGTATTCAGGAAGAAGAATGATGTAAATAATGGATGTCACGTTTATATTATTTTGTATATTAATTGTGTAGAGTTCTGTGTGCATCACTGATAGCCGCCCAGAGTTCAAATGATGGATGGTGCTATGTTGCAGGCATGTTGTCATATCAAGGTTTCCCAGCAATTAATTCCTTTTGTTGTTCTGATCAACATCTCAACTACTACTATTCTAGTGGTTGGAGTGTAGTAGGACAACATTTTGCAAACACTTTCTTTCTTATGATTTATTTAGAGTGTGTGTTCTATTGCAAAGAAAGAAGTTGTGAGCAATTTGGTGCAGATCCTTTTATATATATTCCAATACGGTGATACTCTTATGGTTTAATCTTTTACTAATTAAGTGTGAAATCTATAAAGGATTGTTTGGATCCTTTCATTTGGTGAAATTGGAATGTAGTTAATTAATTATGTCATTTGGCTTGGATTGTGACATTCCACCACTTTCCAAAGTTTACATATAAGTCTACCTCAAATTCATAGGATGGGAGATAGAATTTGATTGTATAAATCACCACGTTATGATTCTACTTTGTAACTTATATAGCACACTCTTCAACTCACTCCCCTACGATAGAAATACAACACATAACTATTTTTCTCGTATAGCCAACAATAATATACAAATATAATTCATATACAACCATATTAGATTAATTAATATGTGTCTAAATTATAATTATTAAAATAAATTTAATTCCAAGGATCCAAACGTGCCCTAAAAGATTTTAACATTATCACCTCAGTAGAGTTAAATTGGAACTAAGAGGCTATTTTGTTGTCGGCCTTAACTCGCCAGGCCTTAGCTTCCGCGGCCACACAAAAACGTACTAGGCAGTTGTTTAGCTTTTTTTTTGTGATGGATCCTTGGAATTAAATTCATACGAGGCTATATATGTATTTGTGATGGATTTATGGGTGCTATATATATATATGATGGATGTGATTACTTGTATGTAATTTGAATGGTGGATGTGATATATATATATATATATATATATATATATATATATGTCTATTATGTCTTCGTATTGTTGAAAGAAAAAAAAACAAAAAAAATATTTTTTTATTTATTTGCCGAGTAATACATTGGGCAACTAATTGTTTGCCGAGTGCAATTGTCATTGCACTCGGCAAATCTGGCCACCCAAGAGCCTAAAATTGGTTGGTTTCCCAGATTTACCGAGTGCAATGGCAATTGCACTCGACAAACAATTATTTTAAAAAAATAAAAAAAAATTCTTTGCCGAGTGCCGGCCGCCAGGCACTCGGCAACGAATTTCGGTAAAAAAATAAAAAAAATATCTACCGAGTACCAGCCACCAGGCACTCGGCAAAGAATTATTTAAAAAAAATAAAAAAATTCTTTGCCGAGTGCCAGCCTCCAGGCACTCGGCAAAAAATATAACCGTCAAGGTTGACGGTCCAATATTTTTTTGCCGAGTGTGGCCATCGGCAAACCGTTTGCCGAGTGCTCGGCAGCACTCGGCAAATCACCATAATCCTGTAGTGACTAGGCAGCTGTTTAGTTTTTTTTTTTGGGAAAGGGCAGCTGTTTAGTTGGTACTCCGTAGTTAATATTTGGCACACCAAGTTTTCTGGTCACAACCGTATCACTGTTTTTCCACGCCACACTTTGTGACGTTATCATAGACTAAGCGTGTAGCTTGTGGCCGAAATCTAAACAACCTCTAAGTGAGTAATTTTTTTATTTCTTTTTGTAAGGCATTTTAAGATTTGAGAAGTTTCTACAAATTAAGGTCCTGTTTGGGACCGTGCTCTCTAACTACGGTATCTACAATTTTAGTCTATCGCTCTACTACTAACACTACGTACATCTAATCAACTTGTCTAGTGGTCACTGCTAGTGGTGATGTTAAATTAGATTTTGTTAAGTTTATAGTTCTAGTTACAGTAAAACTTGTAATTGTTTGCCTGCTTCAACCTATCAACTTCCTAGCTAATAGTCAGATGCGCTTCATGTTAATATCTTGATATATGTGCCCATTGGCTCCTTAGCCATTAGTTGTTGGAGTTGTTCCAAATTCACTCCAGGATATAAGCCGGGCTTCTGACGGAGCGGAGCGGAGGCCCGTCGCCAGAGGCTTGGGCCGGAGCGTAGCGGAGTCTGAAGCCGGCCCATCAGGTCTCGCCCCTGTGGTCGGGGGGTGCGGGGGGACTATATATATACCCTTGCTAGGGTTTTGTGGAGACTTGATTCTCTTGTAAGCCGCCATAGGTGTGTAATCCAAACTCTTGAGATAGTGAGATTGTTGCTGGCTGGTGCCCGTGGTTTTTCCCCTTCACATCGAAGGGGTTTTCCACGTTAAATTGTGTGTCTCCTCTGTGGCTTGATTCTTTACTTCATAATCCTATACGTCGTTCATAACATTAGTGACGTCTCCTTTTACACATCGGCTACTTCATATACTATCAATTGTCAGGATTAAATCTTACAACGGCTATGTTTTTCAGATTGAATCTTACACCTGATGATCCCTAAGTTATATCGGCCCTCTGCCAAAAGCATCGGCTCTTTAGCCGATTGGGTTTCTGTAAATGTTCTACTTGGAAGCTGATATATTTTTACCTTGGGCTACTAATCGTCCTTTCCTTGTCAGTTGTCAGGATTAAACTGACTAGCGTGCCCGCAAATTCAAAATCTACTTATCCTGCATTGAAGTTAAGAAGATCTTTCAGGCTTGTCGTTTGATGGCGACAGATCTCCATCGGCCTAGTCCCAATCGGCTGATGACCGGTGGTTTTCGGCGTCAATAGAAATAAAGAGCAAATGAATAGTTTTGAACAGCTATACGTTTTTAAGTTATCCATGAAACTTCTAATGCTAATTTCATACATGACATAATTCCTACATTATGCTACAACACAGATTGGTATAGGCCAGTAAGTGAACTCAATTTTTCCCATGCCTGGCTGACAATTTCAAGCTACTGGCACACGTTAGTTTGCCCTCCCTGTGTATAATACCAGTACAGTGATATTGGCTGGTCCAGTCAACTTTTGCCTAGCAGGGGCCGGGGTACCGAGTGCTCCAGCTAATCCATGGCGTTTTGTAGTAGGAGGAGCAGGGCGTAGCGGTACGAACGCTTCTTGCATGCCCCCAGTCGGCCACGGTTTTCGTGCTTCGGTCCTGGTACTACACTCCTACTACTACGAGGAAGTCGCTCTACGCATGTACAGTACTATACTACTCCTACTCTAGTACTCTGTACTCCGTACAGATTTGCAGAGTGGCAGCAGCTGTCTTCTTTCCTCGCCTCTGCAGGTTCATGCACGGTGTACCCTGTACAGCCACACAGGAAGAACCACAGCAGCAATACAGCACGCAGAAAAATGTACTCCGTCCGCAATTCTTAGTTCTCGATGAGTTATAAAGTTTTGATTTTAACTAAATATGTATAAAAGGTTATAAAATATTTATGATACTATCAAATATGTACTATTAGATTTATTATAAATATTTTTACAGTAAATCTAATATGAGACATAAGTATTAGTACTTTAAAAAAAACATAGTCAACTTTTTTTAACCGAGTGGTTGGCAGCCCTCACACGCCACGTCAGAGGTGCGGCCTTCATACAAATTTTATCAGACAGTTTGGTTAATATGAGAAGTGAGATACTCACGGTTCATCAAGAGACAAAACTCCCTACACTATGTGGCGGACGATTTTCACGTCACAAGCTATGACGCCGCCACACTCTGCCACATGTACGGTGGCAAATGATGGCTAGCATTCAAACAGCCTCTGTATTATATGGCGGCTTGTGGTGCAGCGAAGCTAGCTTCGCGGTTATTAGATTGTCCACACTCTGCTATTTCTCTAAATCTATTCTCTATCTGTCCTGGTCATTAAGATTCTTTCCTCTATACATATTTTTTCCGCACTCACCATTCTCTATATCACATACTCTATAACAACTAGTAACGGTGCAATCCACATGTTTATAAATAAAATATATCTAAATATATTCATGTGAGATCTTGTTTTGAAGGATTTATTGAAATAAATTTAATGGTGTAAACCAAATTTCATTTAGATTTTTTTATTTGTGAGTTATACTATTTTTTATCCGTTGAAAATGAATTACGCGTGTCCCCAGGAGGTGACCCTACCACCAACATGCATGTGTGGCCTCATTTCTCCTTGCGCCAAACCGTCTGCGCTCCGCTAGATATAGGGTGGCAGAGTGTGTCAGTTTGTATACAGATGCTGTTTAGGGGGACTGAGATTGAGTAACTTTTCTTGGGCAAGTCACGAAGTAACTTGCGGCCCTCTATCTAGCGTCCAAGCACCATCCGACGGCTGCCACTGTTTTCAGCAGATTTTTCCAATTTTCTCTGAGCCTGGCCGCTGCTGGCGGAGGTTCACACGCCGCGACGCGCTGCTGCAACTCCTAGACCACTCCTCGCGTCACCGTGGGAAGTTGCGCCACTGCTGCACTACGCCTTGAAATCTCGAGCTGCATCACATTTGCAACATATTGATATCTGTTTTATGTTATTGAGATATTCCCTTAGTTAATGGAGAATACCACTTTGCAACATCAGATTTACACAGAAACAAATCCATTTTGGCTCTGCAAATACATCAGATTTAATGGAGAACAATGCTTTGAAGCCCCAACAAGGTGATTTCTAATCAACAAACAAATGAGTCTATCTGAACTGCATGTGAATACCTTTTGAAGATTGGATCGCATACACAAAGCTTCATCTGACACTATCTGAATTAGTGCATTGCTGATTATATTTTATATATTTTTGCACATTTAACCCTTGCATTGCAAACCACACATCCACAAACTACATGTACTAGTTCGATTTCAGGTATAGATGCAAAAATTGTTGTATGCGAAGTGAACGCAAAATACAGGAATGTGATAGGGAAGAGGTCAGGTGCTTTTTTGCTTTCTCATGTAAAGTCCATACAGAGCTCCTCGACGCCGACGGTGTGTTGGGCCAGCAGCATTGCTGCCGAGCGGCGTCTCAGCATCCTAACATCGGCTCTGCTCCTCCGGGCAGCAGGCGTCGGAAGCTCCTCTGGACGGCGGGAAGCAGGCGTTCAGCGCAGGCCACAGGAAACAATCGCAGCGCATGGCCTCGGCGTCGGTGTTGTACAGCTCGGTGGCTCGGCTCCTCCGAGCGACGGGCGGCGGGCGGCGGACGGCTCCGCTCCTCTGGACGACGGGAAGCAGGTTCCGTCGGCCATGGGAAACCAGCGCGGCACGCGAATGAGCTGGCCACTCCCGTCCTATCTTTATGGGGAAAGTGAAAAAATCTGCTTAAAGCGATGGCAGCCGTCGGATGGCGCTTGGACGCTGAATAGAGGGCCGCAAGTTACTTCGTGACTTGCCGAAGAAAAGTTACCCAATCTCGGTCTTGTTTAGGGTACCCACTGCGTAGATTTTTGTTCTGCAGTAGCACTTAATGGCTCGCGCTGCGACCAGTCTTACTTCCCTATTACTATTATTCTCCTTGTGTCAACAATTTTTCAACATCATCATAACATAGGAGTATACTATTACTATATATTTACACTTACACATTTGGATGCAGTTTAAACCTCTGTAAATTCCTGCTGAGAGTGTGAGAGAGAGAGAAAAAAAAAGCTCTGCTGAGCGACAGAGGAAAGTCAGGGCCAGGCTCCGGGCAGTGGGCAGAGTCCAGTCCCCCAGCTGACAGCTGCCGCTGCACTGTCGCCTACTTAGCGGCTGCAGGCTGGCTCTCCACCTCTCGCCGACATGCGGTCCCCACTCCCGGCGCCTCCCGCGATTATATATGCAGCCTCCCTTGCCTTCCTCGTTTTTCTTATCGCCACCGTCTTCCTCTCTCCCTCCGCGCGCCACATCCATCGCCGCCGCGTCCATCGAAGAAAGCGGCCGTCGACCGAGGCAGGCAATGGCGAAGGGCGGGCTGACCAAGCTCCGGTGCATGATCAAGAGGTGGCACTCGTCAAGCCGCATCGCCCGCGCGCCGCCGTCGCCCGGCCGCCGCGGCGAGGACGACGCCGACGGCGGCGTGCGCGGGCGCGGCGCGGACGAGGTGCCCAAGGGCCTGCACCCGGTGTACGTCGGCAAGTCGCGCCGCCGGTACCTCATCGCCGAGGAGCTGGTCAGCCACCCGCTGTTCCAGACCCTCGTCGACCACACCGCCGGCGGCGGCGCCGCAGCAGCCGGTACCACCGTCGTCGGCTGCGAGGTGGTGCTGTTCGAGCACCTGCTGTGGATGCTGGAGAACGCCGACCCGCAGCCGGAGTCCCTCGACGAGCTCGTCGACTACTACGCGTGCTGAGACAGAGACAGAGACACGCCGCCCGGCGTCCGGCCGTGACGGCAGCGTGTCCCGACGGAGTTGGAAGCTAGTAGTTGTTGCGGCTGTTGTATCAATTCGTGTGTGTATTTGTCTGTCTAGGGGTAGGGTTGTGATAAATGGCAGATGAGGGGGGTGAATTGAAGCGCCGGCTTGATTTGCTTCGCTTCACTAATGTATCCTCGGCGTCCATGCTAAATTGCTAATGGAAAATAATTTGATGCTATCATATAAGGCCTTGTTTGGATGCATATGTATCTCTCTTAAACTATATGTGTTGGAGTGTATTGAACTAATATACACTCCAATCCATGTGGTTTGAGATTAATACATGTGCATCCAAACAAGACCTAAGTAATATTCGAAAATTTACTGCCGGAACTGCGTAAATTGCGCAGCTGGCTGCTGGGCGCTGGCAGATTCAACAGCATGTACGATCTCCTTCTGCCTCCGTTTCCTCGACTCAAAATACATGCTCCAATGCAAATTCCTGTTGGTTAAACGTACTCTTTAAATTCTAACTAAATTTCATACTAGGAAATCACATAGATATGCAATGCAAGTAGTCGTAAGCTCACTTTGCGGCTTTGATAGCTGGCGGTGGATACCATCTTGATGATGCTCGCCATTTCTGCCCATCATGTCTGTTTGTTCTCTGCTTTTCCTTTTGAACTTCTAGGTGACATTAATTTTATTGTGGACAATGCAAGTTCTTTTTGGAATGTTTGTTGAAAAGTTATTTTGAGAACTATGGATAAAATGTTTTCAATGAAAAACATTATAAAAAAATATCTAGTAAAAAATGTCTAAATCGTCATAAAGGAAAATGGGGTTGATTTAGCTCCAAGCTTTTGGTTCGTGTGCAAAAGAAAAGAACAAGTCCAAGTGCAAACATGGACTCTGGGAGTACCTAGCTACGTACCGAGAATAATGATGACGACCAAATGTGTATTTTTTTTAAAAAAAACTTTTAAAAGTATTATTCTGAAAATAATCCATCATAAAAATATATTTTCAGATCTAACCTTTTTTATCGTATCTGGGTGCCACGACAAGACTTGCCACACCGCGCGCATCGGAGTGACAAATCTGCCAGCTCGTAAGATGTACTCACAATGATAGCCCTTGTCGTACCAACCTCAACTCCCGCTTGTCGTGTCATCCTCTTTGGCGTTGTAAGGCTATTTGTCGCCTCTTCTGGTTAGTGTTTTCTTCCCTCTTAAATAAATCAGTAGTTAGACTCTACATTCCACGAAATTCAACACTTGTTGTGTTTAATATAGTGTTAACATTGCATTTTAGTGTTTGAGCAGTGTCAAGTGGATGATATATGTTATGAAAAATCTAATTCCAAAGTCTACAACGAGTCATTTAGCTTTGGAAAATTTAGAAACTTTTTTCATTTTGAAACCACCAAATAAAATAGAACAATAGTCATCTTTAATAAAGAAAACTAACAGAGACGAAGATTAAGAAATATACATCCATTTTTCTAACATATACAATACCAACTTGCATACAAATATTCAATTCCCAAAATGGTTTGTTTGGACATTAGTGGCCTAACCGACTCTGACTTCTTCTTCGGATGTGACATCAAACTTGTGCGCTACCAATTTTTCTCTTAACCTTAAATCCACACTACTATAGTAAGACCTTTACATTGACATTAACAACATTTGGAGATGGACCCCCTATGTGTGGAATAGCTAGCTAGGGTCGACGTGACAGGAGCAACATGATGAAACATGCATATATTCACAATTCACTTCATATATATGTACTTAGGCATCCTCGTTCCGTGGTAGCCTGCCATGTCGACCATATTCTAAGCATGCATAAAGAGTCGAGCTCCCTCGTTGATGTCAGTGTGCAGTTTTTATTGTAGTATACTGTGTGATTATAGAGTTGAAAAGAAGTGGTGCCAAAGAAGTTTGGTGTGTGTCTGAATTTCCACATGTGTGAGGAACTGAAATGAGAGAGGACGACTACCGTAGCAATAAATGCATGCAGATATATAGGAGGATATATGGTAGCTGGTTTAGCAGTCCGGCCTCCGGCGCCGCGTGCACCACCGCACAGCACACTGTTTTTGCCTCGAAACAAAGGGCGCTGCAGACACACCACGTACGGCATGATGCCCCTAAAGGCTAAGTGACGACGTACGGCTCAAGCTGAGCTCCCGGAGCTTTGTCGTCCACACTCGGGGTGGTCAGCTTGGGGTCTCCGCTCGGGGTCTCCGCCTGCCGTCTGCAGCCTGCAGGTCTCGGCGATCGGCACACCTCACAGGCCAGCGTGTCTGCGTGGGTGGGGTTGTGCATTGCATTGCTCCAAACGACGGCTACCGGGCAGGGCTAGATTTGGCCTCTGACCGCCCGTCAAGTTGGTGTCACGGTCCCGAGTGTCTGACAATCTCAGTGGTGTCCCACTGTCTGCGCTCTGAGCTCAGTTTTCTTTTCTACAAAGCCAATCGCAATTGGGAAAATCGCAGTAATAAATTAAATGTAGCCATCATAAATCATGGGTGCATGGCATTGACACTAGGATAATTAATAAACGAACAATCAACAATAAGCTTCTAACAGCAGCCACGTCAGAAATAGACTCGAAACCAATCAGTGTCGTCTTTGCACGGATTGAGACCGGCTACTGGAAGCCTGATTCCCAGGTAATAGCTAGGTTGCACACATATGACAACTAGGCTATCCTCGATAGAGTTTCGTAACTCGGTTTCAAATACAGTTTTATTTTAGAAATAGTACACAAGAGTTTTATGACCATTTTTTTCTTCATTAATATAGTAGTATAACAGTATATTTAATGTCCATGAAACTTTGATGAAACTCCATTGAGACTGACCTTAGGATATGTGTAACATGTGTATTGGACTAGTCTTTTTTTTTCGACGAAAGAAGAATTATATTATATTACAAACACTCTGGATTACATTAGATATATCCAGAAACTGATTTTCATCTAAAATATACCCACGCCATGAAAAGCTCCAAATCTCAAAACCAAACCTTTGTGACCCTAAGTATAGATGACCGCACAGGTAAATACTCGGCACCAGCAATAGCGGCAAGCCTGAGAATAGATGTCTAACGGACGGCCAACATTCCTGTAGGTGAAATTGAGGATCTTTTTCTTCTTGCTGGTGTCTTCCTTCTTTTTCTTTCTGCCACCGAAGAATGAGGAAGACTGATCTAAAGGATATTCTCCCTAGTCTTTCATTGTGGCCAGATCTAACCACAACAAAACGAAGAAAAGACCGGAGAAAATTATTCCATGGCGGCGACATCATCTCCGTCTTGATGCCGCCGTCCGGAAACAAAGATCTCCATGTCGTCATGTCGATGAAGATGGTGACGTCGAAATTGTCGCCCTCGTCTTCAACGAAACCGCCATGGAGAAAACGATTTCACCCTTCTCCTTCACCATTGCTGGAGAAAAGGAGGAGAAGATAAAACTCCAATACCAAGAACTTTGGCATGGAGAAACTTATTAAAAATAATGGATCCCCGCTCCCTTCAGCCCCCGGCGAGAAACCGGAGGGGAAGGGAGGGGGACCAACGATGGTGGCCGGGGGAGGACGCGCGGCGGCGGCTCACGCCCGAGCGAGAGGAGAAAAGAAAAAACCCTTCCATTTGCTCGTGTAACCTAGTCCCTTATTAATCCATAATCACAGTGGATCCAAAATCGCACGTGTTTGGACTTGAGATATACCCTTCTACCGCATCAAATCAAACAAGATCATGGTTCCTTTCCTTTTGCTATGCTATAGTTAAACTAGCGGGTCACGACGGACGCGTGATCCTATAGTCTGTGTATTGGACTAGTCAAGAGAGCTTTATTACAAGATTAGAACAACAAAAGTATATATGAAAAAAAATTGTTTATGGGTTACACAAAAATGAAGGGGACCGTTGGATGCCTTTTTTGTGGCTTTGTATCACATTGCACATCATCATCTCCTTTTTTGCTTTATGCTCTATTTGCCCAATCTGCCTGGCTCCCTTGATTCTTGCAAGGAACTAAAGGAGGAGACATCAAGTGATTTGTAGTAGTTGCCCCTGATTAAAGTAGACTGATGCGTGCACTTGACAAACTACTGTTTTTTTTTTTGTGAACATGTCTAAACTACTGTATGACTCGCCATTCTAGTTCATCTTCATTTCTTTTTGGAAAATATTTTATTTCATTTCACGCACTTTGGTACACACCCTGCGAATTGTATCGGTGTCCCGCGCTGGTCTTTGCAAGAAATAATATACCAATGTATTTATGCACAGATAGAAAAAGGCAGTTGGTCCGTGAGGGCGCGCTCAACACGGTGATTGAGCTGGTGGTCTCACAGACCACGAAGGCTCGGATGTTATCTGGAGATAAAGTGGTGGGTTGCAGAGTGTCAGTAGTTCTTATGTGGTCTCCTGTAGAGAGAGAGTATGTTCTAGAGAGAAAAACTAGAGAAGGAAAATAGATGAGAGAGATAAGAAAGGCAAATGATGGGACTATCATAAAAGGAAGCGTATGCTATGCAAACTACGCAAACTAGCATCAAGCGCACACGTTTCTAATCCGATGGTTTCAGATGGAGGTGGGACAATTATTCACTTCAACCCTCCCACCTCTATCTACCTAATCACTTAAACCCTCCAATCCGTTACGTCCGTCTCTCCCTCGGCGCCGCCGTTACGTCCGTAAAAAAAACCCTTCGACGCCGCCCCACGAGAGAACCCGCGTCGCCCAATCCGCTCGCCGCCCCGCGAGAAGACTCCCTTCAAGTCAAAGCTGGTAGTTGTTTATGATAGGTATCTACGTGTACTTAGTACTACTCCCTCCATCCCAAATTGTAAGTCATTCCAAAAATCTTGGAGAGTCAAAGTTTCTCAAGTTTGACCAAACTTATATAACAATATAATAATATTTATGATGTCAAATAAGTATCATTAGATTCGTTATCAATTATATTTTCATAGTATACCTATTTGATGTTATAAATCTTTATAGTTTTGTTTATAATTCTTGGTCAAATTTGAAATGCTTTGACTCTCCAAGATTCTTGGAATGACTTACAATTTGGGATGGAGGGAGTACTTTTTAGCTCAGGCTAATAACAACAAGTGCTGCCTCGGTCGTTGGTGGTGCCGTGAAAGAATGTGAAATCTATATTTGGAGTTTTGGACTTTTTAGATCTTCTTATTATATTACTATTTAAACATATAAGTTTATTTAGAGGTTGGAGACAAAACAACCAAGTCTGCCATGCGCAAAGACCCGAACAGGTACGTACGTGGATGCAAAGCGAAGCCCCGTCGATCGACACCCACTCAATTATTATGTGTTCTTCAGACGTACTAATATTTGCAGTATTCAGTACTCTTATATATATACACACAAATTATTCAATGCCCAAAATCAATCGAGAGAGCAACTCGCAATCTATGCACCTTAATTGATGCAATCTACCTCTCTGGATGCAGACTGACAGACGACGACAGAGGCGTTGTTATAATTTTCAGGAACTGTTTCAGCTATAGCGATACTCCGTCGTCACTGCTTCACATGGACTAGTATCATGGAAATGTCACGTCAAAGCATGGTGGCAGATTGTTCCAATCAAAATCGTGCAAACGCAATCCAGTCAGACGAGCACCTAACTGGTCCACGTATTACATAGTATGCGTGCAGCTTTGACATCATCACTGTCAAGTTCCAAACTTTTTAAAACAAATTTTAGCATAAAAATTTGCAAACACATGGTTGATGTGCTCGTGTATATCGAGTTGTGATAAGTGATTTATCAGAAGTGTGTGTACAACATGTCTCTTGCCACGTGGTGCACAGGTGTGGAGCATAGAGACGACAAACAACGGAAGACCAAGTAGAGACATGAGCAGCTAGGGACCGACGTGAGGCTTGGACAGAGAGACCAATGAGGCGAAAGACTGACCATGGTGTCTAATATCTTGGGACATCGACAATCAAGTGTACATGTGAAAGAGTCGACCGTATTGACCAAGTCAAGACATAAGTTCACCTAGTCAAGCGGAGACATAAGAGGACTTTGTGATCGGATGGTCGAGAATGGATGGTGACACGTCAATCGAGATCATGGAGGTGGTGTATCGGATATACTTCTCTAGGTAGGTTTGGTGATTTGGGCCGCAAAACCACCAATGGAACGATTATTAGTTTTGAGCATCAAAACACAAGTCAAGATCAGGATGGACTTTAGAGCGGTACGTGGCATCATCGCAAAGCTTGCGTCAATGCAAAGAAAAGTTATGAAGAGCTTGTGGCCATCGGATGCATGGATCTCCACTTGGACTATTTTGACCCTAGGTTTAGGTTTTCCTAGTCGCTTATTTTCTAGCAATTGTGAGAGATCCATAGTTTGGGAGATTCATACATTGTTTGTGTTTAAGTTTTCTGTAATTTTCCTCTGTAAGAACCAGACCAGACATGGCTGGTCATTAGAAATAAAGCAATCATTCATCGAGATCTGAATCTGAGTTCTTACTTTGTGTTGAATTTGGTTTTTCCTTCCCTTTCTCCCCTCTTTTCACCATTTGTTGGATTTTGTGTTCTTGAGTTTTTTGAGATGGTTTGGAGGCTTGGATACGCGCAAGGACCCTAGATGAGCAAATCTACCAAGTGATTTAGCAAGATTCATCATGAGTACGAAAACGGAAAATCCACTCTTGGGAGGAAGTTTGAGAAAATCATCTTTTATTTATTCGGTTTTTAGGTCTTGCTTCATTATGTGGTCTCCGAGTCACGATGCTTAGTGGAAAGCTTCAAGACACCTAAGGGAATCTCTATGCAATGTTTGGGATTTTTTAGACCATTTGGGTCGAACTGGATTTTGAGATTCTTTTTGTTGTTCTGTTCGTCAATAAGGGAGATCGAATCCATTATTGTTTCCTACATTGAAATTTGTTGGGCTAAAATATCATACCGGAGGTTCCAGTATTAAACCGTGAGGAAGTCCAGCATTCTCAATGTTTTGTGAGCTTTTCTCTGTTTCTTCCCTTCTTGCTTCTAGCTTTTTCCGCTATGTTTCTAGGATACTTTTGAGTAGATCTATCCAATGGCTAGCATGTGTGTACCTGTTAAGTGTTTTTGGTCTCGGTGGGTGCTTTGGGGTCAAAATTGGGACATCAGTATAAATTGAAAGAAAACTGGACTAGGCTCCCATTCATCCCACCCCTTTCTAGTTGCCTTGCTCCGTCCTTCAAAAATTGTTTTACGATACTAAGTGAATTCCCACGCGTGAAATCAAGAACATCTAGGACTGTTTCACTTTAGAATTTTGAATGTTTGAGAGATATCGATTTCAATGTTACTATTATATGGATGATATTTGAAAGGAAAGATAAATAAAAATACAATTGATAAAAAAACATACTAAATCAATAGCTACTTGGTCATTATTATTGAATTCATGTGTACATTCTTACTCTACTAAATTGACATTTCTACTCACTCTGTTTTTTGTGTGTCATATTAGGATTGTCTTAAATAAAAAAATTTAACCTTAATCATCAATTTCAAAAAATCAATATAGTTTGACAACATATGAACTGTATACTATGAAAATATTTATCATAGTTAATCTAAAGACATAAATCTTCAGTTGTTAACTTATAGATTTTTTTAGAAATTGATTGTCAAACTTGTGCATCGCTAACTAAGAATATAAAAAACTAATAGACAATATAGGTTGGATGACTCACTAAAGGTTACAGGAGAGGATTTGGGCGACGATACTCCTAGGGCCAACTACAATGTGTGGCAGGTGGGGACTGTGCACGGCTGCCAGTGGAGACGGGACTAGTTAAAAATGTAGAATGACTAGTTAAAAATGTAGAATGAGACCCATTAGAGTTAATGTATATAGATTCTTTTACTGATGGTGTGATGCTATTATCATCTAATAATAGTTATACATGCCAAGTAGATATTATACAGAAAGCGTACTTACTTTAACCATTCTGAGTGGCCTTAGTATTTAGCCGCGGTACTACTAAAGGCCTAAAATCCGAAAACTATTCTGGAGATTGACACTATGTGTATGTAGCATGTAATCTAAATCTATGCACATTAGGGAGATTGGATAGACATTTTGTTTGAGTAACAGATTGCATACAGACATTGTGCATGCTTGTTAATGTTAGAGTGGCTTCTGCAAAGTCCCATGTTCGGCTGATTGTTTATGTGGCTGATAAGTCAGTTGATGTTGTTTTTGTTTGTTTTATTGTGAGAGAAAAACACTGATGACTAATAAGTCAGGCTAATAAGTCAAATGAATAGGGTGGAAAAAAAGTGTTTTAGCTCAAACTTGTAAGGATACTCTGTTTAAAAGAGGCTTCTTCTCGCTCTAGCTCCTATTTTAATAGAGCTGGAAGAAACCTTAAATATACAGCTCTTTGGGTTTTTTCTTTTTCTAGTTTATTTTTGTTAAATTTAGAGCTACGTTTCCCAGTGCACTACAGTAACAAAGAGTGGTGCATAGTGCATTATTAGTGCTTTGGGAGCATCTCGGAACAGCACCACAATGGAAATAACAGGTCAATACAGAGCAAGTCTCAGTGTGACGAGGGCTGAAAAAGTGTCAGTGTAGTACAGTGTAGTCCTGACAACGCCGGGTTCAGTCACTGTATCATTGAAATGCCACACCAAAGAAATACCTAAAAACAATTATGATAAAATGTTTCTAGTTTGATCAAGTTTTAGTGAATAATATTTATACTTATTATAACTTCAAATTAATTTATTATAAAAATATATTTTATAATTAATCTAAAGATATTTATTTAGTATAAAAATATTTACATTTTAATATATAATTAATCAAACTTGATATACTAAAAATCATGATAACTATTTTAGGACGGGGTGCTACTATGCATGATCAGTCGGCCGACTACCGACCAACTGGCGTAGCGTAGCATAGATACTAAATAAGTGTCGTTTGTGTTCCTAAGAAACATCTTTGACTAAATATATATTAAAATATATAAATAATTATGATGTATAATTAGTATTGTTGGAAAGATCTTTAAATCTAGTTTTTTAACAAATTTATTTGGAGATATAAATGTTGCACATATTTTATACAAATCGAATCAAACTTGTGACACGGACACCAACGAAGACGTTTATTTAGGGACGGAGAGAGTATGTGCGGTTCAGATCACCTTAAGATGTCAGGATTTTTGTAAGAATAATGTTGCTATATTACATTATATTAAACCAAATTATTAGGTAGAGGGCAGAAATCTCCGAGCGATTCCCATGGACCATCTTGCAGAAATCTGAATTAACAAGACGAGGGGAATGTGTTAGTGTTAGGCCTTAGCCGCGGATAGATAGCGACACACCAAACTGCCATGCACATGTCTGTCACCGTCGTCATCAGTAATCTAATCTGTTTGTTTGATCCATCGGAAATGAATAGGAATCCTCCTTCGTTATCTTTGAATCTTTGGTGACCAAGATAGTTCGGTGCTCTGTTTTTATGTGCTCAGTACATGCTGCTGCCGTGCTGCGACGATGGGATACGATTGCCTAAAGTTGCTGTAGAATATTGCGTGCTGACCCTTATTATTATTATTATTATTATTTTTGGTGTGAAATTGCTCGCCATTATCTGTATGATGTTGTTGACACTCACAATGGCCTAAATCAGTATTGCCGTACAAAGCAAGAAAAATGCACGAGAATTTAAGTTCATAAATTTTGAAATTCAAACTTGGCCAATTTAATCTATATGTTTGCTGTTTTCAAGTTTTTCAATTTTCGCCCAGCACCTGTTTTCGACAGTCAACAGACTCTAGCTGACAAACGTCATGGACGCCCTGTCACAGCTCCGTTGGGTCGCTGACCGTGCCTGTGGTATATGAGTTATGTCGCCCTCTGGGAGAAGTTGTGGCGTCCTTCGGCTGCCATACAGGGTGTGTTTGCGACCATGTACTTGGCCGGCTCGGTCCGCCCAACTGGTTCAAGCTAGCTCTAGCATGGTTACAATGATGCAATATCGTGTATTTGTGTCCCTGGTCCAGTACAGTCCGGCTCAACTGAGATCGTGTTTGTGAGAACGGCGCAAATGAGTTCTAGCCTTACCACGCTTTTCATCCCTCCTCAACATTTCGTCAGCGTCGGGCGGGCGGGCGGACGCTTGGGGACGAGCGCCGGCAGACACCGGGGACGAGCGCTGAGGCGCGGGGGGGCGATGGCACCGGGGACGAGCCAACTCGCCGACGCGGGGCCAGGCGGCGCAGTCGCGAGCGGTGTGCGGGGGCTGTGTGGCCACGTGTGGGTCTACCTTCCGGCTGGCCGCCGAGCGCTCTACCGAGCCGCCAAGCGCTCCACCAAGCCCGACCGTCGAGAAACGGAGGAAATTGCCGTTTCTCCAGAGCCATGAGAGAGAAGGCATTTTGCATCAGATGGGCCAGGCTCCAGAGCGGGCCAAGTCGCGCAAACACGGGAGTTGCAGCCCGGGAGCGCTGCCAGGCCGTCGGGCCACCCTCGCAAACGCCTCCACGCTGACCACTTCATTTGGCGGTCGATGCCTCATGGCATGTATTGTGCGTTATCGGAAACGCCTGCACGCTGACCACTTCATTTGGCGGTTGATGCCTCATGGCATGTATTGTGTGTCATCGACGTACCACTCCTTTCTTGGATGACTTTCGGTCTATTGGGTTGATCGTTTCTGAGACTGATAAGGCGGTTGATGTTGTTTTTGTCTAGGCTCTGTTCATTTGAACTAATTCCAGCTTGTTTTAGTTTGTTTCAGTTTATTACCTCTCACAGATCATTATTTAATCAGCCAGAATTAGGCGGCTTTTGTACCAACCAAAGAGTCTTTGTTGTGGTATAAAAATTATACCATAGCTGATAAGCCAAGCAAACAAGACGTATGTACCTGACCCGGCGTGTGATGACGCGGCCAATCTAACTAGTGACCTACGGAGCCAAGTGGCCAACAATGTCACGAACCCATGTACGGTTGCGGCGAGCCAAGTGATCAACAACGTCTTCGATTTTACACGGGTGCTCGTATTTCCCCAGATTTATTTCGGGCTTCTAATAGTGTTGTGCACACATTCATAGATGTGAGTGTGCGCTCTTATATGTGAGCATCTACGTTTTTAACAGAATCTCGCAAAAAAATAGAAAAAAAATCCAGGGCAATATAATACAAAATGACCGGACTTTGTCTTCCACTTGGGCCTTTGGCAAACTATTTCTCGCGACCATCTTCCCCAAGGGCCCAGGCTACCAGCAGTCCAGCAGCACCCTCGGATACAGCTTGCGCCCAGCTAGTTTTTTTTTCCTTTCTTTTTAGACCACAACTCCAAGCGAGGTTGCCTGCCGCAGTCGGTGACGCTTGTTATTTGTTGCTCTCCAGAATTGTACTAGTGTCTTTTTTTGCAAACAGAGAACTTTATTAAGATTTAAGTGATGTCCTTACAAGAGAGGTAACAATCCACTCTGAAAAACAAGAAAAAAACATTGGCAATCCCTAGACCTAATAGCATACTGCAAATTCATTCGCCAAATTATTCGCTCCCTGTTGATCTTAACTGTCTCTAAATTACATAGCTGGTCACCCACAACACGTGTCTCATCTATGATTTGCCATAGGATGGAAAGATCGTGACCCGTAGAGCAGAGCTTGGAGACCACCGATTGACAATCTGATTCAAGGACCATCGGTATATCTGGAGTGTCATATTAGCTCACTCTAAGCACGCACAACCTTCAGCTTCTTCAACATCTCTGTAGTGAAACAAAGTATGTCAAGCCATCAATTTGAGAGTCCCTTTTCAATCTCTGATCACCACTCCCACCTGAAAGCGCAATCAAGCCCTAAGTGGGTTTTGGTGTTGATGATCACCTAATTCAAGGACTAATGAGAACTATCGAGATGACATGCAGGTAATAGCAAAAAGAGGAAAAGTTAGAGAAGGTGGTGGTACCCCAATTCATATGGAGGCTTCTCTACTCATCTAAGGTTTAAATTCATTTTATGGTTTGAATTTGAGTATAGGAATGTTGTACTATTAAGGGGGATTCTAGTATTGTTATGGTCAGATGTGAATCACATGCTCAATCTTTACCAATGACATACACTCAGCTAGCCCAGAGACATATCCAAACCTCATACCCAGCAGACTATCTGTGCTAGGTCGGCAGTGCCGACCTCCTTTCCTAGCAGTTTTTCGCGAGTATAAATAGTGGCTGGAAAGGTCTCCACCTCACCAGTTCAGTACCCCTTCGTCTTCCTCGAAATCAGATCGTTGCAAACAGAGCTCTCTCTCCCTCTCTCTCACTCCATTGTTGACCTTCACCCTCCAAGCAATCCCAGACTTCCAACCATAGATTCTTGAGGGAAAAGGCAGCAAAACACTTCTAGAGAGCGGATCTACTACTTCCCAAAGTCTAAGAGCTTGTGGTTCTCGTTTGGCCGGCGGTGCTAGGGTTTGTTACCCTTGGAGCTTGCTCCTAGCCGGTTAGGCGTCGCCCTAGAGATTGTCCCTCCTTTGTGGCAGCCTAGGGTGGTTTGTAATCGACTTGTGAAGCTAAGGTATTACCCCTCATCTCAAGGATTCACTTCCTTGACTTGAGATTGAGTTGGAATTGCAAAGCTCCTAGCCTTTGTGGCACCTCAACAACGTGGACTTAGGCAAGCCTTAGTGGCGAGCTAAACCATTGAAAGGTCCTAGATGGCTAGAGGGCGGGGGGTGAATAGCCTAATAAAAATTCTACAAATCACTAGAGCAAAAGGTTAGATAACACTTAAGAGAAGCTTTTTGCTCTAGCTCTACTTGGGGTGCAAAGCCACCTACCCAATGCAATTCTAGTTAGCTAAGTGCTTACAATCAATAGCAAGAACCTAAAGCACTTAGCACAAGCTAGTAAGAACAACTACTAGAGAAGCTAACTAGCAAGCTAACTAGACAAGATATGAATGAATATAAATGCAAGAGAGGAGGTGATTGATATACCAATGCCTTGTGATGGATGGATGTCAATAGGATGAACCAATCACAATGAATACCAAAGAGTAGCCAGGAGACCAGATGACAATCGATTTTTCTCCCGAGGTTCACTTGGTTGCCACCAAGCTAGTCCCCGTTGTATCGACTACTCAAGTGGTGATTCGGTGGCTAATAGGCAATGACAAGCCTAGCTGAAGAATCATTGCCCTAGTTGGTTTCGGTGATTAACGACAATTAACGATTACTATGGCTAACGTGTTGTTTGCAGAGGCTATGCGTAGCTTAGCCATAATGATCAACAAGAATGGGCATAAATGGTCATCACTCAGCCCCCAAGATGGATATCATTTCGGATTTCAAAGAGACATGATGAAGACCCTAGAATGATAGGCTAAGTGTCATAAGGTGATGAAGGGACTTAGAAATAGATAGGGCTTCTCTTTTGATCTTTGACCGTACTATTAAGAGGGGTTGAGACTAGTAGCTTGACTTAGGAAAGCTTCATGAACTAGGTGTGGTGCACACTTGTCTTCCTTAGCTCTAAGCAAGCCCTTGTTGACCGTAAGATAGCCTAGAACAACTTCCGTATTCATCGCGACGAAAAACGAAGTTGAGAGACCTCTTTTCTGGGCGACGGACGCTCCTGACGGAGGCGTCGGACGTTGTCCATCGCGTCGGACAAAGGCGTCGGACGCTGGGTGGTTAAGTCCACAGCGTCCGTCGGCCTTCCAGTGGCCATGTGTTTCTGGCTAAGTTTTTCAGGGTCCGACGGACGCTGTCCGTCGGTTAGGCATCAGACGCTTGGAGAGCGTCCGTCAACCTTCCAGAGAGGGTGTTTTTCAGCCCAAGCCAGAGTGCAGCGTCGGACGCTAGGATGAGCGTTCGTCGCTCCTGTGACGGAGCGTCCGTCGCTGGGAAATCGTGTCAGAGATAGCCGTTGGGCAGGGCGTCGGAGCGTCCGTCGCCTAGGCGTCGGAGCGTCCGTCGCCCAAACTTTGTGCAGAACTAGCCGTTGGGACATGTGACGGAGCGTCCGTCGCCTAGTGGACGGAGCGTCCGTCGCCAACTTAAGTTGCCAGCCCGAGGCAGTTTTCTGAGGGGCTATTTATAGCTCCTCACACTTCTCTCCCACCTCGCCTTTGCTCATTTGAGTTGCTGAGTTTCTTGAGAACGTTGGGAAGAGAGCAAGAGCCCTAGAGTGAGAGAGTGATTCGCGAATCCATCCATCCTCTCCTCTAGTTCATCCAAGAGTTCAAGTATGCATCCTCTAGTTGTGAAGCTTGAGTGAGTCAAGCGAAGATCGAAGCTTGTTACTCTTGGTGATCGACATCACCTAGACGGTCCGGTGGTGCTTGGAGGAAGGTGATCGCTGGAGGATTGTCGGCGGCCCTTCTCCATCGACGTTGTGATCGGTTGTGGGTGATTCACCGTGCCGGAGTGGCGAAGAATCAGCCCGTAGAGAGCACTCATCCCTTGCGCGGGATTGAGGGGGAGCTATACCTTGCGAGGTGCTCCAACGAGGACTAGGGGGGAGTGTCAACTCCTCGATACCTCGGCAAAACATTGCTGTGTCAAGCATCTCTTTCCTTAGCTCCTTTTTACCGCATTACTTTCCGCACTTGTCTTTCAATTCATACTAGAATTGTGTAGGAAGTTTTCGCTTTCCATTGACTTGCTACCGCTTTCTAGCTAGGACACACAAGCGGTAGGCACTAGGGGTTAATTGACTCTTTATAGGTTTAATTATTGTTTAGAAATTAAAAAGAGCCCAATTCACCTCCCATCTTGGGCATCTTGATCCTTTCAATTGGTATCAAAGCAAGGTTTGCTCTAAATTAGGCTTCACCGCCTAGAGCAAGATGTCCCATGGGGATGGACCACCTCCCATGTTCGATGGAGACGACTTTTCTTATTGGAAAGTTCGTATGGAGGCCTATCTAGAGGCTGTTGACGTGGGCGTGCTCAAAGCTGCCACAAAGGGAGGCACTCTCTTCGCGGAGGACCTCAACTTTGATAAGTACAATGCCAAGGCAAAGAACATTCTTTTTCGTGGCATTTGCAAGGATGTCTTCAACCGAGTGCGTAATGCCAAAGACGCATTTGAGTTGTGGACTACTATTTGTGCTCTTCACGAAGGCACAAAGAGTGAGCGTGAGGAACGCTATCACTTGGTCATGGCTAAGCTCAATTCTTTTTCCATGCATACAAATGAAAGTGCAAATGAAATGTACTCTCGTCTTAACATTATTGTAGAAGAATTGAATGGGCTCGGTCTCAACCAAATGGCACCGGTCGATGTGGTGCGCAAGATCCTTTGTGTCTTGCCCATTGAGAAGTATGGCCACATCGTCACGGTTCTTCACCAAGGAGATCTCTCCGCCGCTACACCAACACAAATCTTGGGCAAGATCAATGCCCATGAGATGTACATGAAGATTGGTGATGGTGGATCTTCTTCCTCCTCCAAGAAGAAAGAAAAAGAGAAGGAGGAGAAGAAGGACTTGGCACTCAAGGCATCCTCATCGGAGAAGTACAAGATGCAAATTATGTATGAAAGTGCAAGTGATGAAGAGGATGATGATGACCTCGCTCTCATGGTGAAGAAAACAACTAAGATGTTGAAGAAGCTAAACAAGAATGGAGTCAAGTTTGACTCAAAGAAGAAGAAATTCTTCACAAGCTCTTCAAGAAAGCCTCTCTCCAAGATGGATTGCTACAATTGTGGTAAACTTGGACACTTGGCTCATGCTGGCCCCGAAGAGAAGAAAGACAAGTACAAGAACAAGAAAGTCAACAACAAGTTCAAGTACAACAAGGGCAACAAAGATGAGTCAAGTGATGAGGAGAAGAAGGATGACAAGCCATTCAAGAAGAAGAAGAACTTCAACTTCCACAAGAAAAAGAAGAATGGCAAAGCCTACATTGTTGGTGATTGGCTCACCGACATTGAAGACACAAGTGACTCATCCGGAGATGAAAGTGAAGATGAGAAGGTGGCCGCCTTGGTGATTGGGTCATCTACTCCACCGCCACCTCCTCCATCATCTCCGGGCTCATCCTCTACACACCTATGCCTCATGGCTAAAGGTGACAAAAAGGTACAAAAAGAGGATAGTGATGATGAGGCTAACTCTAGTGATGATAGTGATGATGAGTTTGAGGCACCTTCCTATGATGAGCTAATTGTGATTTGCAATAAATATACTAAGCTCATTAGGAAGTATAAAGCTAAAAGTGAATCACTAAAGAAAGCCAACGATAACTTGCATGCTAAACTTGATGACTTGTCTAGTGCTAATGATGACTTGAAGCTTGAGAACAAATCTCTCTCATCTAGCACTAGGGAGCTCAAAGCCTCACTCAAGCAAGCTAATGAGAAACATGATAAGCTTGAGAGGTCAACACAAGAGCTCCATACAAGATACAACTTGCTAAAAGATGACTACAACCAAGTTAGGAATGAACATGGTACACTTGTGATAGCTAATGAATTGCTTACAAATGATCTTGCTACACATGTTGCTATTAACCCGGTTGTTAAGTGTCATATAGCTACTTCTTGTGAGGACTTGCTTGATGAAGTTGCTAGTGAGCAAAATGCTAAGTGCAAGGGCAAGAAGGTAGTTGAGACCGAAAAGTATGATGACTATGTGAAGATGAGGCAAGAAAACTCCAAGCTCAAGGAAGAGCTAATCAACCTCAAGGCAAGCAAGCCATTCACTATCAAGTCGGCCAAGCAAGATGACAATGATGCAATGACCTTGATCAACTCTCTCAAAGAGGAAAATGCAAAGCTCAAGGTTGAGAAGATCAAGCTTGCAAGAGGAATGGAGAAGTTCACCAAGGGCCACAACCTCCAAAGTGAGCTCTTGATGAACACTATCATGAAGACCGACAAGTCCGGCATTGGATTCAAAGAGAATCAAATCATGAAGGCCAAGGTCAAGATAGAAGCCAAGAACTACTACAAGAACAAGACCATGAGGAACAACTATGACACACCAAAGCCCAAGCCCAAAAAGTGCTTTGGATGTGGTCAAGAGGGTCACTTTGAATTCCAATGCAAGACTCCACCTCCCAAGACCTTGCCCAAGCACACAAGGCCTTTCGCTCATGATGCACACTTCATCATCAACAAGGACTCCAAGGGTAGACCCCAAGTTGTGTTTCTCGGTCCTAAGATGAAGAACAAGCCCAAAGTGCTATGGGTTGCTAAGGAGTTGGTGGACAAGGCTATGGGACCTCGCCAAGTGTGGATTCCCAAACAACAAGCTTAACTTCAAGTTGTTTGTGTGTAGGTGAACTACAAGACCGGTGGAAGTCATTGGGTGATTGATAGTGGATGCACTCAACATATGACCGGTGACTCCCGGATGTTCACCACACTTGAGGAAGAATGTGAAGGGCAAGACAAGATTACCTTTGGGGACAATTCAAAAGGCAAAGTGCAAGGCCTAGGCAAAGTGGAAATCTCAAATGATCAATCAATATCAAATGTCTTGCTAGTACAATCTTTGAGCTTCAACTTGCTATCGGTGGGACAACTATGTGATCTTGGTTTCCAATGTCTCTTCACTCCAAATGAGGTAGTTGTGTCCAAGATTGAAGATTCATCATTGATATTCAAAGGGTTTCGACACAACAATCTCTATCTAGTGGACTTCACCTCAAATGAAGCTAGTTTGCAAACATGTCTATTCTCCAAGAGTTCATTGGGTTGGCTATGGCATAGAAGATTAGCACATGTGGGAATGTCAACCTTGAAGAAGCTTGTCAAAAAGGAGTTGGTTAGAGGTGTGAAGGATGTTGTGTTTGAGAAGGACAAACTTTGTAGTGCATGTCAAGCCGGCAAGCAAGTGGCAAACACTCATCCAACCAAAGCTTTCATGTCAACCTCAAGAGTCCTAGAGCTACTTCACATGGATCTATTTGGTCCTACCACCTATGCTAGCCTTGGTGGAAATCTCTTTTGCTTGGTGGTAGTTGATGACTACTCTAGGTACACTTGGGTGTTCTTTCTTCAAGACAAGGGAGAGACGCAATCAATATTCAAGAAGTTTGCAACTAGAGCCCAAAATGAGTTTGATGTGAAGATCAAGAAGATAAGAAGTGACAATGGGACCGAATTTGTAAACACCAAGATTGAAGACTATTGTGATGAAGTTGGGATCAAGCATGAAGTGTCCGCCACCTATACCCCTCAACAAAATGGTGTTGTAGAGAGGAAGAACCGGACACTTATTACTCTTGCAAGATCAATGCTTGATGAATACAACACCCCCGAGAAGTTTTGGGCCGAAGCAATCAACACCGCATGCTATGCGGCCAACCGGCTATTTGTCCAAAGGCTTATCAAAAAGACCCCCTATGAGCTTGTGAATGGGAAGAAATCGGATATATCCTTTTTCCGAGTGTTTGGATGCAAAGTGTATATCTACAAGAAGCGCCAACACTTGGGCAAGTTCCAAAGGAGATGTGATATTGGTTTCTTACTTGGTTATTCTCTTAAATCCAAGGCATATCGAGTATTTAACAAAGCCTCCGGCCTAGTTGAAGAAACATATGACTTGGAGTTTGATGAAACTAATGGCTCTCAAGAAGAGTAAGAAAATCTTGATGATATAGGTGATGAACCCTTGAGGGAGGCTATGAAGAATATGCTCGTTGGTGCAATCAACCCACAAGAGGTGGAAGAAGTTGAAGATGATGCAAATCAAGTACCCTCTCCACCCCACACGCCTCAAGTTGATGAAGAACAAGTGAGGGAAGCACAAGAAGATACCTTTATCCCTCAAGATCAAGCCGAGGCTCAAGCTAGTGATGTTGATGCACCACAACCTCCTCCCCAAGTGATTAATAGAAGATCTACACCTATGCTTCAAGCTCATCCACAAGACCTCATTATAGGGAGTCCATCAAGGGGGGTAACAACTCGATCTAAACTTGCTTCTTATGTTGAACATCACTCCTTTGTTTCCTTTGTTGAGCCTTCTAGTATGGAGGATGCACTTGCGGATCCGGATTGGGTGAATGCCATGCACGAAGAGTTGAACAACTTCACCCGGAACGAAGTGTGGACACTAGTAGAAAAGCCCAAAGGAGCAAGAATCATTGGCACCAAGTGGGTGTTTAGGAACAAGCAAGATGATCAAGGCGTGGTTGTGAGAAACAAGGCAAGATTGGTGGCAAAGGGGTTCTCCCAAGTTGAAGGCTTGGATTTTGGGGAGACCTTTGCACCGGTTGCAAGACTAGAAGCCATTCGTATCCTCTTGGCATATGCTTCACATCATAAAATGAAACTTTTTCAAATGGATGTGAAGAGTGCCTTTCTAAATGATTTCATCAATGAACTTGTTTTTGTCTCACAACCTCCCGAGTTTGAAGACCCCAATTGTCCTAATCATGTGTATAGGTTGTCCAAGGCACTCTATGGATTGAAGCAAGCTCCAAGAGCTTGGTATGAGAGGCTAAGGGACTTCTTACTCAAGAAGGGCTTCAAGATCGGGAAAGTGGATACCACACTCTTCACCAAGGTGCTAGATGGAGAGATCTTTGTTTGCCAAGTGTATGTCGATGACATTATATTTGGGTCAACAAACCAAGATCATAGCAAGGAATTTGGTGCATTGATGTCCAAGGAGTTCGAGATTTTGATGATTGGCGAGCTAACCTTCTTCCTTGGCTTCCAAGTGAAGCAATGGAGGGAGGGCACCTTCATATCTCAAGAGAAGTACACCTATGATGTGCTCAAGAAATTCAAGATGGAGGATTGCAAGCCAATCAAGACCCCAATGTCTACTAATGGGCATCTCGATCTCGATGAGGGAGGTAAACCGATTGACCAAACTCTTTATCGTTCTATGATCGGTAGTTTACTTTACCTCACCGCATCTAGGCCGGATATCATGTTTAGTGTGTGTATGTGTGCTAGGTTTCAAGCAAGCCCTAAGGAGTCGCATCTTTGTGCGGTTAAAAGAATTCTTAGGTACTTAAGGCACACCCCTAGCATGGGTCTTTGGTATCCCAAAGGAGCTCCTTTCCAATTAGTTGGCTATTCCAATTCGGATTATGCCGGGTGTAAGGTTGATAGGAAGAGTACCTCCGGCGGATGCCACATTCTAGGAAGATCACTTGTTTCTTGGTCCTCAAAGAAGCAAAACAGTGTGGCATTGTCAACCGCCGAGGCGGAATACATTGCCATGGGAGCAAGTTGTGCACAAATCCTATACATGACCCAAACACTTCTTGATTACGGCGTGGTTTTAAAAGATGTTCCACTTTTGTGTGATAATGAGAGCGCCGTAAAGCTTGCAAACAACCCGGTTCAACACTCTCGCACCAAGCACATAGATATTCGCCATCACTTTCTTAGAGATCATGTGGCTAGGAAAAACATAACACTAGTTGGAGTTAAGAGCGAAGATCAATTGGCGGATATCTTCACTAAACCACTCGATGAAGCAACCTTTTGTAGGTTGAGAAGCGAGTTAAATGTGCTTGATCACTCTAACTTCACTAAAAGATGATCTTGTGTGAACTCATCTTGCATCATGTGTAATATAATCATGTTAGTTTAGTAGTGCACATAGGCTTGGCTAACGCGGTTGAGATAACCGCCATCAAAGCGTGTGACAAAGCTTAACCGCGGTTTAAACTTGCAAGCAACCTAGATTTAATTTATGTAATGCATAGCATATGCATGTGTGTTGCTTTGTCGTTTCTTTTCGGTTAAGTTTGAGCATCCTCTGTGTTCGTCCACTTAGGGGGAGCATTCCAAGCTCAAGACACTTCTATACCCCTCTTGTGGCCATATGATGACTCCTTGGTGCTTCCATTAGAATATTTTAATCTAAAACTAAAGTCTAAGCCTATAACAAACTATTTGAAAATGAGAGTTTGAGAGATGGTTCTCATATCAAGTCAAATTAGGTGTTATTTGGATCTTATTGGGATTGGAACTTGGTTGGGAGAAAGACGCAAAAACAAAATTTGAAAAATTCTATTTAAAAGGCGTCGGACGCTGCCGACGGACGCTCGGTGTCAATTGCCTCAGCGTCCGTCGCGATCGTCCGGAGACTAAATGTTGCCCGCTTACAGGGCGACGGACGCTCCCTAGCGTCCGTCGCGGAGCGTCTGACGCGGTCAATGCGCTCGGGCGTTTCAAAACCTGTTCTGGAAGCCCGACGGACGATGCCGTCGGACGCTCTCCGAGCGTCCGTCGCAGTCCGACGGAGCGTCCGTCGCTCCGCGTCGGAGCGTCCGTCGTGAACTTAAGGCGCAAATTTTTTTAAAATCCCCCGTGTCTTCTTCTCTCTCTCGGTCGATCTCAGTCTTCCGTACGCCGCCGCGCCTGTCCAAACCCTAACCATCGCCTCCCCGAACCCTAGTCGCCGCTCCGCCGCTACAGAGTCCTCGAGCCACCCCTCGCCGGTGTGTTTCACCTGCTCCTGTGCCGCCTCCACCGCCCTGTGCCGCCGCACTAACCACCCAGCTCTACAACGCCCGAGATCCCTCTGTCCCGCACCCAGCGCTGCCTTCACCGTTCACCGGAGTGCTTTTAGGCCTCGCAGAGAATCTCCTTCTCCTGGTGTTTACCAGGGTGTCCTTCCAGGATTCCCCTGAGGTCATCCCTAGATCTCTAAGGTGAATTGCTGTCTTGCATTCCCCTTTCTCTTGGTGCAGTTCCCCCCTTTTTCCTCTTCCTTTACCTAAACCACCACTCTGCATTTCCTTGTTAGGCTGCGGATTGTGGATAAGTGACCGGGGGATCTTACCCTTTCTCTTGTTTTGGTCTGTATCTGAGGTATGGCAGTTGGCAGTTCGATCCATTTTCTTACCCCAATTTCATGCTTCTCACTAGACTTTGCTTACCCCTAGTTATGTGCTTATATGTTATATTCCTATCTATCTAACGAGCAGGGTTAGTTGATCAGAGGGTCAGTGTGTCAGTGACAGAGAACTCGGGGCAAAGCCCGCGAGTACGGAACGAGGCAAAGCCTCGCAAGGACAGTCCAGGGCCGGCGTGCCACTCTTGCAGCTGATTGGTCTGCGGATTGTCAGTGGGCAGAGAGGTTGAGGGTGTGACTTTTGAGGATCTTTTGTCAGAGGTTTGTTAGCAAAGTCTGATAAATGGAAAGAACGAAGAATGCCAGTCCCGTTCCCAGTAGTGGTGGTGACCCTCCACCTCCACCGCGTCCACCCACTGATCGGGGAAAGGGCAAGCAGAAGGTTGTGTCACAGAAGCGCAAGAGGCCACTTATGGATCCAGACTCAGTAGTAGCGCTTGCAGTAGCAGAGGCCGCAGAGATCGCGGAGCGAGGTGGACCTCGCGCTGGTTTGAGGCTCTCGCCTCGCCGTGGAGCGCGTCATGAGTCCCCTACGCGTCCAGAGACAGAGCCCGCCGAGGCTACTGAGGCAGAGGAGGCAGAGCCAGTCCTAGAGACTGAGCAGACAGAGGCCGCGGCCACTCTTCGATTGGTGAGCTGATGAGCCGCAGAGTTACACGATCCAGAGGCTCTGGTGCACCACGTAGTCCTCCAGGACCTCAGCTACCAGACTCAGTGAGGCATCAGGTCCGAGCTCGCACAACGAAGCAAGTTCAGTTACTTCACTTCGTGGACTTTCAGTCCTGATTCCCAGCTCAGAGGGATCCCCGTGCCGGACGTGATTTCTATACCATGATTCAAGAGGATTTCTACAGAGCATACGTTGACATTGACGCTCCTCTTAGGGCTCACAGAGTGTGCCCATCTACTCACATAGAGGGGGTCGGTGGTCCAGAGATCCTACAGCACCTGCAGTACCTTCAGGGGTTATTAGATTTGATGGGATGATCAGGAGCGTATCAGAAGGACTGGTTCTATCAGTTCTATGCATCACTATGGATCTCCCCTGATCACGAGTTCCTTCACTTCAGATTTCAGGGTCGTGACTTTAGGGTTTCAGCAGCTCGGTTTAGAGAGCTATTCCACTTAGAGTCCTCCCCTACGAGGATTCACAGCCTGTGCTATGGAGATCAGGAGGCCCCACGCCGACCTCACGATGGAATAGTGCCATCTACGGATTTCGTGAGGCCGTGCTTTCAGCTGCCGTTCTCGGAGGGTTCGAGCCGTACACCGCAAGACCTCACTCCACTTGCTCGTATTCTCCACGAGGTACTTAGGCGTACCATCCTTCCTCGGATTGGAGCTCGGGACACGATTACACGACTACATCTATGGCTCCTTGCTCATATCATCCGAAAGGAGAAGTTCGACCTTTGGGATCTGATTGTCAGCGAGCTTGAGGATATCATAGCTGCAGGATTCAGGGTCATTGGCAGCTACAGTTTGCTCACTGGATTTCATATCTTATAGTTGCCAAGACCCGATCTGGAGCTATGCGAGTCACTCTCACCAGGTTGGCGACTGAGTTTCCAGTATACTCTATGAGTCAGCTAGTCATGCATGGAAACCTGCCTCGCCCCAGCAGAGCTTACAGACCAGGCACCAGGCAGGCAGGTGTGCCACCACAGTCGGCAGAGGTGACTGACGCCATAGTTGAGCAGATTGCTCAGGCCGAGCTTGCAGATCTTGATGCTGAGATTGACACAGCTGCCGAGACTGTCTATAGAGAGGACCTGGATTCTGACAGTTCAGATGAGGACTACCAGCCAGTACGTGAGTACGCACCAATGTCCCATGACCATGAGGCAGGAGGGTCCGGTACAGCTGCAGCTCCAGCTCCAGGTTCCAGCACCTCAGAGGCTACATTACTCACCATTCTTTCGAGGTTGTAGGAGGAGCAGTCACGCCAGGCAGAGGAACAGAGGCGACAGGCTATCGTGGTTCGGAGGCTTACAGAGCAGCAGCTAGCCACTCAGGGACAGACTCAGGCCAGGAAGGATGAGTTTCAGCGCCAATTCTTGGCCTATCAGCTGCAGCAGGCAGAGATTCAGAAGACCCAGACCTTGCTACTTGAGCGTCTTCTAGCCTCCAGCTCCGGGCAGACATTCACTCCTCAGATTCAGTTGCCCGGAGCCTCGCAGCAGCAGCAGTTCACCTCGCCAGCACATCAGACTCCAGTGGTTGTGGTACCGACTCCAGCGTTAACGTCCGGAGGACAGCAGAGTCAGGCACCAGCTACTCCTCCGTTCTAGGCACCAGCTTCTCCCGAGTGTCAGTCTCCAAGGACGCAGGTGTCCTCTTGGTTAGTTTCACCTGGTGAGCTTCAGACAGGATTTACTCCTATCCGGGGAACTACCATAGCAGAGGCCTCGCGAGACCTTTCAGCCTCATACTTGGAGATCACGGGAGAAGATTCCCCAGGAGCAGCTCAACTAGTCTCACCAGCTCCAGAGGTTGATGTGGAGCCTCCGGCGACGGGCACTTAGCTCTCTTCAGTTGCCTCGTCGGAGATCGCACCTGAGCAGTCTACGCAGACAATTACAACCCCTCCAGCTGTAGTTCAGATAGACGCTATTTCACTAGCAGTTGAGACAGCTGTCACAGAGGCTCAGGATACAGATGTTACAGTTGCAGTATCCTCTCCACCTCAGACTCACCCAGCAGAGTTTGTAGCAGCAGTGTCACTAGTTGCACTGGCAGTGACACCTTCCCCCACGCCTCGAGTCTTTACTCGTCGGGTTCCCAGGCCCGCTACTATAGAGGCAGGACCGTCAGAGGCACCAGCTGAGCCTCAGGGGAGTCAGTTGAGACAGCAGCTCCAGAGCTTCCAGTGCCAGCTCCAGAGGTCACCCTAGCTGCGCCTACACCTATAGAGGCCGAGGTCGATGATGAGTCAGACGAGTCGGATCTTCAGGACTTCATCATGCTCGATCGCAAGGCTGCAGCTTCTTCACCTTCTTCTCCAGCCCTAGATGCTTAGTTGTTGGTGCTAGACGCCAAAGAGGGAGAGAGGGTCGAGTATAGAGATAGGGGGAGGGATTTGAATCTTTGTGTGCTTAAATTCCCTGTACTCTTTCATCATGAGAGAGGGTCGAGTATAGAGATAGGGGGAGGGCTTTGAATCTTTGTGTGCTTAAATTCCCCGTACTCTTTCATCATGTCTACTTTTATGCATTTGTATCTATGTGTGATGAATTCTATGGTTGATGCTTGTGTGAAATATGGTTGGATGTGACAAACTCTTGATTATCACTAATATATCTTGTGAGTTGTCTCATGTTTCATGATATATCTCTTTGTTTAAATGATAATTGAGCTTCCGCGCTATACTCCGTTACATGTGTTGAGAATATCAAGAGGTACTCCTTTCTACATTCATATTTGAGTATCATGGTTTGTGATTTGGCTTTGGTGAGCAAGTATGTTTTATTGTAAATTCACTAACCCTTTCTTAACTATTCCAAGTCACCAAATCCTAAACTATCTCTCTTATCCATACTCGAGGAATTATTGTCGTCAATCACCAAAAAGGGGGAGATTGAAGAATCATGGCCCTAGTTGGTTTCGGTGATTAACGACAATTAGCGATTACTATGGCTAACGTGTGTTTTGCAGAGGCTATGCGTAGCTTAGCCATAGTGATCAACAAGAATGGACATAAATGGTCATCACTCAGCCCCCAAGATGGATATCTTTTCGGATTTCAAAGAGACATGATGAAGACCCTAGAATGATAGGCTAAGTGTCATAAGGTGATGAAGGGCACTTAGAAATAGATAGGGCTTCTCTTTTGATCTTTGACCGTACTATTAAGAGGGGTTGAGACTAGTAGCTTGACTTAGGAAAGCTTCATGAACTAGGTGTGGTGCACACTTGTCTTCCTTAGCTCTAAGCAAGCCCTTGTTGACCGTAAGATAGCCTAGAACAACTTCCGTATTCATCGCGACGAAAAACGAAGTTGAGAGGCCTCTTTTCTGGGCGACGGACGCTCCTGACAGAGGCGTCGGACGCTGTTCGTCGCGTCGGACGCTGGATGGTTAAGTCCACAGCGTCCGTCGGCCTTCCAGTGGCCATGTGTTTTGGCTAAGTTTTTCAGGGTCCGACGGACGCTGTCCGTCGGTTAGGCGTCGGACGCTTGGAGAGCGTCTGTCGACCTTCCAGAGAGGGTGTTTTTCAGCCCAAGCCAGAGTGCAGCGTCGGACGCTGGGATGAGCGTCTGTCGCTCCTGTGACGGAGCGTCCGTCGCTGGGAAATCGTGTCAGAGATAGCCGTTGGGCAGGGCGTCGGAGCGTCCGTCGCCCAAACTTTGTGCAGAACTAGCCGTTGGGGCATGCGATGGAGCGTCCGTCGCCTAGTCGACGGAGCATCTGTCGCCAACTTAAGTTGCCAGCCCGAGGCAGTTTTCTGAGGGGCTATTTATAGCTCCTCACACTTCTCTCCACCCTCGCCTTTGCTCATTTTAGTTGCTGAGTTTCTTGAGAAGGTTGGGAAGAGAGCAAGAGCCCTAGAGTGAGAGAGTGATTCGCGAATCCATCCATCGTCTCCTCTAGTTCATCCAAGAGTTCAAGTGTGCATCCTCTAGTTGTGAAGCTTGAGTGAGTCAAGCGAAGATCGAAGCTTGTTACTCTTGGTGATCGACATCACCTAGATGGTCCTGTGGTGCTTGGAGGAAGGTGATCGCCGGAGGATTGTCGGCGGCCCTTCTCCATCGACGTTGTGATCGGTTGTGGGCGATTCACCGAGCCGGAGTGGCGAAGAATCAGCCCGTAGAGAGCACTCATCCCTTGCGCGGGATTGAGGGGGAGCTATACCTTGCGAGGTGCTCCAACGAGGACTAGAGGGGAGTGTCAACTCCTCGATACCTCGGCAAAACATCGCCGTGTCAAGCATCTCTTTCCTTAGATCCTTCTTACCGCATTACTTTCCGCACTTGTCTTTCAATTCATACTAGAATTGTGTAGGAAGTTTTCGCTTTCCATTGACTTGCTACCGCTTTCTAGCTAGGACACACAAGCGGTAGGCACTAGGGGGTTAATTGGCTCTTTATAGGTTTAATTATTGTTTAGAAATTAAAAAGAGCCCAATTCACCCCCCCTCTTGGGCATCTTGATCCTTTCACTAGCCCACTAACTCGGGCGCGACAAGAATCCACCCAAATGAGAGTAACTCCATGACACGAGCAATCCACTAGAGTTACCCTTTGGCTCTCCGCCAAGGTGGGTACAAGCCCTCTCACAATCACCGAAGTCGGCCGCAAACAATCACCAATTGTGCCGAAGCTTCTCCACAATCGCCAAGCCATCTAGGTGTTGGAAAACACCAAGAATAACAAGAAACCACGCGGCGATGACGATGACCAAGTGCCACTAAGATGCAATGCAATGATCAATGCACTTGGATCACTCAAATTCTCACAAATATGCAACAAGAGTGAAGAGAGTGAGTTGGGGCTATCTCAAGCAAGCAGAAGTATGTCAAATGAATGGGAGGTGCAAGAGTTAGCCCAAGAGGCTGGCCAAAACATATAAATAGCCACCATCATGGAACTAGCTGTTTTGCCCCTTGATCACAGCCTTCTGCGCCAGTCCGGACACAAGATGCATAGGGGGTCCGAACCAACGCGCATGCGTCCGGACCCTCTGCCGATTTGAATTCGCCGATTGGCGCCCTTCTCTGTGCCTGCTGCGTGACTCCGGACGCACAACACAGTAGCGTCCGGACCTAGTTCAGAGAGGGGTCTAGAGAGCTCCGAGCTCCGGAGACACGTCCGGTTTCCTCGGTCCGGACACAACTCAGCGTCCGGATAATTAGACCAGAGGAGTACAGAGAGCGCTAAGCTCCGGACGCTACGTCCGGAGTCTAGCGTCCAGACCATCATCAACGTCCGGACCTCCTGTCCAGAGAGTCCGAGGCTAGGGTACGCCTCCGGTCACAAGACCATTTGTCCGAACCGCACCTTGCTTGCGTCCGGACCTTGCGTCCGGAGTGCTTCTGAGTGCCAATCCGAGCCGTCTCTTCTTCTCCAAGTCTTCAAGTGCTAACATCTTATGATCCAAACCTTGTTCACCTTTGTTAGCCTTTGTAACATATATTTCTTGGATTATATTTAGTTCTTTGTGTCACTTAGGTTCATTTTGATATGCAATGCAAATGACCTAGTGACACATGATAACCGTAATCGAAACGAGTTTTCCCTTCTTAATAGTATGGCTATCTATCCTAAAGGTGATCACACTCTCTATAGTGTCTTGATCACTAAACCAAAAATGGCCCTATAGATATACCTTTGCCTTGGGTCCATTTTTGTTTTTCTCTTTCTTCTTTTCTTTAGTCCATGGAGTACTTGATTCATCATGATCATCCATCTAGCTCCATGTCTCAAGGTGAACCACCCTATCTTGATCATACACTTAGTTCAAGGGTTAGTCCATAGGTTTCATCAATTAACCAAAACCAAACAAGGTCTTTCAATCTCGCCTTTTTGGTAATTGATGACAACCTTTCACAAATGAATATATATAATGAAAATTTTCACTTTGGCAGTATTATCTCCCCCTACATATGTGATATATGAGTTTGGTTCAATTTGATCACATATACATGAATAAGAATTGTGGGAGAGTGAATGCTACCAAATGATGCTAAGGTGTGTAGGATGGACCTTTGAAGCGTGATACCAATCGGAGTGCCATATTATAACATCCTTAGCACCATGGTTAGCTAGATACCATCAAAAACACTAGAAACCTCGTGAGATCAATATTAGAAGCAAGGTTTCTAGATACCAATTGAAAGAACAAGGTTCTAGCTTACCAACCTATGCATGCTAGTTAGCAAAACATCATATGAATCCTATAACTAGCATACACCACACAAACATGTCATGAATGTAAATACATATGAAAGCAAGCACTTATGAGTGCACAAAGATATGCAACAACTTTATTCATAGGATTGCTCCCCCTACTTGTGTGCTTTTATTTTCAAAATTTTCAAAAATATTTTTCTTTGTCTTACTACTTACTTCTCCCCCTTTGTCATCTATTATCATAAAAGATGTGCTAAAAGGTTTGATTATTGGAGAGAAGCTTAGTTGTGGTTCAATCTATATTACTTTCCCCAAGCTATTTAACTCGGTTTTAAACCATGGACAAGCTTGTTCACACATCCTAGAATGGTTATCTTGCCCATGTTGAGCTAAACATTTGAAGTTCATGATCTAGATCAAACACTAGGATTGCAAGCCCACAAATATGTCATATGCTACCACTAGATCAAGTCAAGTATAGAAGCAATAGTGGTACCATATAAGCATCAAATCATTTGAATTTTCATGAATGAGCCTAATGAATTGATGTCTAGATGCACTAACAAGTTCTAATAATGGATGAATGACATGTCAATCAACTTTTACCTTGCATAGCTTGAAGGAGAGGCATGTCATATATGGGTACATCAACACATATTTGAGAAGTCAAGAATGTTCAATTCATTCCTTAGCTTGCAAAACCTCTTCTCATCAAGTGGCTTGGTGAATATGTCGGCAAGTTGATCATCGGTGCCAACACTTGTGATCTTGATATCATCCTTGAGTTGATGGTCTCTTATGAAGTGGTGCCTCACATCAATGTGCTTGGTTCTTGAATGTTGAACCGGATTGTTGGTTAGCTTCACCACACTTTCATTGTCACATAGCAATGACACTTGCTTGAATTTGATTCCAAAGTCATCCAAAGTTTCTTTCATCCAAAGCAATTGAGCACAACAGCTACCCGCACTTATGTATTCGGCTTCGGCAGTAGAGAGTGCAACACTATTTTGCTTATTTGATGACCAAGATACAAGTGACATGCCTAGCATTTGACATGTGCCCGATGTGCTTTTTCTATCAATCTTGCATCCTGCATAGTCGGAGTCCGAATATCCGATTAGCTCAAAGTTAGATCCCTTGGGATACCACAATCCAACATCTTGTGTATGCTTCAAGTACCTCAATATTCTCTTTGTAGCCTTCAAGTGACTTTCTCTTGGGGAGGCTTGGAATCTTGCACACATGCATACACTAAACATCACATCCGGCCTAGAAGCGGTCACATAGAGTAGGCTTCCAATCATAGATCGATACAACTTTTGATCCACCATATTGCCACTAGCATCACTATCCAAGTGTCCATTAGTGCCCATTGGAGTGCTAATGCCTTTTGAATCCTCTAAGCCAAACTTCTTCATCATATCCTTGATGTACTTGCCTTGACTCACAAAAGTGTCATTCTTCAATTGCTTGATTTGAAGACCAAGGAAGTAGCTAAGTTCACCAATCATTGATATTTCAAACTCATTTGCCATCATCTTGCCAAATTCTTCACAAAAATCTTGATTGGTTGAACCGAATATGATGTCATCCACATATATTTGAAGCACAAATAGATCTTTGCCAAGCTTCTTGGTGAAGAGAGTAGTATCAACCTTCCCCATAATGAACCCTTTAGATAGAAGAAAATCCCTCAATCTTTCATACCATGCTCTAGGTGCTTGCTTCAAGCCATATAAAGCTTTCCTCAACTTGTACACATGGTTGGGCTTCTTGTCATCTTCAAAATCGGGAGGTTGCTCAACATATACTAGCTCATTGATGTATCCATTCAAGAAAGCACTCTTCACATCCATTTGGTATACCTTGATGTTGTGTGCACATGCATAGGCCAATAGGATTCTTATTGCCTCTAATCTTGCAACCGGTGCATAGGTTTCTCCAAAGTCAAGACCCTCAACTTGAGTGTATCCTTGAGCTACCAATCTTGCTTTGTTCCTCACAACTATACCATCTTGGTCTTGTTTGTTTCTAAATACCCATCTTGTGCCAATCACATTGTAGTTCTTGGGTCTTTCAACTAGTTCCCAAACTTGATTCCTAGTGAAATTGTTTAGCTCTTCATGCATAGCATTGACCCAATCAACATCTTGTAGCGCTTCATCTATCTTTGTTGGCTCTATGGATGATATAAAAGAGTAGTGCTCACAAAAGGATGCCAATCTTGATCTTGTTTGAACACCACTTGTAATATCACCAACTATTTGATCAATGGGGTGATCTCTTGCTATGTTGGTCGGTTGGAGAGTTGGGAGTTGATTGCTTGAGCTTGGTTGAGATGAACTAGCAACTTGTTGATCTTGCACTTGAGAGCTACTAGCTTGCATTTGAGGTGAGTTGAGCACTTGATCTTTATCATCTTCAATATCAATCACTTGCCTAGGCCGAATATCACCAATATCCATGCTCTTCATAGCATTTGCCAATTGAGATCCACTCACATCTTCTAGATTCTCATTCTCAACTTGGGAGCCATTGGTTTCATCAAACTCAACATCATGGACCTCCTCAAGTATACCACTAGCCGAATTCCACACTCTATAGGCTTTGCTTGTGGTTGAGTAACCAAGTAAGAACCCTTCATCACACTTCTTGTCAAACTTCCCAAGTCTTGTGCCTTTCTTCAATATGTAGCATTTGCACCCAAAGACTCTAAATTATGCAATGTTGGGCTTTCTTCCATTTAAAAGCTCATATGGAGTCTTCTCCATCAATGGATGACAATATAACCGATTGCTAGAGTAGCAAGCGGTGTTGATAGCTTCGGCCCAAAAGGATTGACTCACATTGTACTCACTAAGCATAGACCTTGCCATATCAATCAATGTTATATTCTTCCTCTCAACAAGGCCATTTGATTGTGAGGTGTACTTGGCCGAGAGTTGATGTTTGATTCCAAGCTCATCACATAGTTCTTCAACTCTTGTATTCTTGAATTCACTTCCATTGTCACTTCTCACTTTCTTGATGATTGTTTCAAACTCATTGTGACATCTCTTGACAAAAGACTTGAATGTGGCAAATGTATCACTCTTGTCATTGAGAAAGAATACCCAAGTGTATCTTGTAAGATCATCCACTATGACAAAGTCATACTTGTTTCCTCCAATACTAGTATAGGTTGTTGGTCCAAATAAATCCATGTGCAACAACTCAAATGCTCTACTAGTGCTCATCATGCCTTTCTTTGGATGGGTGTTACCAACTTGTTTGCCGGCTTGACAAGAGCTACAAAGTTTGTCCTTTTCAAACACAACATCTTTCAAGCCTCTTACTAAGTCATGTTTGATCAATATATTCAATTGCTTCATTCCAACATGACCAAGCCTTCTATGCCATAACCAACCCATACTTGATTTGGTGAGCAAGCAAGTTGACAATTGAGCTTCACTAGCATTGAAATCAACTAGGTAGAGGTTCTCATATCTAAAGCCTTTGAAGATCAAGTTTGAACCATCTACACTAATGATCTCTACATCATCTATTCCAAATATGCATTTGAATCCAAGATCACACAATTGAGCTACCGATAGCAAATTGAAGTTCAAGCTCTCAACTAGCAAAACATTGGATATGCTCAAGTCATTGGATATTGCAATCTTACCAAGACCCTTGACCTTGCCTTTGCCATTATCACCAAATGTAATACTATCAATTCCATCATTGGTGTTGGAGTTGATTGATTTGAACATTCTAGAATCCCCGGTCATGTGTTGAGTGCACCCACTGTCAAGCACCCAATGCCTTCCTCCGGCTTTGTAATTGACCTACAAAACAAATTAGTTTCTTTCAGGTACCCATACTTGTTTGGGTCCTCCAAAGTTAGTGACCAAGAATTTTGGTACCCAAATAGCCTTCTTCTTTGGGCCAACTATGGATGTGCCAACATACTTAGCCATGATACCTTTAGCACTTTTGGTAAGCATATAACATGAATCAAAGTGCATAGAGGTAGCTTTAGCAAACTTGGTTTGGCTCATGTTAAGTTTGCAATATTGGTCTACATGCCCTACTTGCTTGCATTTTGTGTAAAACCGGCCATTGCTCCTCACAAAGCTAGGATTAGGAGTGACAAAGGCCGACTTGCCCTTCTTGGGGGTATAGCCCAAACCCTCTTTGTAATGAGAGAATCTTTAGCTACCCAAGCACTTTAGCAAGTGGGAATCTCCACCATACGCCTTACCCAAAGCATGAGTGAGTTCATTAACATTATTTTTCAATTTTTCATTTTCAATCACTAGTGTAGCATCATCCTTTGAGCTATCACTAGTAGATGTGCAAGTGGAGGTGCTAGTGTTGGTTGGTGCAAAAATGATAGGAGTAAAAAATGATTCATCTAGAATATCACAAGTTACTCCAACATTGCATGATGCAACAACCTTATCCTTGCTTTGATCAAGCAGAGAGGAGTGAGCCTTTTCAAGCTTGTAGTGAGTCCTCTCAAGCTTCTCATGGGCTTCCATTAGCCTCTTATGAGAGCCATTGAGCTCATCAAAGGATTGTTCAAGAGCCTTAAGCTTCTTGTTCAATTCTTTGCACTCCTTTCTCTTCTTCTCAAAGCACTCATAAGTTTGCTTCATCATATCAACTAGTTCTTCCTTGGAGTAGTCCTCCTCATTATCACTACTATCATCATCACTATCACTATCATCATGAGATTGTACCTTGGTTGGCTTAGCCATGAAGCATGATGGAGTGTCGAAGATGGATGGCTTGTTGTTGATAGCAATGCTTGCCATAACCTTCTTCTTGTATTTCTTCCTTTCATCATCACTAGAGTCATCATTGGAAGAGTCACTATCATCCCATGTCACCACATAGGATTCACCCTTCTTCTTCTTGGTGAAGGATAGCTTTTTATCCTTCTTGTCATGCTTGCTCTTCTTCTTCTCATCATCACTATGATCGGGACAATCCATAATCATGTGACCGGTGCTCTTGCACTTGTAGCATCTCTTCTCATATTCTTTGCCCTTGAAGTTGTCCCTTCTCTTCCTAGAACCATATCCCTTCTTCTTCATGAACTTTCCAAACTTGCGCACGAAGAGGGCCATCATCTAATCATCATCATCATCACTTGACTCTTGCTTCTTTTCTTTGCCCTTGCTCTTGGATGAAGAAGCCTTGAATGATAAGCTCTTCTTTTCTTCCTTGACCTCTTCTTCTTCACTTTCCTCATTGTATTGCTCTTCGGTCATGATCTCACCAAGTACCTCATTGGGAGTGATCTTGTCCAAACCATCTCTCCTAATTATTTGCCTCAAGGTTTTGTATTTCTTGGGCAAACAACCAAGAAACTGGTTTGAGAAGTCTTCATCCTTGACCTTCTCACCCAAGCTCTTGAGATCATTGATGATCACTTGGAGCCTATGGAACATCTCCGGGATAGACTCATCATCCTTCATGTTGAAGTGAGATAGCTTGTACTTGAGCATATACCACTTGGCATTCTTTACCGTTGAAGTGCCTTCATAAGTATCTTCTAGTCTCTTCCACACTTCACTTGCCTTCTCAAGATCTTTGATTTGCTCAAATACTTTTGAGTCAATGCCATTGTAGATCACATTGAGAGCCATTGTGTTGCATTGTCGTTTCTCTTGCTCTTTTGGTTTGGGAACGGCTTCATCAAGAATGACAAAGTCATGTTCGGTCACACTCCACACCTTCTCATGTATTGTGCCTAGATGCATCTTCATCTTCCTCTTTCAATAATCAAATTATGTGCCATCAAACATTGGTGGTTTGCTTCCCACATGGTTGAATGATATTTGAGCCATCTCTTAACACCAAAGGTTGTTAAGCCTTGATAATATGGCTTTTAGCTGCTAGGTCTATTTCTTAGTTCAAGATCCCTCTTACTAACTGGAATAAAAGAATTAGTAGATCTGTTCCGCCCAAAATGGGAATGGGTGCTAGGGTTATGAACTTATAATCATGGAATCGACTCGATCATCAAATTATAAGTTCATTCCATACCAGACCAGATCGTGCACATTCTTATTATGAGAAGGGGTCATTCGAGCCTATGGAAATAGGATACTAGTCTCTTCCACACTTCACTTGCCTTCTCAAGATCTTTGATTTGCTCAAACACTTTTGAGTCAATGCCATTGTAGATCACATTGAGAGCCATTGTGTTGCATTGTCGTTTCTCTTGCTCTTTTGGTGTGGGAGCGGCTTCATCAAGAATGACAAAGTCATGTTCGGTCACACTCCACACCTTCTCATGTATTGAGCCTAGATGCATCTTCATCTTCCTCTTCCAATAATCAAATGATGTGCCATCAAACATTGGTGGTTTGCTTCCCACATGGTTGAATGATATTTGAGCCATCTCTTAACACCAAAGGTTGTTAAGCCTTGATAATATGGTGACCACGACTCTGATACCACTTGAAAGGTCCTAGATGGCTAGAGGGGGGTGAATAGCCTAATAAAAATTCTACAAAACACTAGAGCAAAAGGTTAGATAACACTTAAGGGAAGCTTTTTGCTCTAGCTCTACTTGGGGTGCAAAGCCACCTACCCAATGTAATTGTAGTTAGCTAAGTGCTTACAATCAATAGCAATAACCTAAAGCATTTAGCACAAGCTAGTAAGAACAACTACTAGAGAAGCTAACTAGACAAGATATGAATGAATATAAATGCAAGAGAGGAGGTGATTGATATACCAATGCCTTGTGATGGATGGATGTCAATAGGATGAACCAATCACAATGAATACCAAAGAGTAGCCGGGAGACATGATGACAATCGATTTTTCTCCTGAGGTTCACTTGGTTGACACCAAGCTAGTCCCCGTTGTGTCGACTACTCAAGAGAGAAGAAAGAGCCAAGAGAAGGGAAGCAAGAAAGAAGAAGGAAGAAAAAAAGACCAAGGATGCTTCATCTAGTGAGCTATCAAGTAGCTCGGAAGATGGAGATGATGATGCTTCCTACTATGACTCCAAGGGTGGAAAGAAGAAGGAGAAGGATGATGGCAGCAGCAACAACAAAAAGAAGTACTCCGTTGTCTCTTTCAATTATTCTTATTTGACTAACTGAGACCGTAAGTCTTTTGTAAATGTTCCCACCGGCAAGTTATCTCATTTCGATGGGACTAACTTTGCTAAGTGGAAGCATTTGATGAAGACTTACCTTATTAGTCTTCATCCCGGTCTTTGGGAGATTGTTGTAAAAGGTGTGCAGGCACCGGAGGATCTCGAAGAGCCAACAAATGAGGAGATGATTGTTATCCATCTCAATGATCAAGCTACAAGCATTCTCCTCAGTGCATTGGATGGAAATGAGTACCATAGGGTGATGAATGTGGATGTGGCCAAGCAAATTTGGGACACCCTACACCTAGCTCATGAAGGTGTGGATAAGGTGAGAAAGGCCAAGATTGACTTGATGATGGCCAAGCTCAATAGGTTTGTGATTGTGGATGGTGAAGGTGCACAAGAGATGTTTGATCGGTTGATGACCATGGTGGGCAAGATTAGAGGATATGGTTGTGAGGAGCTTGATGATCACAAGGTGGTGAAAATCATGTTGGAAGCTTACTCACCTAGGAATGAGACCGTGGTCACTTTGATTAGAGACAAGAAGAAGTTTGAGCACTTCACTCCTAATGATGTGCTTGGAAGATTGTTGACCTTTGACATGCAAAGAGAGGAAGCAAATGAAAGAAGAAAGCTTGGAGAGTTGCAATCAAAGCTTGATGGCATGAAGGTCAAGGATGTGGCTCTCAAGTCAAGCAAAGCAATCAAGAAAAGTTTCCCAAGAAAGAAAGAGGGCAGCAAGCAAGCATCCACAAGCAAGCCCAAGAAAATGAAGGAAGTGCAACAAGAAGATGACTTCACTTCTTCCTCAAGTGATGATGAAGATGATGGGGCTGATTTTGAAGAGATCAAGGACATGGCATTCTTTATCAAGAAGTGCAACAAGGGCTTGAAGCAAAATGGGTACAAGTTTGTGAAGAGAAGGTTCCCTAGCAAGAAGAAGATAACTTTCTACAATTGTGGGAGCACTGAGTATTTTATTGCAAATTGCCCAAATGAGAAGAAAGATGGCTTCCGCAAGAAAGAAAGACAAGATGGAAAATTTGAGAACAAGAGAAGGTTCAAGAAAGTGGGTGAAGCCCACATCGGCCATGAATGGGACTCTTCACTAAGTCCAAGTGATGATGATGAAAAGCTTGCAACCATTGCTATCCAAAAGCCATCCTCTACACCAAAGCTCTTCAACAACATGAGTGATGATGATGACTACTACTCCCCTCACATTTGTCTCATGGAAAAGGGTGAGAAGGTAAAATTGAAAGCAAAACCCCTTCCTCCCTCTCATGATGCTTCTAGTAGTGATATTAGTGATAGCTCTTGTGATGAAGGTTCTAGTGATGAAGAAATGAATGAAATTATAAAGAACCTAAATCCTAAGATCACACTAATAATCTCTAAGCTTAAGGAGGAACTAGAGGGAATCCAAGTTGAGTTGTACAATAGAGATAATGACCTTGATGAGCTCGAGAAAATGTATATTGCCAACAAGGAAGCTCTTAAGGAAGAGAAAAGTGAGGTGAAATCCTTGCAAAAGGCCTTGGCCAAAGAGCAAGGAGATCATGCTCTCACAAAGAAGGAAAATATTTCACTCCATGAAAAGTATTGTGTCTTGGATGAAAAGCACAAAGAAATGGAGTTGCAATATAGCCTTCTTTGGGAGAGCAACCCACAACCCTCTACCTTAAAGGATACCACTATTCCCTCCACTAGCCAAGGTTGTGGAAGATGTTTTGAAATTGATATAAATGCTTATTCCACTAACCTTGCTAATATGGAAGCCATGAAGAAGGAAATTGCTAGGCTTAATGCTTTGTCGAATGAGAAGTGTAATGATGACAAGAACTCAGCAAGTGGCAAAGTGGACCAACCAAAGAAGCCATAATTCAAAGATGGAAGACATCCTTTCATCAAGGATGGACTTGGCCTCACTCGTGGAGGCAAAGAGAATGGAAGAAAGGTTGTCAAAGGAGTTGAATGTGTTCAGTTTGTGAGCAGTGGAAAAATAGGTACAGAGAGGCCTGCACAGACAGTGGCACAAGCCTCACCCCGAGCAGCACAACCAACCAAGGTCGGTAGTGCCGCTCCCCGCAGAAAAGAGAAGGCCACCTATGATTCCACTGCCCACAGCAAGCACACCAAAGAGGTGTATAAGGTGAAGAATGAGGTGCAAAATCCTAAGGAAACAATCTGGGCCACTCCAAATAGATATTCATATCAATCCAAGGCTCATGCATCTCGCTCAAGTTTGAAATCTTGCTTTGAGTTGAAGAACAACATCAAGGGTGAAGTGATTGCCAAGCACATTGGCAATGGAAAGAACATTTACATTAATGCTTTCATTTGGGTTCCTAAGACCCTTGTTACTAACATGCAAGGCCCCAAGAATCTTTGGGGACCTAAATCAAGCAACTAAACTTGTTTTGTAGGTATACTCCTCCGGTGGATCAAGTTGGGTGCTTGATAGTGGATGTATAAATCATATGAACGGAGAAAGGAGTATGTTCAGTTCATATACCCCCTCAACCGATGCAAGTGAGAATATTGTCTTTGGAGACAACTCAAAGGGGGATGTGATCGGTCTTGGTAAAGTTGCTATAACTCTAGACCATTCTATCTCCAATGTTTTGCATGTTAATTCGTTAAGTTACAACTTGTTGTCCGTTTCATAACTTTGTGAGATTGGCTACAATTGTCTCTTTACGGATAAGGGTGTGGAAGTTCTTATGAGGGAGGATTCCTCTATTCTCTTTACGGGTCGTTTGAAGGTTAAGCTTTACCTAGTTGATTTCAACAAAAGTAAGGCTAATCTTGAGACTTGTTTAGTGGCAAAATCTAGCATGGGTTGGCTATGGCATCGCCGACTAGCCCATGTTGGGATGAGGAACTTGGCCAAATTACTAAAGAATGAACACATCTTTGGACTAACAAATGTTCATTTTGAGAAAGATAGGATATGTGGAGCTTGCCAAGCCGAAAATCAAGTAGGTGTACCTCACCCACCAAAGAGCATCATGACCACTACTCAACCTTTGGAGTTGATTCATATGGATCTCTTTGGACCGGTTGCCTACATAAGTATTGGTGGTAATAAATATGGATTAGTAATTGTTGATGATTATTCTCGTTTCACTTGGGTGTTCTTGTTTATGATAAGTCTCAGGTACAAGACAAGGTGAAACCTTTGTGAGAAGGGCTCAAAAGGAATTTGGTCTCCCTATTAAGAAAGTGAGAAGTGGCAATGGGACCGAGATCAAGAACACCATGGTGGAAGAGTTTCTTGATGATGAGGGCATCAAACATGAGTTTTCAGCTCCTTACACCCCTCAACAAAATGGTGTAGTGGAGAGGAAGAATAGAACTCTCATTGATATGGCAAGGACAATGCTTGATGAATACAAGACTTCGGACATCTTTTGGTGTGAAGCAATCAACACCGCTTGTCATTCCATCAACCGTCTCTACCTACACAAGAAGCTTCAAAAGACATCATATGAACTCCTAACCGGTAACAAACCAAAGGTGTCTTACTTTAGAGTTTTTGGGTGCAAAGTGTTCATTCTCAACAAAAGACCCAAAACCTCTAAGTTTGCTCCTAAAGTTGATATTGGCATCTTACTTGGTTATGGATCAAATGAGCATGCCTATCGTGTCTACAACCAAACCGTTGGTAGAGTTGAGATCACGATAGATGTGACATTTGATGAATCTAATGGCTCTCAAGTAGAGCAAGTTGATGCAAGTGTTGTAGGAAAGGAGGATCCACAATGCAAAGCAATCAAGGATTTGGCCATAGGAGATATTAGGACATTGGAAGAAGAAGATGCTGAGCATGAGGAGCCTCAAGATGGTGCTGCACAAGATTTCGCTGTGATACTCAACAACCAACAGCAGCACACACCTGCTGCTGTTTAGAAGGTCGGCAGTGCCGACCCTAGTGAACCAGCAGCAGGCACTCCAACAAGGACTCCATCACCTCAAGGGCTGAACCTAGAGCCTATATTTGAACAAGAACAGGATGCTAGTACATCAGAAGATCAAGGAGGTGTTGAACACCCAAGATACGCCAAACTATACAACGGGATCACCCTGTTGACAACATTCTTGGAAGCATCCGCAAGGGGGTAACAACTCGTTCTCATATAGCAAACTTTTGTCATTATTACTCGTTTGTTTCCTCCTTGGAACCCTTGAAGGTAGAGCAAGCACTTGATGACCCAGATTGGATTATGGCAATGCAAGAAGAGCTAAACAACTTTGAGAGGAATCAAGTGTGGACTTTGGTGGAAAGGCCCAATACCAATGTGATAGGCACTAAATGGGTATTCCGCAACTAGCAAGATGAGAATGGTGTGGTGACAAGGAACAAGGCAAGATTGGTGGCTCAAGGGTTCACTCAAGTAGAGGGCTTGGACTTTGAAGAAACATATGCACCGGTGGCAAGACTTGAAGCAATTCAGATGCTTCTAGCCTTTGCTGCCCATCATGACTTCAAGCTATATCAAATGGATGTCAAGAGTGCATTTCTCAATGGCCCAATACAAGAGTTGGTGTATGTTGAGCAGCCACCCGGTTTCGAAGACCCCAAGTTCCCCAACCATGTCTTCCAACTCTAAAAGGCGCTCTATGGGCTTAAGCAAGCACCAAGAGTATGGTATGAATGCCTTAAGGAATTCTTGCTCAAGCAAGGCTTTGAAATAGGCAAAGCCGATCCTACCCTCTTCACTTACAAGTTCAATAAAGATATCTTTGTGTGCCAAATATATGTCGATGACATAATATTTGGTAGTACTAATGCTTCTTTTTGTGAGGAGTTTAATAGGACTATGACTAAGAGGTTTGAGATGTCCATGATGGGTGAGCTCAAGTTCTTCCTTGGATTTCAAATCAAACAATTGAAGGAAGGGACTTTTCTATGTCAAGCCAAGTACACTCAAGACATGCTGAAGAAGTTTGACTTGGTGAATGCGAAGCCCATCAAGACCCCAATGCCAACCAATGGACATATTGATCTTGATGTTGAAGGGAAAGCCGTGGATCTAAAGGTATACCGCTCCATGATCGGCTCTCTCCTTTACCTTTGTGCATCTAGGCCGGACATAATGCTTAGTGTGTGCATGTGTGCTAGATTTCAAGCTAACCCGAAAGAGTGCCACTTAGTGGCAGTTAAGAGAATCTTGAGATATTTAGTACACACTCTTAACCTTATCTTGTGGTATCCTAAGGGCTCCAAGTTCGATCTACTTGGCTATTCGGATTCCGATTATGCCGGTTGCAAGGTAGAACGAAAAAGCACTTCGGGGACATGTCAATTCCTTGGATGGTCCCTAGTGTCTTGGGGTTCTAAAAAGCAAAATTGTGTATCCCTTTCCACCGCCGAGGCCGAGTATGTTGCAGTCGGTGCTTGTTGTGCTCAACTACTTTGGATGAGGCAAACCTTAAAAGATTTCGGATGTCAATTCACCAAGATACCTCTCTTGTGTGATAACGAGAGTGTCATTAAACTTGCAAATAATCCTATTAGCCACTCTAGAACAAAAAACATAGACATCCGTCATCACTTCTTGAGAGACCATGAATTAAAAGGAGATATCACAATTCGTCATGTGAGAACCGAAAAGAAACTAACCGATATCTTCACTAAGCCTCTAGATGAGACAAGGTTTTGTGCTTTGCGTAGTGAGCTAAATATTCTTGACTCTCGTAACCTTTGTTGAACTTTAGCACACATTTGTTTGTCAACCTAGCGACATAGGAAAAGCTTTATGAAAATCTTTGATTATGTGTTTCAAAACCTTTTCAAAAGACCAACTAAGGCTCATGACCATTGTCTGTGATGTTGAATGCTTACTGGTCATGTTTATTAGGCATATATGTCCATATCTAGTATAAAGAAAAGTCCAACTGGTTTTAAGCCAGTATCTGTCTTTCACCCAGGCCGGCAGTGCCAACCTTTAAGGTCGGCAGTGTCGACCTCTGTCCCTCAGGCAGAATCAGGTGATTCCTTCGTGGGCTCGTGGGCCTTTATAAAACCTATCTATTGCTCTATGCCCACGACCACGCCGCCTCTCCTTCGACCAGAACCCCCTCACCTCTCCTTTCTTCCATAGAGGTGACCTAGGAGCTCCATTGTCGTCCCCTTGGCCGGCATTGCCGCTCCTTCAACCCTCCGCTCTTGTGGAAGGCAGCCCTCTCTTCTTTCCCCTTCAATCCCACGATTTGGAAGCAAGGTGAAACCCTAATCTAAACTTTTCGGTTCGATCTATGCAATGTGATGGTTCTATTAAAGGATTCGTGTTTCTAGGAGGTGTATGAGGAGATTGGAACTAGGTTTAGGGGTTGGATTTGGTGGATTTGGATTCACCCTTCTCGGATGAACCAAGGCAGGTCGGCAGTGCCGACCCCAGCAGATTCCATCTGCGGAGCCTCAGTTTTCTGGGATGGGTAGGCCCAGATGTGCAAAATTCATACCCTAACTCGAAATTTTGGTCTCTAAATATTCATTACCCTTCATATCCTTAGCTAGGGCATTACATATTATTTCAAAAGACTGTGATTCTAAAATTTTTACTAGGTGTAGAAGTTGTTGAAATCAGGTTTTAGATAGGGAAAGAAGTCTGGAGAAAATCCAGTGGAGCTACTGAGGCCGACAGTGCCGACCTACCCATGCTGATTCAAACATCAAGCTCTCACCTGGTGTTTTCTCTGAATTTCTTCCTCTATTTAACTCCTGCTTTTAAATTTCATCTACACCCTATCATATACAGTTTCTTATCTAGTCTATATTTGTGTTGCATAGATGAATCCTGGAGGTGAAGGAAGTGCAGCCTGTGGCAGGAGGAAGCGGGCTGGCAAGGAGCCAAGTCGCAAGGCCAATGGAAAGATGCAGATGCCATATGATAGAGATGCAGCCTTTGAGCAAGAAGAGTTAGATCAGATGGAAGGATATATTATCCCTGAGTGGCCTAAGACACCCATGCATATCTCTGAGTACTACCATGGGTACATGCAGCAGGTTGAGGGTGACTATGAGCTTACAGCACCTCATGACACAGTGGAGCACCCTGTCACTGACTATGCCAGATCATGGAAGGCCACAAAGGAGGCAAGATCTGTCAACCCCTACACGACACCGAAGATGAGAGGTGTTGATTACAGGTTTTGGAATGTCTTTCATTCCAACTTCTATGCTACCGCCATCTTCAATAGGTCAGCTAGCAAGATATGCAAGATGCAGTATATCGACTTTCCAGAGCTTGAGAACAGGGAGGACTTGCAGCTGACTGGTGCCATCAGGGTGTGTGACCGCTTTCAGATGACTGATCTCATGAGTTTCAGGTATGACTGGAACACTGAGATTCTAGCTCAGTTCTATGCCACTTATTATTGGGATCAGGAGGCAGATGAGATTCACTGGATGACAGATGGGAGTCACTACCGCTGTGATTATGTGACCTTCTGTCGCATCCTCGGTTTTGGGCGTGAGCACAGGGAGCTACCCAGCATCCACAGAGGTCCTAGAGCTGAGCCACAGTCAGTGAGTTTTGTGTGGGAGGATCAAATTGAGGGGGAGCCCAACTGGTCCAGGACCAACCTCAGGAGCCTTTACTACCTTCTGAACAACTTCATCAGGGTGACTCTAAATCCAAAGGACAATGCTACATATCTTAATGGATACATCACAAATGTCCTTGCTCAGTTCCCTAATGGTGAGAGGTTTTGTATTCCCAGGTTCCTTTGGGTGGAGTTGGCTATGGATATGGATAAAGCCAATAGGAGGCTTACATATGCTCCTTACCTTCAGTTCATGATTGAGAGGGTCACTGGGAGGATTTTTCCCAAGGACTGTGAGCATACCATGTGTGTGATAAAAAAGACCAGAGGAGGTGCACCACCAGCTACTGCTCCACCAGTTCCACCTTCTACAGGTGGTGGTACCTTTCAGAGACAGAGAGATGTTCCTGAGACTTATCATTCTCGTTCTCGCTCTAATGTCAGATCCAGGAGTGGGAGGAGGATGAAGAAGCTTGGAGAGTGGACCAAGGCCATCTTTACTACGTGCACTTATCAGGCCAGGATCACCTATGAGGAGCAGATATCTAGCAGAGAGGCTGTTGTAGGAGCTAGGGAGTTGCAGGGACTTCCACCACTTCCTCCAGTGGAGATTCCTCCAGTGTTTCCTAACCTGCCACGCTTGTCAGTTTCTACTAATGAGGATGATGATGATGAGCAGGGTCAGTGGGATAGTTCTCAGTGGACTCCTTGTGACTGTGTTTATGGCAGGAGGTCACGTCGTCAGCAGCAGGAGGAGGATGAGGAGGAGGATGTTGCAGGGCCGTCTTCAGCTGCACCTCCACCTCACCGTTCAGGCCGTCAGTGTGCTCCGCGCTTCACTCAGACTACACACTGAGTTGGACGTGCCGTGATCTCCAGTGATGATGAGGATATGGAGGAGTGATTGGTTCCCCTTCTCTTTTCTTCCCTTTTTGGCGCTTGATGCCAAAGGGGGAGAAGTTTAGGGGGGTCAAATCTTTTCTTTTCGCTGCAATTTGAGCATGTTATATCCGTTGAGAGTTAGTTTATTAGCTTGTGAGGTTGAGTGCCGCCGCAAAACTCTATTTTATGTAAGGCACTAGTTTGACTCTATTTGTGTTGCATATGGACATGTATTTATGGATTTCGATTTAGCTTATAATGTTTTGTGGTTGTGTTGCCTTAGACCTGTTTTAGACTGTGTAGAAATCTGTTTGTGACCTGACTACTGTAGCCAGGTCGGTAGTGTCGGCCTTCCAGGTCGGCAGTGTCGACCTCTGCTGCAACAGCCAGGCCTGGGTGTTTTTATCTCATATAAACTGTCATATGCATCACGTCTTATCTTGTGACACATATTTTGAGCACTCCACTTTGAATATGTGACCACGGATATAGAGGGAGGCCCCAAATCACTTTGAATATGTGAAACTTGGTTTCTAATACTAATTTGAGAATTCAAATCTCAATTCACATATCCAGGGGGAGTTCTCTACATCCATGACTTGTAGTTCTTAGATTATTGATTATCTCTTGTGAGCTTGAATTGGGTTGTCATCAATCATCAAAAAGGGGGAGATTGAAAGTGCAATCAAGCCCTAAGTGGGTTTTGGTGTTGATGATCACCTAATTCAAGGACTAATGAGAACTATCGAGATGACATGCAGGTAATAGCAAAAAGAGGAAGAGTTAGATAAGGTGGAGGTACCCCAATTCTTATGGAGGCTTCTCTACTCATCTAAGGTTTAAATTCATTCTATGGTTTGAATTTGAGAATAGGAATGTCGTACTATTAAGGGGGGTTCTAGTACTGTTATGGTCAGATGTGAATCATATGCTCAATCTTTACCAATGACATACACTTAGCTAGCCCAGAGACATATCCAAACCTCATACCCAGCAGGTTATCTGTGCTAGGTCGGCAGTGCCGACCTCCTTTCCCAGCAATTTTTTGCGAGTATAAATAGTGGCTGGAAAGGTCTCCACCTCACCAGTTCAGTACCCCTTCGTCTTCCTCGAAATTAGACTGTTGCAAACAGAGCTCTCTCTCCCTCTCTCTCACTCCATTGTTGACCTTCACCCTCCAAGCAATCCCAGACTTCCAACCATAGATTCTTGAGGGAAAAGGCAGCAAAACACTTCTAGAGAGTGGATCTACTACTTCCCAAAGTCTAAGAGCTTGTGGTTCTCGTTTGGCCGGCGATGCTAGGGTTTGTTACCCTTGGAGCTTGCTCCTAGCCGGCTAGGCGTCGCCCTAGAGCTTGTCCCTCCTTTGTGGCAGCCTAGGGAGGATTGTAATCAACTTGTGAAGCTAAGGTATTACCCCTCATCTCAAGGATTCACTTCCTTGACTTGAGATTGAGTTGGAGTTGCAAAGCTCCTAGCCTTTGTGGAACCTCAACAACGTGAACTTAGGCAAGCCTTAGTGGCGAGCTGAACCACGGGATAAATCATCGTGTCTTGTGTGTTGGTCCCCTAGGGTTTTCTTCTTGCAATATATCTTGTGGTAGGGTTTGTGTTGTTGATTTGAGGAAAAGAAGCATATCTGTGGTAACCAGTCTTCGAGCTGGTTCTTGTATTGAAATTGCAGGGAAGGACTCATCTTGGTGCATAGTATCTCCCTGCCAAACCTCATTTGGCAAAATAGCCATTTTGGCCCCTCAACTATCACCGAAGGCTCAAATTGGCCCCTGAACTATCAAAACGACCACTTTGACCCCTCAACTATCATCGAAGGCTCAAATTTACCCCTGAACTATCAAAATGACCACTTTGGCCCTTGAACTTATGATTTTCGTCTCAATTGCATCCATTATCCCTGATCGATGGATACATGGACAGATAAACTGCGAAAAGGTCGAAACCACCCCTTATTATTTTCTTTACTTGTTGACCGTTCACGGCGTTTCCAACCCTACCGTTTGTTTTAAAAATACCAAAATCTGATTTAATGTTAGAGAATTCATAAAAAAATTGTTCTACCAAAATTTAATGTTCGAAACCGGTTTTGTTTTACCAAAATTTGTTTTACTACAATCATGATATACCTTTTTATTACTCGCTTAGAATATTTAAAGCTTATATGATCTCATAAAATTCAAAACTAGGTTAAAGTGAAATAATGGATGCAGATGGAGGTAAATTCTAGTCTAGCTTAACCAGGTTAACTTTATGTTTTGTACTATATTTGTTTAGGAGATTATTCTCTACTATGTACCTTCAACCATCTGTGCTCATTGATTTTTCTAAGATAAAATATTTTTTTTATAAATTTTGTAACATTAAATCATATTTTGGTATTTTTTTAAAACAAACGACGAGGTTGGAAATGTCGTTAGCGGCCAACAAATAAACAAAATAATGAGGGGCAGTTTTGACCTTTTCACAATCCATCTGTCCACGTGTCCATCGATCAGGGATAATGGATCAAATTGAGACGAAAATCATAAGTTTAAGGGACAAAGTGACCGTTTTGATAGTTCAGGAGTCAATTTGAGCCTTCGATGATAGTTGAGGGGTCAAAGTGGCCGTTTTGATAGTTCAGGGGCCAATTTGAGCCTTCGGTGATAGTTTAGAGGCCAAAACGGCTATTGTGCCACCTCATTTCAATCTGCTCAGTTTTTATAGGTCGGCAGTGCCGTCCTCTATAGGTCGGCAGTGCCGCCCTCGGTACTAACATCTGTTTGAAGAGATATTTGACAGGCATATTCACCCCCCCCTCTAGGCTATTTACCCTTCCTAAGATCCTACACCACCGCAACATCTCCTGATAATGGATTAAAAGCAGCATCAACATTGATCTTGAAGGCACCATGAAGTGGTGGTCTCCACCGTAACCTTTCCTTTCTTTGATTATGTTCCTAAATATTACCCACAGAGGGCATTACACAACGCTTCCCCTTCAGATCTTCAAGTGTTCCATGTTGTCTCATAAAAACAGTGAATTCATGTAACAGGTGAGGAAGGTAACCGAGCTAGTAATAAAAGGAATGTAGTCTCCATGAATAACCTTGTTACGAATGTTCCAAGTGTGCCAGAACAACATGAATATATTAGCCAAAACTTTCAAATAATTGTTATACACAAGCATCAACAACCATTCTGGTTCTGCCTTGGCTAGCTCGTGCTCTCACGGTAAGCACTAGTGAGTCCTCATGGCTTGCAGTCCACACATCTGGCACACATCCTGATCCTCAATATGATGATATTTCTTATTCACCCTGGTCGGTAAACCATTGTTAGCAATTTTCATGGTGAAGACAATAACCTTTGAAGGCACTTTAACATGCCACAACTTCTTCCATGTTGCTCAGCCTTGCTCTAAATTTGAACTAGTGCCAGTATCTATGACTCCATAGAAATTCTGGACAACCAACCTGTATGTGTTCGAACGGAGAAGATGTCGGTTTTCTTATAGTGTCAAGCCACAAAGTCAGTTGTTCCATGTATAGGAAAATTAATTTTGAAAATCTCAGATGCATCACAAGGGTAGAAAAACCTTCGTACAACTGTTTCATCCCATGATCTTGTATCACTAATGAGGTGATGCACCCAACGGAGACGATAGAAACGGCTTAGACCAATCAGTTTCAAACCATGACCCCTAGGAAACCGGTTGTCACGCCATACTTGAGTAGACCGTCCATCCCCTATCTGATAGATGACTCCTTATTTTAGCAACTCTATAGTCCATACTCAACAGTCCGCCAGGTCTGTGATGCCTCACCTGACGATAATCGATCCAGTAACTTGTTGTTTGTGTAATATTTAACTTTCAAAATCCTCGCACAGAGACTATCAGGAAAGGCTACCAATCTCCAGGTCTAACGAGCTAGCATAGCCTGATTCATTATATTAGCCTAAGGTCCTTGAAACCCATGCCTCCAAAAGACTTCGGCAACACCAACTTATCCTAGGGAATCCGGAATCCACTGCATTTTCCGCCGGCCATTTTCAGCTCCCCACCAAAAGGCCCTTACCTGCTTCATAAGTTCATCATATAACGTCAGTGGGAGTTTAAAAATACTCATGACGTAAATAGGGTGGGCCCGAGCAACTGATTTAATCAACCCCTTTTTCGGACAGCTAAAAGATGTTTTCCTTCCAAGCTATCATTCTCTCGTGAAAATGTTCCTCAAGTGGTTGGAGTCAGAACCATTTAGCATGTCCAACCACTTAAGGAACGTTAACGGGCTCCCTCGTCACCATGTGACCCCTGAGATTTTTTAGGTTTTCCGACCATGGGTTTTGATACCACTTGTTAGAGTATGCAGCGGAATTCGATCCTGCACCCCTCGGGTCTAGGTCCATGAGAGACAACAGCATATCCAGGCCTTAGACCTAACTCAACTCAAAAGACTAGCCTTATAGGTGACGGATACCCCCGCCTTATACGTCGTTCTCCCCCAACATCAATTACCGATGTGGGAAACCTAACTAAAAATTTATACTAGTTTTTAGCTAATCCAAACAATCCCTAAATCATCACCTATAATACGGTTGTTGACACAAAAAGCGTCAGGTTCTGCGAACACCTCGGGATATTACCCGAAACTCGGTTGTCCGAAGGCGTGCCAGTCGATTTGACCAATTAATCGACAAGGATGATAACTGGAACAAAACTGAACGAGACAACGGCGATGCGCCCAGATGCCAAAGCTCAGATTGATCAATGATAACTAGAACAATAGCAGAACGAGACGACAGCGATGCGCCCGGACGTCAAGGCTCTGATTGCTCAAAACACGGAACTTACAAAGATTTGACGGAGGTCGATGAGATGCAGCCCGTCGAAAACTTGAAAGAACTCGTAGGTAAACTACACCTAATACGGTAAAGGTAAATTGCTGGAAAAGTAAATAGGATAAAAAGTAATTGATTTTTGATATGCTTGGATATATCGTTTACAACACCTCTGGGTACCTATTTATACTCCCGCATGGAGAGTTGTACATAGATACGACTCGTACCTTTCCTAACAAAAACTCCTAACTTTAAGGAAACTGACTCGCACAGGAGTCGGATCTAAAACAATAATATTTTCCTAAACAGATTCTACTATTATTAAGGGAATAAAATGACTCATGCAAGAGTCGGACTCAAACTACTATAATACTGGCATAAAATGACCAGTTTCCTTACATCTTTCCTTCGATGGAAACTTTCCATCGGCAGATCCCTCCAATCCGCGACTTCCTTCTTTGGCCACCGGTAATCTTCTGCTGACGCCAAGCGCTGTCAACCTGTACTCATCGGCATCGGCATCGGCAATACTCCCCGATCGGCAATCGGCAACATCTCCTCATCGGCAATCGGTACATCTCCTCATCGGTAATCGGCAACAGCAACTTTGCAGCCCAGGTGACTTGACTTCACCAATCAACCTTATCGGCAATCGGCATCGGCAACATCCGAAACCTCCAGCTTCCATCGGCACTGGCTTCTCATCGGCAAGCTGACCTTTTCCTTCATCAAGTCTTCCCGCCTCCATTGGCAACAAGTCTGTCTTCATCAGCAACATTCTCGCCCCTATCGGCAGTCTGACCGATAATATGCCGATGTCGATAAGGAACAGCAACTAGCCTCTTGCCGATCGGCACCATCCTTAGATTATATTGACACGCGCCAAAAAACGGTTGTCAACACATGCCCCCAGTTTTGGAGTGTAAGATGTCTTATGCGCCAAAATTCTTTCTGCTGCTATCCCTTCTTCCGAGTTGTTTGGCGGTAAACTCATCGGCAACTGCTGCCAGTGCACAAACTCTTCATGCTAAGTTTGCCGATGCCCCTCAAGTGTAACGGTTGAGACACCAGGGCTCACAAGTACCGCTCCCAGATCAAAATGCCCAAGGCCATCGACTCTAGTTATGCCGGCAACATATTGATATTTACCGATGGATTCCCACCTTTACGCTCTGGCCTTCATCGCCTGCTTGAAGATTTCCCTCGCGAAGGATTATCATCGTGATACAAATCTTATCGGCGTTCGCGCTGAATCCTCCTCTTCTGAGTCTTCGTCAGACCCTTAGGGCATCATCGAGGGAGTTTAGTTTTCCAGACAGGCTGATGCTGCTTCTCACTGCCTGTATCTGCATCCTTGGAGAAAATTTTCTCTTCAGGTACCTTGGCGCCTGCCGTCTCCTCAAGCTCTTCCTGACAAATACGCCTGCCAAGCCTGTCATGTGCACTGAGCTTGCCCCCTAGCCGATCATGTGCTGATCCCTTCTCTTTGATCGGCGCGCGACAGCCTGATGTCCGATCGTTAAAACGAGGCTTTTTCTCTGATCGATCGGCAAGGTAGTACCCATTGCATCCAGGATAATTATCGGTAGTGGGTAGTTTGATGCCTTCTTCCCAACAATGAATAAAGAAGGGGCACCTCCAATGATCTTGATGCCGATGCCACTCTTGGCGCCTTTCTTCCTCTTGCTACCGATATCGCTTTTCTCGCGACCGCCGATACTCCTGCTTTGGTCGCCTATGCGTGATTATATTACCAGGAGACCTTTGAGCATGACCGCTTTCATCGGCAACCCCTTTACCTTCTTTGTCACCGGCAAACTTTCCCCCTGTTACTTCATGCACAGCTATCTGATGTTCAGGGTCTACCGATGCATTTTTTCTGGCAGCTTCCGATGTCAGCACTTTAGTTTTTCCACTAGTTTCCACCATATTATTAGGAAATGGGTGTTGATCGATCTTCATCGGCTCCTGGGCTTTGAAATTTTTAAACTTAATCCACCCAGATTCAATTCCCGACCGCAACTGCTGCCTAAATACTTTGCAGTCATTGGTATTGTGTGAAGTTGCATTGTGCCACTTGCAATACCTGATTTTCTTGAGCTCTTTGGCCGATGGAATTACCTGATTAGATGCCAGCTTAATTTTCCCCTCTTGAAGCAATAGGTCAAACATCCTATCGGCCTTGGTGATATCAAAAGTGACCCTTCTAGATTTTTCCTGGTCGAACAAACAAGATACCAGCTCCTTATCCTTAATCAACTTAGCAACGTTGATACCTGGCTCTTCATCCGACCCGAAATCTTCTCTTTCCCTATCCAAGGACACTTCTTCATCCCAATTCTCTTTGGGCTCAAACACCTTGGTGTCTTGATCGGCAACCCTTTGCACAAGATGATTCAAGCTTTCAAACTCTTGATACGCATACTTGTCTCTGATGTGCGGTATCAACCCTTGGAGAGCTAAATCCACCAACTGCCGATCGTCAAGTACCAAGCTATAGCACTTGTTCTTCACATCCCGAAGCCTTTGGACAAAGCTTTCTACCGATTCATCATTGCGCTGCCTCAGATTAACCAAATCGGTAAGCTTCTTTTCATTTGTACCAGCAAAGAAGTATTTATGAAACTTTTCTTCTAGATCGGCCCAAGTGATCACAAAATTCAGAAGTAGTGAAATAAACCATGTAAATGCTGATCCAGATAACGATGATGAGAACAATCTTACCCTCAGCTCATCCCTGCTGGCTGCTTCCCCACATTGGATAATGAATCGGTTAATGTGCTCCATTGTGGACATATTATCTCGACCAGAAAACTTGGTGAAATCTGGCACTTTGTACCGATTTGGAAAGGGGATTAAATCATAAGCTGGAGGGTATGGAGTCCGATAAGAATATGTATCAACCTTAGGCTCGATACCGAATTGCTCTTTTGCGACTTCGGCAATCTTATCGGCTAAATATGCATCTTGATTCTGCAAATGTACTGGCTGAACATTGACTGGTTGAGCAGATCGATGCACGTCTTCATAGCTTTGCGGTAAACAGGCCGGGGCAATTGGCACATTTGCGGCACCAGTCTGTTGAATATTATGCATCGGCTGATTGGCCGATGGGCGACTTTGAACATCCACCGGCTGAGTAGGTTGATGTATCTCTTCAGGTCTTGATGTCAAAGTTCTTGAAGTAATTGGCTCATGCGCAGTATCAGTCATCTAAGTGCTATGCATCGGCTGAGTTGCCGATGGGCAATTCTGCACACTCACTGGCTTGTGCTGTGGCATTATATTCATCGGCTTTTGTACCGATGTCCCATTATATGCATTCATTTGCAAGTATTGCGGTGTAGTACTTATCGGCTGATGTACCGATATTTCATTCTGAAGACCCGCTGGATGACACTGCGGAGCTCTTGCCACTTGGTGCCCAGGCTGCACAACTTGCTGCTGAATCGGTAATTGTCCGATCCAACTTACATTAGGTAGCATCAGCATATGACTTACCGATGGCTGATAACCAGCCGACTCTTGTAGCCCTTGTACCCTTGGATGATAGCCTTGATTTGCAGGTACCATAGGTTGAGCAGTCATTGCCGATACAGATGATTGACAATCGGCATGCCTTGTTGCATCGGCCAAGAATTTGCCGATGGCTGACCACCAGCTGATGCTTGTCGTTCTTGCGGCGCTGGGTAATTGACAGAATAACTACCTTGATTAGTAGATACTCCAGTTTGAAGAGCCATTGCTGCCATAGGTTGACTTGCAGCTGCTGGGCTTTGATGTATCGGCAAGGAATTTGCCGATGGTTGGACATAAGGCACTCTGGGCACTCCCATTTGAAAATTCCCTATCAGCAACTGCATCGTTGGAGAAGATGTAGCATAATACATTACTGGAACCATCGGATGTACAGGTGTTGCCGATGCCATGGGAATCTTTCACCCTGCATGGTTACCTTGGACCAATCTGGAATCAGCAGATGGACTTGGAGACATATCGTATCCCCACCAATTGGCAGAAGTTAACTGACTCTGGGTCGTCGGTCCAGATGTTGTTGACGCCACCAGATTTGTATTCACCTGAGTGATGCTTGCTGGGTTCGATCTTGGTGGCATGATCTCATCGGCAGATCGATTCATAATTGGCGAAGACACCCTTGGAACCGCCGATGGGATCGTAACAGATGCTGATCCGAGTTGACGATACTCTGGACCAACATAATATGGTGCCTGTCCCTTGAAAGTTTGCTTGACAGCGTTGCATACAGCATCGGACAGCACATTGGATTGGCTAATTAATACATTATCAAATGCAGAATTAACAATCTCTTGTATTTTACCAGGATCCGCGTCGAAAGTGATCTGCCGCGGCAACGGCGGATCTTGCTTCTGGACTGCTTCGCCGATTCTGTTTAGGCTGAAGGATTTGAGATATAACCGCTTGTACTCCTCCATAGCCTGCTCCATAGCCTGCTTCTGATCATCTCTCAGATTGGCTTCGGAGACTCCGATGACGTTCTTCGGATTGACGCCGGTATGATCATCCATGATAGATGTATGATTTGTATATTCGTGTCCCACCGAGCGTGCCAAAAGAGGTGTTGACACAAAAAGCGTCAGGTTCTGCGAACACCTCGGGCTATTACCCGAAACTCGGTTGTCCGAAGGCATGCCAGTCGATTTGACCAATTAATCGACAAGGATGATAACTGGAACAAAACTGAACAAGACAACGGCGATGCGCCCAGATGCCAAAGCTCAGATTGATCAAGGATAACTAGAACAATAGCAGAACGAGACGACAGCGATGCGCCCGGACGTCAAGGCTCTGATTGCTCAAAACACGGAACTTACAAAGATTTGACGGAGGTCGATGAGATGCAGCCCGTCAAAAACTTGAAAGAACTCGTAGGTAAACTACACCTAATACGCTAAAGGTAAATTGCTGGAAAAGTAAATAGGATAAAAAGTAATTGATTTTTGATATGCTTGGATATATCGTTTACAGCACCTCTGGGTACCTATTTATACTCCCGCATGGAGAGTTGTACATAGATACGACTCGTACCTTTCCTAACAAAAACTCCTAACTTTAAGGAAACTGACTCGCACAGGAGTCGGATCTAAAACAATAATATTTTCCTAAACAGATTCTACTATTATTAAGGGAATAAAATGACTCATGCAAGAGTCGGACTCAAACTACTATAATACTGGCATAAAATGACCAGTTTCCTTACATCTTTCCTTCGATGGAAACTTTCCATCGGCAGATCCCTCCAATCCGCGACTTCCTTCTTTGGCCACCGGTAATCTTCTGCTGACGCCAAGCGCTGTCAACCTGTACTCATCGGCATCGGCATCGGCATCGGCAATACTCCCCGATCGGCAATCGGCAACATCTCCTCATCGGCAATCGGTACATCTCCTCATCGGTAATCGGCAACAGCAACTTTGCAGCCCAGGTGACTTGACTTCACCAATCAACCTTATCGGCAATCGACATCGGCAACATCCGAAACCTCCAGCTTCCATCGGCACTGGCTTCTCATCGGCAAGCTGACCTTTGCCTTCATCAAGTCTTCCCGCCTCCATTGGCAACAAGTCTGTCTTCATCAGTAACATTCTCGCCCCTATCGGCAGTCTGACCGATAATATGCCGATGTCGATAAGGAACAGCAACTAGCCTCTTGCCGATCGGCACCATCCTTAGATTATATTGACACGCGCCAAAAAAAACGGTGTCAACAACGGTAGTACAAAGCATTTGGCAAAATAATCTACCCTTGGTATAAGATTTCTCTCAAATTATCGTCTCGTTCGCTTGGTTTATGAGCCCGACTTATTAGTCATGGTATAATATTTTTCTCTCATGACAAAACAATCAAAAACAACATCAACCGACTTATCAACCATAAAAACAATCAGTCAAATAGCGTCTATGCTCAAGCCTAGTCAATTACACCAAATCTTGGACTCAACACTTAACTTCCGACACCACTGTGCTCAAAGGATGCCTAGGCGATTTCTGGCACCATTGTCCGTTGAGAAAGTTTACCCTTTTTCGAATGGAGCATTGTGGAGAACTTCTGGCACTTTATTTTATCAGATCAGAAGATAAACAAATTCGTAGACCCTACTCAAATGTCTTGTACTCTTTTCTGTTTAGTCTTTAGAAGTTTTTAAAAAATATTATATGCAAAGTACATCGTGAGTTGGATACTTTAATGTAAGAATTTCATTCGATATATGTACTCTGGTCTTTACAATGTATTGTACACTTGACCATTTAAATTAAAAAATGCCCCGGCCAGTTGCTTTACAATGTACTGTACACTTGACCTTTTAAATTTAAAAAGAGTTAAATGCACTATAGGTCCACAAACTTGTTTAGGGGTGCCATATAGGTCCATAAACTTAGAAAATGCATTTTTGGCACAGTAATCTTGAGTTTTGGTTCACTTCAGGTCCATATTGCCAAATAAGCACAATTGTACTGATGTGGCATGTCCACGGTGGACTTGAGGTCCAGCTTGATCACGTGAGTGGCGTGTGATGCCCCCAGGCCGCCCGCATCGTGTGTGGCAAATATGCAAAACACCCCCCTGCATCCTCCTTTTCCCTACTGACCGAGGGCTTCTCGAGTCCATCGCGGCGCCGACCGAAAATACAAGGGCGAGGGAGAGGCGACCATGGAGTGAAATCGGCATCGCCATTGGAGTGTAGCGCGGAAACGACCGGTTGTTCTCCCAGCGGCGAGGCTACGCTTCCTCGACGATTGTGGTGGAACCACGGGATGAAGTGAAGCGGAAAGGGGAGCCCCCCCCCCCCCCCCGAATACAGTAAGTGCCTCTAAGGTCCAATCTTGGTTGTGTATCGTAATGTTTAGCGCCTAATTGTTGAGAAATATTCATGGATTTTGTCATATCGAAGCTTTTCCCCCTAGGCTAGGCTTTCTGATACTGTTTCTGATTTGGTAGTTTAGGTTTTCTGATTTGCTTGTTCTAGGTCGAGTTGGATGCCTGATTATTTTCTGTTATTGTTCATTTAGGTGGAATTAGTGATCAGTTCACAGTTGAGATTCATCACAGTGGTTATTTTGTTGGTCATGGTACTAATCGGTCATACATTGATGGTAGAGTGAGCTTTATTGATCATGTTCAAGCCAAAACTTGGTGTCCAAATAACTTCCATGATCTCAGTTTCATGCTTCACTATCCAAAGAATCCAACATTAAAGGTGTTTTGGTTACTTCCTGGAATGGAATTCCCAGATGGCCTCGGGCTCATGGTTATAGAAGAAGACACTTTAGTGATGGCTTCAGTTGTGGACAGGGTGAAGACACTTGTGTTGTATTTTGATCATGAGAGCATTACATCAGACTTAGGATGGGATGATGTAGTTGCAAACCCTGTTACATCCTTGCCTAGAGTGATTAGCCCTTGCAAAGGTCAGCCGAGGAACACTGAGGCAACAGATGATGAAGGCCCTAAAGATGCAAATGACAGCTCAAGTGATGACAGTGACTTTCATGACATTGATTATGACTTAGAGGATGATGATGACCTTTTTGTTGACAATGTTGATGATCATGTGACAGATGAAGGTGTTGCCAAAGGGAAGAAGATAACTAAGGGAACTAAGAGGGCAGCAGGAGTAGTTTCTCATGATGATCAAGAAGATAAGGAGTCAACTGATGATGATGGGCTACAACTACCTGAGTCTGATGGTGAAGGTGAACCAACATTCAAGTTCACAAGTAGTGCAACTTAGTGGTGGTAGAAGCTTTTGGTGGACTGGTGGTAGTACCAGTACACATACTTTTGGTTTTGTAAGATAAGATGAAAGGTTTACTGTTGGTGACTTGGTGGACATGAAAACTTGTTCTATGAAACTTCTTATCTTTTTTCTGAATTTTTCTATGAAACTTGTTACCTTTTTCTATGTCATGGAGTGAAGATTACTGGGTTCATAAGTTCAATCAATTATTAACAAGACATCATGATGAATCTAATGATACTAACTGCATTTCCATTGCATCATTAAGACCAAAATAGTACAACAACACCACCTGAAACACTCCATGGTTCCATTCACTTCACTAACAAGACTAACAACATCACCACCTGAACTACCAGAATACAAACACACACACACCACATAGATCTTTCACTATCTGAAGCACTTCTTCCCTAGGTGATGCTTCTACCTACCCTAATTTCTTCTTCAACATTGGTTCTTCATCCCTAGGTGTAGTCTGTCCCTGCGCATTGGAACATGATGTGCTCTGATGTGCATCAGTACCCAACAATGAAGCCATCAATCCTTTCTTGGCCAGTGCCTTCACATGCTCCTCATATTCATCTTCCGAGTAGAAAAAAGGACACCCTAAGTTCCTCTATATAAAAAATGAAAGAGTATTCAAAATGAAATCAAGATCCAGAAGCACTTGTACAACAACCAAAGATTAATCTTTCGAAACCCTAACTTACTTTATGAAAGGGGCAACAATAAAAAACATCCCCTCGGTTGTGCTTCTGCCCTGAAACCCGCCGCACCACCTTCCTCCGCCCACAATCTGAGCAGATGATGAGTGGGAGATTACGGATGGGCTGATTTGGGTCCATGCCGCTCCACTGCTGCACCATGGAGGAGATTCAGAGAGTGGAGAGCAGCGAGCACTAGAGAGCAAGAAGAACAGGGGACAGGGGAAGAGTTACCTCGCCGCCGGGAGAACGACCGGTCGTCGCTGAGCTTCACTCCATGGTCGCCTCTCCCTCGCGGTCGCCTCTCGTTCGCCCACTCGCCTGTATCACAAACTGAAGGAGACAACCCTCGGTCAATTGGGGAAAAGGAGGATGCAGGGGGCGAGGGGATTTTTGCATATTTTCCACGGACGATGCGGGCGGGCTGGGTGCATCACGCACCGCTCACGTGACCCAGCTAGACCTCTCAAGTCCACCGTGGACATGCCACATCAGTACAGTTGTGCTTATTTAGCAATATGGACCTGAAGTGAACCAAAACTCAAGATTACTGTGCCAAAAATGCATTTTTCAAGTTTATGGACTATATGACACCCCTACAGGGGCGGAGCTACAGGGTGGTCCCTGTGGGCCGCGGACCATCCTGAGTTTTGGCCCAAAGTCCATTAGCAATTCTTATTTTTCCACAAACTCTTCTGGGTTGTGCCCCTGTCAGCCTGTTAGCTTGTGTAGATGCGTTGTAAACTATAAAGGCCTAAGTCAAAGCGACGTCTCTTTCTCTTCTCCCACGTTCTACTCGACGCTTCAGAGTCTTCGACGATTTCAGGCTCGCAGCGCCGCAGCGGCCGCCGGCCAGACACCGAAGTAGCTAGATTACTAGCAGGTTAGCAACGCATCCCTGATGGCATTTTTACGATTTTTATATCCTTTCTTTATTATCCAGATTCTGTCCTATTTCTTTTTCTATCTATATCTCAATTGATTAAACCCTAAATTGGAGTACATTTGTTATCGTACAAGAGGACAGACGTCACGGGCTCACAACAATACATAACTTGCCAAAGCACAAAGTCAGGTGGTAGTACGGACTCACGATACACAGAAATAAATTAGTTTTTATGCTTGTATATTGACATGTTAAATTTACAATGGTTAAAAAAGATAGATAAAGACCACCCTAACTAAAAATCCTAGCTAGGCCACCCCTAAACAAGTTTGTGGACCTACCATACATTTAACTCATTTAAAAAACGCCCCGGCTAGTTGCCGCGGCCCGCTGTTGCTCTGGACATGCGGTCCCCGAACACCTTGCCCTTCCAAGTTTGAGGAGCCCCGATTATAAATAGAAGCAGCTTCCGGCCGTCGCCTCCGCCTGCCTTCCCAATCATCACCACCGTAATCCTCTCGCTAAAACCTCTCTTTCTCTCTCTCCACACAGAATTCGTGGGTCGTTGGCTACCGCGTCGTCCTATCCACGGAGAGAGAAGAGGCGGAGGAGGACGGTAGCCAAGCCAAGCCAATGGCGAAGGGCGGGCTGGGCAAGCTGCGGTGCATGATCAAGAGGTGGCACTCATCCAGCCGCATCGCGCGCACGCCACCGGCCATCAGCGACGACGACGGCGCGACGATCGTGTCCAGCGACGCGCGCGGCGGGGCGTCGTCGTTCCACGGCGCGGACGAGGTGCCCAAGGGCCTGCACCCGGTGTACGTCGGCAAGTCGCGGCGCCGGTACCTCATCGCCGAGGAGCTCGTGGGCCACCCGCTGTTCCAGACCCTCGTAGACCGCACCGGCGGAACGGCGGCGGCGGGTACCACCGTTGTCGGCTGCGAGGTGGTGCTGTTCGAGCACCTGCTGTGGATGCTGGAGAACGCGGACCCGCCGCCGGAGTCCCTCGACGAGCTCGTCGACTACTACGCGTGCTGACCCCGCATCGCACGCACAGACGACAGAGCCTCCACCAGTCCCCGCTCCCGGCCGGCCGGCCAGCCCGCCGGAGTTGGAAGAAGCTCGATCATAGCTGCGGTAATGGTAAACCGGCCGGCCGGCCCAATCAATCATTTCTCGTTCCGTGCGTCTTGCTAGGGGTAGAATCGTGTGTGTGCTACCGAATGTATGTTGCGTTGCTTCGCGTAGTCCTCGGCGTCCGTGCTAATCGAAAAGAAGCACTGCCGCCGATCGATTTACTTTTTTCACCACTGTTAATTTGATTGTTATATTACTGTAAGTAGTTACAATCTATGCATGCAGCCCAAGACTGCTGCTGCTGCTGCTCTTTTCGGCTCCGTTGGTTTGATTGGATTCCATACCATTCCATTCCATTTAATTCTACCTAATTTCCTCGATCTATCGTGTAATAGAAGTTTCCATTCTTATTTTCTTTCTTCTTCTTCAGTGAGGTCATCTCTGGAGTCTGGACATCTGTGTCCATGTACATTTCGAATTTTCTTTTTTCAATGCAAAAAGGTTATTAATGAATCAATCAATTGTTTTCTGTTCATTCTTTTTCCTAGTTCTGATAGAATCACAATGGAATTGCTTGGAAATCAAAAGTCCTCCTCATTCCAACACCCTCTGTCTGGTGGTCTCGGTCTTCCAAGTTCCAACGGAGGAGAGAAGAGAGGAGTCGCTATATGGTTAGCTACTACTACCATATATCCCGCCGGTGAACAGCTGTGTGCCAAAACAAACAAACTCCCATCTGCCGTGACAGGGACAGGCGTTTCCACGGCAAATACGAGGCCGCACGTTTGGGTACGTGGGCCCCCGACTCCCTGCTGGCATGAGGGCCGCCGGCCCAAAGGCCATCGTCCATTGATGAGCACCGGAGCAGCCCTGTTATGTTAACTTAGTTTATTTTGTAGCCTCCACATATATATAATAATCAAGCAAAAGCTGTGTCAAGCTATAGTATTCTGTTGCAGCTTTCTGTAATGTATAATACAATAAGCAGAGTAATCTATCTGCATTTCACTGGCGTCTCGACTCCGACAAAGACTATCATCTGCGGCCGTCAGGAAACCAGATGGTCAACTCGAGGTGTCAAGAGCCCCACAGCAGGCCACAGCACGAATGGCCCGCAGGCGTCGCCAATCAAGGCCCGGCTGGCTGCAAGCTTGCTCTCTCGCAGTTGCCATTGCCACCACTGGCGCCAAGCAAGTGTGCGTGCAAGCTCATTGGATGCTTGCAGGCTACCTACCTACCTTCTCTCTTGGTCGATCGTCATTTGTCTACGGCTAACCCTTCTTTTCTATCCCCTGCTACATTGCAAATCTGCAATGATTTGAAGAGACCAATTGATCATTAAGATAAGAAGATGTGCTCTCTTATTAGCTTTTTGACCCCCCTTCTTTTTTGCAAAGATCGCCACCAACCTTCAGTTACACACACTAGTTTAATCTCCCACCTTTTTCTCTCCGGACAAAGGGTTTCAAAGAGTGACAACTGTGTTAGCCGATTAAAGCATGCACGGATGCATAATCTGCAATGATTATTACTGTATTATTATAAGCCCTGCCGTTGCCGTGCCGGCGAGTTAGTTAGCTGCTGCTAATTCGATCGAGGTACGTCTCGAGGATGGTTCTCAACTCAACTTCGGTTTCTGAAATGCTTTATTTGCGACGACAACACAACAGGTAGGGATCGGAGGAGTACGTGCTAGACAAGAATATTTTGACGATTTGCCGTCAGTTTAGGTGACGGCTGGGCCGGGGGTAGGCTATCTGATGAGGTTAGTTGGCTGTTGCCGGCTGCTGGTAGCAGGTCGCCTGTCTACGGCCTAACCCAACCTACCAAGTTTTTTTTTTTTTGGCGTAATGGGTGTTTCGGACATAGCTAGTATACAGAAACAAGCAAATTAATTAAACCCATGCATGTAGTGTTTTCGTACAACCTTGCACTGAATTAGTCATGCATTCAGTCCAAATCTATGCTAATTATTTCACTCCGGGTTTTTTAGATGATGATGAAATGCCAATGCAAGCTAGTCTAATGCTTCGGCACAACAGAGTAGGTCTGCTCTGTGTCATCAGCTCCTCAATCAAAGGATGGAAACTGTGTCGCCTTAATTTGTAGGCCAGTTATGCATCCTAGCTAATTAATCAAACCCATTAGTGTCTGTACGAACGAACGACTCCTGTGAGCAATAACACACCAAGAGCGTCCATGAATGGACAATGGTTTGTTTCTTCTTTTGAGCACACACTTATACGCCATAACCCCATTTTTTTTGGTTTCTTCTTGTGAACAAAGGGGCATTGAACTCCATAGTACGATATAATTGGCTCTTCCAAATCATGCACATTTTGTGTGGACCCCTATTTTGTTTGCCCACTGTGGCGGTCCGCCCAACTAGCTCAAACCCTCTCTTCATCAAGATTTGAAGACTATTAATTGACGTTCATCGAGATTAAGGTAGTGTTTGGTTAGGAGTCAAGGTGGAGTGAGATGGTTTCGTCTCTGATTTCTATGACGGGACGGGTTTATTCTATTTTCTGTTTAATTGATCGGGGATGATTTTAATCCATTTGGTGTTTCGTTCAGAGACATAGGTGGGACAGATTTGTCAGTTTATTTTTATCTTTTTTTACTTCTCATCTCCTTGTCTCTTCCCATCTCTCTCCTTATATCTTCCTCTTGATGCCTCCTCTCCTCACCTTGTTTGCGCACTGTCAAGTATTCTTCCTAACAAGTCTAATTGGGCCCACCTAGACCTTCTTCTGTCCTAAGCTCGACAGTGCGCCGCCATGACCTCCGCCGTAGGCCAAATCCCACCCATGCTATGCAACTGGACCAAGCTCACTCGCGCACAACATGGACGCCAGAGCTCAATAGCCTATATTCGTAGCTTAGCAGCATGTGTCCGTCTTTCCCGTGCGCCCACTCATCCTTGGGAGGACAACTCTATCCATCCAAAAAGAAGGACCGGAGTCACACCATCTATACAACATATTTCTAGATCAGACAATCTCATCTCACTCTTGCCTCTGAACCAAACAACTAAAAAGAGGGATCATCCTACTCAACCCACCAACCAAAAACTACCTAAAAGTCTCGCGTGCACCCGCCTCGCTCATTCACCTCGTGTTCATTGTTGATCAACGTTCTAGCAATAGCAACATCACCTTCACATTATTCACAAGTGTGGAGACAAAACAATGAGCGCCAATGGGCTAGCCCCCAGAAGCCACTAAACCACTAAGGGTTTCATGAAAGGGGGAGGACTGGCAATCATGGTTTGGGTAAGCAGTCTCGCCTATTGTCTATATAAATCTTGCTAATGGGAATCTACCATGGGCTATTAAGACTCTCATAGATCAGTTAACATTCTATTTTCAAAGCCTCTCTCGGATTCCTATTTTCAAGCGAGGTGAGATCCTAATCATGTAGCAATTAGGTCTATCAATGCTAAGCGAATCATTGAAGAAGGACTATAGGCGCTCTACGAGGCCAGGCCCCGGGCTTCCAACGTTAGAGAGTTTAGATGTCTTATGGTCACCCGGTGGAGACACTCGTACGTTCTCCTTCCGTCCTAAAAAGAATGACGCTATGTGATACGTTTAGGTCAAACTTTTTTTAACTTTGACTAAGTTTATAAAAAATATGTGCAATATTCAAATAAATTTGTTAAAAAATTAGACTTAAGATCTTTTCGATGATACTAACTACTTAGGTATTTTGAAAACATTGATTTATCGGGAAACTAGAATGATATTTATTTTGGGAGGGAGGATGTGGGCTCGCGGTGTCGGCCGTCCTAACGGTGCCGTACATGCATGGGCTCGCGCGCTGCTCCTATCCTTCTTTTCCTGCAGTGCGATGATATGGCACGCTGCGTACGGCAAATTCTCGCGACAGCTGTTGGCATAATTATCTCGTCAATCTGCCATGATTTGGAAGAAGCGCAGTGCATAACTCCAGTTCTTTCCCAATCATGCGATTGTTCATCCATGTGCTTTTCGTTCTAAACCACTACACCTCTGTGATTCTATGAGTTGCCGTTGTTTTCACGTACAGTAGCTGCGTCGTGTCAACTTTTTATTTAAACACTCGGTTCTTCTTAATAAAATATACGTGAAGTCCTGTTCTAAATAAAAGAAAAAAAAAGTTACGCGAGGCCCTACCTACGTACGCCTGCAAGGTCCGGGATGCCACGTCATGCTAACATCTGCATTTGCATAGCCAACGGGTGTGGGTTCTACAACACGTTTAGACGATGATCGCCCATGCATTGCAAGCATAACCTCGTGTCGTGTGTGCGTAGGCAAGTTAATGCGGCCATCTATTTTGAGTCTATACCCGAGGGATGAAAAAGAAAGTGACATTTTTCATTATTTGGTTAGTCCGAAAACGACTCTAAATCCCTATCTTAATCTCTTACGGTACATATGTAAATTTCTGAATCAATTTGAAATGTCCCTAGATATTGGGCCAAAATTTTCGCTACAAATCGGCCCAGGAGCACCTCCCATCCCACGCAATACGCGTGCGCAGCATCGCAATCGGGGCTGCAATCACCTGTTGGGCTATTCTCTCGAGTTTGTGACTCTCGTCCACCGTTGTGTCACTGTTCCACCGCGTCAACAGCAGCAGCTGGCCGGCAGCTCGTCAACATTGCGTCTCTACTTGTCGATGCTTTGCGGTCGTATGCTCAGAGGCACGTTGGGCGGCAGGCGACGGCCCACAGGTCACAACCACACTAGCCTGGGTGTGACGAGTGGCAACCCGCACCTCGACATTATTGGAGTGGCAGAGCTCCTTCCTTTTCATTCAAAAAAAAAGAAGAAAAAGTCTACTTTTCCTTTTTTTAACTTTTGCGAAATTCGATTTCCTCCCTAAACTCCAAAATCAGCAAAACTACCTCCTTTAACCATTGAAATCGTGCATTTTACCTCTCTAACCCGGTATAAATGGTTTTGAAGACGGTTTTGTCTTTTTATTTACTACTAGCAAAAAAAATGCCCGTGTCATGCAACGAGAGATCCGATCGCTGACCTCCATGCCTACCCACCATCGTTTTCGCGCACGCCTACTATTAGATGAAGTCTATCTATGAGTATATACATGAACCGTCCAAGTTCATGGGGTTGTTAGCGTGAGTTGATATGTCATATGGTTGTTACTAGGATCTAGATTAGATGTGATCGAGTTGTTGTAATCTTGTAACAACCTCTGTAATTGTGTACGGACGTGGTGGGGGCTCTTCCCATCCTATATTAACACGCACCCGAGCACCTGGAACAGTGACTCGTTAAACCCTAATATTCTCCACTTTTACATGGTATCACGAGCCTAAATCCCATCGGAAGTCATGGCGTTCATCTCTTCCTCCACCACCACACCAAAATTCTCCTCCCACGACATCTTCCTGCTGTCGGTCAGCGAGAAACTCACCAGATCCAACCACATTCTGTGGAAGGCACAAGTCCTCTCTGCAATTCGTGGAGCTCAACTGTCCGAGGTCATTGATCCAGATGTCATAACTCCCGACGAGTTCCTTCCTCCCAAAGGCAAAGATGGCGACGACAAGAAGGAGCCGCCGGTGAGGAATCCAGAATATGGCATATGGGTGGCGAAGGATCAAACGGTCCTTAGCTACATCTTGTCCAATCTAGGACGGGATATCCTTGCTCAGGTATCCACCAAGGTTACGACTGCCTCGGTGTGGGCAGCCATCGAAGAGATGTTTGCATTCTCAGAGTCGTGCGCGTCTCATCACCACCAGGATGGCCCTCGCGACAGCTTCAAAGGGTACGTCCTCCGTTAGTGAGTATTTCACTAAGATGAAAAGTCTAGCAGATGATATGTCGTCGGCTGGAAGAAGACTTGAAGATGATTAGCTCATCTCATACATCCTTACTGGATTGGATCCAACTAAGTTCGATCCGATCATGACATCTCTCACTGCTCGGGTGGAGCCAGTCTCCATGGGAGAGCTCTACACTCAGCTTGTGGCGTATGAGCAACGCCATGAGCTCAAGGGTAGCAATGGAGGACACCAGTCCTCGGCGAACATTGCTGCCAAAGGCGGCCGCAACCCCAACTACACCAACACTCGTGGCGGGGGCCGCTCTGGACGTGGTGGTTTCAACCGCGGCGGCAAAGGAGGTCGTCCCTCTTCGCCAAGAGAAAAGGGCAGCGGTTTCCAAGCTGGTGTGTACTGCCAGGTCTGTGGAAAGGAGGGACATCCAGCATGGTGGTGCTACAACCGCTACGATGAAGCGTACAACGGAACACCTCCGTAGAAGAAGTTTGCCTCGGCTGCCAACATCAACAACCACTCCTATGGAGTAGATTCCAACTGGTACATGGACTCGGGGGAGACAGATCATATCACCAGTGATCTGGAAAAGCTCACCACCCGCGACAAGTATCAAGGTGGTGATCGTGTCCAGGCAGCAAATGGAACAGGTATGGAGATCTCTCATGTTGGTCACAGTACTTTGCATCTCCCTCTAGTCGTTTCCATCTACGCAATGTCTTACATGTTCCTTCAGCCAACAAAAACCTTGTTTCAATTAACAAATTCACTCGTGACAATAAGATTTTCCTTGAGTTTCATCCTAATCACTTTGTTGTTAAGGAGCAGACGACGAAGAGAACGCTCCTTACAGGACCATGTGAGGACGGATTGTGCCCAATCATGGTGTCTCCGAATAGATCTACGCCGAATAAAGGAGCCCATGGCGTGTTCAAGCCTTCTGTGTCGGTGTGGCACCATAGGCTTGGACATCCTGCTACACCCATTATTTCGCAAGTTTTAAGTCATCGTAAGCTTAGCTTTGTTAAAGAGTCCAATAATCAGCATGTGTGTGATGTGTGCCAGCAAGGGAAAAGCCATCATCTACCCTATCCAAACTCTACCAGTGTGTCAACGAGTCCGTTTGATCTAATGTTCTCTGATGTCTGGGGTCCTGCACCAGCATCAGTGGGTCGGTATTCCTATTATGTAAATTTCATTGACGATTATTCGAAATTTACATGGGTTTATCTTATTCGCCACAAATCTGAAGTATTTCAATGTTTCCGTAATTTTCAAGCAATTGTTGAACGCCAATTTAACAGCAAGATCCGGGCCATGCAAACTGATTAGGGTGGTGAATATAGAACCCTGAAGACGTTCTTTAGTAGCGTTGGCATAGCACATCACATTTCCTGTCCACACACACATCAGCAAAACGGTTCTGCTGAAAGAAAACATCGTCATATAGTAGAGATGGGTCTTACTCTCCTTGCGCATGCCTCCATGCCCCTGAAATTTTGGGACGAAGCCTTTTTAACAGCCGTATTTCTTATCAATCGGCTACCCACCAAAGTTATCCATGGTGACACACCTCTCCTTCGCCTATACAAACATGAACCCGATTACTCTTTCTTAAGAACGTTTGGATGCGCATGTTGGCCCAACCTACAACCATACAACAATCACAAGTTACAATTCCGTTCCAAGAAGTGGGTGTTCCTAGGGTATAGCAACTCCCGTAAAGGTTTCAAGTGTTTAGATCCATCCGAAAGGCGCGTTTATATTTCCAGAGACATGGTCTTTGACGAAACTATCTACCCCTTTTCATCCCTGCATCCAAATGCAGGCGCTCGGCTTCGCTCAGAGCTGGCCGTGCTTCCCGACATCCTCAAAAACCCAACATCTGACTTAGGGGATGCATTGCTACGTGAACAACATTCGTTATTCCTAACCCTGCTAATGTTCAGTCTAGATCATGTGCAGATACAGGTGAACCGGAATGCCGCGAGCAAACGGACAGAAACGCTCCAAATTCGGTAACAGGAGCTCGTCATTTTATGTGTCCCCCCCACGAAGCAGCACGAGATCCGAGGATGATTCTCCTAGGCAGACTGGGGAGCTGCCAGGCGCATCAGCAACCGAATCGGCTTCGGGATCTGAGCAGTCGTCGGTCGCAGCCCCGACAGCAGCAGCAGAGGTGGATTCTCCTCTACCGTCCCCTGGATTGTCTGCGGAGGATTCCCAGCCACACACGACGGGAGGCGTCTGTGGCCTGGTGCAAGCTGATTCCGTTGGTGAGGTCGTTGTACCCAGTGGATCCGTTGAGGCGTCGACTGCTGAAGCCGACCCTGTGTCGTCCGGTGCATCACCTGTGCAGCGTCCGTGTACGCGTCTTCAGCATGGCATTTCGAAGCCGAAAATCTATACTGTTGGCACCGTCAAGTGGGGGATGTTGTCTACTACCTCTACGGAAGAACCGGCTACAACATCGCAAGCCTTACAAGACCCAAAATGGAAGATGGCCATGGATGCCGAGCACCAAGCCTTGATCTGCAATCATACATGGCATCTTGTTCCAAAACCAAAAGGGAAGGACATCATAGGATGTAAGTGCGTATACAAAGTCAAGAGAAAGGCCGACGGCTCAGTAGATCGGTATAAAGCTCGGTTAGTTGCAAAAGGGTACAAGCAATGCTATGGAATTGACTATGAAGACACCTTCAGTCCTGTGGTGAAAGCTGCAACAATCCGTCTGGTTCTCTCGATTGCAGTCTCCTTTGGATGGTCTCTCTGACAGTTGGATGTTCAAAATGCATTCTTGCATGGGGTTCTAGAAGAGGAAGTCTATATGTATCAGCCTCCTGGGTATAGTGACAAAACCCATCCATCATATGTGTGTCGCCTTGACAAAGCCCTTTACGGACTTAAACAAGCGCCACGAGCGTGGTACGCACGGCTGTGTTCAAAATTGGTTGCTCTCGGGTTCGTTCCATCCAAGGCAGATACGTCACTGTTCTTCCTCAGAAAGGGATCCTTGGTCATGTTTGTGTTGGTCTATGTCGATGACATCATTGTGGCCAACTCGGATGTACGCGGGACCAAGGCATTGCTGAGTGATCTGCAACAGGACTTTGCACTGAAAGATCTCGGTGACTTGCATTACTTCTTGGGCATTGAAGTTAAAAGAAGTAAGGATGGACTGACTCTTTCACAAAGCCGGTACGCGACGGATGTTCTTGCACGGTCGGGTATGGATAATGCTAAGACAGTGATACTCCCCTTCCTACTACACAGAAACTAAGCATCAAGGATGGTGACCTTCTAGGCCCTGACGACACTACCAAGTACCGAAGTCTAGTAGGAGCCCTTCAATACCTCACTATGACACGGCCTGACATATCATTTGCAGTCAACAAGATCTGCCAATTCCTACACTCGCCGACTACTGTTCATTGGTCTGCTGCCAAGCGCATTTTGTGTTATGTCCAAGGGACTCTGCGCCTTGGCTTATCAATAGGAGTATCCAAGTCCCGCATTGTTAGCGCGTTCTCGGATGTCGATTGGGCGGGATGTGTTGATGATCGTAGGTCTACGGGGGGTTTTGCAGTCTTCTATGGTAATAATCTGGTCTCATGGGCGGCGAAGAAACAACCCACTGTCTCCAGGTCCAGCACTGAGGCTGAATACAAGGCAATAGCGAACGCAGCAGCAGAGGTAATGTGGGTTCAGAAACTGCTCACCGAGCTTGGCATAACTCATCCAACTAAGTCAAGACTCTGGTGTGACAATTTAGGTGCAAAGTATCTATCAGAGAATCCTGTGTTCCATGCTCGAACCAAACACATAAAGATTGATTTTCACTTTGTGAGAGAGCAGGTCGTCCAAGGACAACTTGACATTCGGTTTATTCATTCAGAAGATCAAGTTGCTGATGGTTTCACCAAGGCACTACTGGTTGCAAAGTTCAATGCTTTTCGACGCAATCTCAATCTTCTAAGTGGTTGAGATTGAGGAGGGATATTAGATGAAGTCTATCTATGAGTATATACATGAACCATCCAGGTTCATGGGGTTGTTAGCGTGAGTTGATATGGCGTATGGTTGTTACTAGGATCTAGATTAAATGCGATCGAGTTGTTGTAATCCTGTAACAACCTCTAATTGTGTACAACCGCGGTGGGGGTTCTTCCCATCCTATATTAACACGCACCCGAGCACCTGGAACGGTGACTCGTTAAACCCTAATATTCTCCACTTTTACACCTACGACTTCCAACATGAGTCGTCTACGACGACTTCAGATGTGCCCACCACGCTGCGCCATCTTCCTCCAGCCTCGCAAGCCCCAAACACCACCGCAGACCGCGACACCAGTCAAGAGCCGGTGCCGAATCTCGTACTCTCCCGCTCTAGTTCCCTCGTCGACTTGACACGCTGACCCGTCACGCCTCTGCCTCGTTAGATTTATTAGATTGATTTGATAAGTTGTTGTCCTATTAAGGTAGTCTGATTTAGATTTGTATGGTAATCATATTTGGGACTTACCCAGGATAAAAGAAGTTTCAATGCAAGTAACTGAAACAAGCAATTAAACTATGATAATATTAGTAGTCAAACTATTCTTAGTCAAAACTATTTGAAAAAAAATTGTGATTATTATAACAGAAGTGCAATAGTACGAATGCTTGTCCAAAAAGGGGCAGATAGATACGAGTCTCCTACTGAAGTGAAAGGTTCCAGTGCAGTACATACAATCCCCTTTGGAGACATGGTTAAGAATGGGAAGCGGCTAGATCTTTAACGAATAGGTCTGTAAACTCAATCTGAATGGAGTAAACACATTAATGAGCCAAATATATCCAATTTGACTTACAAATTAACAATCCATAATAGTAGCATCGTATGCAATGCAAGCAATCGTAGGGAACAACATCACACCAACTTGCTGCGATAGGTGAACCGAAATTGCGGCAGGACACACATGACACGGGGCGCATAGTGCTGACAGCCTAACATGGCATGCATGGTGAGGCAGTATGTATATTCAGAATTATACAGAGCTAACACGTAGTACCTGCTGTGGCGTCTGGCCAACAATCGGTAAGGGAGCTAACCTTGTCAATCATATGTGTATAGCAAGAAGATTTGGTTCTTTCTCAGCTCGGCGAATCAGAGGTTTTTTTCGGCAAGATCAGGAGCTTCTCTGCTCGGCAAGATTAGGTACTTGTTCCGCTCGTTGAGGCGCTTCTCTGCTCGGCGAGATTCAAGTAATTATTTTGTTCGTCAATGAAATCCCAATGGCACCTTTGCGTTGCAACGGGTGAAAAAAACATTAAATGAATATAAAAAATGGTGTTAGAATGTTACATATTTTTTATAATTTTTTAAGTTATTTTTTATTTCTTTTCTTTGTTCTCTATAATATGTTTATTCTCTATAATATGGATCATTATTTTTTTCTCTACAAAACAGAAGAGTCTGTGACAGTGTCCATTGCTATCATTTATTTATTCCTATTTTTTCCCTATATACGCCATTGTTTTTCCTTATTTATTTATGCACATTTCAGTGGAACAGAGAGAGTATCATGGAGTCCATCAGTATTCATTTTTTCTTCACAAATATTATTTTTTCGATTATACAAACTTTGATCTTGTTGGTCGTTTGATTTTGGTTTTATATATGCTATATATTTTTTCACAGAGAGAATATAATTTGTATTGAAAATTTGATGTTTCTTTAGAAAGGAATGGGCAAAAAAAAAGTTATTTTCCATCACGAGTCTTGTTTGAACACGCTTTGTATAATTTTATTTATTTGTTTGTTGTAATATATGCAATCATATATTTTCACATTTTTATTATTTGGCAACCTTAGACTTATTTTTTTGACAACTCAAACTTAGACTTGAGAGAGTTTAAAACCTTTAGAAAGGGTAAATAAAGAAAAGTACTTAAAATGTCACGTAAGCTTTAAAAGTGTGGTGGTAGACTCTTTATATTTGTCTCTTTAGACCTAGGTTCGATTCTTGGTCATGACAATTGTTTTTTTGCCTTTTTCCCAGCCGGATTGGACCGTGAGTCTGCGGATGGGCCGCCGGATGCGAGCTGATGGGCCGCCGGACGCCGCGAGCACAAGTTGTACTGGAGGCTGGAGGCCGCGAAACTGCAGCGAAGAGAGAATGTATTTGACAGTTAGGCTAGACTGGAATAGAATGGCTGGACGAAAAAAAAACCTGAAATTTTGGCTCTTTATTAATAGATATAGATTTATTTTGGCTGAATCTTTGAAAAATCTTAGTAAATCATAAAAAATATAAAATAGAAAATCAAATTTTATTAGAATTCATATGAGTAGATATAGACAGTAAACATATAATATGATATATTTTAGTACATTTTTTACTGTAGATTTAGATCTATTTTCTATTTATAATTTGAATCATTCATAACTGCAAATTATATGGTCCAATTTTTTTTGAAATTTTAATGGTGGCCTAGTTATTATATGCTTGAACTACAGTAACAATTTCATACTAATTGGATTATGTATAAATTAGTTATTGATTTATTTAGATTTAATAAGCATAAACGCTAAATAAATCTACAACTAATTTATACATGATTCAATGAGTATTTTTACTGCAATTCAAGCATACAATAGCTAGGTCACCATAAAAATTTCACAACAATTTGAACATAGAAACTATAGTTTTGAATTATTCAAATTAATTACAAAAAGTAATAGATCTAAATCTACAACAACTAAAGCATACCGTATTATATGTTTACTGTGTAAATATCTACTCATGTTATTATATGTTCACCGTGTATATCCACTCATGTTGAGTTCAACAAAATTGGATTTTTTATTTTATGATTTACTATGATATTTTAAAGATTTGGGTTAAATAAATAAAAAGAAAAAAAACAAAACCGCTTATAATAGGGTCAGGATGTAAAACATACGTTTTAAATGTTCAACTACAGTATTTTTAGAAGTTGAATATGTGTTTTTGGGCTGAGATGGGCCACTAGAACAGGCTGCTAGATGTATTTGGTTGGTGTCAGTGTGTCACCGTTGGATCCCAGTGGACGGCAACTATACTTGTCCATGAGGCACGAGGCCCGACGGCACGGCCCATGGTACGGTGTTTTGGCCTGACCCGAGCACGGTACGGCACGGTGGATGGGTCGTGCCTGGGCCGCCACTCTGGCACGGACACGACCCGATCTAAGAGGCGGCACGAAGATTGTGATTCAAACAGCTTATTCAGTTAAAATAAGCTGTTAAAATGATTTATGATAACTAATAATTGAATTGTGACATGTTAAAAATGATGAACACTAGTCAAAAACTGAAAATATGAACACTTACGAAAATTTTGAAGTGTTTTTCGTCTGACGGGCAATGGGCCGGCACGGCACGACAGGCGGCACGGCACGACAAAACGGCCCGTGGGCCGTGCCGTGGGCCGACAGTCAAGCACGAAGCACGACTAGACACGGCACGACTAGGCACGAAGCACGACTAGGCACGGTACGAGCTAGCACGGCACGACAGAGGGCCATCTATAACGGCAATGATACGATGCCTCGACTGCAGAAAGAAGTCGCGCAGCCTGAGTGAAGACGATCTCGTTCCTCGTTAAAAAGATCCCAAATGCACGCACGCGCTCCCATCCCACACAGCCACACAAAACCCAGGCCTCCGCGCGCTGTCATGGCCACCTCCATCATCCCGAGTACAAGTAGCGGTGCGGCGTCGGCGTCGGCCACGACGAAGCTGGGCCAGCTGAACGCGGTGGTGGAGCGGTCATGGTTGGGGCGATGGTTCCGCGTCGCTGCACGCGGGACCACGTTCACCACGGAGCTACGCGCCGGCACGGCCACGTTCCTCACCATGGCCTACATCCTCGCCGTCAACGCATCCATCCTCTCCGACTCCGGCGCCACTTGCACCGTTGACGACTGCGACGTGGCTTCCCCAGTGTGCAAGTTCCTGCCCGTGGATCCCGGGTACACCGCCTGTGTGGCGCGCGCCCGGCGGGACCTGATCGTGGCCACCGCGGCGTCATCCATGATGGGGTCATTCATCATGGGCGCCTTGGCCAACCTCCCCATCGCGCTGGCACCCGGGTGGGGCACCAACGCCTACTTCGCCTACACGGTTGTCGGCTTCCACGGCTCCGGCACGCTCCCCTACCGCAAGACACTCGCCGCGGTCTTCCTCAAGGGCATCATCTTCCTCTTGATTTCCATCGTGGGCTTGGGGTCCAAGCTCGCCCAATGCATCCCCAAACCTGTCCGGATCTCAGCGTCAGCAGGGATCGGGTTGTTCCTGGCCTTCATCGGGCTGCAGGGCGTGGGGCTCGTGGGGTTCAGCTCGTCGACGCTGGTCACGCTGGGCGCATGCCCGGCGTCGCAGCGCGCGTCTGTAGCACCAGTGCTGACGTTCCCCAATGGCACGGTGGCGCTGATGCCAGGCGGCATCGTCTCCGGCGGCATACTCTGCCTCTCGGGCCGAATGACCTCCCCGACATTCTGGCTCGCCGTCGTGGGGTTCCTCATCATCGCCTTCTGCCTCATCAAGAGCGTCAAGGGCGCTCTCATCTACGGCATACTCTTCGTCACCTTCGTGTCCTGGCCGCGCCACACCGCTGTCACCACGTTCCCGGACACGCTCGCCGGCGACGATAGCTTCCACTACTTCAAAAAGGTGTTGGACGTGCACCGGATCCGGTCCACGGCCGGCGCCCTCGACTTCAGCGGCATCGGCCACGGCTACTTCTGGGAGGCGCTCTTCACTTTCCTCTACGTCGACATCCTCGACACGACTGGCGGTCTCTACACCATGGCTCGGTTTGCCGGATTCGTTGACGATGCGACTGGGGAATTCGAGGGCCAATACTTTGCCTTCATGTCCGACGTGACGGCCATCTGTTACGTTCCGGATCAGAACGCACACATAACTAGAAGAGATTGGAGTTTTAGATAGGATTCAGCATGGATTTGGGATAGAAAGCGAGAATAGCAATGAGGAAGTTCAGAAGAACAATGAGTTTAGGTTTAGGAAAATTTCTATTCAATTAATCGATGCCCAAACATTCAGTTACACGGGGTTATATACTGCCCCTGCTTCGACCGACTAGCAACCAGCCCAAGAGCTCAAGCCCATGATTAGCAAATGACTCCACGGCCTATTAGCTTTAACACTCAGTCACTAACAGACGACTTTACTTCTACTGCTGGCAAATATTCAGTCTTCTTTGCCTTCCTGTTCTTGGTTCTGACATTTCCTCCTCCTCGGAAACCAGCTTGCCCCCAAGCTGGACACTTTGGAAACCAATGATTAAGATCCTCCGCCTCCTCCCATGTCGTCATATAGACCGGCAAAGTATCCCATCGCACTAGAATCTGAGATATTGTAGAAGCACCCTTTTGACACATCCGAGAGTTCAAGAACTGGAGTGGCATAACTTGGGTAGTAGGGTCATCAGGAACCTGAGTAATGTCATCCTCAATACGCACTGAAGGCGGCACATGTCGCTTCAATTGTGATACATGGACCACCGGATGGATACGACATTCAACAGGCAACTGTAGCTTGTATGCCACTGCACCAATGCGCTCAATCACAAGGAATGGGCCATAATAACTGAAGTTGAGCTTTTGATTCGTTCTAGGTGCCACAGAGGATTGTATGTACGGCTGTAATTTCAGATAGACGTGATCCCCAACCTGGAACTCACGTTCACTACGGCCTTTATCAGCATAGGACTTCATCCGTTGTTGTGCACGATGTAGATGATGCTGAATTACATCTGACAGCAAGTGACGTTCAGTCAACCACTGCTCAAGGTCTGGGGAATGAAATTGCAACTCATTTGAAATGTCAAACTACCGAGGTGGGTGACCATAAAGAACTTCAAATGGTGAACGCCCCAAAGCTGAATGATAGTTTGTGTTGTACCACAGTTCGGCAACTGACAACCACTTATTCCATTGGCGTGGACAAGAGTTAACTGCACACCGAAGGAATCCTTCCAAACATTGGTTGAGGCGCTCAGATTGTCCATCCGTTTGTGGATGGTATGATGAGCTCAACAAGAGCTGAGTATCAAATAAACGAAACAACTCTCTCCAAATAGCACTAGTGAAGATCTTGTCACGGTCAGACACAATACCTTGAGGCAATCCATGCAATTTGTATACTGAATCAAGATAAGCCTGAGCCACAGTTAAGACTGAGAAGGGGTGGGCCAAAGGAATGAAGTGCCCATATTTAGTATACTTGTCAATGACCACCATGATAGTGTCATATTTCTGAGACTTTGGCAATCCTTCGATGAAATCCATGCACACAACTTTCCATGCCTGAGTAGGCACATTCAGTGGTTGCAGCAACCCTGGTGACCTGACATGCTCCACCTTGGCTTGCTGACATACTTGGCATTCTTGGACAAACTGAGATACAACAGCTTTCATCCCTGGCCAAGAGAATAGATGCCTGATTCGGTAATAAGTGGCTTGAAAGCCAGAGTGACCCCCCACTCCTGAATTGTGCACAGCCTGCAAAACATGTTGCTGAGCCATAGAATTGGATCCCAACCAAATTCTACCCTGGTGTCTAATGATACCATTTTGGACAGAATACGAGCAGTTGGATTTATTAGCAATTGCATAGCTTGTGGATCATCTTTATAACCTAACTTAACTCTGTCCACCCAGTCTGGATTACAGAATGAAATAGCCATAATAGATGATGGAGAGTAACACCTCGAAAGTGCATCTATTGGCTCACTATCGTGTTTGGCTTCTACTGCTGGCAAATATTCAGTCTTCTTTGCCTTCCTGTTCTTGGTTCTGACACCATCGTGTTTGGCTCACTCCTCGGCACGTCCCCGGGTTACGGTGTTCATCGAGTCATCCACTGGGATCCGGGAGGGCGGCCGGAGCGGGCTGGCGGCGCTCACGGCGGCGGCCTACTTCACGGCAACGCTGTTCATTACGCCGGTGCTCGCGTCAATCCCGTCTTGGGCGGTCAGACCGCCGCTAGTGATGGTGGGCGTCATGATGATGCGCGCAGTGGCAGAGGTCGACTGGGACGACATGCGCCAGGTCGTGTCGGCGTTCTTGACATTAGCGCTCATGCCGCTCACCTACTCCATCGCCTATGGACTCGTCGGCGGTATCGCCTCCTACATGCTCCTCCACTCGTGGGACTGGGCGTGCCAAGCGACCAGGAGGCTCCGCCGCTGCCGCACCCGCAACAAGTTGACTAATGGCGGCGGGGAAGAGCACAGGAAGGACATGGAGTCGGCATAACATTTCTTTGCGAAAAAATTATAAAAATTCATGACATCAAATATGCATACTATGAAAATATATGTGATAAAGAATATAATGATTCTTAGTTGACATCATAAATTTTAATATATTGTCAAATATAAAATTGGTCAAATTCGAGATACTTTTATTCTATAAGATTCTTATGATAATTTGTGGTGGAGGGAGTATATTTAAAAAAAATTACAGTGCTGTGGACATACGTATTAAAATGTATATATGAGTATGAAATTTTTTTATAAAAAATATTAGATTCCATCAATAAAGACAAGTTATGTCTTGATCGGAGTGGGGATAACATTTCTCTTCTGCATATCTATGGAGTTTTGCAAAACCCAAACACCTCCGATAGAGGTAGGAATTTGTCGAACGAACCACACTCCTTCGTAGACGTAGGAGTCCATTGATGAAAAGGGGCTGGGGAAAGCTTGAACCCAAGTCCTACAGTGATAAATATCTCTCTATTCCCGTGTCTTCTATTCAGAGCATCCCCAACTCTTTTTTAGAGAAAGAGCGATGTATCATATTTCTACTTAATGTTCTCCAATTCTGCCAGAAATCATAGAAGAATTTGTTAGGAGTAAATTCCTTTTGACTCTGTACACCTGATTCCACTATGATTATTGATCAATAGTCGAAGAAAGTGATAGTAGCGTACAGTGGCGGAGCTACCTTATGGCCATAGAGGGCTCCGGGCCCCCCCTTGCCATGCAAAATAAATAAATAAAGATCTATGCTATTGTGTAACATATTTGTGTTGTTCTGCTAAGTATATGGCTAGTCTAGCTAATTAACCCACAAGACTTCGTTCCATAGACCATTTAGTTTAGAACCGAAACTTATTTCTATAAAAAATTTGTATATATTGGCTCCGATTTGACAAATGACCCCCTCTGTTAGGCTTCACGCTCCGCCACTGGTAGCGTATACTGCTCCTTCGAAAGGAGAGGCCGCTCACCCCGATGTCAACCTCAGATGTTGAGGGGAGTGAAAATTATCGACCAACTGAGCGATACACTCATGAAACTCCGTTCTATTCACTTACAATCCAATTTATCAGTATTTTTTATAATAAAATAGTATCATTAGGTTTATCAGATGAAAAAGCTATAGGATAGTTGTCAAAAAAATTCAATTTATAAAAAATACGTTCAATATTTTATATCTTCAAATAAGTTTATTATTAAAATATATTTAATGGTTTCTCAACATACTAATTATATATTATAAATAATTAAAATTTGTTATATATAATTTATTACTCCAAATAAATTTATTATTAAAACATATTCAATGATTTATTGATGATACTAATTATATATTATAAATAATTAAAATTTATTATATATAGTTTATTAGAGTTAAGAAAGTTTGAAAACTCAGAAAATAAAAGTAGCGTAGACAGCAGTGCCAACATCATATCCTATTCATACCATTCGGTCGAATCTACTACTCCTATATTGCAAAGACCCACTAAGAGGGTCCCCTCCAATCAGGTTCGAGTATTTGCTAAAAGTGATGTCATCTTACATCAGGTGATATCATGAGCCCACTAACCCTCATTTATCTCCCCACTAGCTATTTCATTTTGAAATAGAAAAAGCCATAGCACCTAAACCAAGTATCATAATTAAAATTCAATTGCACCATGGTGTTCCTCGTAAAAAAACTCTTCAAACAAGAACCCACATGGATATATTTCGATAACTCTCTCGTGCGTCTCCATAGGCGAAACCAGTACTTCTGAGCAAAAATATGGTAAAACTGCATATCACATGGATTTTCTGAGGTCCTCCAAAATGCCTCAAGGAACCATACACAAAATTACCACAACTCTTGGGAGGGGAGATGTCCCTTGGGTATATTATAGGAAGAGGGTTCATTTGAGTGAAACCTCAGGGTGAAATGCTTCAAAAACATTAAGGTTTACGAGGACCCTCTAACTAGGCTCCACCGAAAGCCGGTCACTCCCCTGGCCGGCGTAGTTGGCCCGTGGCCCGTCGTGACTTTGGAATACCCGAAACCAGTGTTTCTGAGAAAAACGTGGCAATACTGCATATCACGTGGATTTTCTGAGGTCCTTCAAAACGCCTAAATGATCCATACACAAAACTTTTAGAACTCCTCGTAGGGGAGATGCCCCTTCGGTATATTAGGAGGAGAGAGTTCGGTTGAGTGGGATCTCGGGTGAAATGATTCGAAACCACTAATATTTACGATGACCCTCTAACGAGGCTACAACGAAGATCGGTCACTCCCCCAACCGCCGTGGTTGACCTGTGGCCCGCCATGGCTCTAGAATACCCGCAGCAAGGCGCAGGTTATCCACCTAGTATTATATATGGTCAACAAGCGATCACGCGACTAACGTGCACGGTTGGTCCGCTCCGTGGCATCTTGCACATGTCGTCGTCACTAGTCAACTTCAGGAATATATACTCTTTCAACCGCGCATAAATCCTTGGCCACTCAACCCATCAACCACGGTTCATCGATGTGATATTTTTATTTTTTATTTTTTTATTTTTATTTTATTTACTTTTTATATTTAAAAATTGTTATTTTTTTCTTTAATTTTTTTAATTTTATTTTTTATTTTATTTTATTTTTATTTCTAATTTTATTTTTTATTTCTATTTTATTTTATTTTAATTTTTTATCTTTTGTTTTATACCCTATTTAGCGGAGTGTATAAAATGTGATAGTCTATATTAATCAGAATGATAAATAATATGTAGTATTTTTATTTTTCATATTTTGTTTTATACATGTATAAATCATTGGCCTCTCAACCATCACGCACTTTTATTTTTCCACGCATAAATCCTTGGCCTCTCAAGCCATCACACACTTTTTATTATTATTATTATTTATTTATTTATATTTTTTATTTTTTTATGTTTTTACTTTTTATGTTTAAAAATTGTTTTTTACTTAATTTTTTTATTTTATTTTATTTTAGTTCTAATTTTATTTAATTTGTAATTTGTAATTTATTTCATCTTAATTATTTTCTTTATATTTTTTTTATATGTACTCTTTCAACCGCGCATAAATCCTTGGCCACTCAAGCCATCAGCCATTGTTCATTGATGTGATATTTTTATTTTATTTCTTTATTTTTTTTATTTTATTTACTTTTTATATTTAAAAATTGTTAATGTTTTGCTTTAATTTTTTTAATTTAATTTATTTTATTTTATTTTATTTATAATTTTATTTTTTATTTTTATTTTATTTTATCTTAATTTTTTTATCTTTTGTTTTATATCCTATTTAGTGGAGTGCATACAATGTGATAGTCTATATCAATCAGAGTGATAAATAATTTGTAGTATTTTTATATTTCATATTTTGTTTTATACATGTATAAATCATTGGCCTCTCAAGCCATCTTTCAACCACGCATAAATCCTTGGCCTCTCAAGCCATCACACACTTTTATTTTTCCACGCATAAATCCTTGGCCTCTCAAGCCATCACACACTTTTATTATTATTATTATTTATTTTTTTATTTTTATTTTTTTTATTTTTTTCATTTTTACTTTTTATGTTTAATTTTTTTATTTTTACTTAAATTTTTTATTTTATTTTATTTTAGTTCTAATTTTATTTAATTTGTAATTTGTAATTTATTTTATCTTAACTATTTTCTTTATATTTTGTTTTATACCCTACATAACGGAGTGCATGCAGTGTGATGGTCTATATCAATCAAAGTGATAAATGATCTGTAGTATTTTTATTTTTTATCTTTTGTTTTATACATGGAACGACTCTACGCAGCGGAGTGCATGTGTCGTTCTATATCAAGTATAGCAATAGAGAGTTCGTAGTGTTTCTATCATGTTAGTATAGCTTCATATTGAGTTGTTGCGGATATTTTAAAATTTTTGAATTTTAAAATTTTTAAATTTTTTTTAATTTTTAGTTTCAAATTTATTTTAGCTTTTTATTTTGTTTTTCTTATTTATTTTCTTTATCTTTTGTTTTATATATGCACGGATCATACGCTACGAAGTGCATGTAGTATGGTGATCCCTATCAATTATGAAAATAAAGAGTTTGTAGTATTTTTATAAAACTAGTGCATCTTTATATTTGGCTGTTACTCGACCGTAGCAGCAATTTCGAAATTTATTTCAATGTTTTTATTTTCTTTTTTCCTCTCATTTATTTTTTTTATCTTTTGTTTTGTACATACATCCATCACACACTACGAAGTGTGTGTAGTATGGTGATCCATATCAATCATGATAATAAAGAGTTTGTAGTATTTTTACCAGACAAATACATCTTAATATTGGGCCGCTACTGGGTCATAATAGCAATTTTGAGTCCTTATCTATACTATAGTACATATACTGATTCAGAATAAATACAGTCCCTCTATCGCTCACAATAAACGTTTAACATGTATCATGTATCGGCGCAGCGGAGTCGCACCCCCTGTGCTAGTTATTATTATCGACGCCTTGCATGCATACAATATAAAAGTATATTTTATTAATTATATATTATAAATATTTATATTCTTTTGTATATAATTGGTTAAAATTTAAAATTTAACTTCTTGAGAAGTAAAAATGACTTCTACCTAAGGACATAGATAGATCATTAAATATACTTTTATAATAAACTAATTTAGAGGTATATAAACTAATTTAGAAATATAAATATTACGTTTTTTCTAGAAATTAGTCAAATTAAAAAAATAGCCTGCAGATGTCTTATAGCGACTTTATTTTTTACCCTCAGCCAGTACGTGAGATCGACCTTCGTTTTCACTGTGTAAACATGCTTCTGGTTCTACTAATGATTAGTTTATTGACTAGTATCTACGGAGGCATTTTGCAAATGCTCTTTTTCTCGAGATGACTGCTGCTCCCTCGGTCCCTCAGCGCGTGTGTTGTTTTTTCTTTCAAAAACCAATTCTGACTAAATATATATTAAAAATATTAATATTTATAGTATCTTTTCATAACGAATCTGCAGGGAAACCTCTGGCTAGATAACGCGCCACGTCACCCGCTTTTCCCAGCCGTCCGATCGGGCGCGCGGACGACAAGGATCACGCGAGCTTAGGTCATTTTGCAAAAGGGACCTCCAACTCTAGCGAAATCAACCCGCACTCCGATCTCCACTCTTATGGTATTTGTCAAAACAATCCTTGAACTTTGCCAAAATCAACCCGCAATCCATGCCTTTTCCGGGCAGGTCTGCCTTCGCTCCTGGGCCTTAGTGGGCCGAATTCTGCCCAACTCTGTTTTTCTTTATCTATTAATCTTTTTATTTTATGAATAAATTTGCTGGAACTTTAAAATTACGAATCAATTTGTTTTGGAATCCTCCTGAATATATCTATGCAATGTGTCCATAATATAACATGATTTAGTAGAAAGTTTTTATTGTACATTTTAGCGGTAAATATAAAATCAAATAAAATATGATAGTTCCATTTCAATAACAAAAGTAAAATATTACTTAGATAATACCTTCAAAATAATGGAGTGCCCAAAATATATGTCAAATGCAAAATATGCTTCCTAAAAATTAACAAAACTATTATGATTATAAATGGATCCTATTGTAAACAGCTTGTTGTAAGGCAATAAATAAATAGAGCTTATATAAAATCATACTAACACGAGCATTAGCTTATGAATTGTTGAATTTCATGCTTTGAGTTCAAATATTCCTTATTTCATAAATAAACTCAGTTTTAGTCTTACTATGATTTCCCACCTTAACAATAGTTATTACCATACTTTACCCATAACAAACATAGCTAAAAAAACATAATGAATTTATCTCAATGCAAAAAATAGACAATTTATCCTTCAAAATATATAGATAACAAAATCATAAATCTACGATTAACATATACAACCATGGTAAATAATAATTTTCAATTAACAAGAAAAATATCACTAATGTATTGTGTAAAGAACAATTTAATTAACATTATTGATAATCATCTATCTGACTAAAAGAACTAAGGATGGTCACGCACGACAATGCCGCACACTTTTTCTAGTATAATCTAATTTTCTAATAAATTTATATGGTGATACAAATATTATTTGTATTTTTTGTAAATTAACTCCAACTCGTCAGCACGGTGGCAATAAATATTTAGAGATAGAAAAAAATAGTGTATAAAATTTACGAGACACTCATTAGCTAAACTAAAGTTCGTTCAAACAATTTGTCAAAAAAAAAGTTGTTTCAAACCAAGAAACATGTTTGCTCAAAAGAATTGAAAACATGGTAATTCACATCCAATGAATTTGCACAAGTCACACATGAGGCTAAGCCTGGGCTAAATACCCGATACTCATTACCCAAACCCGAATTACCCGAATCCGGACCTGAATTACCCGAACCCGAGATACCCAATTCTAAATTTGGATAGTGATTTTGATTACCCGAAATTTGTTTAGGTAATTCGGGTAATATCCCCTCGTACTCAAACTACCTAAACTACCCAAGGTTTTGTCTATGTCTTTGTATTTATCATGTGTTGTTAGTTGAACACTTGAACTCATCACTTTATTAAAATATAATTCTCTCTCTTTGAACAAATGATTGTAATATATTATTCTCTACAAATTGTTGTTCAAAATATATACAATAGTTGCTAAAATTATATACAAATTGCTATTTAGTTTTTGTCTAATTCATTGATTTTTGTAAATTTGGGTAATCGGGTAATACTCGAACCCAAACCCGAATTATCGGGTACCCGAAATTTCAGGTAGTGTTTTTTTTGGACTAATATCGGATAGCAATTTTCATTTACCCGAATTTTGAATTACTCGAAATACCCGACCCGAAAAAATCGGGTAACCCGAACGCCAAGGACAAGTATGGTTCAGATTACTCACCCCGCTAAACCTAGCAGATTCTGCCCCCGACAAAATGAGCTGAGTTTTGCTGACTGGTGGCGCAAGACAATGAGCAGAGTTAGCAAGGAACACAGAAAAGGATGTGAACTCTTTAATTATTCTAGGGGCTTGGATTATTTGGAAACATAGGAATGCTTGTGTTTTTGAGGGGAATTCTCCTTCGTTTAGCTTGATTTGGAGTGAAATTAAGAATGAGCAAAGCCTGTAGTGCTTGGCTAGGGCGAAGAAACTACAAGGGCTAGGGCTGGTGCTTGTAGACTAGGGCAAGGTCGAGTCCTGTTTCTTCGCTATGTGTTTGAGTCTTGAGTGTGTGTAATTGTCTCACTCATATTTGGTCCCGTATGGGTGAGGATCTTGTTGGGGACCCTCCTGTTTTTCATCTCTATAATACAATGAATCGCAGTTCTACTGTGCTTTCAAAAAAAATAGACCATAAAAATGTAATTCTTGCTTTTCGAGAAGTCGAACAACTTTACTAGATTTATGAACAAAGGATACTAACATATATGACACTTAATAATTACCATTACTAGATTAATAATGCATTGGATATTTTTATAGTATAACTATTTGAAGTCATAAATGTTTGGTCAAAAAATTTAATCCAAACCTACAATTACATTTTTTTAAAAAAAAAACTTGAAGCTACTAACATGCAATTCGAAATTGTAAACAGCCCCCCCGAGCATTCGCGTTTATGTACCCGATTCATAACTGTAGACACCTTTTCTGGTCCTCTAGTAACCAAGGCTAAAAGTCATGAATCTAAAATTTGAATTTGCAAAATGGATAAAATTGTTAGTCATTATAGGAAAAGCCTAGAGACTTAGAGCATATCCTAGTATTGAAGGAATATTTTTTTGGAGACCAGACATATAGCCTGTATTTCATTAAGCTGAGGAGAATGGTCGATAGACCTATACAAACATGATACAAATGGATTCGCAAGTAATCTAAGGATTACCAACAAAGTCCACAACACAAAAAACAAAAAGAAAGAAAAATGAGGGGAGGGGGGCTCCACCTGACAACCCCAGAAACTACGTCTAATACAAACTAAATCAACACAAAGGTAGCCAGCGAAGAAGAAGAGCCGTAGGTTATGACAGCGGCCAAGCATCCGCTAGAAAACTCCGGGCGGCAAAACATCCGCCCAAGCACACATTAACTAGACAATCAATTTAGCATAATAATTTTGATAAACCTAATTTTTCCCTTAGCTCGATTTCACAACATTAACTAGACAATCAATTTAGACATAATCACAGAGCTAATGGTAAAACTGTGAAATAGTAATCTAGTAATAAGTAGGGTATAGGAGTTGAGTGGATAAAAAAAGAGCTAGTGCAAGGGGCTTGTGCTCCATGAAAATCTCTCACACTTTGGCGTCAACCAAGCAATAAAGTAAGGTATATACTACATGGGCGAGCATGGTGCAACAACTACCGTACAATAAATGACAATTAAGTTATTGGAGTAGGACAAGGTAAAAATAGAGGATGAAGGTACATATTAAGTCCTCGTTTGGTAGGGTATTAGCTCCGGGCCTCCGGCTCTGTTCGTTAAGGTTAGAGCTCCTCCATATATAAATGATTCGTCTCTAGCTTCTTTGATGGAGCAATTTTCTTAGTAGAGCTAAAGCCATTTAGAAATATGTTTGGAAAATAGCTCTACCGGGCAGAGTGGGAGCTTATTCCTTTGCTTTGACTTTCACTGCTATAGAACATACAATCATTGGTGGATTATCACAATTGGTTGCTTTGAAACCGGCAATGGTAATATATCACGGCTAGTTGTAGCCACAAATTGATAGTGATAGGTGGGTTTTCACTCATGGTACGTAGCTATAGTAGGCACTTATATCGGCAGTGAAAACCTATCTATCATTGTCGATTCATGGCTACAACGGATAGTGATTGGTTGTTTTGCACATAAAATCACAACTTTTTTTTCATATGAAGTCCAATCAAGACAAACTTTATACCGAAATTGTAAAGTTCAAAGAGATCTAAAACTTTATAGTTGACAACTTTTAAATTTGAGATGGATTATATTTCAAAATAATTAATATAGGCCATCGAATAAGAATTGTGATGGTTGACAATGTCTAATGGAGGCACGATCAACATCAAAGTTCTTGTACTCGACGATATCTACAATATTGTAGTTAATAACTTTTTATTTAAGATTGGTTAGAGTGTCAAACATATAATATAAGATTCATAAATATATAGTTAAAAGAATAGCATTAGTTATATAGTGACAAATGTTCTACGGCTCAAATAGTATGAATAAGTGAGAGAACATTGAGGTTATGAGTTTGAATCCCGAGTTACATATATTTTTTTTTTATCAATGTACGGTCAAACTGACAGTGATAGGCAGGGCATCATTGCCAATTGTCCTCTTTTGGATCAGATTCCGACAGTGATGTTAGGTTTAGACCTAACTATGGCGTATGAATCTAGTGAAGTGTTCTAGTGTAAAAAATGGTTCTAGCTTTATGGGTGCTTCAGGTGTCAAAGCTGTTTTGGTAGGACCTAAAATTGGAGTTGAATCTGATTTTCAGTTGATCCCTAACTTGCATAAGAATGAAATAGTACAATAGCAGCACAACAATATAAATGGACCAACAGGTGATTTTGTGGCTCGAAGGTTTGTGTAACTGCCGTATCAACTATTTTAGTATGCTGAATCTGATTTTGCTAATCCCTAACTTGCATAAGAATGAAATAGTACAATAGCAGCACAACAATATAAATGGACCAACAAGTGATTTTGTGGCTCGAAGGTTTTGTGTAACTGCCGGATCAACTATTTTAATATATATTGGTATCGGATTCACGATCATGACAGGACATACAAATGTGCATGGTCCTGACTTGTATGTGTATGGGTAGTGAATCAGGTCTATTCTTAGGTTGTTGTCTCTTACCGAAAATTATTCAATCTGCTAAAATTAGACAATTTTCACCCGCCGAACAGGGTGACATAGTGGGAAGTGGAAGAAAAAACAGACAAAATAATTGTTTTGTAATATTGGGCATAGATAGATATATAGATAAAAGCAAAAAAAAAAAGGTACTGATTGCCCAATAAATTTTAAGAAAAAGAAACAAGATGTAATTATAAGGGGAAAATACTTGGGCCTTTATGGGCTGCTACCCTTTGGTAATGGGCCATTTTATTTGGATTTATTGGTGTGATCTGATCTGTTAGCTTCCTTCCAAATGATGTACATGTGGATTAAAAAATAGAGAAAACACCATGACCTCATCGATACTAATTTGTCAGGATGTGCTTGTAGTCTATAGGTTATAAGAGCTTCACTAGTATTCAGAATTTGACTGCCTGTGAAAATATTGTAGTGGTGATTTCATTAACAATAAATGTGTCTGTGATGATTTCGTTAATCTTGTCTCGAGGATTTTGCTGCTCCAGTTTCCAAGATGCTTGTACAGATAAGGTTTTGTGTGTGGGGTGCTTGTGTATAGCTTGAACCACCATCAATCAACCTCACGAAATAAACTAGAACGAGCTGATACTGATAAGGTGGACGAACTAGATGCAAAAGTCGTCCTTCAATGCCAAAGTTAGCATTGCTAAATTGGGTGTTGTCACCGGGTTCGATCGAGTTGGCAACTTGCGCTAAGCATTATTGGAGGACCTCGCAGATGATGTGACGAAGGAATATATGATTTTATTAGGCCATATATGCTGTTCTAGGCTCACCATATTGTTTTCTTTTTCACCGCCGGAGAATTATTTGCATGATGCATAAGATATCACAACGAATGGCACATTTGTTTAGATAATGGATAAAACAGAATCCGGCCTCAGCCCAATAATACAAAGCTTTGGAGGAAATAAAAAGAGAAAGTCATAGTCTTATAGATCTGATTTCATCCAATATAAATGTTTTCATTCTTTATTGGAAATCTCTAAAACAATTACTTCTAATTTCTTGCTCATCGTTGAGAGTGCGTCCTTGACTGTCTCATCACACTGCAGCTGGGCCTAAAAGCGTAATCAGTACGCTCCTCTGAAAATTACCTGCATAATAGAGTTAAATTTCATTTGATTAAAAACAACATCATTACGACATCTCCAGATAGCCCAACACATGACAGCCACCCCCACCCAAATCAAGTTTCTAATCCTTTTATTTTGATTAGTGAGCCAACTATCGAACATGTGGCTCATTGATTTTGGTTGGGTCAAACTAGTAGCAAAAAAGATAATCCTACATATCATTTTGGTAAAGAGACAGTCGAGGAACAAGTGTTGGATAATTTCATTCCCATTACAGCAGATGCACTTCTGACTCTTCTTCTAATTTTTCCTAGCGAGGTTGTCTTTGGTTAAAACGACACCCCTTTGCAAGAATCGCACATATACAGTTGGTTAGGTAGTTAATATAGCACTTGCTCCCTTCTAGAGATGAAAACAGTCAAACTCGGTCTAAAAACTCAACTGTTTTCTACTTTTACTTTTGAAATACGAAAACATAAATGGTAAAGTCAAACATGAAAACGGTAGGTTAGGTAGTTATTATAGCACTTGCTCCCTTCTAAAGATGAAACCAGTCAAACTCGGTCGAAAAACTCAACTGTTTTCTACTTTTACATTTGAAATACGAAAACGAAAACGGTAAAGTCGAACACGAAAACGAACGCGAACTTACGAAATTGAGAATTTCGAAAACGAACCAATTCGAGCGAAATTTTATCGAATATGGTCAGTATACGAAAATTCAATTCGGAATACCAACCCACAATGCATAAAAATTAACAAGTGCTATTATGACAATGACAAATTTTGAGTATAAGAGAGCAGAATTACCAATTTGGTATCTTTCATAAGAGAAAAAAAGAAAAAGAAACAAGAGGAAAATTTAAAGATGTCATCACTACTAGACTAGAAAAAAAAATAACAATAAGGCTCGACCCATTTAGCGCTCTCTCTCTCTCTTTTGTTTGACACGGTAACATGCAACACAACAATAACGTCGTGTAAAGCTAAATGTAGCCATGCAGTGTCGTGCGAGGTGATTAGTCCCACATCGACGACTTAGGGAGACATGAGTCGTGACGGGGATGAGGTTCCTATATAATACGGCTTATGGATATCAGTGCTCAACATTTACCTTTGACTAGTTGCTTGGACAGTAATGATTCACAACCAAATTCAGTTTAAATTAAATTTTGAATTTGGGATATTCCGAATTAAAAGTAGAAAAGTAGAAAATAGTCGAACTTGGTCGAAAAACTCCTCAACCATTTTCTACTTTATATTTGAAATACAAAAATGAAAGAAAAAACAGTAAAGTCGGAGAAGAAAATACGGATTCGATCGAATTAAATACAGAAAACGATATAGTTCGGTTTGAGATATTTCTATTCCGTTTTCATCCTTACTCCCTTCATCCCTAAATGATAAATGTATTTTAATTAAAAAATTTGTCAAATATTTTCTCCATCTCAAATTATGAGACATTTTGGTTTTTCAAGATATATAGATTTATCTATGCACTTAGATATATACTATGTCCAGATACATAGTAAAAATAATATATCTAGAAAAATCAAAATATGTTATAATTTAGAACGGAGAGAGTATAAATTAACTATTGATTTATCATACAACATATTATCATTTGCTAAAGATTCAGCATTATCTCATAGACGATTTGAATACGAAACTGTTGATACAAATTTACATCCTAAAGTTTTATATAAGTTGACAAGTTGTTGGTAAGAAATATGGTGGGCTAGCGTAGGCATGCAGCAGTGATGTTAGAGCACCTTCACCAGATTAAGAATAGAAAATGCTGACCTCTTTTCCTATAACCAACAATAAAAGAGATTCCGTAGAAAATAAGCTCTATCAGGTCTGTTTTCCCAATCCCCCTTTTTCCTATAAATTTTTCTCAGTCCCTCATACAGAGGGGAAGTGGCATAGATTTTTCTTTTCTTCAATCCGCTTTCCTCCCTGACTCACGACAACCGTTGGATCCATGCATCTACGGTGCTTGTTCGCTAGCAGACCACCGGGGCAACTACAAGGACCAGGCATGTCGATGGGTGGTCACCTAGGAATCGCACGGGCAAGTGTTGGGTGAGAGAAAGAATAGATATGAGGAGAGAAGAAAAGAAGAGTTGTAAAACAATTGTTAGCCCACTAACGCCCTGTCATTGAAACAAGTGCATTAACGTCTAAAACACAGTAATAGAGATTCTTGACATAGGCCGACTCTGAGATTGAAGTTGGGTTTACATTTTTATAGAATCAATGAAAACGATCTAGATGTACTCTATGTATAAACATTTAGATTTTGTATTTATATTTATAGGCTAAATTTAAGTGTTGTAAATGTGGCGTATGTATAAACATTTTGAGTTATGTACTTGTGTACATATTCCTGCAGCTACATATGCTTTTTTTTTTAGAGTTACAGCTTACAACAAGTAGCCCGATCCAAAGAATTCTGCCGAAGAATGCTGGTGGCAATAATCTGAAATCCCCACCAATCAGTCGCAGGTGGCATGTGTGCCTAGAGCGAAGAAGCGGCGGTTGAATGAAGCCCTACGCTACACAGGAAGGATCTGAAACACTGTGGGGGGGCAGGCAGTACAGGACAGGCGATAGGTTGTGTACTGCTGCAGGGTGTAGGTGATCCTGGAAGACCTGGACATCCATTGAACTTGTAGCGTAGTGCGGTCTTCATTTCCTGTAGCCAAGGAATGTACGCTGCACCTTTCATCTCCACGCCGTCTACCTACCATCGGCCCCTACCGTCGCCACTCGCCAGCAGCGGCGCCGGAGCAAGCCAAACGTACTACGGCAGGCAGGCAGGCAGGGTGCGTCCAATGTCTGTCTGTCCCTGCATGGCTCCGGTCCAGTAGGCTTTGGCCTCTAGCTCCGTCGCCGTGGACTGCAGGCGACGAGCTGCACTGCACCAGTGTCTCTGAGTATACTACTGATCGGGCGGGCCGTTCACTCAGCTGGGCGTGGACGGCGGACGCGACGTCCACGTCGCCACGCTGCCGGATGCTGACTGACGCACGCCCTGGCGTTGGCTCGCGTCGCGCGCGGCGTTCTGAAACTGAAAATATCCCGGGCTGAGTGCGAGCCGCAACAAGTTGCATGCCCCTCTACTAGCTTGTTCCCCTGATCGATTCCTTTGCTGGTGCCAGATGCAGGGCGCAGGAGCCACCCTATCGCGGCCTCGCTCGGCGCCGCGCCTATAAGTAGCGCGCATGCGCCGGCGCCCAGCAGGCACGGCTCGAGCGAGCTCGCGGCGACTCGATCGACTGGGGGAGAGGCAGCGGCTGCACAGATGAGTTCGCGTCCATCAATTCCTGTTACTGACGACGTGCACATTTTTACGCGCAGGACAACGGCAAGGGGGAGAGCCTAGAAGACTTGCAGCGGCAGTCCGAGGAGCTGTTCCTCAGGCCGTCGCCGGTGGGTGTACATACATACCCTCGTCGTCGTCGTTTACTACGTCACCGGTCGTGCTAATTGTTAAACTTGTCCGTAAAATATATATTGCTGGGGTTAATTTAAATCATTGCAGCACTGCCCCATGGGATGAGACTTGAGACCCTGTGGAAACCGAGCGGTTTTCCGCCCAGACGCCACCGGCCCCCGGCGAACGTCGACGTCCAGTAAGCAAAGCACCTGCGAAAGGTCTCGCGAGCCGAGAGGTGACGTGACGACGAACGACCTCTTCCTGCACATACATGCATGCTACTCCTACTCGTGACACGGACCATAGTCGGCAACTTGAGCGATGGATCCACCGGGCCCCACGCTGCGCCGGTTCAGGCGAAAAGCGCACGGCGTCAGACAAAGCCTCTGGACCGGGACCTTCCAATCGGATCGGTCCACAGCCGGAGTCTCGCGTGCAACTTGCCGCCAGCCGACCACCCTAATCCGTGACGGCGGCGACAGACAGCGGAATCAAATCGAAAAGGCGACCGGCCGGCAACTTGGGATTATTTCCTGGGTTATCTGCTAGTACTACTCCTAGATGAATGGTGAATCGATCTTGGTCAAGTGGGCAACAGATCTGCCGCGGCACTCGACAGCAACAGGCGATGGACGGGACAGCGAAAGAAGAATTTCCTTTTCGGCAACTTGGGGGCGCCACCACTTCGGGAAAGGTCTGGTCGACCAAGTGGACGTGGCCAGGCTACTTTTGTGGATGCCAGCGGGCTTAAACTTGTGGCTGCCACTGTGCTTCTGCCCTCTCTACGAATCAATAAACGTGCATAAACTCTAGCGGGCTCCGCTGTAGTATCTGTATGCAAGCCGGCCATGCACTTTTGCTTGCATACGATACTCTACAACAATAGCGTTTGACAAGGGCAAGTTTATCGATGTGTGGCCATTTTATATATACAATATCAGTAAATTCAACTTCCGTATGTACTTTAACACGGGCAATGCTATGCTATGGTACCCTCTTTACTTTTTATTAGGAGGTAATAATGTTTTAAATAAATCTAAGCCTTTAATTTTTTGAACATTTTAGTTTTTTAAAATTATTTAATCAATTAATTAATTAATCTAGAAAATAAAATAAATATTGCCATTCCCAAATCATGGAAACAGCCGTGGGTCCCCTTTCTTTTTACATGATTCCTCCCTTACTGGATAATCATTTGAAAAAAAATATTCATTGATAAATTATTTCTAGATCTTTTATAGTCATATTTTAAATTTGTACACCTAAAATTATTTCAGATCTTTATGAGTTCATATTAAAGTGGTTAAACAGTAGACCCAAGTTAACTTGTGTGGGAAACATGTTGGTAACTAGTAAAATCCATTAAACACCATTAAACAAGTCATATAATGATTTGAGAAAAAAAATAAAAGTCCAGGCAGTATGTGAAAGAAAAAAACAATAAATGGAGGACAAAAGAGAATAAATGTTTTGAGAGATCTTTACACACACACACACAAATTCACAAAGAGACATAGGGGCTTACAAAAAAAATGCGCACTCACCAATAATTTGCCTCAGTCCAATTTTTCATAAGCTTTCAAACAATCTTTCGCCCTTGGTAGTTAGTTGACAGCCACGGATGTCACTGCACATTCAACAGTGAGAAAGTTTCAGGGAAGGGCCCGGGACCGTTTCGATGGTGAGGATAAGGTTAGGCTATAGGCGCGCCGCCTCTAGTGTTGTCCATAGTGCCCCTCGCAAAATCAACGTCGTGGTACCTATATATAGGCTTATTGTGGAGCTACCAAGGTTATGTATGTGAAATGCAAACTGAAACTTCCATCTTTTGTAAAGTTAAGTACGAATCTAGGCATAGGAACAATACCTAGTTGCAGAATTGAAATAAATAGAATGTGTATAATGTGTTGCACACACAAAGATGGAGAAAGTTGGTGCATTTCAAGGAAACTTTGCTAAAACTACAATTGTTAAAGAACAAAGCTCAATATTGCACAAGCTATAGAGAGACACTAGCTAATTGCTCACATGAAGGTGGCTACAAGATTTGCACAAATGATGACTATATGTGAAACTGAACAAAACAAGCAAAACCAACAATCAAGGTCATGATCTCATCACATAATATTTCCTTCTTTTTTTACTTTAATTTTATCTTTCTAGCACACCATATTGTATCACTACTACAGAAATGTAAACTCAAGAGAGCCCCCGGCCTCGCCGTGTCCCCAGCCCGGCCACAACCTCGAAATTGTTTGGCTCGTTTGATTGGAGATCGACGGTCACGATGTCTCCTCCATAGTGAATATATACCGGCTCAAACCCTAGCACCCGCATCCGACTGGCTTTCGATTCATATCCTCTGAGCAAGGCCTATTCCGGGGAAACAACTAAACCCTGGGTTGTTTATGATGTGAGGTTGTGGGCTGATTCCTCGAGAGCCGCATCCGCCTCTATCCCTCTCGTATGGACCGCGACTAATGGAAGGTAAAGGCGGAGGGCTTACTAAAAAACAATGCTCAAGAATAAGTCTAGTCATCATCCCATCATGTCAGAGCTTTCCAAAAAGGATAAATCAGAGTTTATTCTGTGTTCCGTCTCCAACGCTATTCTAGAAATGAAAAAAGCTATAATAATAGATGAATTAGAAAACTCAACTGTTCTTTGTGATTCGGTACCGCTTGAACTAACTATCCCAACCACTCTATTGTCAACTTCTAATAAACGTGATTAACCAATTTAGTAGGGGTAGTGCTGTGCCGAGCGAACATTCAATCAATGAAAGAAATGGCGGTTGCAATTCCTATTAAGTTTACGACCTTGGGAGAGGAAGAGGTATTAGCCTAGCAAAGATAAAAGGAAGTCCGCTAGCAATATGCTTAACACAGGAAGAGTTCTCGTGTTGTCTAGAATCGTATCTGAAGGGACGGGAGGAAAGAAAGGGCGGTAGATGATAATGCGAAAGGGCGCCACGTCTGAGCGGGCGGGCTTGATAGTAAAGCCAAAGAAAGACGCCCCAAGACAAGGTACAACTGTTGGGAAGGGGACATGATCAATAGACCATTGCATCCACACCTCACAGACATCAGTTTCTAGAAGGGTTTAGATAAATAAGGCATTGCCAGTACAAGAGCATTACACATTGCTGTTTTTGAGAGTTACAAAAGCTTTATCAGCTTCCCTTAAACCCATTTTAAGTAGTGAAGTTAGAGGCTTGCTGATCAACCCATGTGGCTTTCACATGGATCCAGTGTTTATAGGGAGGGGCTCTCTTCGCTCTTGCTAACGTCCTTTTGATCTCGGTCTTGTGTACCAAACAGGTAAAGTAAGACGTCTGACATTAAGCGGTAAGCGGGGCGATCCATCTTGATGACGAATTCCACGATAACGAGAAATAGAAATTAATCGTTCGATGTCTGCTCGTTCTCCCCTCTTCAATTCCCAATGAACAACGTGATCTTGAGCTATCATTTGTTCAATTTGGTCGATCTGATACTTCCTCCCTCGGCGGCGGCTCTTCCTCCCTCTCCCTCCCTCGTGGTGGCGCAGGCGCAGCGACATGAGGGCACTGGCCGAGCCTAGCGTTGTGGCGACGCGGGCCCAGCGCTCCCACGGCCCTCCTTCCCCTCCTTGTGGTGTCGGTGGTGCGGCGGCCGCCGCCACTGCCGGCCTGACCACGGTCGAGGGCTTCCCCCGGCGTGCGTCGGCCCGGGTGCGGGGCGAGCACACCACGACGCGGCGCTGCGGGTGGGAGGCGGCCTGGTGTGCGCGGCCCCCGGCGTGGAACCCAGCTTGGGAGCGCGGTGTCCCGGACACGACGGCGGTGTAGCGGCGTCCGGTGCGGCGTGCGGCAGCCTGAGCATGTAAGGCCCTTCGATCCGTGTGCAGTGTGGCCTTTTCCATGGACTGAGTGTCCGGATCTGTTGTCTTGCTTCTTGAATTCCAGGCGATTTAATATTGTGCTGGTCTCCTTTATCCATTCTATGCAGGTGTTGCTTGATTGATGCAGCATTTGGAAATCTCTTGGGAGGAGGTTAACTGGATGCGGAATGATTGATGTTAAGTTCCCTAGATTTTATTGATTTAATTGTGTAGTTCAGTTATGTTAAAATCCTTGGTACCGTCAGTATGCTTACTTCTTTTGTGTATTGTTTGTGCACGTGGATTTGGTAGCTGGTTAATCGTAGCTATTAATTAGTATCCATTTATTTGATTCATTTTAATTTACTTTTGAATGAATATAATAGATCATTTATATGTTTAAAATAAAAAACCTCGAGTCTAAATACATGCTTCGATGGTCTATATGTTCTTTCCTTTTCATCCTGAATTGACTCCTTGCAATTTTTGGCTGTAGCATTTGATTCATACAAGATGGAAGAGAGGATAAAAAAGGAACCACTGCACGGTACACATGATTTCCCCTTTAATCCCCATTTTCAGTGTGTATGGATTTATTTTGCTTATATATAGGGTTGGTGCTTTGGCGACAAAAACTGAGCATGTCTCAATATGTTATGCTGCTGTTATAATCTTTTCAGTATATGTGTGTGCCTATGGTGATGCTTTGTTTGTTTTACTCTGAGCATATGGCATTGCTCATGATATTGCTATTCTAATTTGAGCAGAGGAGGCCACCTGTGAGATGCTTCTTATAAGCCTAGCCATCTTTCCATGCTATTGCTATTTTGCGTTTTTGGTTGACCATATGTCAGTGCCCTATGACACTGGAAACAAATATCTTTATCTGAAATATAGCACATGAGGAGTACTTTTCTTAGATATGTCAGTGTCATTGATATTATCACTCTTTTATGATCTTTTCTTCCTCATTTAAAATGAGGCATTGCCATATGTTAAACAATTCCAGTTTCACGTTTGTGTTTCACCCACCGCTCTCTACTGCGCGCATCTAAAAGTAACATTTGCTCTGGTAGTACTTAGTTAGTTAAATCATACTGTTTAGAATTTAAACTCAATGCACTGTACTACTTAGTTAGTGCTTATAATTTAAGCTCGGAGCTGCTTATAATTTTGTAGTTAGTGCTTAGTATTGTGGTTATTGTTCTTAACTGCCATTTTGTGTAGGAAAGGTCTTGTATGGATGGCATGTCCTTCCTTAGCAGGTGGATTAATTTAAATGTACCTCTTGCAGTAAATTCTACCTTCCAGGTGAGCATAACTTACTAGGTGCTTTGTCTTTGTGCCTCTGAATGATAATATCAGTATACACCATACACCATTTCTTTGTTGTTTTTCCTTCTGCTTGCCTTTAGGCTGTACTGTGCTTTGTTATATGATACCAGTAGGATGCCAAGGCAGGAGTTGATTTATGGATTCTTTTTTAGGGATGTAAAGTCATATATTGGTTTGGTTTTGCCTTCCAGTATGAGACTGAATTTGGCATTGGTGTGTGAGATTCACATTGCCTTGTTTGAGAAGGTCTAGAATTGCAAGCACAAATAATGTCTCTTGGCAGTTCTTTTTTTTTTGCTCTTAATTACAATCCGGTCATTTGGTAATTATCACAAGGAAAAACAAACAGTTATGGTGAACTATAAATTTTTTTGGCACTGAATCATGTGAGAATGCATATAAAAAAATCCTTATTAATATCTGTAAAAATTGTACGCACATGTTGCTTTAGGACTCTGAGCATGCAGAGGCAGGCTATTTGTGAAAAGAGCATGTCCTGAGTCATGTCACACAATGAAAATTTTTGTTTAGCAGGTGAGGGTAGCAAAATTAAGGATTTCTCTTGGATCATCATGTATTGATTAACATTATATTTCAGGCTCAAAAGTTATCACAACATCATATTTAAAGTAAATAGACTAATAGGTTGCTAATAACCAGACCATCTCTAGAGCGTTATAAATCTGATCAAATTTACTGAATTATGCTGATCTGATCTTTTTTGGTTTAAGAGCAATGTCCAGGGATGTTATTTATACTCATCGTGACAATACTTTTAAGTCATTTGTCTCTTTTTCCCTCCTGTAGCAATGGGCAGGGCATATTGGTAGTATGCTTTTTCAAACAACACTTTTCAAGTACCTGTTAGTTTTTCATGTCTACATGGATGCATTAAACTACAATGTAAAAAACCTGCTACTGCATCTTTGCTCTGCCTGTGGTATTAGTGGTGATGTAAAAAGTGTTTCCTTCAACTCTATTTTCTTAAATGATGTCATTGTTTTATGCCTGTGGTAGTTCTAATAGTATGCATTTTGTTGAAATTAAAAAGTGGACAGACTATTACATCATTATGACTGCTGATATCACGTTTAGTCAGACCATTGTTAGTTAGAAATTTAACTTTATAGCTTACCATGTTACCCCTTTGTACTAAGCATGATGTCCAGTTTTTCATATTCATTTTATCATATGCACCCCTTTGTACTAAGCATGAGAGGTAAACGTTTTGGCTAGAAAATCCCTATATTCTTTATATCTACAATGTCAGTAACATCCAACTTCATGTCTCAATTGGTGCATGGACATAAAGTAGAAAATGAAAAGACTCATCAGTAGGACCAGGAAACTTACTTTCTTCTAGATTTGGCTTATAATCTAGCATGCTTGTCATATCTTTCAGATAGCATTTTTTTTAGTCTAAATTTGTTTTGTATTTCCTGTGTTAACTAGGAAGTGTGCCTTTTATTGTGATGAGAACATATATTGTCAACTAATCACCTAAACTATATAGTGTCTCTGTTTACATAGCCAGACATGCAGATTTTTCTGACCATTTTCTCATATCAGTAACCATCTAGATTTCTATTATGTAACCTACTATTCATTTTGCAATGATCTTGCTTTTTTTCTCCCAAGGTCCTACATGCTTGTGGATGTTTATATAGCTTCTTCACCAGGGACCTCAGAGTTTGATGATGAACGGTTCGATGATGAACGGTTCGATGATAGAAGCTGAAAGCTCCATTACCAAAAGTAGATCATGGCCACTTCAAGAATTTCTAGAGCAGCTACCACTGGCTTTGGAGCATTGTGGCTTATTTATGTATATATGTTGTGTACTTAACCATCACACGGCTTCGAAACAATTCCGTTTGTGATATGGTCTATACTCTGTTGACATTTTCTGCTCCCATTCAGTGAGTAGGTTAAGTGTTTCTTTACTTTTTGTATTAAACATAAAATATCTATGGTAGCGCGGGCGTCATTCTGTCCTCCTGTCGTCACTGCGCTATACAATTCAGGTAGATGACTGTTTCCAACTATATAGTTCTGGTTGTGTGCTTGCTATGAAGTATAGGATACTAACTGCTAAACCGGATGTCTATATATATAGATGCTTCATCGGGAATGTCGGAGTCTGATAGGAGCTGGAAGCTTACTTACCAGCTAACTGTAATGTTCAGGAACCTGTGCTAGGTGACCGACCCAGAAAAATAATGTATTATCTATGTGCTATGTCTGACATCAGCTACTTACCAGCTATTTGAATCTCTATTAGACATTTGGGTTCTTAATCTGTGGTACTGATTTAGCTATTTTGTCTTCATATTTGTGTGGTGCTGATTTACCAACATCGATCACTGTGGTTTCCGAAATGATCCCATCGACTGTTGTCTTCATATTTGTGATACTGATTTAGCTATTTTGTCTTCATATTTGTGGTACCTGTCTATGCGCGAGAGCGCGCGCTAATCACTAGTTTTTATCAAGTCGGGCAAAAAGCATTAACCGAGAGAGTTTTTGCAACCGTCTTGGACCAAAGGTCATGGTTCGTGGCATTATTAGAGGCGGTTGCCTGTCTGTCTCGGTTAATTGAATAAAAAAGCAAAAAAGAATCCATGAATGGGGCCGTCGAGCCCATCCACGAGGCGACACCGCTGCCGTCATCCGGTGGAGAGGCCGTTGCCGCCATGGGGACGGATTCACTCCGCCACCGCCCAAATCCATGCCGCCCCACTTGCTTGAGAGGTCGTTGTCACATGGGGATGGAGAAGCACCGCCATGGCCTAGATCCACGCCTCCCTGCATCAGATGCATGGAGGGAGGGACAGGAGGAGTCGGGGTGCTGGTCGGATCCACCGCCTGTCCGTCCACACCGTCGATGTCACTGCTCCTCACTGGATCCACGCCCGCAGCTCTGGATCCATGTTGGATCCACAAGGACGGCTTCCGCCGCCGGAGCTGCTAGGAGCGCTCGATGGGGAGGAGAGGGGGCAACAGATGGAGAGGGGAGGGGAGGGGAGGGGTGGCAGGCTCCAAGGGGAGGGGCGTCAAGCTTCTATTGAGAGTGGTCGCAAGAGAGAGAGGGGGGAGGCATCGCTGAAGGGAGAGGGAGTTGAGGGAGTGGGAGGATGAGTGAGTGAACCCTAAAATCTTGTATATATAGTGCGAGTGATATTTCGGGCCAAGTGGGATTTTCAATTGCTATTGGGTTCAGCCTCGATTAACCGGTTCTTATAACTAGTCCGCCTCTGTTAATATGGGTATTTCTAGAGGCGGGATCTTTTATAATATCTGCTCCGTTAATGTATTTTATAGGACGATATCTTATAACCACATCGCTTAATAAAAAGTGACCGCATCGGTTAATCGAAGCATTAACCTAGGCGGTTTTCAATACTGCCCACCTCCGAAAAAAATTCTAAAACACCTGGCAAAAGATTTTTTGTAGTAGTGTATAAAAGTTAATGTTGTTCTCTCGGTAATTTTAACATTCGGCAAAGTGCAAATCCCATGAGCAACAACCTATAGCTAGTTTCACTAGGTTAAAAGTTTTCATAAAGGAGGGCTCTGGTTCACTACAATTTTTAATGGATCTCAACTAAGTTTTGAAGCTCTAACATATATTCTTCTGATATGCCTTCAATCAAACTATCCAACGAGCTCAAGAACACTTAAATCAGACTTTAGCGTAAGAAGTTGTGTTTGTTTTTGTGGATTGTGCTTAACTTACAATTCTGAGCGTGAAATATTTTGGAGATGAAACCTGACTTGACCAAGAACACAAGAATGAAAGGAAAACACAATTCCTGGGGAGGGGACAAGGAGGAAAATAGATTAGAGGTACTCTTTCCGTTCCTAAATAACTGTCATTTGCGGTTCCCAAGAAACTTTTTAACTAATTATATATTAATTTTTTTAATATTTATACTACATAATTGATATCGTTAGAAAGATCTTTGAATCTAGTTTCTAATAAATTTATTTGGAGATATAAATGTTGTATTTATTTTCTAAAAATTAAGTCAAACTTGTGGGATAAATATTAACGGCGACGCTTTTTTAGAGACGGAGGGAGTAAAGTTGAATCAGGTTGCAGCCTTGCAGCAGCAGGTCGCAATTTGCAAGTTGAATCAGGTTGCAGCCTTGCAGCAGCAGGTGCTAGAGTTCGCCTATTTCTAAAAAAAAAGAGCATAGTTCGCCTGACCTGTGGATCGCCGCCCGGACGGCACGGCTACACCGTCGAGATTGGCAGTTTGGAAGACAAAGCGTCGCTGTGCGGGGTGTCCAAGTCTGCGTCTTTTTTAGAAATATACGAACTCTAGCACGTGAGGTGTAACAATTCTTAGCCAGTCTTACTGGAGATTTCCTGTTTTAGTTTTCAATGCGTCCATATTTTGGAAACAATGTATAAAAATTTCATCCCCATAGAACTACCTCTTCTCTTTTCATCAATACGTTGTCACATCAATGTATTTAATGTTTATAAAACTACGATGAAACATGATTGAGAATGGTCAGTCTCTGGTTGCACATAAAGTTAGGCGCTTGAGACAACTCTAGAGGTGAAAGGTCGTGGAAAGAATAAAAAAATAGAAAATAGATCCTGATGCAAATATACAATAGAGAGAAAATATATGAAAAATGTTAGAATAATTCAAAAAAAATATAAATTTCTGATATAAAATTGTCTTCTATTTTTAGGAGTTGATTATTAAAAAAATTCTGAGAGATATTTTTTCTTTTAATATTTTTTAGAGGTTGAAAAACGTGATGGTTCTAGGAGAAATATTTAGGTATTCTTGGAGATGAACAGGCGAACTGCAGATAGTGCATGGTTAGTCTATGGTAGGCCGGAAAGCCCATATGCGATATGCCAGCCCACAAGCTACAATGTACAAAGGCCGAACAATAAAACAATGGTTCATCATCGAAAGCAGATTTGACCACGGCAGTCCCAGCTTGAGACTCAAGTTATTCCATCAGCATGTAATAAAATAAAATAGAACTTCAAATAGCAAAACGGAAGGTAGTAAGAGATCTGGTAAGAAAAGTGATGCCAACTTCAGCATGTTCTATTCTTGGTTGCGTACTGGTAAATGTTTATAGCCATACAACTCCCACGAAAACCACGGCGCGATTAACAACTTTTTATTCTTGGTTTGCGTACTGGGTAAATGTTTTTAGCCATACAACTCCAAGAAACCCATGGCGCGATTAACAACTTATTAATAATGATATATATTTTCCTCGCACTGATCAAGCTTCTTCATGGAAAAACCTCGATGACCGATTGGAAACCCAATGATGTGGGCGTGATTCTGTAATCACTGAATCCAGCTTCTAAGAAAATCCTTTTCCATTCATGCTCCTCTCGCTCAACCCAACGTATCGCATCATCCACATGTCACACATCACTTGCGTCTGTTTGACAAACATGTCTGGTGAACCATACCCGACCACCATATTCATAATTACCACTTTTCGGGCTTGTTTGGTTGAAGGCCTGAATGACTTGCCTGACAAAAAGTGTTGCCTGAGAGTTGTCTGAAAATTTGATGAAATTTATCTGGCCAGGCAAGTGGGAAGTTGATATGTTTGGTTGGAAACCTGTGCCTGGGAATGCTGCTAATAAAGACATAACATTCTTTTCTTGTCTAATAGAATGGTAATAAGTTATTTTTAAAATACATAATATTCTTAAATATATGCTTAAGTACATAAATAATAAATAATATGTTCCTAAAAAAAGGACATAAATAATATTATTAATACTACTTTTCATAGGCGAATGTTGTTCATGCACATCTTTATGTTCCCGGATAAAAGAAAGAAAATCATGAGAATGGTTTGTGTAGTTTAGAAATAATTATTTTTGTTGTTACAAGAAAGCAACGAACTCCGTCAGAAGCGTTGCACACGTGATTAGACCAGGCAGCTTCCCTCTTCCAGACAGGCGACCGATTTTGTCTGCCTGGTGTTGCCTGCGCCAGTCTTGTTTCCAAGGTCTCAACCAAACGGAGTACAGACAGATCACAGGCAGCTCCCAAGCCAGACAACTCTACTACAGGTCTTCATCCAAACAGCCCCGAGCTCCGGCATCTCCTTGCAGGGATTGCTTTCTTGCACTGTCGGAGTATCTTGACGCTGCTGTCATCATCCCAACAATGCAGAACATACTGAAATACACACACACATATATATAGACAGAGGTAGATAACAGTATTAGTATGTACTACATATGTAGTAGCATGGGCAGCGGTATTAGATAACATTATTAGTATGTCCGCGAAGCAATATTAGTCGTATATGTAGTAATGCAGAACAGTAAAGGAGCACCTTAAGTAAAACACAATCTGCAGCCGGAATAGACTCTGAACATGTCACCGGCGAGGGAGCAGTCAAATTTACAGGCATAGGGGATGTCACGTCTGAAGGACCCTCGTCCCCGGCGCGCCGCCGCGGCGGGCGTGGAGAGGGACGGTGATCCCCACGCCCTGTCGCCGACAAGGAGGGTTCCAGACTCCCCGGTGTGGGATTTCGGAACTCCGGATAGGCTGAAGTGGACGAGCGCGGTGCTGAGTCGACATGGGAAATGTGACACGACGGACGCGGTTGGAAGCTTGCGGCAATGGTGGTCTCGGACTCGGGTCGTCAAACCCGCATCCAAAACCGAGCTCAGAAGGCGTATTTCGCCAAGTGAGGAAAACGACATTCAGGAATTCTGGGGATAATTGTGGCTCGTCCCCAAATCCGTGTCGAGGGTTAGGGTTCGGGAGAAGCAAAGGGAGGACCTGGTGTGGATCCGTCGAGAGTTGTGGCTCACCAAAGCTTTCAATCCCGAAGACTGCTTCCCTGTTGGAGAGGGTGATAAGTGGGATGTCTCGCCGGCAAAGCTAGAGTTCGCCAGTTCCTGCTGGGGAGAAGGGAAACGAAGAAGCTTCGCTGAGGTTCTCAAGAGCTCGATGGCAAGAAGAGGAAGAGGACGCGGTCCCAGACCGCAGAGCAACGAAGATGGTTGGGATGGCTGGGGGGGGGGGAGGTGGCTGGAATCCCTTCCCGTTCCAGCAACCCCCGCAGCCGTTCTTCAATCACCCACCGCCGCCTCCATACGGGTTTTTTTTTCCAAATCAAGGTCAGAACCACCCTCCCCCTCATCATCAACAAGGCTTCAATAGGCAGTTTGATGGGTCAAGACCTAGGGGTGGAGGTAATCAGAGCAGAGGGAGAGGGCGGCAGCAACAACCGGCTAGGAGAGGGCAAGAGCAAGATCAGGGTCTGGATCCAAGGGAGAGGGAGCAGAATAGAGAGATAATCCCAACTGATCAAGCTGAGAGACAAAATGAGGGTGGTGTGGCAAATACAGGAGGCAATCTGAATAGAAATATGTCTGTTGTTTGCTTCAACTGCGGAAGAATTGGTCATCTGAGTTCTACATGTAACAGGCCCAAGATCTGCTTCATCTACCACGAATCTGATCATGTGGTGGAGCAATGTCCTGAATGGCTCAAGCCACCAATGGCTGCTCAGTACTATGGCAGTGCTAACAGAGGTCTGGGTTTCTTCAACATTGATGTGGGAGCAAGGGGTAATAGATTCAACCATTGGCAGGGCTTAGACAACTTTGGGGTAATCAACATTGTGGAGGGGCAGATTGAGGAAGAAGGGATTCTAGAAAACCTAAGAGAGCTCTTTGACAAAGAGTGGAACTGGCAGTTGAAGAAGACTGATGTTTCAAGCTACATTGTGAGGTTTCCTCCTAGCAAAAAGGTAAACAACCTAGTGATAGGGAAAGCTTCTCTATTCCAACTAAACAAACCCAATGTAGTGGCTTCTCTGAGTATCTGGAGTGGAGATGTGGAACCTGTGGAAAGTCTGATAGAGGTTTGGGTGTAGGTCAAAGGAATTCCACCAAAATGGATGGATTGGAACATAGTGAGAGAGGTTTCTTCAAGCATAGGGCTGATGATAGAAGTTGATTGGCACTCCATGTTTGACACATTTTTCAGTCTGGCCAGAGTCAAGATTCAGTGCAAGGACCCCAATAAAATACCAAAGGAGAGGCTATATGTGTTCAATGGTGGAGTATATCTGATATCTTTCAAGCCTGAGGGTTTTAATCAAGTGGACAATTCAACTGATGATGATTCAGGTGGAACTGAAGAGTTAGATGAAGAAGATTTTCTTGATGATGATGATCCAAAAGAAAAGGATGGAAAGTAGGATGAGAATAAGGAGACAAAGACTGACAATGACTCTGAGGTTGGCAAGAAGGACACATCTGATCAGAAAGGAAAATCACAAGAGAAGGGGTCCACTTCTTCTGGAGGAAAATCTGTCAAGAGAACCTTACTCTTTGAAGATGACTATATCTCCCCTCCAAAGGATTTAAGCATTGACTGTGCTAGTCTTCCTGAGGCTATGGAGCTAGAGGGAGAGGAAGATGATGACATAGAGGAAAACATGGATGAGTTAAAGCTGCAAGATGAGGATAAGTCTCAGTTACCTGATGAATGGGTGTATGAATTACAACAGAATAGGCATAGTATTCTGGAGATGACTAAGATTGATCAAATGCTTAGCCCAGAAGAGAATGAGAACTAGGTTATCAGTGAGGAGAATACTCAGATCATAGTTTCCAATGGGACAGGGGAAGAAGAAATAGCATGGACCCAACCTAGTCAAGAGGTTACAGAAAAGTATGTCTTGGGAGGTGAATTGGAGATGAGGAAGAATAGTAAGAAGCAAGTGTGGGGGCCTGTGAATCCACTAAGAAGGAGCAGTAGACACTTTGACAAGGACAAGACCGTCATGGAAAATGCCCAGGATTTCAAGAGAAAATGGAACCTTGAAGAGAATGCAGGTATAACTAAACCCCCCCACCCCAAAAAACTTGTTATCTCTAAATCTGTGTTGTTATCTGTAGCCAAAGGAATTGACCTAGATGTAGAGGATGGAGATCCTGTGTTAGAACAAATGGTAGATTTATATTCTTCAAGAGTGGATGATATGGTTGTTAGATGTAGTCATAAGGATTGCAACAATGCAAATAAAGAACCTGATAGGAATTGTTAGGCTTCTGGGTATTCAGCACATGGTAACATATCTCCACAACATAAGGTTCAGAATGGAAATTCTGACCAGTTGGTGGATGACCAGGAAGTAGGATGGTCCAAGGTAGGGCCTAGAAAAAAGAAAAAAAAGTTTAAATAATAGGTCTTTTATGGAATATTAGGGGTCTAGGTAAGATTGGTAGATTAACAGCTTTGGTAAGTAGAATTAGGGATACTCATGCTGATTTTGTAGGAGTTATGGAGACAAAGAAAAATAATATCTCTGATGGTTTTCTGAAATCTCTAACAGGTAGTGTTCCTTTTAATTGGCACCATTTAGAAGCTAAAGGTTCTGCTGGAGGAATTCTAGTAGGAACTAATGGGGATAAGTTTAATATGGTAGTGGGTCAAGTTTTAGCTTTCTCCATTAGTGTAATGCTGACAAATAAGTCAAATGGTTTGTGTGGAAACTTGTTGTAGTGTATGGTCCTGCCTATGATGATCTAAAACAATCCTTTCTTGATGAGTTAGAATTAGTTATAGGGTCCTGGAATGGACCAATTATGATAGGAGGGTGTTGATACTTCTTAACGTCATTACCAAAAGTAGAATAAAATTCTATTTCTGATAACGACGCCAAAAAGGGTTAACCAGCTCTCATGACACTTAATCCAGGTTGTCATCCCCAGCATGCTAGAGAGATGCGGTATTGAAATATGCATTTGCTCTTCTAGTAAATAATAAATATGTTTCTGCAAGCGCACAGATTATACCGATGTAGCATTTTAACCAAGAGTATTCCAGATATCGTTATTTATATTTTTACCACTGGAAAGGGATACTAAGGAATAAATGAGGAATGAATAAAGATGATTAATGAGTATCACTGCATGTGTAATGGAAAGTTTTCATCTATCTCACTCAGTATAAGATAATTGTCACATAAGATATAGATAATGAATGAATAATGACAAAAGATAAATACTGATAAGCATATATGTAGCCACATAAGATGATGATAAGTACCTCAACAGATATTCTAGCAAGTCATTAGCATGGAATTAGGACGAACTACAAATATATTTCCTAAGTCATTCTTAACTATACAGTCTAGCATATTATGATTGGTGCAATTACACTTGGCAATCATGGCAAGATAAGAGATATTCATGTGTAGTGTGTATTACTAAGGAAGATAATGAACATAGCAATCACTTCCCCGTAATAGAACTGCTCTGCCTGCCCTACAATCGGGAGGAGGACTACAAAGGACTCAACAGGACTGTCACTCCCGCGAACTACCTCACGATCCAGAATGTAGGGTACAATCGCAGATAAATACGGTCTAGGCACCACGCTTACACAATATCTATCATTTACCCATAGTACTAGTGGATAAACGCTATACGATCCTAAACATGGATATGATTCAAATCTAACTAAGCCAAGTATATAATCATAATAGACTAAGAACAATATAACTAAGAACATAAACGAATAGAATAAAGTCATAAACAATATAATGAAGTAGAGCAAAGTCATATTCATAATATTGAAGAACAAATGATGAACAAGGAAGAACTAGAGAGAGAATTACCAATAATCCTCTTGACATATCCGGAAACCAATCGAAGATTGACTCCTTCTAGCTCTAATCCTATATAGCTATGCTAAACTAGAGATCTAGTTGATGTGGTGGCTCTAGGGCTTGATCAGGGGCTTCTCCTCTTGAGATGGATGATGAATAATGAATTAGGTCAGAGAGGCTCTTCTCCTCAGGGTCAGGGGGCCTTCCTTATATAGGCTCCTCAAATGAATGTCGGCCGTTGGATCAAACCGACCTTAATGGAGGGCATAGATGTGATCTCAAAGGCGGTGGAGACGTGGTCCCACAAGGCAGACCCTGTTGGGCATTGCCCTAGGGCGGCCGCCCTAGGGGGTAGGGCGGACGCCCTGCCCTTGGGCCCGCTCGGCCTCTGGTTCCTTCCCGTGCCTTCCTGACCCTTCTAGAGTGTTCTTGTTTCTACAGATGATGTTTATCTCTATGTAATGCTGACATGTGGGCCTTTCCTTCATATTTCCTGATATCCCCCTGCAGAAATAGACATTCACCAAAACTCATGGAATTCTGTCAGTATAAACCTTATATCTAGCTATTGGTTTCATATAGATCCTTTTCCTTGTTTAGTTGACGGTTGATTTTGGTACTTAAGGACCGTCAACAAGCTCCCCCAAGCTTACCTTTTGCTCGTCCCTGAGCAAAGATAGACTCAATGATGGATCAGGAGTTGCTACAATGCTTTCACGCCTTACAGGTACATATGCTTTCAAATAAGATCTTGTCTCCGGGTTAGATCAACTATTAAGATAAAAAACTTACTCATTTTACCTTCCACCATGGGGCTTATAACCGTCACCTTTGTCTTGGGTAGTTGAAAGATAGAACGGTCCAGTCAAGCACCATGTACCTGCTCTTTGATCAACTATAGCTCCGGAGTTTTTGTAGATTTTCAAAATAAAACTCAGAGATTGCTTGTATGAGTCTCTCAGTCGCTCCTTTGTGGTATTTTTAGATCCTTACCAAGGCATTGATGGTGTATGCCCTTCTCTCAAATATGTGGTATTTGTGGTATAAGGCATCATGGTATTGCCTTCTCTCTCTCACCCTACTTCTAATAGGCTAAATATCTAGAGCTCATAGGTGGGAGATAGCGTATACATACTTACAAGACATATGTTGCATAGTCAAACCGCGGATCCAAAGGAACCAATCAATAAGTCAAATCAAGATGTGCATGTGTGGCGAATGGATGGTGGTAATGATGGTGATGGTGATAATGATGATGATAATGGTGATGATGGTGATAACAGAGGTGAAAGTCTAATTCTACTTTTGCTCCCTTTTGATGGATATACCTTTCTTGTACTTGAAACCTTTCGAAGGGAATGAGATGCTCGATGTATATATATTCAGGTGGGTATCTTGTACCCCTAATTCTACTGTCGGACACCTGCCCATTTTTACTTTTTATTTTTCGAGGTTGGCGGACATTTTGCCCTTTTATTTCCTAGTATCTCTCTCTCTCTCTCTCTCTCTCTCTCTTTAAGAGCACTCATCCTTGTAGAGCTATAAAGTGAACGCTGACTGGAGCTTTTATTTCACAGGGATAAAACAGGAATAGGAGAATATTTATGTGTTTCTATTCTCTCCCGGATTAGGAGTAGAATGTTTTTTGATGGGTGGATCTGGAAATGGAAATAAGTGGATATATGTGGATGCATACTTCGGGGATAGAAGCAGCTTATGTGGATGGAGTGTATATGAATGCGTACTTCTGAGGTGGAAGTAGCATGTATGGATGTGTGTGAATCTTGATTCAAACCGCATGACTAGATCCCGAGGGTCGCACAACTTGACCACACTCACTGCTCATAAGTAGTATGTAAATATGTGTGGTTTTCCTAATCTAGTAAGCATGCATATATAGCTGTGGTAGCAATTTAAACTCTCGTCATACAGGAACTCATCATGTAGCATTTTTAAAGTTTTCAAAAGATAAATTCTCCAGAATTCTAGTATATCTAGGAAGTAGGAACAGACAAATAGCAACTCAAACCTTTCCATATCATATCTATCAACGACTTAGACTTTACATCAGGTACGTACTCTTCCCACAATTTTTAGGTTCAGAGCAAATTTCAAATCATAACAGTTATACCTAAACTTGAGAGAGAGTTCAAATTTGGAAACTAGGTACTTGAAAGGTATTACGACAGAGCAACTATTTATCATTTCCATATTAAGAGTTTATCATTGGGATTTATTTTAGCATAGCTATTTTATTTTATTCTCTTTATTATTTATTAGCAAACTTCTAACTAATAAAAAACATATATATATATATATATATATATATATATATATATATATAAGCGAGAAATTTTTTATTGGATTTCTATAATTATGCATTTTTTATTTTTTTATCAAAGTATAGATATAAAAACTAATAGGTAGGAATACTTAGCTGAGTATGGGGGTGCTCTCCCAAGCTGGATTTTGACGTAATTTCTTCTGATGTAGTTGTACGTGGAGGTGCTCTCCCCCAAGCTTGATTTTGGTGTAATCTCCTTTGATGTGGCTGACAGGTAGCAGAGGTGTTCTTATCTTGTCTGAGTATTCTGAAAGTAGGTATGATGTCCTCTGGTTGCTGCTTTGCTTTGATCCTTGAATTCTGTGAAGCTCAAATAGACAACAAAGCTTGTGGAACTGATTAAGTGTTAGTCATAAATCTCTAGCTTTGATCATGTCGAGTTTCCTCTAATGGATATCATTATTTAGCAGGATCATAAACTCAATATTTTTTATATTTTTATTTTATAAAAACTTATTTATTTATTTTATGCCACCACAATGAGTATACTTATTGGTTTTATGCCACGAGTCTATTCACATGGGGCTTAACAGTTTTAAACATTTTTATTTTCTTTTTAAGATAGAGTAAACATGATTAACTAATTTAGAAAGTAAATAATTAAGTGAAAAGATAACTACGAAGTGTTACCTCTTGGCACGACGTTCGGTGGTTTAAGTCCTCCGAACAGGACTCCTCACGTCCTTAGTTGTCATGGGGCTCATTGGACGGCGTAGCTGGCGCCTCCGGCTGCGCTTCTTCTTCTGGTATGATTTCTTTTTGTCTCCACACTTGTGTTGGTGCGGTAGCCTCCCTAGGACAAACTCTTGTTTCTGGGTATTCATTATAATTGAAAGGACATACCTTTTCTTCTTTCCAAGATTCTCCGCTCTCGTGCTTGGAGTAGTCGTAGAGTGATCTTTCATTTCCCAACCTTGGAGTTGGTGGTGTGTTCGGACTCGAGAGTGGAGTTGCATATATTTCTTCTTAGGGGTATCTCTCTTCATATCTTGATACTTATCCTTTATATTCTTCCCATCCATCCTTGGTGTTCTGCTTCTTCTGGTTGCGGTAGCGACGTCTTCTTCTCGTTCTATTCTGCTTGGATTCTTCAATAATGTAGTTAGCATTAAAGTAACGACGTACCTTCTCAGAGGGGAAGTGTAGGTGCACTTCTCCTGTCCCGATATAGATAATAGCTTTGGTGGTGCTTAGGAATGGTCTTCCAAGGATGATAGGTGGATCATAATCATCTTCTCCCATCTCAACAACTAGAAAGTCTGTAGGGATGAAGTGGTCATCGATCTGGATGGAGACATCTTTTGCTATGCCTTCAACGACGCGGCATGTCTGATCTGCCATCTGGAGTTGGGTGTATGTTGGATGTAGAGGCATTGTGCAGTATAGAAACTCATAGGTCAACTTGGCCATAATGTTCACGCCCGATCCGGTGTCACATATTGCTTTTTGGAATGAGCATCTGTTGATTGTACATTCAATGGTTGGGACACCTGGGTCATCCTTCTTGATCAAATGAGGGGATCTGATTTGGTGATCTTGATTATTGTGGAGTGATGTGACCATCTTTGCTGATTCTGTCCGTACTTGTTTCTTGTTCTTCTTCTGCTTGTTCTGCCTATTCCTCCCATTGGTCCTCTTCTTTGGTTCATCTTGAGGTTGTCAGGAGCTTGTATGGTTTTGTTCTTGAAGATAAATGTCTCCTTCTTTCCTTTAATGTAGAAACTAATCTTGGCAGTGCTAGCATAGATGAAAGCTCCGGTAGTGTTCAGGAGTGACCTCCCAAGGATGATGGTTGACTTCTCATCAACACCGGTTTCTATCACTATGAAGTCTGCTGGGATATATGAGGTACCAATTCGAACACGGATATCTTTTAATATTCCTCTTGGGTAGCATAGTGTCCGATGTGTAGGATGCAAACACAGGGTTGTTTCTGATAAAGGATAATTAAAGTATTTCTCGTATATTACCCTAGGCATGATATTGACACTTGCGCCAAAGTCGCAAAGTGCTTCAGGAAAGTCGGTGGTGCCAATGAAGATTGGGATGACAGGTTATCCTGGATCTCCTTTCTTGGTTGGCATAGAGTTGTCACACCACTCTTCTGTGGGGTTGTTTCAATAAGCACCTGCATCAAATATGTCTACAAGATGTGCAGATTCTAATCCTTCCGGTTGTGATGGAATACCGGGGTTAGTGATAGGAACAACAACAACTATTTGGGTTAACTGAGATTCAATCATTTTATTAAAGCTAATTTGATTCTTGATGGCAACAGAAAAATTATCCATCCTATTATTTATAGATTCTAGTATTTCATCATTGGATGCTAATTTGTTAGACATGTTATCCATTAACTTTCCTTGATTAGACACTAACTCTCTCAAAGGTGGAAAATTAGGATTATTGAAAGAATTGTTACCTTGATAATTATTAATTACCTGAGTAGTTACCTGAGTAGTTAGGCCTTTGTTGTTGTTGGTTCCAACCTTGATTTTGCCGAGGACGGTTGTAGTTGTTGTTGATTATGATGTAGTTCACGTCCACTTGCAATTCTGGACAATGGTTTCCTGAGTGTCCAGTATCTTCACACTCCTCACAAGTCATGTGAGAGTCGTAGATGTTCATAACTTCTTTCTTTTCTCCAGCTTTTTCATCGAGTCTCTTCATGAGCAGGTCTAGCTTTGCTGACAGCATGTCTACCTCTTTGAGTTGGTGCATACCTCCACTTTTGTTGCGAGGTTGAGTTATTTATTCACTCCAACCTTGGTTGGATGCCATCTTCTCCACAAGAGATGTGGCTTGTGGTATTGTAAGTGATAAGAATGCTCCTCCAGCAGCAGCATCCATGGTCTCACGAGTGTTGTTGCTGAGCCTATGATAGAAGGTCTGCATAAGTAACCAATTCTCCATTCCATGATGGGGATATTCCAGGATGTAGTCTTGGAAGCGCTCCCATGCTTCTGGAACGGACTTGTCATGTTGTTGCTGAAAACTTGAAATCTTCCCACGGAGAGCATTGGTCTTTCCCATGGGAAAGAATTTTGCTAGGAAGTTGGTGGAACATAGTGCCCGCGTGGTATTCTTCTCCTTGATTGCATAGAACCATTGCTGTGCTCTTCCCAAGAGTGAGAATGGGAAAAGGTGAAGTAGTATTGCGTCTCTGGGGATATCCTTGATAGTGAATGTGCTGCAAATCTTCAGGAAGTGTTGGAGATGAGCACTAGCATCTTCGTGCGCTTTCCCACAGAACTAGCTTGCTTGAACCATGTTGATGAGCGCAGGCTTGAGCTCAAATGACTGATCAATGTTCGCAGTAGGTCCAGTGCGGATGTTGTCCGTGGTGGGGGTTGAGAACTCACGGATTGACTTGTCTGCCATGGCTTCGAACTCTGATGTCAAGTCTCGAATGATGTTTCGATGATCTTCTTGGTTGGGTGAAGCTTCAAGCTGAGATGATGATGATTCTGTTACTTTCTTGAGCTTGGCTTTTGTCCTTCTCATTAATGCTTCCGAATTTTCAACAAAATTGTCTGGAAGATCAAATATGTTCATACATTACCCTGCATAAAGATGATAGGAAAAATAGGCAAAGATCAAGGGTAAGGCTGTATGAGTAGAGAATTGATGTTTCCTCAATCACATTAGTGATGCAAGTGATAACTCATTTATTCCTTTTGATAGCTAATCAACCTTTCCCGGCAACAACGCCAAAAATGTGTGTTGATACTTTTTAACGTCATTACCAAAAGTAGAATACAATTCTATTTCTGATAACGGCGCCAAAAAGGGTTAACCACCTCTCATGAAACTTAAGTCAGGTTGTCATCCCTAGCATGCCAGAGAGATGCGGTATTGAAATATGCATTTGCTCTTCTAGTAAATAATAAATATGTTTCTGCAAACGCACAGATTATACTGATATAGCATTTTAACCAGGAGTATTTCAGGTATCGTTATTTATATTTTTACCACTGGGAAGGGATACTAAGAAATAAATGAGGAATGAATAAAGATGATTAATGAGTATCACTGCATGTGTAATGGAGAGTTTTCATCTATCTCACTCAGTACAAGATAAGTGTCACATAAGATATAGATAATGAATGAATAGTGACAAAAGATAAATACTGATCAGCATATATGTAGCCACATAAGATAATGATAAGCACCTCAACAGATATTCTAGCAAGTCATTAGCATGGAATTAGGACGAACTACAAAGATATTTCCTAAGTCATTCTTAACTATACAGTCTAGCATATTATGATTAGTGCAATTACACTTGACAATCATAGCAAGATAAGAGATATTCATGTGTAGTGAGTATTACTAAGGAAGATGAAGAACATGCAATCACTTCCCCGTAATAGAACTGCTCTTCCTTCCCTACAAACGGGAGGAGGACTACAAAGAAATCAACAGGACTGTCACTCCCGCGAACTACCTCACGATCTGGAATGTAGGGTACAATCGCAGATAAATACGGTCTAGGCACCACGCCTACACAATATCTATCATTTACCCATATGTAACACCCTAAAATTTGCATATTTCGAAATAGACTTAAAATGCTTTAATTAAGTATTTTCGTGCTCATGAAAACATATGTAAATAATAATTTTTGCACCAATTAAAATTTATCCTTAGTTTAGCAACCTTGCTTGAGAATTCATGCCTCTGCATTTTGTTTATTGTGATCGATTGATTTTGTCCAAAGTCTAAAATGAATTCAGAGTGTTTTTTAAAATGTTTTGGAAAAAAAAGGAACGAAATAAAAAGGAAAACCTCACCCTCTCCTCCCTTGGCCCGCTTGGCCCAGCAGGCCGTGCCCAGCGACCGCCGTGTGGCCTCTATCTCTCTCTCTCTCAGTGCCGATCGAGGCCCGCTCATCAGATCCCTCTCCCACCTCCCTCTCTTCCTCACGCACGCTCGGACGCAACGCCGGCAACCGTTGCCCCGCTCCCTCTCTAATTCCCTCCCCTCTCTCACTGCCCGCTTGGTCCCACCCGTCGGCGCCTTCCCCTAACTCCCGCGCCGATCGGACGCTCAGCGCCGCAAGCCGCAACCGCCTGCGCGTCGCTCGCTCCCACTTCCTGGAGACTCGCCACGACGTCGAACGGACCCCGCACATCCCGTATTCCTCTCCAGCCGGGGCTACAAAGAGGAGCGCATACCCTGTTTCCTTTTCGCGTTCCTCTGTTCTCCCCGCAGCCGCACAGCAGAGCTGCCGCCGTCCGCCGTTTCGGATCCATCACCGTCTCCGTTCGCTCTGCGTCACGATGCCGCCGTGCACGATCGACGCCGTCCTCGCCCCGTGCTCCAGCCCGCGTCGTCGCCATAACCGCCGCCACTGATCTCCGCAACCATCGCGTCCTCGCCTACGAGAGAACCGCTACGACGTTCGAGACGAGGTGAGAAAGCCGCAGGAACATCCCTTTCGTTCCACCTTGCTCTCTGTGATGTGTTCGTGCTCACCGTCGAGCCCGGTCCACCTAACCTCGCCGCACGTCGCATCTTTTCACCCTCTCTACACTAAAATTCACCTCAGACGAGTTCGCGAGAACATGCTCTGCTCTCCGATGCATATCTTGTGCCAATCCGATCCTAAACTCCATGCCCTCCCTCTGCACGTAGGCACAAGAGACGCTGCCGCGCTGAAGCACCGGCCGTGCAGTGTTCGTGCTCTGCACTGCTCCAATTCCATTGCTAGCTTGATGACATCATGTGATGTCATTGGTGTATTTCCTGGCCGTTTTTCTTTATAAAAACAAATCCAGAAATACGATGGAAATACACTTATGCTGGCAGTCATCCTGAGGCATCTACCGCTGAATCTATGGCCCAGATTTATTGGCCCATATCCTTTCCAGCAATAAGCCTTCTTTCATACACATATGTTTCCAACCTTATAAATGTTTTTCTTAAATATCATAAATAATATTTTTTAAAACTAAAACAAATTTGATAAAGATTTTATAGTTCTCTTTGAAATAAATATTTAATGTTTCCTATGTTCCAAAAATCAATAAACCATAGCTTCGTGTCGGCCTGTTCAAGTTCCGTTAGATTTGTAGGGACATTTGTAGGGACGTAATCTATGTATTAGTGATGATATTTAACATGTTATATGCTTCCAAATAAAATGATAATTCGATTGATCCATATGCAATCGTTTTCTATTTAAAACTAACGAATGCCTTTATACCTCGATCATTCATATAAATAGTTTTACCTTGTTTGATAAACTAACTAAAGTTTGGACTTAACTCAATCGAGATATTTCGCTGAAGTACCTTATTCATATTTTATAATAGTTAAAATAAACAAAGCCAATAGTTTTCTAATGGTAGATGTATCTTTCACACCGTAGCTCCGTTTAGAGTGATTTTCGCGTCGATGTGATCTTAGTGACACGTAGAACCTTTTTATAAACTTTTTAATTTGTTTTATCACTGCTGGTGTACTATTCTCATCATTGTTCATATCTGCTCGTGTATGAATGCGTGGATGCTTGTGTGGTGCTCTTTGATCATGTCCAGTCGGTGAGATTTACGTGGTGTACAAGAAGCTATCTTTTGGAGTTACGAGTCAACAGAAGCAGGTCAGCAGAAGAAGGATCTAAGTGAAAGGCAAGTATAACATGGGACCTACCTTGTTATCCTATTCACCGTAATCATGATTTCATATGCATGTGTTCAATTTGATACCCGTAGTATATTTCCATAGTTTTGAAATCCTTTAGCTCTTTGATCATGTCTAGTCGGTGAGATTTACGTGCTGTGCAAGAAGCTATCTTTTGGAGTTACGAGTCAACAAAAGCAGGTCAGTAGAAGAAGGATCTAAGTGAAAGGCAAGTATAACATGGGACCTACCTTGTTATCCTATTCACCGTAATCATGATTTCATATGCATGTGTTCAATTTGATACCCGTAATATATTTCCATAGTTTTGAAATCCTTTACCTTGTGTCCTATGGGTTATGCATATCGGTAGATGGCTAGTGCTTTATGAAATGAAACATGATCTGGAATGAATTGGAGAACCTGTTTATGGAAATTGGAACATAACCTTTTATAACAACTCACTGTTGGCAAAAGCTGGGACTAACAGTGCAACCGTGAGAGCTACATGGCTTTAGCTTTAAGGCTCTTTTCTAGCTCGTTAGCGGTTACCCGAAAGGGCGCATTAGGCTCTTGCCGAGCTGGTTATAGTGTGGCCTCTGTCCGGGTTTGAGCGTAGTCTGCGGTCTTTATGCTACCCGGAAGGGGGCTCTATCGCCCCTTGTCAATTCTAGCGACCCTAATCTTGTTAGACGAGATACTATGAAAGGTTTCATAGTGAACCCCGCCCACTCACCTTGGCAGTGTTTATGGGAGTAATTAACCCGGACATTCGGGGCATCACGACTCACGGGTAAAGATGCACAACCTCTGCAGAGTGTTAAAAAAACTGATATATCAGCGGTGCTCACGGTTACGAGCGGCCCGACGAGCGGCCCGGAAAACTGACAGTTTAATTATAATTAACTTGATCTTTCTTTGTGTTCCTATTGCTGCTACAATGATGATGATTATGAATTACTTAACTTTGGCAATGATATAAGTGGGATCATTTGGGGCTTAAGCACAACTTGATGTTAATAAATAAAACTTTGATTAACTAAAAGAGCTAAACGCAGTAAACCAGTGTCAACCTTTTGAGCTCATAACCCCATGTTATATTTGCTGAGTACGATATGTGCTCACGCTTGCTTTACTTTTCAATACTTGGACAAAAATCCCAGATGGGTACTAGATTGCAAGAGTTTGGACAAGATAGGCTTGTGATCAACTAGTCAGTTGGTCCCTGTGGAGTTGGAGTCTTCACCTGAAGATCGGAGTTGTCTTTCCGTTGTATGCTGTCTCAGGTTGTTTATTGTTCTAATACGTTATGTAATAAGTATTGTCTTTTGATATTGCCTTTATTTGTGGCTATATATGAGATTTGACTTCCTGGACTCACATATAGTGTGCATCTGGTTTTGTCTTTAAAACCGGGTGTGACACCATAGTACTGGTGGATAAACGTTATACGATCCTAAACATGGATATGATTCAAATCTAACTAAGCCAAGTATATAATCATAATAGACTAAGAACAATATAACTAAGAACATAAACGAATAGAGTAAAGTCATAAACAATATAATGAAGTAGAGCAAAGTCATATCCATAGTATTGAAGAACAAATGATGAACAAGGAAGAACTAGAGAGAGAATTACCAATAATCCTCTTGACAGATCTGGAAATCAATCGAAGATTGACTCCTTCTAGCTCTAATCCTATATAGCTATGCTAAACTAGAGATATAGTTGATGTGGTGGCTCTAGGACTTGATCAGGGGCTTCTCCTCTTGATATGGATGATGAATAATGAATTAGGTCAGAGAGGCTCGTCTCCTCAGGGTCAGGGGGGCTTCCTTATATAGGCTCCTCAAATTAACGTCGGTCGTCGGATCAAACCGACCTTAATGGATGGCTTAGATGTGATCTCAAAAGCGATGGAGAGGTGGTCCCACAAGGCAGACCTTGTTGGGCCTTGCCCTAGGGCGGCCGCCCCAGGGGGTAGGGCGGGCGCCCTGCCCCTGAGCCCGCTCAGCCTTTGGTTCCTTCTCGTGCCTTCTTGACCCTTCTAGAGTGTTCTTGTTTCTACGGATGATGTTTATCTCTATGTAATGCTGACATGTGGGCCTTTCCTCCATATTTCCTGATATCCCCTTACATAAATAGACATTCACCAAAACTCGTGGAAATCTATCATATAAACCTTATCTCTAGCTATTGGTTTCATATAGATCTTTTTCCTTGTTTAGTTGAAGGTTGATTTTTGTTGACACCGTTTTTGGTACGTGTCAATATGAACTGAGTACACTGATCGGCAAGAAAATAGTCATTGTTCCCTATCGGCATCAGGATTCTACCGGTTGTTTACCGGTGGGAGCAAAGAAGATTGCCGATGGCGAAAGTGATTGAAGAAGCGTTATGGAAAAGAAAGATACTTGCTGATAGGAAGGATGTTGCGGATAGGAAGGTTTGCCGATGGAAGGTTTCATCATGATGAAGGTAGACATGGAAACTGGTGATTTTATGCCAATATTATTATTATTAGTTTGAGTTCGATTCTTGCACGAGTCATTTATTTCCTTAAAAATAGGAGTTTTGTTTAGGTATGAGCCAAGTCTGTTTACAACTCCTCCTGCCAGAGTATAAATATGTACCGAGGGGTGGTGTAAAGAATATATATACAATCAATCAAAGAAATCTATTATTTTCATCGACTTTTCCAGTAAATCTACTTTTATCGCATTAGTTCTAGTTCATCTACGAGTTCTTACGAAGTCTCGACGGGCTGCATCTATAAGACCTTCGTCCACTTTGCGAGTTCTGCGTTTTGAGCAATCTGAGCCTTGACGTCTAGGTGCATCACTGTCATCTCGTTCAATTTTGTTCTAGTTATCGTCCTTGTCAATTAACTAGTCAAATCGACTGGCACACCTTGGATATCGAATTTGGGTATAAGCCTGAGGTGTTTGCAGATCCAACGTTTTTTGTGTCAACACTTCTTTTGACACGCTCGGTGGGACCATTACAAGCTTAACATGGATAATACTGCTGATATCAATCCGAACAATGTCATTGAAGTCTCTGAAGCAGACTATGGAGCTGGCTATGGAGAAATACAAGCAGTTATATCTGAAGTCCTTCATCCTAAATAGGAGCGGCGATGCTATCTAGAAGTAAGATCCGTCGTTGCCACGACAGGTCACTTTCGACGCCAATCCTGGTAAATTACAAGAGATGGTTGATTCTGCACTAAATCATGCATTAATTAGCCACTCCAATGTGTTGTCCAATATTGTGTACAATGCTGTTATGCAATCTTTCAAAGAGGGATAGGCAGCGCACTATGTTGGTCCGGCATATCATCAACCTGGATCGACATCTGCTACAACTCCATCGGCGGTTCCAGTGATATCTTTCCAACCCGTGAACCCGTCTGCCGATGAGGTTTCGCCGCCAAGATCGGGCTCTGTAAGCGTTACTCGATTGAACACATATCCGGTGGCATCGGCGATGTCAGGACCTGCAACGAAGGGTCAAATAGCTCCCGCCAGTTGGTGGGGATACGGTATGCCTTCAAGTCCATCTGCTGACTCTAAATCAATCCAAGATAACAATGCAGCATGGAGGGCTCCCATGGCATTGGCAGCACCTGCACAACCGATGATCACAATGACGCATTATGCTACATCCTCTCTAATTGTGCAGCCGCCGTTAGGAAGTCTTCAGATGGCCATACCCAAAGTACCCTATGCGCAAACATCGGTAAATTCATTGTCGATGCAACAAGACACAACAACTGTAAGTCAGCCCATGGTATTGGCAAATCCTCAAACTGGAGCACTAGCACAACAAGGTGGCCAGTTTGTTGACTACTCTAGAATTCAGGAGCGACAAGAGCCGGTTGGCTATCAGCTATCGGCAAATTACATGCCGATGATCTATCAAGCGTCGGGTCAACAATAGCTGGTACAACCTGGAGGTCAGGTAGCAGGGGATCAACAGTACCAGTTGCCATCAGGTATCCATAATGAGACATCGGCATATCGACCGATGAATATAACGCCACAGTACACCCCAATGGGCGTTCAAAGCTATCCATCGGCGAATCAGCCGATGCATAATATTCAACGAGCTAGTGCCGCGCCTACGCCAATCATTCAGGCTTATTTGCCACAAAGGTATGAGGAGGCATATCAACCAGCTCTGCCGATCAACATCCAACCAGTACATCGGCAAGATCAAGATGCGTACTGGACCGATAAGATTGCCAAAGTAATGAGAGAACAATTTGACATCAAGCCTAAGGTTAATACATACTCTTAACGGACGATGTACCCTCCAGCATATGATTTGATTCCTCTCCCAAATCGGTACAAGGTGTCGGATTTCACAAAGTTTTCTGGCCAAGATGATATGTCAACAATGGAACACATCAACCGATTCATTATCCAATGTGGAGAAGCGGTCAGCAGAGAAGAACTGAGGGTGAGATTGTTCTCATCATCATTATCTGGATCGGCATTTATGTGGTTCATTTCCCTGCCTCCAAATTATGTGATCACTTGGGCCGATTTAGAAAAGCAGTTTCATAAATACTTCTTCTCTGGCGTACATGAAAAGAAGATCACTAATTTGGTCAGATTGAGGCAGCGTAATGATGAATCGGTGGAAAGTTTCGTCCAAAGGCTGCGAGACGTAAAGAACAAGTGCTACAGCTTGATGCTTGATGATCGGCAATTGACAGATTTAGCCTTCCAGGGATTACTGCTGTCCATCAAGGACAAATATGCGTCTCAGGAGTTTGAAAGTTTGAGTCATCTCGTGCAAAGAATTGCCTATCAGGACATTAAAGCTTTCGAACCCAGGAAGACTTGGAATAAAAAGGTATCTTTCGTTGAACAAGAAGATTCCGAGTCAGATGAGGAATCAAGCATCGGCGTTGCTGAGTGGGTAAAAGACAAGAAGACGGTATCCTGTCCGTTTGGCCAGAAAGAAGCTGAAAGATTTACCTTCGATATTACCAAGACCGATTGGATATTTGACCTGTTGCTTCAAGAAGGGCGGATTAAACTGTTGCCTAATCAGGTAATTCCATCGGTAGAAGAGCTTAGAAGGATATTGCAAGTGGCATGCTGCAACGTCGCACAATACCAATGATTGCAAAGTCTTTAGGCAGCAGTTGCAATCAGAGATTGAATCTGGGCAAATTAAGTTTGAAAATTCTAAAGCTCAGAAGCCGATGAAGATTGACTAGCACCCATTTCCAAACAATATGGTGGAGACTAGTGGAAAAACTAAAGTGCTGACATCGGAAGCTGCCAAGAAGAGTGCATCGGTAGATCCTGAACATCAAATAGCTATGCATGATATGAAAGGGAAGAAGTGTGCCAATGATAGAAAGGGCAAGCGAATTACCGATGAAAATAATGGCGCCAGAAAGCCTTATAGGCGTGCACCATATGGCGTCGTAATCACGCACAGGCAACCATGACAAGATTATCGGCGCTTGCAAGAGGAGCAACATCGGCAGCAGGAGGAAGAAAGGTGCCAAGAGTGGCATCGGCATAAAGATCATTGGAAGTGCCCCTTCTTTGTTCATTGCTGGGAAGAAGGCATCAAGTTGCCCACTGCCGATAATTGCCCCGAATGAAACGAGTACTATCCTGCCGATCGGTCAGAGAAGAAGCCCTGTTTTAATGATCGGACGTCAAGCTGTGACAGGCCGATCAGGGAAAAGGGGGGTCAGTGTATGATCGGCTGGGGGGCAGGCTCAGCGTACATGACAGGCTTGGCAAGCATGGCCGTCAAGAAGAGCTTGAAGAGATGGCTAATGCAAGAGTGCCCGATGAAGAGATATTCTCTAGGGATCCAAACATAAGGAGTGGTGCCAACGCGAGTGGTGAGAAGCAGTACCAGCCTGTTTGGAAAACTAAGCTTTCTCAGTGGTGCCCCAGAGGTCTAACGAAAACTCAGAGAAGGAGGATCCAGCGTGAACGCCAAGAAGATCTGTATCACAATGAAAATCCTTCAAGAGAGAGATCTCCAGTTAAGCAGTGGAGGCCGAAACGCAAGGATAGGGATCCATCAGCAGAAGTCAACATGGTTGTTACATTGCCGATGGAATTCATGGCGCTTGTAGATGCTGAGGAAGAAGCTACTGAGATGGCGCAGCTAATGTTGGACCCGATGGCGGCTATCTTTGAGAAGCCTGCCGATTATGAAAGGCAACATTTAAGGGCTTTGTTTGTCAAAGGCAAAGTTGATGGACAACCAGTGTCAAGGATGCTGGTAGATGGTGGAGCGATAGTTAATATAATGTCATACGTCATGTTCAGGAAGCTTGGGAAAGGTGATCAAGACTTAGCTAAGACAGACATGATGCTCAAAGATTTTGAAGGAAATGTGTCACCAGCTAAGGGAGCAGTATGCGTTGAGTTGACCATCGGTAGTAAAACTTTACCGACAACATTTTTCGTGATCAATGGCAAAGGTGCCTACAACTTGCTCCCGGGAAGGGATTGGATCCATGCTAATTTTTGTATCCCTTCTACAATGCACCAAAGCCTCGTGCAATGGGTTGGAGATAAAATTGAAGTCGTCCGAAGTGAAGCCTCGTCAGTCATTGCATCGGCAGAATCAGAAACTTATGAGCAGACCAAGTGCATGTCAGGTGAAGCTTGGGATACGGAGTTCCTCAAGGTTTCCTATTATTGAATTACACCGATCCAAGCAGTCGGCTCTGAAGAAAAGTTTTAATGGATCAGTTCCCCGATGATGAAAAACTTGGGCAGGGGTTCACATCGGCAGATGACTTATTAGAAATAGATATCGGTGATGGTAGAAAGCCCATGCCAACTTTTATTAGTGTTATGTTAAATTCCCAATGTAAACAACAGTTGAGTGATTTATTAAAGGAATATAAAGATTGTTTTGCTTGGGATTATACATAGATGCCTGGTCTAGATCGATCAATAGTTGAACATCGGTTACCTATTAAATCGGGTTTCCAACCACATCGACAGCCAGCGCGCCGATGTAATCCTCTTGTATTACCCGATATTAAAGCTGAAGTTACGAAATTAATTGAAGCTGGATTTATTCGGCAATGCCGATATGCCGAATGGATTTCTAACGTAGTTCCTATGTATAAGAAAAACGGAAAACTTCATGTTTGTATTGATTTCAGGAATCTCAATAAGGCCACTCCGATGGACGGTTATCCGATGCCCGTTGCTGATCTGCTGATTGATGCTGCTGCTGGACATCAAATCATTAGTTTTATGGATGGTAATGCTGGATATAATCAAATATTCATGTCTGAAGAAGACATATCCAAGACTGCTTTCAGATGTCCAGGTCATGTCGGTTTATTTGAGTGGGTCGTGATGACTTTTGGTTTGAAGAATGTCGGTGCTACTTATCAGAGAGCGATGAATTTCATTTTTCATAAGTACATCGACACGATAGTTGAAATCTATATAGACGATGTGGTGGTTAAATCCAGAGATTTCGAGAAGCATCTTGCCCATTTGCGGAAAATTCTAGAGTGCACAAGAGAGCATGGGTTAAAGATGAATCCTAATAAGTGTGCATTTGGTGTATCGGCGGGCCAATTTCTAGGTTTTATGGTGCATCAGAGAGGTATCGAGATCGACAAGAAATCCATTGATGCAATTAATAAAGTAGTTGCTCCCACGAACAAGACTGAGTTGCAATCCTTGATCGGCAAAATTAATTTTATTAGAAGATTTATATCTAATTTGTCTGGGAAGATTAAGTCTTTTAGCCCGTTGCTAAAGCTGAAAGCCGGTCAAGAATTTGTATGGAAAGAAGAACAGCAATCAGCCTTTCAGGTTGTATTTATCTACCGATGATAGTGTTATCGGGTCAGCCTTAATCCAAGAAGGTGAAGGAAGGGAACGCATAATTTATTATTTGAGTAGAAGGCTAGTGGATGCCGAAACGAGATATTCGGCCGTCGAGAAGTTATGTTTGTGTTTGTACTTCTCTTGCATTAAATTGAGGCATTATTTGTTATCGGCCGAGTGTACTGTCATATGCAAAGATGATGTGGTTAAGTATATGCTGTCAATGCCGATATTAAATGGGAGAATCGGAAAATGGATTCTGGCGCTGTCAGAGTTTGACTTGAGGTATGAATCGGTTAAGACAGTTAAAGGTCAAGTGATGGCCGATTTTGTTACTCAGCACTGTGGTACAGTTGATTTTGTAGAAATTGCTCCTTGGACTTTGTTCTTTGATGGGTCTACGTGTAAGGAGGGAGCAGGTATCGGTTTGCATTCTCCGAGTTCTTCTTGCTTCTTGGCATCTTTTCTTCATTTTGTATGACGACTCTCGGTGTAGTCCGAGTTCTTTTCCCACCTGGAATGGTAGCTCAGTAGCCTGGCCTTGTGTCCTTGAGAGGTAGTTTGGCCAGTGCACAATACATCCTTCTGGAGTCGTTGACATGATCAACCCTTCTTGGGCACCTTTCAGGGCTTTGCTTCTTGTCATCTTCCTCCGAAGGAAACTTCCATAAGTGTATACCGAATTATGCAGTCCATATAAACGCGAGTTCTTGATGATTTCCGAGTTGTTTTTGCTTCTGACTGAAGTCTTCCTGTACACTCCGACTTGATTTGTGGTTACTTTTGTCATGTTGGACTCGGGGTTGGCGTGCGATAGTGTCTCCTTTTCCGAGTCGGTTTCGTATCCTTCTTCGTCTACTAGTCTGGTTGGTTTTGAAATCGCCAGCTTCTGACCTCCTTGATTCAGTTCTTGAAGATCTTGATCCGCTCCTCCTTCTCGGAGTCGGCTTTGAATTTTTCTGTCGTCGTCAATCTTGCAGATCCATGATCCGAAGAAAAACGTGGATTCCGTCGGCTTTATCATCTTGAGGTTGTGGTCCACCAAGCTTTCGAGAAAAAAATTTGCCGAAAGCCCCTACCTAGCGCGCTAGCTGTCGATGTTTTACCACCGATAGCCTGCCACGGGGTCACCCGAGACAGTAGTTCATGCCTCGGCGAATAGTGAAACCTTGGTGGTCGGACATGTAGGGACACACGATTTATACTAGTTCAGGCCCTCGACAAGGTCGAGTAATAACCTTACGTCCAGTTGAGTCGTCTGTTATTACCCTTGATCGTAATACAAGGTGTTGTATGTCGCTCTACGTGTCGGGTGTTGTGTAGTATGTAGGGAACTGTTTTTGGGTGATGCCCTCACCAGCCCTTTATAGTCCAGGAACTGGCCGAGGTTATCCTAATCCTACTCGGTTACAAACTTAGAGTCCCAAGCTGCGCTTCGGTCTTGCTATCCTTACCGAGTAGAACTCGATCTCTTCTATTCGTCTTCCTTTGGTAAGCCGGTCTCTGGGTACCCTATAGGATATCCCATCGACAATGTTCCATAGGATCTAAGTGATCATCAATGATCTCAAGAGCTTGGGTGAGAAGGTCAAGGATGAGGACTTCTCCAACCGGTTTCTTGGTTGTTTGCCCAAGAAATACAAAACTTTGAGGCAAATAATTAGGAGAGATGGTTTGGACAAGATCACTCCCAATGAAGTACTTGGTGAGATCATGACCGAAGAGCAATACCATGAAGAAAGTGAAGAAGAAGAGGTCAAGGAAGAAAAGAAAGAAAAGAAGAGCTTAGCATTCAAGGCTTCTTCATCCAAGAGCAAAGGCAAAGCAAAGAAGCAAGAATCAAGTGATGATGATGATGAGATGATGGCCCTCTTCGTGCGCAAGTTTGGCAAGTTCATGAAGAAGAAGGGCTATGGTGCTAGAAAGAGAAGAGACAACTTCAAGAGAAAAGAATATGAGAAGAGATGCTACAAGTGCAAGAGTACCAGTCACATGATTGCGGATTGTCCCAATCATAGTGATGATGATGAGAAGAAGAAGAGCGAGCATGACAAGAAGGAGAAGAAGCTATCCTTCACCAAGAAGAAGAAGGGTGAATCCTATGTGGTGACTTGGGATGATAGTGACTCTTCCGATGATGACTCTAGTGATGATGATAGGAAGACGTCCAAGAAGAAGGTTTTGGCAAGCATTGCTATCAACAACAAGCCATCCATCTTCAACACTCCATCATGCTTCATGGCTAAGACAACTAAGGTACAATCTCATAATGATAGTGATCGTGATGATGATAGTATTGATGATGAGGAGTACTCCAAGGAGGAACTAGTTGATATGATGAAGCAAACTTATGATTGCTTTGAGAAAAAGAGAAAGGAGTGCAAAGAATTGAACAAGAAGCTTAAGGCTCTTGAATAATCCTTTGATGAGCTCAATGGCTCTCATGAGAGGTTAATGGAAGCACATGAGAAGCTTGAGAGGACTCACCACAAGCTTGAAAAGACTCACTCCTCTCTCCTTGATCAAAACAAGGATAAGGTTGTTGCATCATGTAACATTGGAGTGACTTGTGATATTCTAGATGAATCATTTTTCACTCCTATCATTGTTGCCCAAACCGAAACACAATGTAGCACCTCCACTTGCACATCTACTAGTGATAGCTCAAAGGATGATGCTACACTAGTGATTGAAAATGAAAAATTGAAACATGATGTTAATGAACTCACTTATGCTTTGGGTAAGGCATATGGTGGAGATGTCCGCTTGCTAAAGTGCTTGGGTAGCCAAAGATTCTCCCACTACAAAGAGGGATTGGGCTATACCACCAAAAAAGGGCAAGGCGGCCTTTGTAACTCCAAAGCCTAGCTTTGTGAGGAGCAATGGTCGGTTTTGCAATAGTTGCAAGCAAGTGGGGCATGTAGACCAATATTGCAAACTTAACATTGTTGGGAATATGCCCTAGAGCTAATCATGTAGATGATTATATTCCGATTGTATCCATGATTAATAAAGTGTTCTTTGAATATCCATTATAGACAACTAGTATTGATTGACAATTATGTGAATTGTTTGTGGAACTCAATTACCTGAATGGTTATTCCAAAAGTTGTCCCTGGTCGACATTCTTGTAAGAGCACACTTGAATATTAGACCAACACATGTATTAGTTGATGGCTATGTTTCACAAGTCATAGACATGGAGATGCCAAACTAATAATGTGGGCACATGTGAGACATGTAGGCTGGACTGACCCAACAAGAGAAAGTCTCTATTCATGTCATGTACGTTATGTCCTTAGACCTGAGATTGTGGTATGTACTCAAGATGTGAAACGATCTACTTAGAGACTATCAAACGCTACTCCGTTATTGGGTAGTTATAAAGGTGGTCCTTGGGTGGTCGGGAAACATGCTATGAGACATAGACAATCAAGATGGAATTTGCCCCTCTCTTCGTGAGAGAGATATCACTGGATCACTCATGTGATTGGATCAACAAATGCATGGCCATGCTTGGGTTAAGTGTTAACCCACGAGTTGAACCATATATCGAGTGGCGAAGGGAATAACTTGTACATGGTCATAGTGGTTCGTCTGATATGTTCATAGCGTATGCATAGGAGTTGACACGCCTTGCTAGAGGCCGCTATCAACTATTGGTCGAGTAAGAGTACTTGGGCCATGTCTATGTATGCGTGAGCCCATAGGGTCGCACGCTTAAGGGGCTGGAAGCCTAATTTGGGTTGGACCCGAGTTAGACTAGGTTTAGGGTTACTAATGGGCCTCCATCGTGGGAGCTCGTCAGGATGCCTATATAAGCAAGGGGCGGGCGCGGGGTGATATTGATCCACGCCTTTTGGCAGCCGCCGTCGCCTCTCCACGCTCGCGCCTTTTGCTTCTCGCGGACCTAGCAGTCCGGAGGCGCAATGCTTCCTCCCTGCACGTGTGGGATTCCTCGGAGGTGCTGCATCTGGAGCACAAGGTCGAACCGCGCGAAGGGTACGTTGAGACGGACGACCACGCAACTGCACTGCCTGCTGCGACGCGCACGACTACATCAAGTCGTCTTCCGCTGCACCTGCGCGTCTAGTGGTAATCCCGTATCTGTAACTAGCAGTAGATCCTGGTTTATGAGGTCGAAAAGTTTTGTTTTCCGGCTAGCGTAGCAACCTCGTATTCCTACAAACATGAGCCAAACCAAGTTTGCTAAAGCTACCTATATGCACTTTGATTCTTGTTATATGCTTACCAAAAGTGCTAAAGGTATCATGGCTAAGTATGTTGGCACATCCATTGTTGGCCCAAAGAAGAAGGCTATTTGGGTGCCAAAATCCTTGGTCACTAACTTTGGAGGACCCAAACAAGTATAGGTACCTAAGAAGAACTAATTTGTTTTGTAGGTCAATTAGAAAGCCGGAGTAAGGCATTGGGTGCTTGATAGTGGGTGACTCAACACATGACCGGGGATTCTAGAATGTTCAAATCAATCAACTCCAACACCAATGATGGCATTGATAGTATTACTTTTGGTGATAATGACAAAGGCAAGGTCAAGGGTCTTGGTAAGATTGCAATATCCAATGACTTGAGCATATCAAATGTCTTGCTAGTTGAGAGCTTGAACTATCGGTAGCTCAATTGTGTGATCTTGGATTCAAATGCATATTTGGGGTGGATGATGTAGAGATCATTAGTGTAGATGGTTAAAACTTGATCTTCAAAGGCTTTAGATATGAGAACCTCTACCTAGTTGATTTGAATGCTAGTGAAGCTCAATTGTCAACTTGCTTGCTCACTAAATCAAGTATGGGTTGGTTATGGCATAGAAGGCTTGGTCATGTTGGGATGAAGCAATTGAATAGATTGATCAAGCATGACCTAGTAAGAGGCTTGAAAGATGTTGTGTTTGAGAAGGACAAACTTTGTAGCTCTTGTCAAGCCGACAAACAAGTTGGTAACACCCATCCAAAGAAGAGCATGATGAGCACTAGTAGAGCATTTGAGTTGTTGCACATGGATCTATTTGGACCAACAACATACACAAGTATTGGAGGAAACAAGTATGGATTTGTGATAGTGGATGATCTTACAAGATATACTTGGGTATTCTTTCTAAATGACAAGAGTGATACATTTGCCACATTCAAGTCTTTTGTCAAGAGATGACACAATGAGTTTGAAACAACAATCAATAAAGTGAGAAGTGACAATGGAAGTGAATTCAAGAATACAAGAGTTGAGGAGCTATGTGATGAGCTTGGAATCAAGCATCAACTCTCGGCCAAGTACACTCCACAATCAAATGGCCTTGTTGAGAGGAAGAATAGAACATTGATTGATATGGCAAGGTCTATGCTTAGTGAGTACAATGTGAGTCAATCCTTTTGGGGCGAAGCTATTAACACCGCTTGCTACTCTAGCAATCGGTTGTATTGTCATCCATTGATGGAGAAGACTCCATATGAGCTATTGAATGGAAGAAAGCCCAACATTGCATACTTTAGAGTCTTTGGGTGCAAATGCTACATCTTGAAGAAAGGCACAAGACTTGGGAAGTTTGACAAGAAGTGTGATGAAGGGTTTCTACTTGGTTACTCAACCACAAGCAAAGCCTATAGAGTGTGGAATTCGGCTAGTGGTATACTTGAGGAGGTTCATGATGTTGAGTTTGATGAAACCAATGGCTCCCAAGATGATAATGATAATTTAGAAGATGTGAGTGGTCCTCAATTGGCCAATGCTATGAAGAGCATGGATATTGGTGATATTAGGCCAAGACAAGTGATTCACATAGAAGATGACAAAGATCAAGTGCTCACCTCACCTCAAATGCAAGCTAGTAACTCTCAAGTGCAAGATCAACAAGTTGCTAGTTCATCTCAACCAAGCTCAAGCAATCAAGTCCCTATCCTCCAACCGACCAGCATTGCAAGAGATCACCCCATTGATCAAATTGTTGGTGATATTACAAGTGGTGTCCAAACAAGATCAAGATTGACATCTTTTTGCGAGCATTACTCCTTTGTATCATCCATAGAGCCAACAAAGATTAATGAAGCCCTACAAGATGTTGATTGGGTCAATGCTATGCATGAAGAGCTCAACAATTTCACTAGGAACCAAGTTTGGGAACTAGTTGAAAGACCCAAGAACTACAATGTGATTGGCACAAGATGGGTATTTAGAAACAAGAAAGACCAAGATGGTATAGTTGTGAGGAACAAAGCAAGATTAGTAGCTCAAGGATACACTCAAGTTGAAGGTCTTGACTTTGGAGAATCCTATGCATCGGTTGCAAGATTAGAGGCAATAAGGATTTTATTGTCCTATGCATGTGCACACAACATCAAGCTATACCAAATGGATGTGAAGAGTGCTTTCTTGAATGGTTATATCAATGAGCTAGTATATGTTGAGCAACCTCACAGATTTGAAGATGATAAGAAGCTCAACCATGTGTACAAGCTGAGGAAGGTTTTATATGGCTTGAAGCAAGCACCTAGAGCATGGTATGAAAGATTGAGGGACTTCCTTCTATCTAAAGGGTTCATTATGGGGAAGGTTGATACTACTCTCTTCACCAAGAAGCTTGGCAAGTATCTATTTGTGCTTCAAATATATGTGGATGACATCATATTCGGTTCAACCAATCAAGAATTTTGTGAAGAATTTGGCAAGATGATGACAAATGAGTTTGAAATGTCAATGATTGGTGAGCTTAGCTACTTCCTTGGTCTTCAAATCAAGCAATTGAAGAATGAAACCTTTGTGAGTCAAGGAAAGTACATCAAGGATATGATGAGGAAGTTTGGCTTAGAAGAGTCTAAAGGCATTAGCACACCAATGGGCACTAATGGACACTTGGATAGTGATGCTAGTGGCAACATGGTGGATCAAAAGTTGTATCGGTCTATGATTGGAAGCCTACTCTATGTGACCGTTTCTAGGCCGGATGTGATGTTTAGTGTATGCATGTGTGCAAGATTCCAAGCCTCTCCAAGAGAAAGTCACCTAAAGGCTACAAAGAGAATATTGAGGTACTTAAAGAATACACAAGATGTTGGATTGTGGTATCCCAAGGGGTCCAACTTTTAGTTGATTGGATATTCGGACTCCGACTATGCGGGATGCAAGATTGATAGAAAAAGCACATCGGGCACATGTCTAATGCTAGGCATGTCACTTGTATCTTGGTCATCAAAGAAGCAAAATAGTGTTGCACTCTCTACCACCGAAGCCGAATACATAAGTGCGGGTAGTTGTTGTGCTCAATTGCTTTGGATGAAAGAAACTTTGAATGACTATGGAACCAACTTCAAGCAAGTGCCATTGCTATGTGATAATGAACGTGTGGTGAAGCTAACCAACAATCCGGTTCAACATTCAAGAACCAAGCACATTGATGTAAGGCACCACTTCATAAGGGACCACCAACTAAAGGGTGATATCAAAATCACAAGTGTTGGCACTGATGATCAACTTGCCGACATATTCACCAAGTCACTTCATGAAAAGAGATTTTGCAAGCTAAGGAATGAGTTGAACATTCTTGACTTCCTCAAATATGTGTTAATGCACCCCCATATATATGACATGCCTCTCCTTCAAGCTATGTAAGGTACAAGTTGATTGACATGTCATTCATCCTTATTAGGACTTGTTAGTGCATCTAGACATCAATTCATTAGGCTCATTCATGAAAATCAAATGTTTCGATGCTTATATGGTACCACTATTGCTTCTATGCTTGATATGATCTAGTGGTAGCATATGACATATTTGTGGGCTTCCAATCCTAGTGTTTGGTCTAGAATATGAACTTCAAATATTTAGCTCAACATGGGCAAGATAACCATTCTAGGATGTGTGAACAAGCTTGTCCATGGTTTAAACCGAGTTAAATAGCTTGGGGAAAGTAATCTAGATTGAACCACAACTAAGCTTCTCTCCAATAATCAAACCTTTGAGCACATCTTTTATGATAATAGATGACAAAGGGGGAGAAGTAAGTAGTAAGACAAAGAAAAATTAATTTTTATTTTTTTTGAAAATGAAAGCACACAAGTAGGGGGAGCAAGCCTATGAATAAAGTTGTTGCATATCTTTGTGCATTCATAAGTGTTTGCTTGCATATGTACTCATATTCATGATATGCTTGTGTGGTGAATGATAGAAACCTAAAAGATATGGTGCTTGATGAACTAGCATGATTAGGTGTTTTCATGTGGTATCTAGTTCTTTCAAGTTTGCCTCTCAAAGTGTTTCCAAGTTGTTTCAAGTTATTTCTAGGAATTCATGGTGCTAAGGATGGTTTAATATTGCACTCCGATTGGTATCACGCTTCAAAGGTCCATCCTACACACCTTAGCATCATTTGGTAGCATTCACTCACCCACAATTCTTATTCATGCATATGTGATCAAAATGAACCAAACTCATACATCACATATGTAGGGGGAGCTAATACTACCAAAGTTGAAATTTTCAATATATATATTCATTTGTGAAAGGTTGTCATCAATTACAAAAAAGGGGGAGATTGAAAGACCTTGTTTGGTTTTGGTTAATTGATGAAACCTATGGACTAACCCTTGTACTAAGTGTATGATCAAGATAGATTAATCCACCTTGATCTATGGAGCTAGATGAATGACCATGATGGATCAAGTGCTCCATGGACTAAGGAAAAGAAGAAAGAGAAAAACAAAAATGGGCTCAAGGCAAAGGTATATCTATAGGGCCATTTTTGGTTTAGTGATCAAGACACTTGTTGACACAAAAAGCGTTAGGATCGGCGAAGACCTCGGGCTTATTCCCGAATTTGATGTCCAAAGGTGTGTCAGTCGATTTGACCAGTTAATTGACAAGGACGATAACTAGAACAAGATCTGAACGAGACAACGTCGATGCGCCCGGATGTCAAGGCTCAAACTTGATCAGGATAACTAGAGTAGAGCTGAACGAGACGACAGCGATGCGCCCGGACGTCAAGGCTCAGGTTGCTCAAATGTGGAACTTGCAAGAGTTGACGGAGATCGAGGAGATGCAGCCCGTCAAGACTTGAAGAACTCGTAGGTAAACTAGATCTAATGCGATAAAAGTAGAATTGCTAGAAAAGTAAATAAGAATAATAGATTTGTTTGATATATGATTGTATTGAATTTTTTACAGCACCCCTGGGTACCTATTTATACTCCGGCAGAGGGAGTTGTAGATAGATACGACTCAAACCTTCCTAAACAAAAACTCCTATTTTCAAGGAAACAACTGACTCGCGCAGGAGCCGGACTCAAACAATAATAATCTTTTCCTAAACAAACTCTTCTATTTTAAAGGAAATAAATGACTCGTACAGGAGTCGGACTCAAACTTCTATACCAATACTGGTATAAGATCACCAGTTTCCTTGTCTTCTCTTCGATGAAACTTTCCATCGACATATCCTTCTGATCCGCAACTTCCTTTTAGCGCCATCGGCAACTGTATGCTCACGTTAGCCATGTCATCCTGCACTCACCGGCAACATCTCCTTATCGGCAACATCCCCCAATCGGCAACATTTCACGCATCGATAACTTTCGTCAACCAACCTTCATCGGCAACATCCCTGCATGCTTTATCATTAGCGCCCTAGTTTTATTCTCATCGGCAACCTTGACCGATGACCTTTCGATCCCGATAGAAAACGGCTACCGATCAGAGTGAGTCTTAACACTTTTGACACACTGAAAAACGGTGTCAACACATGCCCCCCAATTTCGGAGTATAAGATATCTTATGCACCAAAATTTCTTCTACTGCATCTCCCCCAAAATGCCTGCACCACTCCTTGACTACTGCACGCAAGCATTGCAAGTTACCAACAGAACCCCGCAACTGTAGCGTGAACAGTTACAAACCACTCTCACAATCCTTCGACTTGTATCAAACATTTCCTTTTGTAGTCAACAAACTCATCGGCAGTTGCTCCCAGTGCACAAATTCTTCACGTTCAGCCTGCCGATGCCCCCCAAGTGTAACAGTTGAAATGCCAGGGCTCATCAAGCACTGCTCCTAGGCCAAAACACCCAAGGCCATCGACTCTAGTTACGCTATCGGCAACATATTAACATCTGTCGATGGATTCTCATCTTTGTGTTTTGGCCTTCACTGCTTAACTGAAGATTTCCCTCTGGAAGGATTTTAATCGTGACACAAATCTTCTTGGCGTTCGCGCTGGATCCTTCTTTTCTGAGTCTTCGTCAGACCCTTAGGACACCATTGAGGAAGCTTAGTCTTCCAAACAGGCTGATACTGCTTCTCACTGCATATATCTGCACTACCTCTTATGTTTGGATCCCTGGAGAAAATTTCTTCATCGGGCATTCTAGCATTGGCCATCTCCTCAAGCTCCTCCTGATCAACACGTCTGCCAAGCCTGTCATGTGCACTAAGCTTGCCCCCCCAGCCGATCATGTGCTGATCTCTTTTCTCTGAGCGGCCTAGCATATCTGGGTTCCCGATCGTCAAAGCAAGGCTTCTTTTCTAACTGATCAGCAGGGTAGTAGCCATTGCACTCAGGGTAATTATCAGTAGTCGGCAGCTTGATACCTTCTTCCCAACAGTGAACAAAGAAGGGACACCTCCAATGATCTTTATGCCGAAGCCACTCTTGGTGCCTTTCTTCCTCTTGCCGCCGATATCGCTCCTCCTGTGATTGCCGATAATCTTGTCGTGGCCGCCTATGCGTGATCATGACGCCATAAGACCTCCCGACGTTACTGCTTTCATCGGCAACTCTTTTGCCTTTTCTATTATCGGCAAACTTCCTCCCTGTTACTTCATGCGCAGCTATCTGATGTTCAGGGTCTACCGATGCGCTTTTCTTGGCAGCTTCCGATGTCAACACCTTAGTCTTTCCACTGGTTTCCACCATGTTATTTGGAAATAGGTGTTGATCAATCTTCATTGGCTTCTGGGCCTTAGTATCTTCAAACTTGATTCGCCCAGATTCAATTTCTAATTGCAACTGCTGCCTAAATACTTTGCAATCATTGGTACTGTGCGAAGTCGCATTATGCCACTTGCAATACCTAATCCTTCTGAGCTGCCTGGCCGATGGAATTACCTGGTTAGGCGCCAGATTAATCCTCCCTTCTTGAAGCAATAGGTCAAACATCCTATTGGCCTTGGTGATATCAAAGGTGAATCTCTCAGCTTCTTTCTGGTCGAACGGACAAGATACCGGCTTTTTATCCTCTACCCATTCAACTAAACCGATACTTGCTTCTTCGTCCGAATTTGTTTTCTTAGTCAAAGACACCTCTTTATCCCAATTTCCTCTAGGCTTGAAAACCTTGGTGTCTTGATCGGCAACCCTTTGCACAAGATGGCTTAAGCTTTCGAACTCTTGAGACGTGTATTTGTCCCTGATGTGCGGCAGTAATCCTTGGAAGGCCAAATCCGTCAATTGCCGATCATCAAGTACCAAGCCATAGCACTTGTTCTTCACGTCTTGCATTCTTTGCACGAAGCTTTCTACCGATTCATCATTACGCTGCTTCAATTTGACCAAATCGGTAATCTTCTTTTCATGTACGCCAACAAAGAAGTATTTGTGAAACTGTTTTTCTAGATCGGCCCAAGTGATCGCATAATTTGGAGGCAGTGAAATAAACCATGTAAATGCCAATCCAGATAACGATAACGAGAACAATCTCACCCTCAGTTCATCCCTGTTGGCTGCCTCTCCACATTGGATAATAAATCAGTTAATGTGCTCCATTGTTGATATATCATCTTGACCAGAAAATTTGGTGAAATCTGGCACTTTGTACCGATTTGGGAGAGGGGTCAAATCATACGCAGGAGGGTAGGGCATCCGATAAGAATATGTATTAACCTTAGGCTTGATACCGAATTGCTCTTTCATCACTTCGGTAATCTTATCGGCCTAGTACGCATCTTGCTCCTGCCGATGCACTGGCTGGATGTTGACTGGTTGAACAGATTGATGTACCTTCTCATCTCTTTGTGGTAAATAGGCCGAACCGGTTGGTGCAGAGGCAACATCAATTCGTTGAACATCATGCATCGGCTGATTTGCCGATGGACCACCTTGAACACCCACTGGAATATATTGCGGGAATAGAGGGTTTACCGGCTGGGACGCCGATGCATCATTATATAATCCCGATGGTAAGTGGTGGGGTTGGACCTCTGCCACTTGACATCAAGGTTGTGTCACCTGTTGTTGAACATTATGCATCGGCTGAGTTGCCGATGGGCAATTTTGAACATCCACTGGGTTGTATTGTGACATTGTATTCATCGGCTGATATGTCGATGTCTCATTGTGCACGTTCACTTGCGAGTACTGCGGCGAAGTAGTACTTATCGGCTAATGTACCGATATTTCATTCTGAAGACTTGCTGGCGGATGATACTGCGGAGCTTTTGTCACTTGGTATCCAGGATGCACAACTTGCTGCTGAATCGGTAATTGACCGATCCAAGTTACATTAGATGTCATCGGCATATGATTTGTCAATGACTGATAACCAGCTGCCGCTTGCTGCCCTTGTACCCTTGGATGATCGCCTTGATTTGCGGGTACCACAGCTTGAGCAGCCATTGCTGATACAGGCTGATTAACAATTGTCATGCCTTGTTGCATCGGCCAAGAATTTGCCGATGGCCTCGCGTAGGACACTTCATGTACTGCCATCTGAAACCCTCCTGACGGCAACTGCATATTTGAAGGCGTTACAGTATAATGCGTCACCGGGATCATCGGCTGTATGGGCGCTACCGATGTCATGGGAGCCTTCCATGCTGCATCTTGCCTTGGGGACAATCTAGGATTAGCAACAAATGAATCTGGAGGCATACCGTATCCCCACCAGTTGGCGAAAGTTGGCTGGCTCTGGGTCACAGGTCCAGACATTGTTGATGCCACCAGATTTGTATTCAATTGAGTGATGCTTGCTGGGCTCGATCTTGGCGGCATGATCTCATCGGCAGATCAGTTCATATGCGGTGAAGACACCCTTAGAACCGTCGATGGGATCGTAATAAATGCCGATTCGAGTTGACGATACGTCGGATCAACATAATATGGTGCTTGTCTTTCCTTGAAAGTTTGCTTGACACCATTGTATACAGTATTGGACAGCACATTGGATTGGCTAATTAACACATGATTTAATGCAGAATTAACCATCTCTTATAATTTACCAGGATTGGCGTCGAAGGTAACCTGATGTGGATCTTGCTTCTGGATAGCTTCGCTGCTCCTGTTTAGGCTGAAGGACCTCAGATACAACTGTTTGTATTCCTCCATAGCCCGCTCCATAGCCTGCTTCTGATTATCTCTCAGATTTGCTTCGGAGACTTCAATGGCATTCTTCGGATTGATCTCAGCAGTATTATCCATTAAGCTTGTAATGGGTTAAACCGCGACCAAAAGATGTGATATTGTCCCACCGAGCGTGCCAAAAGAGGTATTGATACAAAAAGCGTCAGGATCTGCGAACACCTCGGGCTTATACCCGAATTTGATGTCCAAAGGTGTGCCAATCGATTTGACCAGTTAATCGACAAGGACGATAACTAGAACAAGATCTGAACGAGACAACGGCGATGCGCCCGGATGTCAAGGCTCAAACTTGATCAGTATAACTAGAGTAGAGTTGAACGAGACTAGAGTAGAGTTGAACGAGACGACAGCGATGCGCCCTGACGTCAAGGCTCAGGTTGCTCAAACGCGGAACTTGCAAGAGTTGACGGAGATCGAGGAGATGCAGCCCGTCGAGACTTGAAGAACTCGTAGGTAAACTAGATCTAATGCGATAAAAGTAGAATTGCTGGAAAAGTAAATAAGAATAATAGATTTGTTTGATATATGATTTTATTGAATTTTTTACAGCACCCCTGGGTACCTATTTATACTCCGGCAGAGGGAGTTGTAGATAGATACGACTCAAACCTTCCTAAACAAAAACTCATATTTTCAAGGAAACAACTGACTCGCGCAGGAGCCGGACTCAAACAATAATAATCTTTTCCTAAACAAACTCTTCTATTTTAAAGGAAATAAATGACTCGTACAGGAGTCGGACTCAAACTTCTATACCAATACTGGTATAAGATCACCAGTTTCCTTGTCTTCTCTTCGATGAAACTTTCCATCGACATATCCTTCCGATCTGCAACTTCCTTTTAGCGCCATCGGCAACTGTATGCTCACGTTAGCCATGTCATCCTGCACTCACCGGCAACATCTCCTTATCGGCAACATCCCCCAATCGGCAACATTTCACGCAACGATAACTTTCGTCAACCAACCTTCATCGGCAACATCCCTGCATGCTTTATCATTAGCGCCCTAGTTTTATTCTCATCGGCAACCTTGACCAATGACCTTCCGATGCCGATAGAAAACGGCTACCGATCAGAGTGAGTCTTAACCCTTTTGGCACGTTGAAAAATGGTGTCAACAACACTATAGAGAGTGTGATCACATTTAGGATAGATAGCCTCACTATTAAGAAGGGAAAACTTGTTTCGATTATGGTTATCATGTGCCACTAGGTTTGCATTGCATTCACATAAAATTAACCTAAGTGACACAAACAAAACTAAATCCAAGAAAATATGTTGTAAAAGGCTAAAACAGGTAACCAAGTGATGGATCACAAGGTGTTAGCACATGGAAGCTTGGAGAAGAAGAGGAGGCTCGGTCTGGCACTCAGAAGGGCTCCGGACGCAAGCAAAAGGCAGTCCAGACCATTGGACATGCATCCAGTGGCATACCCTATCCCTCAGCCTCACTAGACAGGAGGTCCGGACGCTAAAGACGGTCTGGACATAGGGACCGGACTCGGGTCTAGAGGTTTGGAGCTCTCGGGGAGCTCTCTGCGTAGCGACCAGACACTGTTGGGCGTCCGGACGGGCGTCCGGACGCAGGACACCGGACGCACGTCCGGATGATTTGCACTCTCTGGATGCTCTCTAAGTTGAGTCCAGACGCAAGGAGAAGCGAGTCCGGACGCTACTGTTTACAGCCACCGGAGGCGACACGTCAGCGCAGAAAAGGAGCGCAAACGACAGAATTCAAATGGAGAAGGGTGTAAGGAACATGGTCCCCATGTCCCATATAGTTTGGATTTTGGTGTTTGATGATCAACATAACCAAATTGGACTAACGTATTTGCAAGTGTTTATTTTGTAGTCCAATAGGGTGCAACCATGCTTTGGACTTAGGCAACACCGCAAGAAAGACATTTGAAGACCTAAAAGATCCAGCATAGTTCAAGCATGGAGGATGGAACCTACTCGGAAGCAAGACCGCGAAGATACAAAGTCTTCCGGACGCTCATCGCCTCGCGTCCGGACTTTTGGAAATCAGCCCAAATGAAAACAGAAAAGGGCTCCGGACGCTATAAACAGGAGGGTCCGGACCATTGCGGATGCGTCCGGACACCTAGGGTTTGGTCTGCGAAATTCAGCAGGTCCGGACGCTATGAACAGTGCGAGTCCGGACCATAGGTGCTTGCGTCCGAACGCACACAGAGAAGAACCCGAGAGCTCCAAAGACTCCGGACGCTGACCGGAGCACGGGGTCCGGACCATTATTGGCGTCCGGACTCTACGCAAAGAGGTTCCACACGCGCGCGAAGACTCCGGACGCTGTCCGGACTGTGGACTCCGAACCATAGATAGCGTCCGGACCCACTATCATCCGCTACACGCAGAAGACCGTTGGAAGGTCCGGACGCACAGCGATTAGTCCGGACACCCCTTTGCTTCCTGCGTTCGGAGCTACGTAGAGGAGCTGCATCAAGGTACTAACGGATCCATTTGTCTTGGGTCCTATATATATGACCCTTGGCCGGCCAAATGAGGAGAGGAGACTTGAGGAAACATACCAAGGGTGTTGTACACCATTCTAGTGATCTCCATATGCATAGAGCTTAGTGATACACTTGGTAATTAGCATTTGTGCTTTGCGAAGTGCATAGGCTAGTTAGACCATTGCTCATTGCGCTTGCTCTAGGTGTAAGCCTAGTGTTAGTGAGGTTTGTAAGCCTCTTGATCAAAGGGTGCTTGCGCGCACCAAGCTTGTACTCGGTGGGGCTTGTAATCTTGCGCGATCACACCAACCGCGTTTGTGATGTGGCCGCCACCGGTGTACCGAAGGGAACAAGGCCTGCAGTGTTTCGGCCGGAAGCTTGATAGTGAAGACGACGGAGAGCATCCGGGAGAGGCTTGCCGGAAGGCACATCGGAGACCTACTTGCGCGTGGGGAGAGCACGAGGCTATCCACGGAGTTACCCGACCGGGAGCTTGGCCCATGCGCAGGATTCCTCACGAGGGGCTCCAACGAGGACTAGGGGGAAGCTTGTGCGCTTCTCGAAACCTCAGTAAAAATACCAGAGTCGTTGATGGGAGTTTGCATCTCTACCTTGCTCTTTACCTTCCACATTTACTTTGATTATCTTGTGATCTTTTGCGGTAGAGATAGCAACACTTAGCAAAACCATAGTTGCACATCTAGATAGTTTATCTTTTGCATAGGTTTTGCTAAGGTTAGAAAAAAGAGGACATAAGTTAGAGAGTAGTTTTTAAGTGACCTAATTGATGGAATACGAGGTTGCTACGCTAGCCGAAAACAAAACTTTTCGACCTCATAAAACAGGATCTACTGCTAGTTATAGGTTACGGGATTACCACTAGACGCGCAGGTGCAGCGAAAGACGACTTGATGTAGTCGTGCGCGTCGCAGCAGGCAGTGCAGTTGCGTGGTCGTCCGTCTCAACGTCCCCTTCCCGCGGTTCGTCCTTGTGCTCCAGATGCAGCACCTCCGAGGAATCCCACACATACAGGGAGGAAGCGTTGCGCCTCCGGACTGCTAGGTCCGCGAGGAGCAAAAGGCGCGAGCGTGGGGAGGCGACGGCGGCTGCCAAAAGGCATGGATAAATCTCGCCCCACGCCCACCCCTTGCTTATATAGGCGTCCTGACGAGCTCCCACGTTGGAGGCCCATTAGTAACCCTAAACCTAGTCTAATTCGGGTCCAACCCGAATTAGGCTTCCAGCCCTTTAAGCGTGCGACCCTATGGGCTCACGCATACATAGACATGGCCCAAGTACTCTTACTCGACCAATAGTTGATAGCGGCCTCTAGCAAGGCGTGTCAACTCCTATGCATACGCTATGATCATATCAGATGAACCACTATGACCATGTACAAGTTATTCCCTTTGCCACTCGATATATGGTTCAACTCGTGGGTTAACACTTAACCCAAGCATGGCCATGCATTTGTTGATCCAATCACATGAGTGATCCAGTGATATCTCTCTCACGAAGAGAGGGGCAAATTCCATCTTGATTGTCTATGTCTCATAGCATGTTTCCCAACCACCCAACGACCACCTTTATAACTACCCAATAACGGAGTAGCGTTTGATAGTCCCTAAGTAGATCGTTTCACATCTTGAGTACATACCACAATCTCAGGTCTAAGGACATAATGTACATGATATGAATAGAGACTTTCTCTTGTTGGGTCAGTCCAGCCTACATGTCTCACATGTGCCCACATTATTAGTTTGGCATCTCCATGTCTATGACTTGTGAAACATAGCCATCAACTAATACATGTGCTGGTCTAATATTCAAGTGTGCTCTTATAAGAATGCCGACCAGGGACAACTTTTAGAATAACCATTCAGGTAATTGAGTTCCACAAACAATTCACATAATCATCAATCAATACTATTTGTCTATAATGGATATTCAAAGAACACTTTATTAATCATGGATACAATCGGAATATAATCATCTACATGATTAGCTCTAGGGCATATTCCTAACACTAATTCACCCCCCCCTCTTAGGCATCACAGTCCTTTCAGAGGGTCCGGACGCGCACGCGATGGTCCGGACCCCCCATGCATCTTGCGTCCGGAGTCACGCAGAAGGCAGTGGAAAGGGGCAAAACGGCTAGCTCGATTTGGATGGCTATAAATATGTTTTGGCCGGCTCCTAGGGCTCTCTCTTGCACCTCCCATTCATTCTCACTCATTGTGCTTGCTTGAGATAGCCTCCAACTCATCTCTCTTTGCTTCAATTGCATTCTTGTGAGAATTTGAGTGAATCAAGTGCATTGATCATTGCATTGCATCTTAGTGGCACTTGGTCATCGTCATCGCCACGGTATTTCTTGTTATTCTTGGTGTTTGCCAATACCTAGACGGCTTGGCGATTGAGGAGAAGCTTCGGCACGTGTTGGTGATTGTTCATGGCCGTCTTCATCATTGTGAGAGGGCTTGTACCCACCTCGGCGGAGCGCCAAAGAGTAACTCTAGTGGATTGCTTGTGTCATTGAGTTACTCTCATTTAGGTGGATTCTTGAGGCGCCCGAGTTACTGGGCTAGGTTTGTCATTGCCTATTAGCCACCGAATCACCACTTGAGTAGTCGACACAACGGGGACTAGCTTGGTGGCAACCAAGTGAACCTCGGGAGAAAAATCATTGTGTTCATCTTGTCTCCCGGCTACTCTTAGTGATCTTATTGTGATTGATCTTCATATTGATATATTCTCTTCACAAGGAATCGGTATATTAATCACCTCCTTTCTTCTTTTTACTCTTTCATATCTTGTCTAGTTAGCTTGCTAGTTAGCTTCTTTAGTAGTTGTTCTTGCTAGCTTGTGCTAAGTGCTTTAGGTTCTTGCTATTGATTGTTAAGCACTTAGCTAACTAGAATTGTATTGGATAGGTGGCTTTGCACCCCAAGTAGAGCTAGAGCAAAAAGCTTCGCTTAAGTGATTATCTAACCTTTTGCTCTAGTGATTTGTAGAAATTTTATTAGGCCCCCCTCTAGCCATCTAGGACCTTTCAGCCGGACGCTAGGACGTGCTGACATCAGCGTCCGTCGTGTTCTTTGTCTGCGCGGTTCAAGTTTGCGTCAGACGCTTGCCATCGTTCGTCGCCTTCCCGTCAGACGCGTCCGTCGGTTTTCTGTCCCGCAGTCTCTCCGTGTGTTTTGCGTGGGACGCTCCTCAGCGTCCGTCGGCATTGTGCCAGACGCGTCCGTTGGTTTTTCGGCTGTGCAGGCTCTCTGTGTGATTTGCGTCAGACGCTGCCTAGCGTCTGGCAGAACTGCGTCAGACGTGTCCGTCGCCCTGAGTTGCTCTCAGGGTTGTTTCTGTGTTGGCGTCGGACGCTACAATCCGAGCGTCTGCCGGTTCTGAGCCTAGCGTCTGTCGGCTATATTTTTGCTGTTTTGCCTTGGGTTCGTGCATCTTTTCCATAGGGGTCGGGAACTTGGTTTTTAGGGTTTCCGGTGAGTTTTCCTCCACTGCCGGTGAGCTCTCGTTTCTCCGTTTTCGTCTGAATCCCCGCTCATGTTGCTCGGGGGAGGTTGAGCACCCAGTAACTGGGTTTGGTTTTTGGGAAGAGTGGCCCGAATATTTTGAGAGAAATTTGAGGCTCCCATTCACCCCCCACCCCCTCTGGTCGCCGTTCTCGGTCCTTCAAAACCGAACCTTAAGTTTCTTGTGTCTTCTGCAAACTCTAGGAATTCTTTGTCAATTGCTCTCCACTAGGACCCATCAACAGGGTGTCTCAACATGTTGTCTGCCTTACTGTCTTCTTTGTGCCATCGCAACAACTTTGCATGGTCCTTATTTCTGAACAGGCGTTTCAGCCGTGGTATTATAGGAGCATACCACATAACTTTGGCAAGGATTTTCTTCATACGACGCTTTTTGCCCTCTACATCGTCAGGGTCATCTCGCTTGATCTTATACCACATCGCTTTACATACGGGGCATTCATCCAAATTATCGTAGTCCTTGCCATGGTACAGGATGCAGTCATTAGGACATGCATGTATCTTCATGATTTCTAACCTAGAGGGCACAAGAGCTATTTTGCTTCGTACGTAGTGGTAGGCAATTCGTTAGGCTTCGGAAGTATTTTTTTTGGATCTTGAGTAATTGCCCAAATTCCTTGTCGGATATGTCATATTTTGCCTTCCATTGTAGCAACTCCAGTGTTGTACCCAACTTATTTTTCCCATCTTCGGCGCTCGAGTATAGTAGTTTTTTGTGATCCTCTAGCATTCGGTCAAACTTACCTTTCTCTTTTTCACTTTCACAATCTCTTTGTGCATCACGAATGACATCACCAAGAGCATCATCTTCAGAGAGTGTGTCCTCTGCCCCTGCCTCTTCTTCTGCATCCACCATTGCAGTATCATTGAAGTCATCATATTGAGCGATAATGTTGTCAGGGTCTAATTGCTCTTCTTCGTCTTCTTCCATCATAATTCTGGTTTCTCCATTCTTGGCCCAACAAATATAGTTTGACATGAAACTAGACTTCAACAAGTGCGAGTGAAGAGTCCTTGAGCTACAATATTCCTTCAAATTCTTGCACAAGGCGCATGGACAACACATGAAATTACCATCCCGCTTTTTTGCCTCAGCCACTCTTAAGAAATAATGCACGCCATCAATGAACTCTTTGGAGCGGCGATCTACATTGTACATCCAATGGCGTGTCATTGTCTGCATTATATGACCCAAAACATAATTAAATTTCTCATTTTGGTCAAAAATGATATTATAAAATACCGAACGAAAGGTCTGCATTAAAAATAACATGATCGAGATGGAACACCATCATGTGTCATTTCCGAGTCACACAAATACTAATGTATGATTTATGAAAGCCTTGACATAATGTATGCTAAGATCACTAGCACTATACACAGAAAACCTAAAATGCACTTGAGTAGCATAATGATCTCTCGACCAATCCCAACTAAAGTAGACAGATCATTATTCGTCTGTTCAAAATCGACAAGCTTCTTGAGCTAGCTCGCTGCCTCATCAACCTTTGTAGCCTCTGTCACATGTTTAACATAATCTTTCTCCCAGTACCAGCCGCAGCATCTAGTGCCATCCCACTGAAAATAGAAATACAAAATCAACACTTTAATCAAAATCATCAGGTATAATAGGTAGAAATTAACCATAACCATCAAATGAGACAAAATATATAACTCACATTGCGATCTGGACACTTATAGAAGATCCTACCGTTGTTGGGACCCGCCTTCCCCACTCGGTACTCTTTCACAGTCTTTTGCATACACTTGCCACACGTAATGAGAGGGAGGTCTGGCCTTAGTCGCTTTGGAACCCGATCAGAGGCCGAGTACCCTGAAACAGTTGTCATCTACTCACTATATACTCATTTTTCAAACTAGAAATTATAAATTCCTCATATTCTAAACAAAGAAAATAAAACAACTACAATTTACATTTCTCTAAAATCATCAAATTTTCCATGTATACAACTAAAGTATTCTAGGTAGCCACCTTTTTCATCTAAATATATAATTATTTTGGCATATAAATCAAGAACAATCCACCATAAATTCCTCATATAATCCAAAAACTAAATGAATTAATAATATCCTAAAAATCTATATTTCTCAAACTAAGCTAAATTAATCTTGAAATGTGGAACATATAATACCTTAAATCTCTATTAGAAAAAATAAATTTATTTCTATTTTTCAACTAATTAAATTAAATAATACACTAAAATCTCTATTTTCAACTAATTAAACCATAAAATGTGGTAGACATAGTAGAAATGAAAGGTGTATACTTAGAATACTAGTTTTAGTTGCCTTGTTCAAAATATTCAAACAATGTCAAGTGAATGAAGCATATGATGCCGCTAAAACATGAGAGGTTGAAGATAGTAACCTTTGAACGAGTCGATGGAGACGTAGAAGTGATCAAATGAAGCAATAGCCAAAGAGGAGAAGAAGAACAGTGAAGAACACAACAAGAACAAAGTGAAAAAAATGGAGCTCTCGGGCTCAGGCTGGGAGGAAGAAGAGTTCAAATAGAGGGGGCCTGTCACACCCAAATTTCAAGGACGAAATAGGATGCATAACATTATGTGTGCCCAGGAAGTAATCCACACATAAGTTCACAAATTACATAGTACCATCACAGAGTTTAATACATAGCGTACATAGATCCATTACATAAATATATAAAGCATACGGAAGATACATCTAACTCTCATGGAACTCCATCTCACAGGGAAGGTCAACTGGTTGACCGAGCCTAGAAATTTTCAGGATAGTCCTCATAGCCTCCTGCTTCTGTTACCCATCCGGGATTTTTATCCAATTGAGTGAAAAGTAAAACAAGTGTAAGTACTCCTCGTACTTAGCAAGCAGACATGGGTTATGAAGCTCAAAAGGTTGACACTGGCTTACTACACTTAGCGCTTTTAGTTAATCAAGTTTTATTTATTAAGTTACATCAAGTTATGCTTAAGCCCCAAATGATCCCACTTTTATCATTGCCAAAGTTAAGAGAACAGAAACACCATCGTTATAGTGGCAGCAGGAACATAAAGATTGATTGAGTTATTTATAATTAAACCGTCAGTTTTTCAGGCCGCTCGTATCCGTGAGCACGGCTGATATATCAGTTTTTAACACTCTGCAAAGGTTGTGCATCTTTACCCGTGAGTCATGATGCCCCGATTGCCCGGGTTAATTACTCCCATAAACACTGCCAAGGTGAGTGGGCGGGGTTCACTATGAAACCTTTCATAGTATCTCGTCTAACAAGATTAGGGCCGCTAGGATTGGCAAGGGGCGATAGAGCCCCCCTTCCGAGTAGCATAAAGACCGCAGCCTACGCTCAAACCTGGACAGAGGCCGCACTATAACCAGCTCGACAAGAGCCTAATGCGCCCTTTCGGGTAACCGCTAACGAGCTAGAAAAGAGTCTATTACTGAGTTAAAGCTAGAGCCATGTAGCTCTCATGGTTGCACTGTCAGTCCCAGCTTTTGCCAACAGTGAGTTGTTATAAAAGGTTATGTTCCAATTGCCATGAACAGGTTCACCAATTCATTCAAAGCATTATGTGAATTGGCAGGGATCATGTATCATTTCATAAAGCACTATCCATCTACCGATATGCATAAACCATAGGAGTCAAGGTAAAGGATTTCAATACTATGGAAATATACTACGGGTATCAAATTAAACACATGCATATGAAATCATGATTATGGTGAATAGGATAACAAGGTAGGTCCCATGCTATACTTGCCTTGGTTATCAAACTCCTGTTTGTCCTGCTGCTGGTCAAAGCACTCCTCATCACAAGCAAACTCCTCACCGTCTGAACTCGATCACGGCATTGCAACAACACACATACCAATTGTATACATACAAAACAAACAAGGATACTTATTAGAACAGTACACCAGCAACAGTAAACAGAAGTAAAAGATTTGTAAAAAGGTACTACGCACTACTACAAACATTTCAACGCGAATTTCACGAAATTCGGATTTAATACGCAAAAGATATTAATTAAACTAGTTCTCTAAGAGCATATTCATTAATTGAACTTAACCTGGATATTTAAATGTTTCAAACAGAATTGATTGAGATTTTAACATGTAGAGAATTTCATTACGAATCTAACGCAACTCGAATCGTCCAAAACGGAGTTGAAATGCAACTTTTATAAACAAAATAGTGCAATGGCAAAACTGAAATTAATTCAAATCATTTTTGAATTAAATCGAATTTATATTTTTTTCTGAATTTGAAAACAGCTAGGACTGCAGGTTGATTACTAAAGGTTCCAGGGACTCTTTAGCAATTTGATCCGCGAAAGGGTATCTTCTATTCTTGTCCACTGATCTTGCGATGGGCGGCTGAGAAAGAAAAGAAGGGGAGAGGGAGAGAGAGCCGGCCAGAGCAGACCAAGGACGCGGCGGCGCCTCCATTGCCGGCGACGAGGAGGTCGCCGGAGTTCATGGACAAGGCGATTTCGGCCATGGTTTCGGAACCGAGAGTATGGGGGGGAAGAGGAGAGCGAGGCGAATGCGATGGTGCACTCGAACGAACTCCGGGAGGAGAGCAGAGGTGGCGCGACGACGTGCCATGGCCGGCGGCGCGCTGCTTGCACGGATCACGCCCTAGAGGCCATGGTTCGACTAGGCGAGGGCAGAGGGAGTTAGAGAGGATCAACGCGGTCTCTGCGGTGGCGCTAATTGAATGCAGAGAGGGGAAGAAAGGCGAGCACCACGTACGCCATTGCCGGTGGCGTACGGTGCACGCGGGCAGGGCCATAGGGGCCACGGTTCGCCAAATCAAAGGCTTGCGGAGATAGAGGGATGGATTGTGGAGCTCACCGAGGCGACGTAGAGGACGGAGACGGCTCGGTGTGGTCTGTCGGCGTGCAACGGCGGACGGCGCTCTGCTTGCTCGCGCCGGCGTGTGTTCTGTGGCCACCGACGAGAAAACAGGGGCGAGATTAGGCCGAGGACGATCGTCGGAAGGACGCGGACACGGAACGGAACTTACCAACGGAATTCCGGGGACGGGGAAGGGTGCATAAGTTTCACACGAAGGTGGGTTGCACATGATACGTTGCCATCCTAGCAAATCGCCATATTGGTGGAACGGGAGGCTGCCTGGTATGGCGGTATGCAACAAAGGAGCTGAGGATGTGAAGCATATGCTTTTTATTTGTGACAGATGAGTGAAAGAAGTTTGGAATTGAAGGAGCTTGGTATTTGGGAGAAGATTGAGCACTTTCTAACCATGCATGGACCGTTCAGGTTCTGTGTAGTTCTTGAAGAAGTTACCAGAAGAGGGGAACAACTCCAAGCTTTAGAAGTGGGACTCATAGAGAGCTAATACTTGGCTGGTATGTATGGTGGGAACAGTGACAACATGTTCATGGTGAGACCCTTCAGAGGCCGTCGAGGTCGGCCATGTCCATAGCTGCTCTAACGAAGAACTACAAATTAGCAACAAAGAAAGGAGCCAAAATCCGACGGGGATGGTAGAAACGCCCAGAAGGAAAGGTGAAGGTGAATGTTGATGCGTCTTTGGATGAGAGTCTAGGATGCGGAAGTGTTGGGATGATCATAAGAAATAGTGCAGGCCTGTTCTAGCGGCTTCTCACAGCTATGTCCCTCATCTGGTAGATGCACCAATGTTGGAAGCGTACGCTCTGAAAGAAGGTCTAATGCTAGCGCAATTCATTGGATGCAATCGGCTCATAGTCCAATCGGATTGCATGGAGGTAGTCAAAACAATGGAGGACGGAGGATTTTCTTGGGCAACAGCAGCTGCGCCTTTATATGGCAAATGCAATATTATCTGGAGTGGTTTTCACGAAATATCCATTGAGCATTGTAATAGAGATACAAATCAGGTGGCCCATGAATTAGCAAGAAGAGTTATGCAATCTAAGCAAAATTGTACTTGGGACTATGAGGCCCTAGATTTATTCTCAATTTTCTGATTAACGATGTAACCACTCTCATCTCTCAATGAATAAAGCTAGCTGATTATATGTATATAAAAAAAGGTAGAGTAGCGTTATTCTCCAAGGGGGGGCCGCGGGCACATAGCATCTCTCGTTAGGCGAATACAGAAAAGGTAGAGTAGCGTTATTCTCCACTTCTCTACTCTTTAATCAAGCACACAAAAAAGCAAACGAGCGAAAGCAGAAAAAAAAAAGATCCTGTACTCCTCTCCACTCCATGCACCACTGTAGCAGCAAGTTGGCAACTATCTTTGGACGAATAAATTAAGAGCTTTTTTTCAGTGCCCACTTCTCTCTACACTTGAAGCACACTAGACATACAGGAGAGAAAGACCAAGAATGCTTGACTTCTCTCCACTCCAAGCACCACCAGTACGAGATATGGGTTGCAGCGCGGAGGCATAGAGAGATCGATGGAGGTGGTGAGTGCTTCCCATGGCGCGTTGGGTCCCCTGCTGGGGAAACTCACAGCTCTGCTCGCCGATGAGTGTACCCGCCTCAAAGGCGTCCGCCGCGAGATTCGCTCACTCAAATCAGAACTGACCAGCATGCATGCGGCAGTCCAGAAGTACTCCTCGTTGGAAGATCCCAATGTCCAGGTGAAGGCGTGGATATCGCTGGTGAGGGAGCTTGCCTATGACACAGAAGATGTCATCGACAAGTTCATCCACCAGCTCGGTGATGGCAGCCACCAGAGTCAGAGTAGCTTCAAGGAGCTCTGCCGCAAGACTATTCGCAGTCTCAAGACACTCGGGTCTCGCCGCGGAATCGCCAACCAAATCGACGACCTTAAGGTTCGCGTCAAGGAGGTGAAAGAGCTCAAGAGTAGTTACATGCTTGATGATGCTACTTGTAGCACATCTGAGCATTCGGTCGTGGATCCCCGGTTGTCTGCTCTTTTTGTAGAGAAGACACACCTTGTGGGTACTGATGGTCCAAGAGATGATCTCGTCAATTGGATCTTGGAAGAAAATAGCTCGGCCAAGCATCGTAGGGTGCTGTCTATTGTTGGGTTCGGTGGGTTGGGAAAGACAACATTGGCAAAGGAGGTCTACCACAAGATCCAAGGGCATTTTCATTGTCATGCTTTTGTCTCAGTTTCTCAAAAGCCGAATGTAAAGAAAATTACGAAGGATGTGATCTCCCAAGTGGTCAGCCAGAAAAAAATTATGGAAGACGTCGACACTTGCGACGAAAGGAAACTTGTTTTGAAGCTTATGGAAGACATCGACACTTGGGACGAAAGGAAACTTGTTTTGAAGCTTCGGGAACTGCTACAGGATAAGAGGTAATTTCAGGACCTTTTTCTAGAAATGGGAAATTTATTATTTTTATTACTTTTTCGTAATCTACAAAAGTATATACCATATATCTTCTAAATATGAGAAATATAGAATAGTTTTCTACGCGAAATATTTTATGTAATAGACTAACTTGTTTCTTAAGTGTTAAATAACCTATTTATGAACTTCATATTTTTCTAATACAGTAGTTATGTTTTATTTTTAACTAAACAGTAAGTATACAATATCGAGAAATCCAAATTTTCACTTTTAATAATTTTATATATTTTTAATGTATTAGACATAGTTGTATTTACTGCACTCTCATAATAGCTCTTTTGTGTATTCATTTACCACAAATAATTAATGATAGATGTGATTTACTGTAAAATGTTCATGATTTTTGGACATATAAAACATTTTAAATTAATAAAACATCACACCACGCACACACAATGGTTGGCATTCCCGAGCAAAACTAGGACCAGTGATTAGTTGACTAGTAGTTAGCTGATTAGTGATTAGCTCTGTCCTGTTTGATCCAAGAACTAACAAGTAGTACTATCTCAATATAAAGTCACTTATGCCCTTGAGCAGCGTGGGCCCTTGATCCTGATTTCATAGGTTTCATCTCCAATTTTAAGGTTTTGGGATCCTTGATTGCCTCCGGACCTCTACACAGATGACAACGAAGGCAAGTTCGTCGTCTACTAGGATTGTACCTATTTGATACGGCTCAGCTTCGTAGATGAATCAACTTTTGTTAGCTTTAGCTTGAAAAACAACTTTAGAGGTAGAGCGGAATCTATATGAAAATTGATGAAGAACCATAATACCCATATCTTTTCTTGCGCTCCCTTTTTTTTCCTCCATTTTTCTTTCTTATTCAATTCTCTTGACTTTCCTTATCTCTTCGCCACCGCATCGGCCTCAATCTCCTTCCTCCTGCCCCGTCCGTCCGTGTGCCTACCCCGGAAAGCTCGGATAGTCCCTCCCCACGTGACCTGGCGGAGTGCTCCGCCCCGCGCTGGCCGACGTCTCCAGTGCCGGGATCCCGCGTCGGCCAGGCTCTGCTTCCGTGCTCACCCTACACCAAGCGGCGCGCCGGCCGGGCTCTGCTCCCGCACCCACCCATCACCGAGCGGAGCGCCACCATCCGCCGCCGAGCGCCACACCACGCCGCGTTCCCTCCCCTCCCCTCCCCTCCCGCCTCTCCAGCGCCGCCATGTCTCATCTGGCCGTCCCGCCCACCGTGGACTCCACCAAGCTAAGGGCAAAAGAGCCCATGGCCACGCTCGGCTCCACCAGTGTCAGAGGAAGCTGGGGCAAGCTGTTTTTTTTTAGCTTCGCCTCCCTTGTCGCGCTTCTCTCAGCGGAAATCCCGGGGCTTCATTGGCGAAGCTGAGCGGCCCGGGGGCGTTTGGTAGACGCACAAACGAAGCGGCTCGTGAAGCGGTTCAAGAAGCGGTACCAAACAGGCTCGTAGTCTTCTCATGCAAATGGTTGTCCCTAAAACTTTGTCAGCCTTAGAATAGTTTAACTCAGAATGAACTCCGAATCTCTCACATATTTTAAAATGGAAGGAATATGATGTTATTGTCATGGTCTGTTTGTTCTCCTATTGAATTTATTTTATCATCACGTTCTTGAGTTCTATAATTTTTCATGTATGCCACTCGAACTATTTAGCATGGTGTTGGAGTTTCAGGGCATGTCTGTATTTTATTCTTACTTCAAATTCATTCCATAATTAGTTAACAATCTTTATTTATTTATTTCTATCAGGTACCTCATTGTTATTGATGATATATGGTCTATACCGGCATGGGACGCTGTTAAATGTGTTTTCCCGGAGAATAAACTTTCTAGCAGAATTATAGCAACTACACGCATCATTGATGTAGCAAGGTCATGTTGTCTCGGTGGTACTGACCGCATGTATAAAATGGAAGCTCTAAGTGTTGTTCACTCGAAAAAATTGTTTTTCAAGAGAACATTTGGATCTGAGGACTGTTGCCCAGATATACTAAAGCAAGTTTCAAATAAAATATTGAAAAAATGCGGAGGCTTACCTCTGGCAATCATCAGCATTTCAAGTCTGTTGGCAAACAAACCGCTTCTCAAAGACGAGTGGGAGAAGGTCAGAAGGTCAATTGGTTCTGCGTTGGACAAAAATAGAAGCTTGGAGGGCATGAATAGCATCTTATGCCTTAGCTACAATGATCTTCCACCTCATCTGAAGACCTGTTTATTATATCTAAGTATATTTCCCGAGGATTATGTGATTGAGAGAGAGAGTTTAGTGAGACGATGGATAGCAGAAGGCTTTATCTCTGAAGAGCGTGGACTGAGCAAACAAGAGGTCGCTGAGAACAACTTCTATGAGCTAATCAATAAAAGCATGGTCCAACCAGTGGATGTTAGCTATGATGGTAAGGCTCGTGCCTGTCAAGTTCATGACATGATGCTTGAGCTCATTATTTCAAAATCAATTGAAGATAAATTCATCAGTGTGGTAGGCCATGGGCAAACTGATTTGGTAAATCGCAATGGTTCTATTCGTCGACTATCAGTCCAACACATTGATCAGGAGCTTGTGTCTGTATTGGAAAATCAAGATCTAAGCCATGTCCGATCTCTGACAGTAATAACATCAAGTTGCATCAAACACTTTCCTAGCCTTGTTAAGTTTGAAACTTTGCGTGTACTAGATTTTGAAGGTTGTCAGAGTCTGCAAGAGTATGATATGAATGGTATAGATAAACTATTCCAGCTAAAGTACTTGAGACTTAAGGATACTGGTATACTGGAGCTACCCTCAGGAATTGTGAGGCTTTATGATCTAGAGACACTGGATCTTAGAGATAATTATATTGATGAGTTGCCATCCAGAATTGTTGAACTCACTAAACTACAGTATCTACACGTCGGAAGATCTGGTTATGGCCCTACCAAGATACCAGATGGAATTGGAAACATGAATAACCTGAGGGTTATCATTGGCTTCAATATTACCCATAGTTCATTAGGTGCGGTAGCAGAGCTTGGGAACCTGACTGGTTTGAATGAATTGCATCTACAATTGGACGGTAGAGGATCTGAGAAATACAAGAGGCATGAAGAGATGTTACTCTCCTCACTATGCAAGCTTGGCAGCTGCAAACTCCAGTCTTTATGGTTATGTTCTTTTGATTCAACACCCCTCCAGTTTTTAGATTCTTGGTCCCCTCTGCCATCTTGCCTCCAGAGATTTCGGATGACCACCTCGTACTGTTTACCAAAGATGCCAAAGTGGATTTCACCAGCACTCGACAGTCTTGCATACCTAAACATTAATCTAGTACAGGCAACGGAGGAGGATCTGGGCATACTCGGTGAGATGCCTGCCTTAGTTTCTCTGCTGCTAACTTTCCGCACAGATCAGGAGGAAAGACTTACCATCAGAGGCCATGGATTCCCATGTTTAAAGGAACTCTACTTTTTCAGTGATTCTCGTGCCACAAACCTGCTGTTCCAGGAAGGGGCGCTACCGAAGCTTGAGAAGCTTGACCTACCGGTCGTAGTTTCATGGGCAAAATCCAATGGGTTCTACTTAGGCATTGGCCACCTCCCGTGCCTGAAACATGCTACAATCACTCTTTGTATTGATGATTGTGCCTCCCCTTCAGAAAACAGAGCCGCAGCAGCTGCCATAAAGAATGAAGCAAATTTGCACCCCAATCATCCGAGGTTAATTATTTATGGAGAAATGGAAAAGGGCGAGGAAGACAGTGACACCAATGAGGAAGAGTTTGAGGAGGAAAGTGAACGAACGAGGAAGAGAGCTAGACACTGGGAAAATGTTATCATCACGACATCCCATTACTTAAGCAAGAGGTATCAGTCATAATTCCCTTTTGTCAAAATCACTCTGTTGCTTTCTGTACTAAACAAGGACCATGTATATATTCTCCATATCTACTAGTAGAACCTTTCATATGGTCATGTCATGCTGTTTTTTTCTTCACATAGGGGAACTTCCATAGAGTGCAAGTACGGGATGGGTGCTCTGATTGCTTCCATCGTTTTTGAGCCTGAATCTCCCATTTGTTTTGCCTTTCAGATGGGAATGCAAGTGTGTGGGAATATATAGTCCACATAAAAGGTACTGTATCATATGTCGGAAGAAGTGGCAGTCAGTTGCTTTGCTTTATGGACTATTGCACCATTCGGTTTTCTGGTAGTCTTGTATCAGATTATCTTTGATTGATCACTATTGTTATGAACCAAGCTCACCTGTACGTAGGTGAAGTTTCGTGGTTGTGTATTTGAACTACTCCACTTGTGTGTAACTTAATGTGATGGACCATGGATTGAGCGACATATGCTACAAGTTTTTTTTTTTTTTTTTTTGACAATAGACATATGCTACATATAAGTTTTGCCATCGCTAGCTAATTTGCTATACTCTGAACTGCTCTACCGTAACCATGCATGGTTCAGAGATGTATAAAGTATGAACACATACAGACTGCAGCAGTTGCATTTGCCTGTAATACCGCAAACATGGCAACGACGTGGTGTATGGTTCTCGCCGAGTGGCCCGTTGCTCTGTTTCTGCTGAGATATTGACGAGTTGGCCATCGATCACCTTGAAAATTTTCGCTGTGTACCAAACACGCCGGACGACGCCTCAATTGCACTGTTCAGCAGCCGACGAGGACTAGCATAGTGTTGAATCTTCGAGAAGAAAATAAGGAAACAGGAATCTATATCAAGCAGTGACGTTTTCTGTTTAAAACTTGAGAATCCACACACTGGTTGGATCCCATCCCTGAAAGGTAATCCATGCGACCCGTGTCATGAGCCCACCCATAGATTGAAGTTGTACTCTCCTTTTGTGCTACTGTGCATAGTGGACCATTGCAGTAGTGTGTGGGCTGCAATCGTCGAGGGACTGGGCTTCACCCGCGTACGCACCGATCGTCTAGGCTTTCGATGGATGGATGGGTCGACGGCCCAAGGTCGTCTTACAGTGGCAGCGACCAACGGTTCCATGTGTGTGGTTGCTAAAGAACGGAATGTCTCACTTACATCCTGTAATGTCAAGGGTCTCCTGTCCCTGTGCTGCCACGTGACGAGGCCCACCAGCTAGGGCCGTAGAGGAGGTGCGGCGGGTGCGACGGCCTAAAGAGCTGGGAGAGGGCAGGCACGGAATCCGAAACAACTTTTACAATTTCAACACACTAAAAAATGGTATAACTCAAAAAAAATAAAAATAAATTTAAATTTCCGTTTACACCATTAAATTTGTTTCAATAAATCCTTTAAAATAAGATCTCACATGAATATATTTAGATAAATTTTATTTATAAACATGTAGATCTCGTTGTTAATATTTGATATAGAGTATGATTTATAGAGGATGATGAGTACGAAAAAAATATGTATAGAGAAACAAAATACGCTAACTAGGACGGAATATTCTATTTAGAGTAAGTATTATAAGCCCGCCGGCAGCGGGCTGTATAAAGGCGTCCCCAACAAGGGACTAGGAGCTAGCTAGGAGGCTTATGTGGAGGAGAGAGATCGCAAGAAATTTGATCGCTAGCAACTATGATCTCGCTAGGCTCGCACAGAACTCGATAAAATGCTTTGTCTCTAACAACGTGATCCATCTCTGTGGCTAATATTTTTTGCCCTTTCTTTATTTGTACAGCAGGCAGGTAAGCTGGCGATTTCAGACGTCCATTGCGGACGCCCTAACTATGCCACGTCACATAAACTCAACAGAGATAAACACTCCTATAATGAGCCGGCTATAAGGGCGCTTGTACCGAGGATTTAAGCATTTAATATTTGAATGGATAAACAACTTTCTGTGGCTATATCTCTGTAACCATACGAAACAAGCTATTGTGGCTAGGATGTCCAGGTGAAAGTGAGCCACACGGGATCTGAAGGACGAAGGAAGCCACGTTGTATGTTGTATCGCCTGCACTCGGCTGCAAACTGGTGATGTTTTCTCCATGCTTGTGCTGCAGCCGGGCGGTAGGATATGCGCCCGCTTCCTTGTCTTTCCTCTGTTCTCACTCCTCCACGTAGGATTTAGATGATGTGGAAGATGGAAGATGTTACAGCCCGCCTAGTAGAACTTATAATACTTACTCTTAGAGGATGAATATAAAGGATAAAAAATACGGATAGCCTTAGGCTATGCACAGTGCAGAGCTCTAAAGCCAACTGGAGGAACCGATGCAGTAAAAAACGCCGCACCGCAGTCCTGTAACCAATATTGTAGGCCGTCGTCTCCTCTACCTGTCGAGACCTGTGGAGTACGTCCGCTACCAATAAGTGTTGAATCTTCGAGCAGAAAATAAAGATAACAGGAACCTATATCAAGCAGTGACGTTTTCTGTTTAAACTTGAGAATCCACGCACTGGTTGGATTGGATCCCATCCCTGAAAGGTACTCCATGCGGCCCGTGTCATGAGCCCACCCATAGATTGAAGTTGCGCTACTGTGCACAGTGGGCCATTGCGGTAGTGTGTGGGCTGCAACCGTCGAGGGACTGGGTTTCACCCGCGTATGTACCCATCGTCTAGGCTTTCGATGGATGCATCGACGGCCCAAAGGTCGTCTTACAGTGGCAGCGACCAACGGTTCCATGTGTGTGGTTGCTAAAGAACGGGATGTCACTTCCATGATTCCATCCTGTCATGTCAAGGGTCTCCTGTCCTTATGCTGCCACGTGACGAGGCCCACCATTGTGTTGGCGTTACTGCCCGCTTGGTCAGGCCAGTAACCGTATACTCCGTCCGTCCTTTATATGTGTCATCCGACAAACATGTTTGTGAGGGAAATACGGTTTTGTAGAGACAGACATTAAGGAATAGATAAAGTATATTATAAAACTAGTTACATCGTCATTAGTATTTCACGAGACGAATCTATTAAGCCTAATTAATTCATCATTAACAAATGTTTACTGTAGCACCATATTGTCAAATCATAGACTATTTTATAATAGTCTTTGGCTGATAAATTAGTTTTATAAATAGTCTATATTTAATACTCTTAATTAGTATCTAGATATCCGATATGACAGAGACTTTTTTTTAAAATCCCTGTAACTAGGCCCATAGTGATACGTACGTACGGTACAAAGCGCCTGATAGACACGTCGGTCGCCGGAGTGAGCCAACAAGTAGAAAAGGGTAGCCGTCATGATCCGTCCCGTCCGCATGCATGGCCGGAAACGGCCGCTCGCCTAGCCACAGGCCACACAGCCACCGCGCCGGGCGATAGTAACGCGTGGAAGTACGCGGAAGTGCAAGATGCCAACCAGCAGCCTCAGCTACCGACCGCAAGGATGACTAACAATCTGTTCGATTTATCGTTTTTCCGGCTAATAAGTCCGCTGATACATGATTGATAAAACAAACGAACTAGATGGCGTTTTAGAGGGTGTTTAGATGATAATTAGGAGAACTAAATATGAGTTAATTATAAAACTAATTATACGAGTGTAAACTAATTAGCGAGACAAAACTATTAAGTCTAATTAATTCATTATTAGCAAATATTTATTGTAGCACTACATTGTCAACTCACGGACTAATTAGATTTAATAGATTCATCTCGTAAATTAGTCTCAATCTGCTTAATGGGTTTTATAATTAGTCTATATTTAATACTTCAAATTGGTGTCAAATATTGGATTTGATGGCTCTAAACTTTAGACCAAAAGAAACAATATTCTAGCATCTGATAAAACTGCCGTATGAAAAATCCCCCTGCTGCCGAAACAAATAAATACATTAAATAAAAGCCAACAATAAAAAGATTAGACCAGTTGATGTCATCCCTGCTGGCACGATCGGGCACACGTTCCCCAGAATCATCCGATGTTGATTCTTTCTCGCTCTCATCACCCGCATGCATGCATGCCGAATCATCTGAGATCGACTCCATCAATAAAAACCACAAGCGCAAACCAATGAACACAACGGGACATTATTATTAATTAATTTAAAAGTAAACTACTAATAATACAGTTTACTGTAATTTATATACATACATATTCCGTACGTCGTCGTCGTCGATGCAAGCTAAGCCGCAGTATGATTCCGATCTTTGATACATACATAATAAGCGCATTTAATTACTAATTTGCGTCCGTTCCATGAGAACAATCATCTGATCACCGTATATTTACCGGATCGGTTTCCAACTCTCCGGCGGCGTCAGGTCCTAGTCGACGGCGACCCAACAATGCAAAAGCCGCGGCCAATCATAATCAAGCCAGCCGTCGCTTACTGCTGTTTCTGGTCTTCCATTTCCAGCCAGTGATTTTGCATTGCATTGGACGACCCTTCAGGCTGCTCTTCGGCCACACCACTTATCAAAGCACGTGCTGATTGGTTACTTGTATTAACTTGCATATCATATATATATGCTATGCAGCATATCTAATTTTGAATTAGTTAATACAATTAGATATTATTTGGTTTAACTGAATAGTGAGTTATATAGTACTATGCGTTGATTAGTGGTATGCATAAATGTTTAGTTTGTACATTGAGTGCATAGTGGGTGCAATGTAATGCTTATATAGCTAGGTACGATCGATTTTGAGGGGGAAGTGGGATGCAAGTCCAAACTATTTTAAGGACAGTACTACCCTGTATAAGGATATATGCGATCAACCAAACAACTTCAACTTGCATTTCCTTAGTTTGGAGGAGTTATACAAGCACAGACCTATAATAAGCTGATCGTCCAGACGTGGACACGCCACTCACTGCCCCCGGGACACTGACGCTGACACTGCTGTGGTGGTATGTGTGCATGGTGCACTGGTGGCCGGTGGCTGCTGCTCTGCTGTGACCGGCAAGTTCTACAGGTCAGCTCAGCAGCTGCCCCAATAATTGAGGTTAGGGAGGTAGGCCCTACGGGTGATTGTGATCGCCGCCACAAGGCCTTGATGATCTCTCAGTCGTATAAACTGGCCATCAGTGTGGACTAATAACAAATAAAAATACAGGAGTACAGCCTATGCTAATTGCTATTTCTAGGTGCGAGACGTCTGTGGTGACTTCGTGAACTTCAAGATTTGCCGGCTCAGTCCTTCGAAAGTACTCATAGAGGTAGGATTTGCGTGCGTGTGTTCGTAGGGACGAGTGTACGTACGTGTTGAGTGTCTGCGTTGTACTGTGTACTTAAAAAAAACTAGTAACTGTTTCTATATGATCCTGGATAATTATATTTTTGTCACTTGTGGTGGGCCATGCATGCTTACCTATTAGGCTGTTGCGTCCGTCACATCTTGATGGGGACACAACGCAAGTAGACTAACAGCGTTGCACTGATATGCAAATTTAGCGTAGACTTGAACCAAGACATTTTAAATTTCATTGGATTTTATATGAACCGAATGTTAATAATCATCACGCTAAAAAGTATTATTAAATTTTTTCCATGTAATATACTCTCATATAATGTATCTAAGTCATAAATATATCACTAGATTATTTTCTATAATTAAACTTATTAGATCTAAGATAGTTTAACTCATACCAAACCCTAAACTATGTGCATGTCTTCTAGATGGAGGAGCGATCGAGGTAAGGGCCAACGTTTTCTAATGAGTAATCTGTGGTGCTTAATTATACCAAGCTCATAGTTGGAAGCAAAACTATATGTCTAGAAAAAAAACTAACGTACAAATTGAAATAGAGGGAGTGCATTCCTTCACAACACTAAAGCCCCACGAGCAAGGTAAGCTGCTTTGCCGTTGAAGGTAATTAAGATAAGTTGAAAGCAGCAAGAACGACAATACGATAGTCCGACATTTGTTACCATATTGCGAAGAGCCATCAAATTCAAGGCTCATCAAGCTAGTTAATCCATATAACCATTATTCAGTTAACTATATTTTGTATATCTTGTTACTAGCATGGCAGAATCTTATGTCCTTGTTGTTGGTTTCAACAGCTACTTCTCTAGTATGTATGATGTTTAGTTCTTCATCCACTAGCATAAATGCATCCCCACACCATCACCCATTCAGTACCAATAACAATAGAGAAGGGAAATTCGGCATCTACATCTTGTTGGCTTAATTATTCAATTATAGTAAGCAGGTGCTTCCTAATTCACCCACCCTAACCTTTGGTTTGGTTCAGCACTAATTGGCCTAGGTTTCCTTGAAGCAAACTTTGCCTCGCCTTCCCCCGAGTGCTCCTAGGGGCGACCTTGTCGGTGCCCGTCACCGCCCTCCGGCGTGCCGCTGTGGTGGCCAACGATGGTCTGAACAAAGGCACATATCATAGCCCCTTCCTCCTCCACTCCCTCCCACCCTTTCCACCACCATGACCTTGGGGCCGGATCAGGCCTCCTCCTCGCTGATTTGCATTCCCACGATGTTCCAAGTAGCCAGGGCCTAGTGGCCTGCCAGTGCACGACCAGATCTGTCCGAACATAGGTAAGCGTAGTTGAAGCTATGGTTGTGTCCTGTTGGTCGTGGTTGGGGTAACCAGAGCCAGGTCGGCCTCCATGCTACCCGCCAACGCACGGCGGCCAAAACTAGCGGTGGGGAATGCCTGACTTTTGTTAGTTGTGGTGTGGTACATAGGTTGATGCGGTCTTTGTGCCCATGCTGGTAGCGCCAACCCCTTGTTGTTGGCACAGTCGTAGGTGGCGTGTGGTTGCGCCCATACAATATCTGGGTGGAAACTCTGCCTAGTTCCTTCGCGGTCGGCGACAGTGGTGCAGCCTGCACCTCATACCTTCTTGAGGGCGTCGTCGAGTTTTTGTTCTACGAGACATGTTGGGGTTGAATGTCCTCCTTGTGTGCTTGTACGAACGTTGTTCACATTTGTGGATGTCAAGGCAGCGTTGGAGCACCACTGTCGCACATCTCCCTCTAACTCTCATCAAAGTCGCTCCTTCGTGTGCCTATGCGTGTTTCCAGCTCGTCTTCGCAATGGTTTGTCCAACGTACTAGATGTTGCCGCTATCCTTTCTTAGTTCTTTGCAACAAATACTTTGACGTTGTCGCTCTTCCCTGATGGATACTTTGTCGCCGTTGCTATTCGGGCATATACTTTGTCGCAGACATCGCTTTGGGTGCACCCCTCATGTCAGCAGCTGAGGTGTGCTCTCTCTCTCTCTCTCTCTTAGGCAGATGCTTTTCCGCCACCAGTAGGGGAGTCAGGAATTATACATAGGAGGGGTCAACTAAAATTTAACTTACAAGTTTTGAAAACAACTCTACTAGTCAGGTTTTTTGTGGTGACCGTCTAGGCTAATTCATCGACTTGACATGGGTGATCGCATTTTCTTATATGTATTTTAGATTTATGGTGTTATTTTTTCAGTGTTAGGTGGCATACTCGATGACAAAAAAGATATATGATTTCATAAATCTCAAGGTCTAGCGAGACAATGTTTTAGAAGTGTTGACAAAGATAATTTTATTATCTAGTGTCTTTTAGATGTGCTCATATGAGTTATTTTAATTTTAATTTAATATATAGTTATGTTTTGTATGCTTTTATAATCTAGAGGACATTAATAAGTGTATACTGTAATAATCTTGTTATTATTACTCTCTTAATTTTAATAAAAATATGAAGAAATACTATTATTTTTTATTGTCAAATATATGTTAGGGGGACCATGGCCCTTGTCAGCCCCCCTTTGGCTCCGCCACTGATCTCGTTGCCCATCAGAAATTGCATCACCCTCTTCTGATAATACGCCACGCTGCGAAAATCCAGGAACACCACTGCCTCTTTTTCAAAGCACAAAGAACTTTTACTGCATCCTTGAGACCTACAGCGGTGCACCTTTCGCAGGCTGAGGCGATCAAATCCTGGCGACATTGGGCAATTGCATGGATCTCCCCGCTATGGGAACTAGCAAACAACAAAGGGGAGGAGGACACCCTCTTCGGTAGCTCTGTTGCTATATTGTCCAAGGACCTGGCGTATCTGCTGCTAGGGGTGAAATTCCCCTCTGTGCAGAAGAACGACCAGTATGCAGTAGTGATACTGGAGTTTACTGGTGCCAGTTGTGTCCCCAGGAAGATAGCAGTCACAACAATCAACAACTTCACCATTTTCTTATCATTAGAAAAGTGTTGGGTGGCATACTCGTTGACAACAAGGATATATGATTTTATAAATCTCAAGGTCTAGCGAGACAATCTTTTAGATGTGTTTACAAGGATAATTTTATTATCTAGGGTCTTTTAGATGTGCTCATATGAGTTATTTTAATTTTAATTTAATATATAGTTGTGTTTTGTATGATTTTATAATGTAGAGGACATTAATAAGTGTATACTATAAGAATCTTGTTATTATTACTCTCTTAATTTTAACAAAAAAATATGAAAAATACTATTAATTTTTTAGTGTCAAATATATGTTAGGCGGACCATGGCCCCTGCCAGTCCCATTTGGCTCCGCCACTGGCCACCACGACTGCATCTGCTATGTTGGCAGACTTACATTGATGCATTTTGCTTGCATGATCTGTCAGTTAGGTTTGTGGCGGAGGGCTTGTCCCTACCACCTTTCTTTCTGTTTTGTTATCGTTTGTGTCCCTAACCACTTCTTCCGCGGTGATGTACTTTTACTATGGGATCTTCTAAGATCACATAGCTGCTTTGTGTAAGTCATTATTTTGGTCTTTTTCTTCTTAGTGATATATGTGTGAAGTTCTTTTAGTCTCCTTGATCTCGGTGATATATATGTGAAGTCGTGGTCGCGAAAAAGACACGACCATTTTGTAACTAATAAAGCAAAGCAAGATGGAAAACCTAATCGGACCACTGCGTGCGTGCATGCATGTGCATTAGGGCCCGTCGTCCACATGCATGCTCGGCTGATTTGATTTGAGCATCTTTGGCCACGGTCCCACCTCACCAATCAGCTGGAACTGGAAAACAAAAGCTGCTCGAGCTCGAAACCAAACCGTGCTTCTGCTCGGCCCATTATTATATATATATGCAGAATAATGGAGACCGGGTAGTACGATCACGCATCATCTTTGCATAATACGCTTGTGTTTTCAACCAAAACCATTGTGGCAACATCAAGCTTAATTAAGTCGTAGACAGTTCGGAACGCACATCGATCTCCTCTGCGTTTTAAATACACATCAGACTCATACATTCGTAGAGACTAGCTAGAGATCGAGGTTTCCTTTGTCTTCGATGCTCCATGTTAGTTTTTGGGTTTTTTGTTTTTTTAGAAAGGAGGTTTCCCCTGTTTTATTGAGCATAAAACCACATCATAGAGTTTTAACAGTCTCGCAAAACATCATGCCGGCATAGGCAGAGTCTAAAAGACTTCGGGTTCGGGCCCATTCGGGATTACAAGCATTAGTTTTTGGGTTTCTCTTTAATTTTCTGGTAGAGGCGAAAGCAAAGCTGGGGTCGTCGAGGTCCGTGTGGTGACCGGTGATCAGTAAACTGATGATGATTTCCGTGATGGAAGCCGGACCCACTGCAGGGTGGCGTGTTAAAACATCTCTAAGAGAATAGCTAAATCCTTCTCCAAAGGTAAATTTGGTTATTACTAAAGAAAAAACGTCTCCAACAGAAATGACTCTATAAATTTAGTGATTCTCTATCCCACCTAATTCACTCTCTACTTTTAGATAGTCTATCTCACTAGCTATCTAACTTTTAGTTTTATAGAGTCTGTTGGAGTACTATCATATTATTTATTTTAGAGAGTAACAAAATTACTAAATTTAGCTAATCAGTTTGGCTAATCTCTTAGAGATGCTCTTAGGTGTTGCCCTGACCCCTAAGAGCTACGGATCCTTATCCTGTACGTACGTGGACGCTGCCACGGGGTGGGCCCCCGGATACGTATTGCGGTCAAAACTCCTTCCGATTTTTTCGCGCACCCCGCTCCGGTCCAAACTCACGGTGGAGCCTCAACGGCAGCGCGAAACCAGCTCGGCTGATGCCACGGCTCCGATCCGGCCTCGGTCCAAGACTCCAAGTTCACGGGAAGCCCTGGATCGCTCAGCGCGAGCCACGGCTCGGCTGCCGAATGACGATGGCACGGCTCCGGTTGCTCAAAGAAGTCATCCTATTCCTATCCGATCCGATCCTCCGATCCAATGGTAAAAGGAGGATGCATTCTCGTAGTAGACCTGGTTTGACGTGCGCGACCAGTCCCATGGCCATGGTCCATGGTCCATGGACGCCTTAGCATTTTTCTCGTTGTTTGATCATTTACTATAGCATCTTTCCTCTGTCCCATAAAGTAAGTCGTGGAAGCATTTAAAATTTATCTAGTAAAAAACGTGATTTAAAAGTATTTTAGTCTACAATTAGGCAACGTCTTTCAACTTAAAGCTGAGAAAAATGTTATACCGAGTATATAGGTGTATGCTTTTACATAAAAAAGTAGATGTAGTGGTGAGTCTCCTACTACGGTGTATGTTGGCTTTTGTGGTTGTAGTACGTGACATGATTTTTTTCTCGAACACGCATGAAAGTTGTGTATTTTTGTATTAAGAAGATAAGAGGGGCAAGAGCCCTTACAACACACACCCACACTCTAAAGTTGTTATGCGTTTAAGCTTAAAAGCATTTAGACACATAAGCACGCCATTTTCTAAGTAACAGAAACACTTCCACACAAAGGGTCTATCATCAGACTCAAGAAGGGAAGATTTCTCAAGTCTTTGCAAGACTCGCTCCTCGTTTGCAAACAGCAGTGCGCCCTCCAAGTTAGGAGGAGAGCCATCAAAAACACACCGGTAACGATGATTCCAGATTGTCCATGCCCCAAGGATGATGAGCAAGTTTACATCGAAGGAGGGTTCATCATGCTGTGGCGAAAGGGCCTGTAGACCCACTTTCCTTAGCAGTACATGGCATGATAGAAGAGCAGTTAATACACCCGGTATCAATAGAGGTATGCATGTCATTGTTCATCAACCTTGATACCAGTGACAAATTTTACAACGACAAGTGTTCTGAGATCAAAGGAGTAGATCTCAAAGTTGATCGGATCATAGTTCCATAATTGTAAAATCTAAAAGTTTGGAGAAGCTCAGGAGTTAGCCACGCGATTCATGAGGTGTACATGGCACCAAGAACATGGTTCACCAAAACTAGACAGAGAGAATCATGGTACAATAACATCATTCCACTCCAATCCATTTTGGATCCTCTCATAAACAAACCACGCACTGCAAACGATCTCTCGTGGAGCCCCATCTGCGAAGCAAAACCAGCGCTAGTATTCCATGATGAAACACCAAAAAAAACAATTCTTTTTACATAAAATAGGTGATGATGAGGAATAAAAAAAAGTAAAGCCCCGGTCAGCCGAGCCGTGGATAACGGAGCCGAGCCAAGAATGTGAGGAGAGAAGTGAAAAGAAGATGAGCTCTCAATCGGTACCAGTTATTCCCCTTATCCAAATTTACACCCACACCCCAATATCTAGCCTGAATCCTCTCACGCCCATCTCTTCTCTTCTCTATAAAATCCTCCGCAGCCCACCGTTCCCGAGAGAACAGAGGATCGTCGTCATCCGCCCAAAGGCTCAACTGCTCCAGGCAGCCAACCCCTTCTTCCTCTTCACTCGCGACGTAACAAGACAACGCGCGCATACGTCCAAGTCCGCACGCACCACGCAGGGCCACCACCCAACCAATCGCAGAGACCGTGCGCGGAATGGGCCTCCTCGACCAGCTCTGGGACGAGACTGTGGCCGGCCCGCGGCCGGACTCCGGCCTCGGCAGGCTCCGCAAGTACTCCTCCTTCTCCCCCTCATCCTCGTCGTCGTCCTTCCTGACCCCCGCCCCCGCCGCGGCCGCCAACGCGCCGGCGCCGGCGCTGGCGGTGACGCGCAGCATCACCATCGCCCGCCCGCCGTCGCTCTCCGTCGACTCCTACAGCTCCTCCGTCCCGTCCTCCCCGGCCAGCACGCCCGACTCGCCGTTCGCCACAGGTGGGCTCGCTCGCTCGCCCGCCTCCCTCTGTTTCTTGGTCCTCGGCTCGTCGCCGTAAAAATCGTTTCTTTTTTTAGATAGGTCTGTCGTCTGCGCACTGCTGCTGCGCAGGATTGGATCTCTGATGAAATGGGACAGTAAAACGAAAGGGAAAAGAAAGTATTATTTTTTGACGTTTTATTCATGTTTTTTCTACGCCATCTTGAGCGTGACACCGTCACACAGATCTGCCGCAGCAGGAGTAGTTAATGCGAAACAACAGATGATGATTCGTGGGAATTCATCAGTGGGAAGAGAGAGTACAGTGTGATTTGTCAGGTCTAGCAAGGACCTCCCAGATTAGACATACATGTGTTGGTGTGTTTGGTGCATGATAGCAACGGGTTCATTCATTCATCAGAAAGCAATGAGAACCTGTGCATGCAAACACGGATGCATCTGGTCCATACTGTATGCCTGAACCTGACCCTGACCCTCTGTGGTGTTGTTGTTGTTGGTGTGTTTGGTGGTGCAGCAGCAGCTACGACGCCCAGGACAGACGGCTGGAGGAGGTTCCGCCGGAAAACCAAGGTCTCCGATGGGCCGGAGCCGGCCGTCGGGCCCAGGAGCCCCACCGTGTACGACTGGTTCGTTCTCGGCCCACCCTCAGTTTCTCTTCTTTGTCCCTAATTTTACCACCACCTTGATGCATCAAACAGATCACGCAATCCATGCATCCATGGCTGGTTCTGAATCCTGACGATTCAGAAATGGGTGGTTCTTGAATATATATAATCCTGATACATGCTTCTGTCTCTGATTCGCTTTGCTGCAGGGTGGTGATCAGCTCGTTGGACCGCTAAGCTAGAACAAATCCATTCCAGCGCCAAATAAGCAACAACCGAGCAGAGGGCATGCAGTGCAGAGGAATCTAGTCTAGATATATAGCGTGTCTTTCTCAGTCTGTGGCTGGGTCGTGTTTCTATATACGTAGTATGTTTCTGTTCTTTCTGAATTAAATGTGGTGCACGTGTGTCTGTAGCATAAGTAGCAGAGAGTCCTGCAGGTAGTAGGATGGTGACGATGATGATGATGATCAGTTCGTGGGGGGTTAGAAGTGGGCGCCGATCTATCATACTTTGGCCTAGCCGACTGGCGTGTTCTTGAGTTCTTGAATCTGGGGAAGAACTCGTGACATGAATGGACGCACGGCTGGCTGCCTTCTTTTTCTATGTACCCTCCTCTGTAATTACCCCCCAAGTACTAGTAGTAGTGCGTGTGTGTGCAATGCAATTATGCAAAGCAAGCATGTGGCTCTGCTTTCTTTTGCTCGCCTGAAAATCTTGCGTTCCAACCGCAACCTCTGTGTTGTGTTTACTGCATTGATTGATCAAGTCAAGTTTGACTTAATATACTTACTGAATAACGAACTAGTAGTACAAAGAGTGATAGCTAGTAGTACATGGCCAGTATTTAATTCTTGATTCAGTTTTGTGCGTACTATCATGGGAATGCGGCGTTTCTCTAGGTGACTTCCAAGCCTGTTGACGCAGCTGGTGTGTGGTTTCTTGTCGTTCTCTGCGATCGATTCCAAAACTTATTTCCTTGCTCTAACGAAACACTCTGCCACACAAAACTTGCAACTCTTTATGACCCGGCTGCTTATCCAACTACGAGTAGTACTACTACGTACGCATTTGCTCAGCAGCCAATCCTGGTGTCTCTTTCTCGTCATCATTCGCTTATCCAGCCAAGAAACGATGCAGGTCCCCGATCCTACTCATGGGTCAAATCGACACGGGTGACACCTGATCATTCACAAAAAGTGGCATCCAGTGGATCAGATCAGATCGGCAGGCACCAACAATCTACTAGGAGTACTCCCTCCGTATCATAATTAGATAACGTTTTGCACAAACTTTGAGTCAAACATTAAGAATATAAATGATCAATAATTTTTAAGTTGTTGAGATTTAAAATATAAAAATGATATGAATAAATTTGTCTTGAAAATATACTTTCATAAAAGTATACATATATCATTATTCTATAAATATTTTTATAAAAACAAGAGGTCAAAGTTGTGTTTGGAAGACCATATCGCTGTCCAAAACGTCATCTAATTAGCATACCCCCACAACCTCTCTCAGCTCTCACCCCGGCCTTGGTTTTTTTTTTCCGGAAACGGGAGACATGCATGCACATGAATCTGGCATGTGGGCTTGTGGCCTCATCGCACCGCACCACCTGTACAGTGTATCCGCCCCGTTCCTGCCTCTGAGCTAGCTAGCTACAGGATTGGCTGCCATGCATGCACGGTCCATGGATTGGAACGGGACCCGAACCAGAACATTCCCATGTGACCGAGAGCTTGGCCCTTCTCCCTCTGGCTCTGGTCCGCTGCTGAACTGCTGGTTGGTACCCGGTCAGGTCGAGCGGAATTCTGGCGTCTCGTGCGCGCGCGGAGCACTTTGTCGTCACGGCGGCCCGGCCGGGACCAACAACGACAAATCATCTCTCTCGCGCGTCTCGGTGTGTACTCGACTCTGTACGTACGCGTACTGAAGTTTTGGACGGGATCCATCCATTCGATGGAGATCCTGGGTTGAACCTGCTTGAGGCCGTGTCTAGCTACTTGCCCAAGTTTGCGTCCGACGGCAGATCAGTGCGTGCGTCGTCAGCGATTTTGACGAACTGGTTCTCACTGCTGATGATGAGATCGTTGCGTTATGTTTCGTCATTATTATTGGCTCTCCTATATACAAATACAAGTGGGCAAGCCGGCAAGGTATGGGCCCTTCTCGGGATCAGGGTGCTCCTGCTTACGCAAAGGTTTCGTATTTGTATGTAACTGACAAAGACTCATCTGTAGCATTCAAGTATAATTTGTACAAGAACTTAGCATCTAGGGGACGTAGCTCATATGGTAGAGCGCATGCGAGAGGCACGGGGTTCGATTCCCCGCATCTCCAATCAACTTTTGATTACGCTATGATAGCAGCAAATCATGTCAGCCACCTCAACACGTACATCGCCATGAGTTTTGTCCAACTCTAAGAAGAATCAACGAGATTGCTCAGTTTTTTTTTTTTGAGGGGACGAGATTGCCCAACGAAGCGGTTCGTCAACAGACCCAGGGCCTCGGACCCTGCATGGCCCAGCCCACACCAGGCTATGCCCGATCGCGATAAAAATGTTTCTTGCCCGTGGCCCATATTCACCGGGAAAAATAAACAAACAAGCCCAATTACATACTACGTGACGTGAGTCCTTCCACGAGATTCATCAGCGCAAGCGGCCCCGCGATGCTGGGCACGAGGACGAGTTCATCGTGCATACTGTGTGTTGGTAAACCGTAGAGCGTGTGCCATGTCAAATTTCGAAATTAAAAATATGGTAGGCAGAAAGCAACAATCTGCCCCCGCGTGACCTTCCTGCGTTGGAGCCCATCAAGGCCTGTACACTCCATCCGGCCCAATATTAACTCTCGTGTTACCCCATGTCGCACCAAATCTAACATCAGAGGTGGCCTGATACGATTGTATTTTTTAAAAAATAAATAAATAAATTCAATACGGTATTAGATGAATATGATTTTTATACAAAAATTGTAGATCATCTACAACTTTTTAGTTTTAAGTTTTTTCATTTAAAAAATATATAATTTCAGACCATAATAATCATGTACTTTATCAGCAATAAATATTTATTTATTTAATATTAAAGTTGTAGCTATCGATAAGATCTAAAGTTTTGAAGTTTCATTTTTATTTGAGATCGTTATGATGCTCAAGAAAATAATACAAAAAAAATTGGCACGACAAGAAATGCAAAAAGTTTAGTTTGTCACACCACCTCTATTGGCATAACGAAACAATACTATTTCGTTAACGCGAGTGTCGTGACAAGCTTTTTCACGTTGGAAACTTTGTTCAACATGGCATATATTGCCGTGCCACATGTGTTGGTGTGACAAAGTTGTTTGGTCGCATTAGCGGGATTGGCGTGACCAAAATTGTCTGATCTCGAATTCAAATTTTTATTGGTGTAGTTATTAATAAAATATTGTATAAAGATGGAATAATAATAAAAAAAAATCCCCACCGCACCTGAGTTTGGGCCCTGGAAACGCGGACGGAGGAGCCTCCGGGTCGTCGTCGGTCTACCACTAATACAGTTGCCCAGCTGGGTGACATCCCCGATCCAGAGTGGCCCATCACGATTCACGGACGACTTTGTGTTTCCACCACGGTGGCTTCCCCCGGTTCGGGAAAGCCGCACCGCACGCGCGCGCCGCCTGCGGCTCCCGCCCCACCACATGTGAAGAAGCTGCGTTCGTCAGCTCCGGTGCAGCTAGCTCGGCACGGCTCACTCTCGTTTGCGCTGTCGGTGCCTAGGCGAGGCGGGTGCTGCATGCTATGCTAGGCTTCAGACTGAGATGCTCATCGTCTCGTCGTCGTCGGTCGACTAGACCGAATTTTCTTTTTGACACGAAGAAACCACCCCCACCCTGCTTTTTCCTCGATCCACCCGGCGGCCGGAAACGGACAATTCCGTTGGTTAGCCGTGGTTGAACCGAAATCGCATTAACAACCGCGATGTGTACGTTCCACTCGCCGGTCCATCATCGCGCGCGGCCGACGGGCCGAGTCGCTGGACCTGGACTCGGCCCTAGTGATCGCGCGGTTGGTCTCCTCCTCCTCCTCCTCCTCCGTCACTGTCTCCGGCTCCGGCCGCGCGCGGAGGAAAAACAACACACACCACACCGCCATCCATCCAGTTGTCTCTTCCGCGCGCGCCGCTAGCGCTTTCCCACCTCACCATCATTAGTTTCGGGCTCTCTCTGCGCATTTGGTTTGCCACACGTACATGCTGAATTTTTTGCAACCTTTAATTGGCACTCGTTTCAGATGAATTTTAATTGATTGATTCCATGTCTAGCCTATGGGGGGGTTAATGTTAATCTCAGACGGCACTAGGGACGAACAACGGAACTGCATGCAGGTTTAGCTTCCACTACGATACGAGGAATGGGATATATATCTGCAACTTGTTCCACCAAGATCCTGAGCTCACTCACTCATCAGTCGTCAGTGAGCATATGTATATAAACAACTCACCGGCGCACAGCCAGACAGACGGGCATGGACATCCATTGGGACAGAGAAGCAGCGACAGCGATCACGGGCTGGACGAACACATCTGCTTGCTTGTTCCCCTCTGAGCCTTGTTCTGTTTGGCATCCACACTACTCGCATCGCACTTCTCACTGTCAAGACTGAATTGTGACGTACTACTAGAACTTGTCAACATTGCGGTCGACGGTCACGGCCTCTAGCTAGGGTCCCTCGCCACTACTGTACTTTTTAGTATCTACCTACTTCCTTTCCTTCGCCCCCATCAAAAGATCCCGCCAACGATCGCGATGAACCGACCGGATATCTTGTTCCTTCCTTCTTACGTATCGGATGTATCTTCAGAGCACTGACGACTGTAGTCAGCAGTCAAATTTCGATTCAACGAAAATTGTTGGTTTTTCGACCGGCTAGCAAAAAACAACAGAACTACTCTTTCATGGGAGATGTAGAATAACCGTGCGTGCCGGACCATGACAAGTCGTGATAGATAGATAGATAGATAGATTGACTGCTAGCTAGTGGCGGCCTTGTACTCTTGTACCATCGCTATATGTGAATCAAGCTAGCGTTGGTTGGTAAATGTCCAACTCAAGCGTCGACCCCAGCACAATATCAGCGTCGTCTCAGCCTGCTGCTTCCTTGCCGTCTCTGACGGGACCTGTTTACTTCTTTGTACGTACACATGTTGAGCATGACCATCTGATGATCAGTGACCTCAAGGTTGCAACCAATATCAACTTCTTTTATTTGACACTGATAAACGAACTCATCAAAATAGTTTTTATACCCCTTAATAATCACCACACGGCTCTTCTTACATTTTTTTATTTTTTTTATTTGTGGTAGTCGAGTCTGCTCCAAGTTTAAAAAAAAAAGAGAGAGCAGAATTCGCATCAAAGCTCTGACGACGCAAAAGATCAACCGTGTGGTTCTCAGTTCTCACACATGATTTTGTTTATTATTATTATTCATTCATAACAAGAGAAAGTAACATTTGTATTCGCTTTTAGTTAGTGTCATGCATAACGATGAATTAGATATATTGCCCTGCAACAACTGCACTCGTCGTTTCATTCTGTTGGATGACATGAATGTTAAAAATGCTTGTGGTTGGTTTCTTGACTGCTGTCATCTGCTGATCTTCTAGAGGCATAGTAGTAGCAAAGAACAAACGGACCTAACAAGACGTACAGACCAAGATTTGTCTTTCTCTAAATCCCCTTTCTAACCACTCTCATCACAAACCTTCCAATTTTTTTTTTTGCCAGTAATAAAGAACGAAAAGAGATGAAATCCTTTCAAAGAGAAAGGATCATATGGGAGGCAAAAGATCACCTGCATGCCTTTACGAGAGTTGAGGTGGGTTTCTATTGACATAATGACATCACATCACCGATGCATCGCCTAACTGTTTTTTTCCCTAGCTATTACAACCACCACGATCCCAATTTATTCGTCGACGATCTTGGAATCAATAATATGTGGCTGCATGGTTTGAATTTTTAGTGAGATTTAGAACGATGCTCGTACCAGCAGTTAATAACTGATATAGCTGAAACTGAAGTCTGGTGTGCTAGATTCAGCTAATGTTGTGGATTATTCTTCCTAGCGTGCTGGAAGTCTTTGTTCTTTTATGAAGAATTTCAAGATTCCGTTTCACGCGGTTTCCCGCATGCATGTGGTCTCCATCATATTCAGATCAATCAAGGGCGAGATTAACGCCGTGCGAACTAAATTCTCTGCACTGTTTTATTTTTTTCTGATAGTCTATAATGATTCTCGGGTGCATTTAGGTCAAAGAACAAGAACAATATTTAGACCAAGAAATAGACTGAATTATTCAATAGGTCACTCGTCACACACTGCCTATTGAAATGCTTGTCATTCACCAGTAGACTATTATCATAAAAAAAGTTTGCTGCTAAATAAAAGGTGGAAAAGTGCGTTGCGGTGCCGGCTGGTACAGAGACAAACGCAAACTCTCCCAAACGATAGGAATTAATCTCTCTCTGTTTGCAATGCAGAACAGATGAGCTGATGAACGAATGGGCAACAGCAATGCTCTTCCATTAACCGGCTGAACCAATCAAGCATTATCTTGACCCAACACACATCAAAAAACATAACTACAGATAGGGTTAGGGACCGCCTCCTAATCTATAGTACTCACTACTGTTGGCTTATGACTAGCATTACCCTGCAAAGAGCCCAACTACTGATTTGCTTGCAAGCCTGAGCTTGGCGTTTCTGAAATTTGTCTGTTGTTTAACTTTTCGGTTCAGGATACGTGTGGTCAGAGGCTCAGAGCATATAGCCATATAGGCACGCAATGCAGGCGTGTGCCAACCAGACGGCCACATATAATAGTTAACGATGTTTATAGGAAAGTTATTACTATATGGTATCCAGGTTAGCAAAAGTTGTCGATTAGGATATGCCTCATGTTTTTATCAATTGAGTATACAACTAGCTTTTTAAATAAGGATGCAAATTCTAATTACTTTGTGTCATTGGGTCGACCCAATAATCTGTTCAAATGAACTAGAATGATATTTCACGTAATTTGATTGAAGAGAAAAAGATGAAGTAGATTATCATCTCACCGTAATTAGTTAACTGATTTGGAAACACCATTGAGGGCCCACTTGCATCCTTACTTTTAAATTAATTAAGGTTATCTTACTGAAGTTATGTGGAATAAATGACAGTGTTCTGTCTACGTACTTGTATAGGCTTTGAGTCCGGTTTTCATCACTTAATAAAACGAGACTAACTCTTTTTTTTAGACAAACTAGACTAACTCTTGTCTTTTCATTTCTTCATCTAATAAATTTGCACCAAACCTTTTGCCGTTCTTTTTTCTTTTTGAAACAAACCAGGCACGAATTGCCGTTCTTTTTAAGAAAAAAAAACTACCAACTAGCCCTTAAACAAAGCTATATTTTAACTAAATGCCCAAAAAGTTTCAAATCTGGAAATTTTATAATTTCAAGTCGATCGCCACCAAATTTGTGCTTGTTTCCTTTTTCCAATTTTTTCATCTCAATGAGTGACAAGCTTTGAACTTGTTATAAGCTCAATCAGCTTGACTTTAGAAACATCAAACCAAAAATTAACTCCAAATTGAAAAGAACACCATATCCCTCAAGATTTTATCTCCCTCCAATTAGAGGATATGAATTACAGATACAGGCAACCAGCTAGCCGTGTTGACGTGCATCAAATGGTGTGGTGGAGAACAGGGGCAAATCCAGAATACCGTGTCACTCGGTCAAGGAAAAAGTAACGGAGTCAAAGACATGTTAATTTTCTATTTTAAAGAGTAATTTATATGTGGATAAAAGAACTTTTAGTGAGTTTTTAGCGAGTTGTCAGGGTCAGCTGAGCCCGATGACAAACTATAGATTCGCCCCTGGCGGAGACTGAAGAGTGTGAAGTGGTTGAACCATGGGCTCCCATGGGCGTCTGGGACACTGACATCATGGTTCTAGACAGTCAAAATTTATTAACAAAGGATAGTTTATATTGTAGCACAACATGATAAAAATACTTTTGCCAGGACGATAGGAGTGTGTCATATCGTCAATGGATGGGCGGCGTCCGATCGATCGAGACATGGGTAGACGGCCGACCAGTAGTAGAAATTACTGCCCACATGTTGTGTTGGTCTACTATATAGTATACGCTGATCGATATGATGATGCGTACATTCAGCCGCTAGCTGTGATGGTACGTGTACGAGTACGGTAGCGTACGACAGTACGACTAGTCGTACGAGCTGTAGCTAGCCAACTAGTGTGCAGAGAATAGAAGGATGTCGGTTGCCACTTTGTGCCAGTCATCCATATGCGGTGGGCAGACATCGTCACTGCAGCTAAGCGAGTACTATATGACCACCACAATATCCATGATCAGTGGTGGAGCCAAGGGGTCATGTCCCCTAACATTTCGTAACAACCAAAATTAGTAGTATAATTTAATATTTTTTATTTATATTAAGAGGGAAAATATATAAAATTATTGATATATGTATCTATTCATAAATTAGTAGATAATAGAATTATACAAAATACAACTAAATTATAAAATTGTCGCAATGAAAAAGACGGAGTCAGTTATCAAAATTTATGAAGTCACTCTAGACGTCTTGACGTTAACACGTATGTCACTTACCCATGAAAAGTAGTGCTTGATGTCTGTTTGGAACGCAAGAATTTTATGGGATTTGCGCAAAAATTTCCTCGGAATCAATTCATTTACATAGAAAAAAAACTTAGAAACATGAAAAAAAAAATCCCGTATACCAAACAGGCTTTTAGATCCTAGATCAGTTTTTTAACCCCCCCCCCTTCTCAAGGCTCTGGCACTAACCATGGCACGGGTTGTCATAATCCCAATCATTTGTCCAATAATGTTAAAAGAAACCTCATGTTCATCAAGGGAGTCTCAAAATAATGATAGTAATAAAAGATATGAGTAGTTATATTTTAAAATGTTGATATATAGAATAGTTTTACAAGAAATCAAAATATTAATCGTAAAAAATATGCATCATTAAACTTTATGATGATCCAATGGTTTAGAATTAAAAAAAGTTATGTCACATGCAATCAATATTTAATTTTTTCGTGATTTATTGTAAATTAAACATTGTCATATAAAGGGATCGATATATGTGCTCGAATTGTAATAAAGTAATGTTATTGTAGCCACTATAAATATGAAACTCTTCTCATGTTTTAACAAGTATGTCTCCAAGAAAAGATGCAAAAGGCATTGAGACCAACAAAGTTCATAAAAAATGCAATAAAAAAGAATCAAACTATGTTTGGAAGAAGAATTTGCAGATAAATTTATCTAATCATGAAATGCTTGTTTTTTTAAAATTGTTCTCTAGAATTGTTTTGATAAAATTAAACTTAACATATATTGGTTTTATTTTCATATGTATTACTATAAATAAAGTTTTAAATATATATTTTCCTCATGTTGATCTTAGAAACCAAGATATAATGGTCTCTATAAAAAACATCGTAAAAAATTAAAAAAACAAAGATAGATACAATAAGTATAGAAAACATACACATAGAATATATTTTGTTAGCGTTACAACTCACCAATTTGTCACACCCAGTTTTAAGAACAAAACCAGATATACACCATATGTGAGCCCAGGAAATCAATTCTCACATATAGCCACAGAAGAAGGTAATATCAAAAGACAATACTTAAATACATAACATATAAAGTCAAAGAAATAACCTTAAGAGAGCAAACAACGGAAAGACACTCCGATCTTCAGGTGAAGACTCCACTCCACAGGGACCAACTGACTGGTTGATCACAAGCCTAACTGCTCAAGACTCTCGCAATCTGGTACCCATCCGGGATTTTTATCCAAATATTAAAAAGAATAAACAAGCGTAAGTACTTTCGTACTCAACAAGTGTATATGGGGTTCATGAGGCTCAAAAAGGTATGACACTGGTTTAACTGCATAAGCTTTTAAGTTATCTCAATTTTAACATAGGATAGCATCAATATAATCAAAAAGCCCATTAACCATATGATCAAGTGAACAGGATGTAATGCTTATATAAGCAAGTAACAATAATCAATAATAAGTAGCAACTAATGAGCTATCATTTAAGGACATCACACAGTAAGGAGCCCAAGCCGCTCTTGACAATGAGCACGACTATTATAATAGTTTTACACTCTGCAGAGGCCGTACATCTTTACCCACAAGTCGTGATCCCCATATGCCATCACCTCTGCCAAGGAAGTGGAGCAGGGTACACTACGAGACTGTTCACAGGTTCCACTAGTAGGTAACAACCCGCTATATATTTCCTCAATGGGTAGTGCTACCCCTCTTACGAGGGCACTAAGGTGAGCCCCTCTTGCGCCCTTTCGGGTAAGTTGTCACAAACCAGTAGAATTCTAATACTGAGTCAAGCCAGAGCCATATAGATTGTGGTTGCACTGTAAGTCCTGGGGTAATCTACTTACAGAAATATCCTTATGAGTAAGAACACAGGTTGAGGTTCCTGTTGTTCCACCTATAGTCCACGTTGCTAAAAAGTCATTGTCGGTGTTATGACCCGGGGGTCAAGACCACCAACTAGTAAGTTTGTATATCGCGTGCTCTCTCTCTCTCAGATGTGATGCAAGATGGACACAAGGTTTATCCTGGTTCGGGAAAAGAAGGCCCTACGTCCAGCGGAGGAGGATGACTTGTATTATCTCACACCCAAAGTGCTCGTACATGGGGGTACAAGATGAGTTACACGGATTTGCTCGGAGTGAGCTGGTGCCTAAGGTTAGCAGGGCTACCCTAGGCGGTGGGTTGGCTGCTCGAGGGGTCGATCAAGCAGCGGTGTGTGTGTGGAGATCAGAGCTGGAGTCTGAATCCAGGATCCGAAAAAGATCAAGATCCCTTTCTCCTACCTCGGCGTCCCCTTTTATAGATCAAGGGGAGGCCCGAGGGTACATGATCCTAACTGTGTAATATGGGCGGCGTGTTTGTGGCATAGCGCCGGCGAAGGGACGTCGAGCACTGTGCAGGCATGGCCTTCCCCTCCTTCTGGCGCTCTGGGTCGTGGTGGCAGTAGAAGCCGTCGCGGCACGTCGCGGCACAGCTTCCGCGGGCGGGCGCGAATCCCACAGCTGAAGCGAGACGGGGCAGATGGGACGGGCCCCATACTGGAGTTGTTGGAGGGAGGGGTCAAGCCCTGTATGGCTCTGTCGTATCCCTGAAGTCGTCGTCGAGGGCTGTACTGTTCACGTTCCGAGGGGTGCTGCTGGAGTCCGTACTCGCGTCGTGGCGACAGTAGCAACACAGTTGACAGGAGTCAGGGACATGACGGAGAGTTGTTGGATTTGACTGCGGACATGGGCGCCCATGGCGTTAGGCGGATTTACTTTAACCCATGCTGGGAGCAGTTGGGCTGATCGAGCCTCCTGTTCAGGGGTCGTCCGTTCGACCCCTAGTCCGTCACTCGGCATCGGGGTAGGGTCGGAGCAGAGGCGGAGTCGGAGGGATCGAAGTAGAGGCCGAGGGGTCGTTCGTTCGACCCTCGGTCCGTCATTCGGCGTCGAGGTAGGAGTCGGGGGGTCGTTCGTTCGACCCTCAGTCCGTCATTTGACGTCGAGATGGAGGCCGAGGGGTCGTTCGTTCGGCCCCTCGTCCGTCATTCGGCGTCGAGGTGGAGACGGAGGGGTCGTTCGTTCGGCCCTTCGTCCGTCTCTTTCCGTCGAGGTGGGCCGGCCCGCGACTGGTTGCCATAGCCGGTGCAGGGGGCCTTCACGTGATGGGCCTTTCCTTACTGACTTGAGCAGTGGGCTGGTTCCTGTCTTAAAAATGGTTGCTATGTTTAGCGTTAATTTATCAAAGGGTTTAGGGTACCCCTTACCTTCGTACCCGACAGTCATCTTTTATTGTCATTGCATATATCATTAATCAAGTTTACATGATCATAGTCATTTGCTTGGCACCAGCATCATACTACCCAAATGCATATGTTCCTAGAGTGACAAGGTATAAGGTACAATACTAGGATAACCTTATAGGGTAACAAGGAAACACATGCATATAATTAATGGGTGATTATCATGAATAGGACAACAAGGATAATCCCATGTAATACTTGCCTTAAACTCAGATTCCTCTTCTAGTTCAAGTCTTCCAAGATCCCCAAAAATACCAACTTCTTGCCCTTGATCTCCAACGCAAAACTCACCGATTGGACAATAATTAATAAATCACCACACAAGCATCTAATCATACAAAGCATACAAACATGGCTAAATTAGAACAATACACCAAACAATGAAAAGGATTTAAAAAGAAAAACTACGCATCTCTACGACCACACAGTCACGAAGATCACGCTAATCGAAGCTACTATGATCGAGATACATCTACCGAAGGGTTTGCTTATATAACAGAGAACTATGAGCTTTATTAGTTTTAAATATATAAAAGAATGTATAAAGTATTTCAGAGAAACACCTTGATTGAATTAGGTCAAACTTGTATTTCAAAAACGAAAATAGAGACTATCGTTATTTTATGTATAAAACAAGTTGCATAGTGGTTAATCAAGTTAGGGTTTGAAAACATGCAAATACAGAGCTATTAACATGTTATTAAATATCACTAATTCAAAGATTAATTTGTCACGAGACTAACGCAACTTGAACGGATCGAATCGGATCTAAAACGGAGAAGTTACGATTTAAACGAGATTTGAGATAAAAACAAGGGTTTAAAAATACATTAAATAAATCTATATTTTCAACGTTCAAAAACATGAGTGATCAGGGTTTCATCATGAAGATCTCGTCGTTACGAATCTAACGCAATTTGAATGGATAAAAACGAAGTTGAAACGGAGATTTCATAAGCAAAAGAAGTTGGTGGCATTTTTGTAAATTCATGAAGCATGCTTTGAAACTGAGCAGAGGGATTTACGTGTTCCAAAAAGAGAAAGCGTATTTCGAATGGAACAGAGGGTGTTTGCGTTTTCAAAACGAGAAAGCGTGAACTGGTAAACCGTTTTGGGACCGCGGGTTCATACATTAAAAAGCTCAGGGTTTCTTTTGCAAAAACGTGGGCCGAAGAGGTATCTGACGATCTCGGCCGTTGGATCGAGAACGGATGGAAGAGATTAGATTGGGGGGAGTGCGGCCGTTCCTGGCCGGAGCAGACTCACGCACGGCGGCTCCATGGCCGGAGACGGGCGGCGCTAGCCAATCCGCCGATGCGGGGCACGATTCTCAGCACTAAAAGAACAGGGAGGGAGAGGAGGTGATGGCGAGCATGAAGGCGGGGTCAGTTATTCCGATTTCGCCCGAGAGCGAGGCGTCCGCGCGGTGGAGCGGCACGGGACGCACGGAGGACGTGGAACGAGGCCGCGCGAGCGAACCAGAGAGGAAGGAGAGGGAAAGAGAGCTCCTGGGGCTCTCCTTACCACACGCGAAGCTCGGGAGACGAAGAACTGAGGCCGGATGGCGGCACAGTGGCGAGGGGATCTCGGTGGTGACGCTTTAGGGTTGCGGCGGCGCGTGGAGGCGCTAGGGCACAGTAGCGGCTGCAATATGGCTCAACGGGCGCGACACAAGGTGTTGGTGCTGGTTTATATAGCTCGGAGGGCGCGATGCAAAAGGAAAGGGAGATTGGGAGGTGATTTTGTGCCAGTGGCGAGTATGGAAGGTGGAGGCGCCTTCCCATCCAGAGGAAGAAGACGACAGATGGCTGGCTGACGCGCGGGGTCGCCTCGTCAGAGAGCCAAGGGAGCGGGAAGTGGAGCGTCCGCGCGGTGGGGGAAACGGGCTGGCCTGCTGGGCCTCGCGCGGGGAGAGGGAGAAAGGCCGAGGGGGAGAGGGAGAGCTGGGTTGGGCTGAGCCGAGTGAGAGGCTTGGGTCTTCGGGCCAGATAGGAGAGAGGAGGGGTTTTCCATTTTCTTCTCTTTTTCTTTTTATTTGCTTCAAAGTCATGCACCAGCATGTATGCACCAACAATGTATCTAACCTTAGGGTTAATTTTAACTTTAATGAAAAGTTTTTATTTCTCCTAAATTCTCATGAGCATAAAATTAAGAATTAAATCAATTTAACTCTATTTTCCAGAAAGCATATTTTAGGGTGTTACACATGGAAGGTATTATATGCATGCACAAGAGGTATCTAAGCTTGACACCGATACTTTAACAATTTAGAAAAAAAAACGAGTAAATGAATATCATATAGAAGAGTTTATCGGGTTGGATGAGTGTTGAAAAGTCCATGGCAGGTTTGACCGCTTTTCGCCTCAAAATCATGAAGTGGCTAGTTGAAGGACACATGGCGCCATGACAAAGTTTGGTCAAGTTTGAAAAGTTTTGATTCTCTAAAATTCTTAGAGCATCTGATCCTGTTTATCAGTACTACTTTTCAGTGAATGAAGATTGTTTTTCTTTTCTAATAAATCAGCATAAATATTTAACATAAGCTAAATTTCAGCCTAACGAACAATAATTTGGGATGGAGGGAGCATAGAGTTATCATTGCTTTAATTTTTTAAGTCCAATTTACCACTCGGTCTTTTCCGAAGTACTGGTAGCACTAGATGATTCTCATATCTTCACTAGCGAAAAATCGAACAACGAGACGCTACGATCTCCGTAAACATCATAACCTTAATCGGCCAGAATATCTCGTGAAAACAGTTTGCTAGAATGTCATGACATTTCACCTGATCAGCATCCTAGGAATGGAGACGGACGAATCCTGTGTCGTCTACTGGACACCCCATCTGTAGAGGAATCCTGCCACTGCATGACGATCATGACGTTTTTCCTCTCCTGGTCGGTTCACCTGCCTCTTATCGCATCATCATCTTTCATATGCTTTTCTTCAGTTTTTGCATGGATATGTTGATCGGCATTCGAGAGCCTATCTCGTGTTGTATGTGATACAGTAGTATATTGCAAGACGTTACATCATACATGACCACTGCTGTTTTGGCCTGGGACGTTGCCGTCCTACATTGGATCGAGCGACCACAGAGACAACTACTCGTGTGTGCACGTATATAATCATTTAAAATGGAAAACATATATGCACCCTCTAGTGTCAAATCAGTGACGCTCTAAACACCAATACAGTCCAAAAATATACAAACGTCACATATTAATAAAATATGATAAAATCAACATTATGAAACTACTTTTCGAGACAAATCCACTTCTATGTTTGAAATATACTAACCAAATATATGGAAAAATAATTGCGATCAAAGTTTTAAATTGGTTGGCTACTACAACATGCTACTCAAAATGTAACTTATTTGATCCGAGAGACTATATAATTTGTACGTAAGCACTATTGTACACTTTAGAGCAAGTATTATAAGAGGCTGCAAGTAGGCTAAATGATAAAATGGAAGAGAGAGAGAGGAGAAGCAGGTCGTAAACTTATAGCTAGCTTGGGCACAAGAACTAAAGAATATGTGCGAGAGACATGTGGGATATGTATTAATTGTGAAGAAATAACTACTATATAAGTTAAGTGAACTGTAAGAAGCCTGCAAGACCCCTTACCACCAGCAGCTGGTTGAATCTATTAAACTTGCTCTTAGGTGTAGAATAGTTATTCTACACCCAATATCTAAAGCCGACTAGGAAATACTAAACAATACGTACTAAACAATGTTCAGTCAGCAGTATATGTTGGTATAATGAATATTGAATAATACTGACACGTGGCTACTGATTTGTACCGATTTAATGAATGTTTTTTTAGTCTAACAACTTGGTGTAGTATAATTATTCTACACTAGGGTGTAGAATAGCACTTGTATAAAACAATAGTATATATACCAGAAGTGTCCTTCACAAAAAGGCATACAATATATTTATATACTATCTCTATCCTAAAATAAATTAATTCTTAAGATCATCCGAAGTTAAATTATCTTAAGTTTCATCAACTTTATAAGGAAGAGTAATACTCTCTATGACACTAAATAAGTATATTATGAAAGTATATTTCATGGTGTATCTAATGGCATTAATGTAATATCATAAATATTGTTTTTTTCTATAAATTTATTCAAACTTAAATTAATTTAACTTAAGACAACTCTAAACTTTATTTTTTGGATGAAGTATGTGTGTGTGTGTGATAGATAAATGAGTAGTAGATTAACTAATAAATTGAGGCTATATGAAAGACGTGTCCCCAACTAATATATTATCTTTGGAATTAAACAAAAAGGTTATATTTTTGAAAAATAAAAAACCATACTTGCTTGTCATACATGCTTTGACTTACCTATAGCCCCTCTTAAAAAGAATAGAATTCTCATATATCAAGGAGAAATTAGCCTACAACAAAGAAGACCCATGTACCTCTACTCTTTTTATTCTCCTTTATAGAACAAAAGTAAATGATTGCACATATAACTCTATAATTTATTGCATCATACATCTATAGAGAATATTTTCCATGATAATACACCTACTCATAAACCTATAACTGTGTTATGTTTAGGACAACATATGAGTTCTAGAACTACATTCTTTTTAGGACGGGAAATTTTGCTCCTAGACACTCAAAGTGACCACCCTATACTATTGGACATCTAAAATGGAGCCATTTGCTAGAGGACACTCTGGTTCTTGACAAATTTATTGGTGGACACTATATCCAATAAAATATTTTAACAAAATAGATATAAAATCATATAAGTGTCTAAAAATTATACTATAAAATATTTTATGCTGATGAGGACTATACAGTAAAAATGTTGTTTATTCACTGAAATAATCATTTTGTCACTATTTATAAATAGACAAAGCTAACCATATTTAATGTATTCATATATTTGTAGGACACGAAAAATCTTGGAAAAATAACAGAATGTGTACGTCACCAAATCTTGACTATGCTAAAAATATTAACTCAAAATAATAAAATTTATAATGGTATATTGACTAATATATTTATCTACTATCAAGCTTAATTGATATATTAAAATTTATTATTTTGAGCTGAAATTTTTAGTACAGTCAGGGTTTGGTGATGTACGCATTCTATATTTTTTCCAAAATTTGTAGTGTCCTAAAAATTTATAAATAAATTAACTATGGTTAACTTTTTCTATTTACAAAGAGGGGCAAGATGATCATTTCAGTGCAAAACACCATTTTCACTGTATAGTTCTTATCATATAGAAAATAGAAGATTTTATAGTATATTTTTTTGGTATTTATATGATTTTATATCTATTTTTTAAAAATATTTTATTGGGTACGATGTCCACCAACAAATTTGCTAAGAATCATAGTGTTCTCCAGCAAATCGCTCTATTTTAGATGTTCAACAGCAAAAAGTGGTCACTTTAAATATCTAGGAGTAAAATTTCCCTTTTAGGATGGAGGGAGTATATATATTAAAAATTAATAATACTATCTCTTCCATGCACAACGACATTTTAGCTTCGTTAAACTATCTCTTGTTTGATCAAATTTATATAAGAATAATGGTGTTTCATTGAATAAGTATTATTAGATAACAATCGTCTACAAACAGTATATGTCTATGGTGTCATAAATGTTGATATACTCTCTTTTTTATAAAGTTTGACAAACTTAACATAGTTTGACTTTAGTTTATGTTGTAAGCCGTTTGTAACGTCGATCTTTTGGTGATGTGTTTGGTTAAAATCTATTTGTGTGAGTGGCTATACTCATTCATTCGTAGACAGGGGCGGATCCAAAGGGGGGTCCAGTTTCCCCTTAAGCTTGATTTTTCCACTAAATCATTGTTGCTAAGTCTCAAAATTATCATTAATTTCTTACTCTAATTCTAAACATTCGTTATTTAGCCTCTCCTTTGTCCTAATCCTGAATCCGCCACTGTTCGTACATGTTTGTGGCTGAAATGTTTTTATACTCCTGTTTTATCTAAAAAGAATAGTTTGACTTGGGATAAAATTAAATGTCACTTTTTATCGACATGAGGCAGTATATATGTAAGCCATCTTCGTTTTTCTTTATATTATCACAAGGACGGTGATGCACAAATCCATAGATTACGCCACACTCACAAAACCGTGATTGTGCCTCCTATCAAACACCTACACAAAAATTGCTAAAAGCACTTGCTATTATGTAAATCGTGATCAGCAGGATTATTAGCAAATATCTCTATCAAGAAATTTGACTTTCTTGTATTTTACACACTTTTTCCTTAACAAAAAGGTCTCTCGAGCCTCTAAATAATGCTATGCTGGATCCAAAAGTCTCACTTACGTGTAGCTCTGGTGTCCTATACAGCTGAGCTCATCGTCTTGTGCAAAGAAACTAGAACTGTCCGTTTGTAGCCTGGTAGCTGGCTCATGCACGGAATCTGTGTACTTTGGATATGCATATCCATATATCATATATATGGATATATACGCGCAAGAGATCATGTACTAGTCCTTATCACCACTTGAACGTACGGGAGTGCTCCAGATGTTGAATGTATCCTATAGCTCATTTATATTTTTTGTTATATTTTAAAAAATATTTCAAGTATATGGAGTATTAATACAATGCAATCTAAAATGGATTAACATTACTATATATAGGCATGCAATTGATTAAGGAAACATCTTTCATGATTGTTAAATCATGAAAATTGATAATGAGAGCAACTCCAACAGTTTGACATTTAGATTTGACATATCTAATTTTGTCAAAAAAAACTAAAAAACTGGTGGCCAACAGTTTGATATTTGGGCTTGCCATTTTTGCCAAAGTTGCAAATAGGAGCCCGCACTTGATAATTTGGAGACCTTGAAAAGGGGAGACAATTTTTTTCCTTCTTTTTTTTCACGGAGAAACACCGGGCGGCGCCTTTTTTTTCCTTCCTTTTTTTCACAGTGGAACAGGAAAATGTCACGAAAAAAATAACGACCGGGTCTACTGGTCCATAATTTCCGTTTTTTGCCAAGTCATTATGGGGAACTGTTAGAGATTACATATTTTTTGCTTTAGCATATCTATTTCAGAGTTGACAAATTCCATGTTTTGCCAAACCAAAATTACCAAACAGTTGAAGTTGCTCTGATCATTGCTTGTGGTTTATAGGTGGCAAATACGGGTGAAAGAAGTCCCATACCGATAGATATTATTTTCCATATTATGCTACCATTTTTTACCATTTTTTCAAAACATAAAAGTAGCCAATTTGTGATTTTAGAACAAATATTTTACTGCCTTTTCATTAGTTATTTAGTGTTCCTGGACTACCACTCAAAATCTCTAGGGAAACGGTTTTCGGTAGGAACCGTAGGCACTCATCCTTTTCCGTTGAAATCCTTCCTAGAAACCTTTCCTTACCAAAATTTCTAGGAAACTTGTTTCCCTATGGTTTTTAGAGCATTTCCCTAGGGTTTCAACTGCAGGGAAATGATAAATTGGTATTTAGAAGCGTGAGTACATGCATTTATCTATTTTCCCGTAATGGCATATGTGAGTTATTTAGATGCAAATTCAGGGGTTACTTTAGGTTATTTTTATAATAATAGAGTTGTACAAATTCTATGCATATTTAGAGATTATACTTCATGTTATTTCTCATAATGGTATACATATGGATTATTGGAAGCAAATTATTAATTAGGTCCCCTGGCTATTACTATCCAGTCCACACAAAATCAATGGTTATATGCATATATATGTTAGGATTCATTTTAGAATTTTTATCTTCCTTTATTCTGTGTGTTTTGTGAAGATTAATATGGAGGCTTTAAAAGAAATTCTACTTACTATTTAGTATCAAGATATGGTGATTTTTCTTTTGGTACCATATTATTAATTCTTGTTAGTAGGTAACGACTCTCTCTAATAGAACAGAAATAATTGTCATGTCTATATGTATTGTCTGAAACTCACAAATGAAGCGTGTTTCCTCTAGAAATTCTTGGGCCGTTCCACATATCCAAAGATTAGAAAGCTATCCCCCGTACCGCGCCCATATGTTTAGTTTGGTCTTCATGAGGTGGATAAGCATGTTGCAACAACTAAAGAAGTCCTGTGTTGTATCGCCACGTGAATGACGATTGTCATGACATGAAAAAAGCAAGATAGATTAGGGCTTTAAATTCAGGTTCACATACGAAGTGCACAATCCGATCGAATTAATGAGCCTACTACTCTATATATATATGGAAAAATTAGTTATATATGCTCCTCTTCGACAAAGAAAAGGTTGTGAAGGAACACCACTACTGCAATTTTCCAATTTTTGGAGCGAGAAAAAGGTTCGCTAATGTTTTGTTCTTTTTGGAGGGAAAGGCAATGCCATTATCAAGTCATGCGTTTTTCTCTGTATCTACAGCTAGGAGTCATGCAACGTGTACAACGCTACCCCTAACCCCTGCTATGGATAGATTCGTGTGACCCAACTAATCAATTGTGCATGAGGTTGGCAAGCATCGATGATCCATCTGCATGCAGCCTCTGAACACGCGGCAAATGCTAATGGCCAAATTTATCCTTCAAGATGGAGGAAAAGCTAGCCTCATAGTTTATTCAGGTACCAAAAAAAGAAAGAAAAAACAGCAAATCATTTACAGTGTCACTGTGGTGTCAGGCAGAAAAGGCAGGCACAGGTCGAGATCGAGGAGAGAACAGAGAAGAGCTATCAGCCATGGCAGCCGTGCACCTCACGCTGCCTGCCTGCCTGCCTTTGCTACCTCGTCTCGCTCGATTAGCGATTTCTAGGCACGAGTCCGTTACGGCGTGGCTTTCACAACAGAGACGCTGGGCGCTGTCAGCCAGCAGCTAGCCCCAAATGCAATGCATGCAAAGGCGATAGATCGAAATCATGGTGGGTGAAAAAGGCGCGCGAATCATTAGCATTATATTAGCATCACCAGTTTCAGTTCACCTCCCACACACACAATCACACGTTGATGTGTCTCGATCATCAGCCGAAGCTGGTCCTTGATCACCACTGCACCATCTCCCTCCCTGTTCCGACATACTATGGCCGGGCCGGGCGCCATGAAAGTTGATGCCGAGCTGGGAGCAGAAACCCATTCAGGCCAGCTGCTCCTGCATTCAGGCAAGGCTACAGGCGTCGACAGTTTCAGACCTTCAGTGCAGATGCAGCCAAGCTGCTGCTCGGTGTAGCTAGCTAGCTGCTGGATTCAGAGCCCAAGCTAGCAGCACTGTTTGTCTGGTTGGTGGCTGGGCTGCTGATCATCTTGGCGCCACAGTATCATCCTGCAGACAGACGGACAGGCGGACAACACTTGCCCAGAATTCAAAGGATCCAGCTGCGCGCTCGCTCATCGTTCTTCCCAAGCACTAGTACCCCTTTTCAGACCTTGGAGTGTCTTCTGAATTCCGTGGAGGAAGCAGAAATGGCAGCATCTGTAGTGTAGCAACCCCTAAAAAATTGTTTGTAAAATGTCAAATGTCTGACCATCTGTAACACAAACAGTCAGAATGCACAAATTGGTGTAATCATTATCCTCCAAGTTCGCGCGGGTCGATTTCAGTGTTCGTTAACCTCATCACCGGCTCCTGCAATTCATTACTGCCAAAATTCAGTTGTTAAAAACAAGGAACATATAATAACACATACTATAAACAAAGTCAGTAACCAGTTCAGTATTCCCTAATGTAATGTAATGCAATCTCGTCGCCGGAATTTGACGCGAATACGCAAAAAAAAAAAAAGGTTTAATTCTTTCAGTGCAGTGCAGGCGAGAGCTAGAGAGCACCTTTGAGTGGGTGCACTAACAAAACAAGCCCGTGTCACACGACACCCACCGTTTGCCTACTTTCTTTCTTTCATACGGTATGGTATGGTATGGTCCTCTTGGAAGACTCGGCGCACCGAATCCCAACCACCGGTGCTAGTGCCGCCGAACGCCAGGCCGAGCATATACACCGATCGCCCTGCCGCTCTCGGCCCTCCTCAGCGACAAGCAAGCTGATCACCTGAGCCTGAGCCTGAGCAGCAGCAGCAGGGCGGGGTGGGTGAGGCCAAGCAAGCAAGCAGAGCGGCGCTCCAGCCAGCCTTCTAGACCGTACCCCCGGGGGGGATAGGGATATGCACACGCCGCCGCCAGGGCAAGAAGCTTATTAGGGTCCGGAAGCCATGTGGGCGCCGTCGCGGGCGTCGTCGTCAGGGAGCGGGCGGCGGACGTGGCGCCGGCGCATCGCGGACTACCTCGCCGACGACCAGACCGACGTCTCCGACAATGAGTCCTTCATCACGGCGCACAGCGACGACTACATCGCCGGCGCCTCCACGTCCGCCGCGGGGGGAATGCTGCCGGCGTTCCTCGCGGACCAGAGCGACCTCGTGGAGGTGATGCTGGAGCTAGACGAGGAATCCATGGTGGTACGAAGCGTCACACCCACCATCACCGCGGCGTCACTATACGGGTCCGCCACGTCACTCCCCGGCGCCGGCACAGCGGCGGCGCACACGCCGGACGACGGGCCACGGAGCCTGAGCCGGTGCTCGTCGACGTCGTCGCGCATCCGCAGGAAGTTCGCGTGGCTTCGGTCCCCGTCACCGTCGCCTTCGCTGCGCCGCGCCCCACCCGTGGTTTCCGACCAGCAGGTGGTGCGGGAGGCGGCGCTGGCGGCCCGCGAGCGGCGCCGCGTCCAGGCACGCCTCCTGAACCGGTCAAGGTCCGGTGCCAGACGCGCGCTCAAGGGCCTCCGATTCATCAGCCGCACCACTACCACCACGGGCTCTGACGCCGCCGCGCTCTGGCGCGCCGTGGAGGAGCGCTTTAACGCGCTCGCCACTGATGGCCTCCTCGCCCGCGACGACTTCGGCGACTGCATTGGGATGGTGGACTCCAAGGAGTTCGCTGTGGGCATCTTCGACGCGCTGGCTCGGCGGCGGCGGCAGAACCTGGAGCGGATCAGTAAGGACGAGCTCTACGAGTTCTGGCTGCAAATCTCCGACCAGAGCTTCGACGCGCGCCTCCAAATCTTCTTCGACATGTGCGCATGCAGATTTCTAGCTTCCCTCCTCTGTTTTTTGCTCCTTTTGCTTGTGTACGTGTTCTTGGCCTCAAACAACAAAATCCATTTCTTTCAACTCTGTCAGGGTGGACACCAACGTGGACGGTAGGATCACCAGGGAGGAAGTGCAAGAGGTAATCAAATCATTAATTATTACTAGTCAACTGAGTTAGTACTAGTACAGGAGTAATCGAAAGTAACATGTCTCCGTATTAGTACTTGTGTTGCTGTAACTATCACCTATTCACTATGAGGATTGGTAATTATAGTAGATTTGAACTAGTCTAATAAAAGTTTACATTTTGTTTTTGGCCCCCAGCTGATCGTTCTGAGCGCGTCGGCGAACAAGCTGTCGAAGCTCAAGGAGCAGGCAGAGGAGTACGCGTCCCTGATCATGGAGGAGCTCGATCCGGAGGGAATCTCAGCTACATAGAGGTACGTACGATGGATATACATGCGTACGTACAAATACACCACAGCTAGTACGTGTCAACAGTGTACTTTTGTTGACTGGCTGGGCCTTGCCACGTACGCACGCACGCAGCTGTGGCAGCTGGAGGCGCTGCTCCTACAGCGCGACACGTACATGACGTACAGCCGGCCGATGAGCAGCGGCAGCGCGGCGCAATGGAGCCAGGGCCTGAGCGCCGGCGCGGGACAGCAGCAGCAGCCGCCTGCAGCGTCGACGCAGCAGCAGGGCTTGGCGTCGCGGCTGCAGCAGCAGCGGCGGCGGTGGAGGTGGAGGTGGAGCCCTGCATGGCGGCGCGCGGCGATGGCGGCGGCCGAGAGGTGGCGGCGGGCGTGGGTGGTGGCGCTGTGGTTCGCGGCCATGGCGTCGCTGTTCGCGTGGCGGTTCGTGCAGTACCGCCGGTCGTCGGCGTTCAAGGTCATGGGGTACTGCCTCCCCACGGCGAAAGGCGCGGCCGAGACGCTCAAGCTTAACATGGCGCTCGTGCTGCTCCCCGTGTGCAGGAACACGCTTACGTGGCTTCGATCCACCTGGGCGCGATTCTTCGTCCCCTTCGACGACAGCATCGCCTTCCACAAGGTACGTAGTTAAAAAAAAAAAACTCTGCTGCTATGCGCTTCTGACATGCGGGACCCCCGTAGCCATTATTAGTAAAAAGAAAGTTAGGCGGTCGCCGTCGGTGGCGTCCGTTGCGGTCCGTCGTGTTTGCGTCGCGCGGTCAATCATTGGGCCGCTGCCGCGTGGGGCCATGCCGGCTTGGATCTCGTGCGTCTTTGCCGCACGACTTTTTTGGCCACTTTGGGGATCGCGGTGAGTCCTGCCGCGCGGTCCAATCAGAAGTCAGATTAGCGATTGCTTTGCTGATGAGAGGCCTACTACTAACAATGACGGCACAGAAGATCCTCGTGTCTCAGCAAGCGGGGCCCGGCAGCGGTCTTGTCCTGGTCAAGATTTCTGGTCCGAGTCAGAGGTGGAGGTGGAGCTTGTTGGAAATGGAAGTCGCCGTACCGACAGGTTTTCCGCTGCCAGGTGGGTTCCAGGCGCAGCGCACCCCTCCCCTCTTGAGAGTCTTGAGGGAAATAAATAAACGTGTTGAAAAGCATGTCGTGTTTGTTCGGGCGTGCTCGTGCAAACAGAAAAAAAAGGTTTATGATCTGGTCGGGCGAATAATTAATACTCCAGTGGCAAAATTATTATTATGGCTGTTTTTCTTTTCATATAGACATTGTTTGGATGTGTATGTATCTCTTTCAAATCACTTTGTTTTGGAGTGGATTGAAATGGATATTAGTTCAAATACACTCCAACAAACATATATGGTTTTAAGGAGATACATACGCATCCAAACAAGATCATACTATATAGTATGTTCAACAAACACGTGCATTCATTCACCTTGCATGTTTCAATCATGTTTTCGTTCACTAATTAACCAAGTCTGAACCTAATGCGATCATTACACAGAAAGCATAGCGAATCAGAGACCCCGGGTCCCAACGATTTATTTCGCGTTTGACACTGGGTAGCGCCCGGCCGCCTTTGATTGCTGCTTGCTTGCTGTTCAGTGCAATGCTTTATCAAGTATTAATATTTAAGGTACTTGATGCTTTTTTTAAAAAAAATGTATTAATTAAGATGGTTTTAGTGATTTTTAATTAATTATTAAGAACCCGTCCTGTCTAAATGACACTGTGTTTTCCCTTAATTAATGGCAATGCCCAATGGCAGATGATAGCGTTGGCGATCGTGGTGGGCATCTGCCTGCACGCGGGGAACCACCTGGCGTGCGACTTCCCACGGCTGATCGCGTCAGGGGAGGAGGAGTACCGGCTGGTGGCGCGCTTCTTCGGGGAGGACAAGCCCAGCTACAGGGCCCTCCTCGCCGGCGCCGAGGGCGTCACGGGGATCGTCATGGTCACGCTCATGGCCGTCTCCTTCACCCTCGCCACGCGTCCCTTCCGGAAGCACGAGGCGGCGCCGGCGAACGCCAAGGCCGCTGCTGGTTGCTGCTGGCGGCGGCCGCTCGCCCACCTCGCTGGATTCAACGCCTTCTGGTACTCGCATCACCTGCTCATCGTCGTCTACCTCCTCCTGCTCGTCCATGGCTGGTTCATGTTCCTCGTCGACAAGTGGTACCAGAGGACGGTATGTACGTTCGTCGTAATTCATTCATTCCTCATCATACTCTATCTATCTTAGTATCTTGCTGCTAGCTGCATAGGAGTCTATACTATGTTGATATGATGGGCTCATATTTTTGTTTGCATTGAGGAAAGCTCTATCGTAGATGTGCATACTTTCTGTCTGCTTTGATCCCCGTTTCCATCCATCCGTCGCCTTCGCGGCTGTGTTGATGGGCACTAGGCACCACGTACGGACAATGAAATACTAAAATGTAGCTGAATGACACCTCTGTTTTCCCTAGACATGGAGAGCGAGGAGGGTGACATGTGCATCAATGTGCTCCAACCCCACATATATATACACACGGGAGCGACAGTTTGATAGGCTTTGCACATGTGGGGCTTACTGGCTTATGATCCTGCGAGATGATGATAGTTTGGAGGAGCCAAGAGGAACTCCAAAAGACTATATCATTCCTCTATCTTTTAGGCAGTATTTTTGGATGTTGAAAAGGCGTAGAAAACGATTTTTATACAAATGTCGATCAAGCACGTTTGCATCAGTGGTGGACACGGGCCGTGTAGATCAGGCTTTAGCCGTATAGTAGGCTATCTATAGCTCGTGTTCGTTGTCCACGTCGCCTCCTGCACCCGTACCGCACGTGACGAAAGGATACGTGTCGACAGCCAGCCAGCTCTCAGTCTCCGTACGTGCCATGTCGTGTCATGCGTGCACGTCTCCGCACAATGGGGATTTTGGGGAATCCACATCATCACAGTCACTGCAGGCTCACAGGTCACACGACGACGCCCCTTGTTGGGACTCCATCGGGACCCGTGCGTTTAGCGCCAAGGCTGTCGGTTTGTGTGATAAATAAACCTCCTTTTCAGGACCATTTCCTGGAGAGCTGCCTCTCTCTCTTTGCGAATTTGAATTTCTGATGAATTCTTATTTGTTTTCGTGTACTAGTACTACTACCACATGCTATATGTTGACACATTCTGCCGAGTGCATGTTTTGAGTTGTCTGCACCAAACCTCTTCATTCTCTCTTTAATGACGGAGCAGAGACAAAAACTTATGCTGACAGTGTCATCTCTGATCTCTTTGGTAATGCAGACATGGATGTACATTTCGGTACCACTGGTGCTCTACGTCGGGGAACGGACGCTACGGGCCTTCCGATCCAAGGCTTATGCAGTAAAGATCCTCAAGGTAACTTAGCATCCTACTAGTAGACCACATCCAAACATCTCATTTTCTGAAGTTTCGACAGCAGGTATCATATCACCCAGGCATATATCATAATCTCAGCCTCTGTCGCCTGGCCCTGCATATATCTGTCTCATAATCTAGATGACAAGCATCAGTCTGGCACCCACGCTAGCTAGCTGACAACAAACTATCACATTATATAACATCATCGTCGTCCGTTGGTCGAAAAGACAAACGGGCGTATGCCTTGTCAATTGTGTCTTGCTCTTGCAAATTGTCGTCGTCGTTGCCGTTGGGACAATATATGGATGGTTTCAGACCAGAGTCATATAAAGGATTCTGGCATGTGGCCAGTAAGATGAGGATATGGTTGCTAGGTCATGTTGGCACTAGGATATGTAATGGGGGGCATGTATGCTTGATTGAACACTAGCTTGTCTCATCTTCAACGACTGCCCATCACTAGCTAGCAGGTCACTTCATGTCAAAAGTCTCACAATTTCAATACCAAATTAGATGAGAATGAATGATCTAAACAGAGAAAACGGGTTGGAGTTTTCTACTGCTCACATTTTTCTACAAACATTATGACGTTTAGGATAAGCTAATTAGTTTAGAAATGAACTGATTAGCCTGTCCTAGGTAACATATATATTCTGAAACGGAGGGAGATACAAATACCTGATGGTTTGAAGTAGGAAGAGATGGAAAGCATATATATGCATGTTCTTACTGCAATCTGATTCACTCAGGTGTGCCTTCTACCGGGGAACGTCTTGACCATAACCATGTCGAAACCCTACGGATTCCGCTACAGAAGTGGGCAGTACATATTCCTCCAGTGTCCAACAGTCTCTCCATTCGAATGGTATGTCTGACTCTTCATTTGCCTACTTGTTCAATCACCCTTGCTCCTTTTTTTGTTACACTCATCTCTGATACTGCTGCTTCGCATGACAGGCATCCTTTCTCCATCACTTCAGCTCCTGGAGACGACTACATCAGCGTCCACATCCAGACCAGGGGTGACTGGACACAGGAACTCAAGCGCATCTTCGTCGAGAACTACTTCACGCCATGCGTGCCCAGAAGGGCTGCCTTCGGGGAGCTAGGCGCGGTGGAGCACAAGAGGTTCTTCCCATGCATCCCCCACGCCATGTCTGCTCCCATGTTTTTAAGATCAATATGAAACTGAGCAATGCCTTGCCTCCTCTGGGTTCTGATGCAGTCCGCCAAGGTTGCTGGTCGATGGCCCCTACGGCGCACCGGCGCAGGATTTCAGGAATTACGACGTGCTGCTCCTTGTCGGCCTTGGGATCGGCGCAACGCCATTCATCAGCATCCTGAGAGATCTTCTGAACAACATCAAGCTGGCCGATGAGCTGATGGTATCGTCTCATTTGTAGCATCCATTTTTCAGCTGACACCACTTCTTGCTTGCCTGACACTGAAGGTCACTTCGTCTGAACCTTTTCAGGATCTGGCAATGGAGACCAGCCGGTCCGAGGACAGCGCCAACAGCTTGAGCGCGTCAACAGCGAGCAGCAGCAACAAGAGGCGGGCATATCGAACAAGCTGCGCACACTTCTACTGGGTCACAAGGGAGGCTGGATCATTCGAGTGGTTCAAGGGGGTGATGAATGAGGTTGCTGAAATGGACAAGAAGGTGATGTCTCTGCCATTCTGTGTGCTGTTTTCCTTGCAGATGTTAATGTACTCATGGCGATGGGGTTCCTGTCTTCCTGATGGTTTAACCAGGGTGTCATTGAGCTGCACAACTATCTCACAAGCGTGTATGAGGAGCGAGATGCAAGGACCACCCTGCTGTCGATGGTGCAAGCCCTGAACCACGCCAAGCATGGCGTAGACATAGTGTCAGGCACAAGGGTAAACACACTTTGGTTCAGTAAACAGAGTATCATGAATTCGCTGAATAATAATCTGGGGACACTTTCAGGTCAAAAAAATAATCTGGGGACACAATTTGGTTCAGTAAACAGGGTATCATGAATTTGCTGAATAATAATCTGGGGAATGTTGATGAACATGATTGATTTTGAACATATTAATTGTGTTCATGTTTCAGGTCAGGACACATTTTGCAAGACCTAACTGGAAAGAAGTATTTACAAGAATAGCCTCCAAGCACCCAAATTCTACAGTCGGTAATATTTTGCCCCCAATGTATTCATTTTTTTGTTCTCAACACACTGAAAGGCATGAAAAAACTATTGAGCATCGATCAATTGTTCATCATTCTGATCATGAGAGTTTATTATGCAGGGGTATTTTACTGTGGGAGACCTACACTTGCCAAAGAACTGAAGAAACTGTCACTTGACATGAGCCACAAAACGGGAACCCGCTTTGATTTTCACAAGGAGTACTTCTGATGAAAAATAGAAGTACTCCTGATTTTTTTAGTGCTAGAACATACAGATAAAAAAATCACAAATTTTGCATAAAAGCAAACTGATCCTCTTTACAATATGTAATTGTACATAGTATAAAGCAGAGGGTAGTTAGAAACAATTTTTGTTAACCAAATGGGAGGGTAAAAATATGTCCTGTGCTTTCAGACAGACATTGGTTACTGCAGATATACATGTATAGATCATATCTATCCATTGTATGCTAAGCATACAAGAGACTGAGGCCAACAATCAGAATGCATATCACTCAATTATGTGGTCGTGTTTACTTTATTACTAACAGTTGCATTGTGCAGAAATCATATATGATCAATTGATTCTTCATTTATGCCTCAGCTGTTGATGCAACTAGCATGCTGGGACTGATTTGCATTAGGTTTGATAGTTTGGAGGCAGATATGAAACGCTGTGTTCATATGTAAATATACCAAGAATCACTACTTGTTATTAATTAATAATCAAATACAGTTTGCCATGAGTAATAATATACAATACATCTATATATATTATATTTAAAAAATCTAGAACAGAGTCAACAGACAAGGTTAAACTGCTTGCTAGTCCTAATCCAATGTCAGCAGGAGAAACAGGACTTCAGTCTTCAGGTAGTACTTACACCAACGAGATCCTCAGACCCATTCTGACAAGGTGAACAAAACTTAGTCGCAGAGAACAGCGAATCTATACTTCTTTTCCCCCATATGAGTTTAGTTGATGAAGTATGACGCACCAAGAGCATCTTGTGCAGAAATCCTCTGCAAACAAAGACAGACACCGATTATTAGACCATTTTCAGCATTTTTCAAATTAGTTGAGATGCGTATAGCAGGTCCATTGACCCACCTTAAAAAACACTAGTTATGAAAGTGCTGATATGGAGTTTGCATTAATCAGCATGCCTAATATGAAATCTCAGATAACAAAGCAAATGTTGAAAGATAGACATGTGAAACATAAGAGCAACATACCTGTGAAGGACTAAGGATCAGCATTCGTTCAATTAATTCAACAGCATGACAGTCAAAGCTGAAAAGAATTTTTTGACATTAAATTCAAACATAAAAAAAAATAGTAACCACACTAAATACCTACACGTAAGAAATAGTCAGTGGATTACTTCTGCAACATATCTCTCAGGCTTCGTTTGGTAGGAGTCGCAGGACGAATAGTCATAGTCTTATACAATGGTAGCTTGGAAACACCTGGCCAGTTTTCCTCATTTGGAGATCCACACAGTTCAAATATTTTCAATAACTGCTCTTGCTAAAACAAAACACAAGCTTCTGTCAAGGTTTCAAGCATAAACATAACAAAATAAGAAAAGTTGAATGATGTCAGTAATCTGAAACAACTCATCCATATTCGAGGAAATATTGTAAAGAAATGTGTTGCCATGCTCATGAGTAAAGAGAAAAGAGTTATAGGAGCTGAGAGCTGACTATAAGTGAAAACATGAAATAGCCATTAGCGTATGTTATTAGTAGGATATCCAACACAAACAGAAATCACTGGACAAACTGGGAAAGTAAGAAAAATACAACAGATCGATTCAATAAGTTCAAGATCCTAATTGACAGTAAAGTATAACGCATGAAACCATAATACCAAGTTACTAACATCCACATTTGTATAAAGGTGGCCTTAAAAAAAGCAATGAACTCTGATGGTCTAATGAAATAAATTCCCAATTTCAAAGATGTGCTCTTTGTTGGAAATAATCTTGCCAGATGCATCTACATGCATCTATGGACTTGAGTAATCAAGAGAAAATTGACTTGTTCAAGAAAAAGTGAATGGTGGAAACTGTCTGGTTTCCTGGAATCGAGTCAAAATGCCACTACAATATGGAGAGCTTGGTATTCATGGTCTGGAGTATTTAGATGGTCTCTCCACATTATGCTGAATGCCCTGATCATTTTGCTCAAATTTGGCTTATGCTGATTTGTTGTGAGAGGAAAACATTGTTCGTTCGCTAAAAAGTAGTGTTGAAGTAGTGTGGTTGAACAGGGCTTGGCTTGACAAGACAGACAGTTCTGCCTTGGGCAGGATTACCTATTCTGCTATTCAAATCCCTCAAAATGCTCAGGCTCTTTTCAAGGTTGCGGTGGAATCCGTAGATGGTAATGGGGAAAGCATCTTTTTTCTGGTCTGATATGTGGCTACGAGGAAATACAGTTTCTGAGCTGGGCAGCTGGCACCTAATCTTTTCAAAACAATTCCTAAAAGAGTCATAGACAGCACACGATTGCGCAGGCTTTGGAGACCCGCCGTAGGGAAAGGTACACTTCTCTGACTCTCTGTCCTGGTCCTGAGAGAGTACCTCTTGCTACAGGATTTGGTTCATAATATGTTGCAGCAAGAGGGGGTTGAAGATCAGCACCGATGGAAGCTCACTAGGTCTGGTATTTATTCTAGCAAATCAGACTACAATGCTTAGTTTCTTGGCTCCATTCGCTTTGCTCCATGGAAAAGAATTTGGAAGAGCTCTGCTCTCAACATTGCAAGTTCTTCATTTGGCCTGTAACCAACACAGTAGATGCTGGACTGGTGATCATCTAGCAAAAAAAGGACTCCCTCATCCAGCAGACTATCCTTTCTGTGATCAGGCAGGAGAGTCCATCCAGCATTTGTTGATCTCTTGCGTCTTCGCCAGACAGGTCTGGTTTATTATTCTTCAGAGATTGGGTTGAGCCCCATCGGTTCGGTTTCTACTAGCAAATTTTCAAGTTGGTGGTACCAGGCAATCAAGGATGTGCCTAAGGAGATAAAAAGAGGGTTTAATTCACTCATTAACCTGGTGGCCTGGGAGATTTGGAAGCACATGAATGAGTGTGTCTTTAATGGTGCAAGTACGAGCATCACAATTTGTTACCATGTGAATGGATCTCGAACCGAAACCTAGCTTTGTTACCATGTTAGGAACCTAGCTTAGTTACCATGTTAGGAAATGCAAACTCACATTGTATTGCAGTCCCAAAGGGGAAGACAAGGTTTTGTACAATATGCACTAAACCCCTTACAATAGTAGGAAAATATACAGCATAGATGATAGATATGTACATCTAACAAAATATCAGTGTAACAGAAAATGCATAATAGAACAAAGTAGGACAGACAGGGATCATATAACATGAATAAAATAGATAAATATGCACAAATTGCTGTATTTGTGCATCATGCCTGTTAGACAGGTTGTTAGTGGGCTGGTTAGGCTTATGCCATGGTTGAGGGTTACTGCGGACTCTAGCTCTGGCACACCCTGTGGTATATACACATGTATCTGTACTTGACAATCAATCAATCAACCTAATGCCGCTGATATTCCTCGTTTACAACACAAAAACTCATCATGTTCAATGTTCACAAAACCAAATTTCATGTAAATAATAATTTACTTATTATAACAAAAATAGCACCAGGAGCAAGAACACAAAGGAGAGAAGTGTATGCGTCATACCTCGGTTCTGCCAGGAAATAATGGTTTCTTAAGTAAAAATTCCGCAAATATGCAACCAACAGACCAAATATCCACAGGTTCAGCATAACTTGTGGCACCAAGAAGCAACTCAGGGGGTCTATGAATAGTTTGTAATGATGTCCACATCAGCACATATTCATGGAAAAAGTTATGTTAGTATAAGGCGTAAAAAGGTTTTGGCACAAACAAATGTGTTTATGATGTTCTTTTCCCCATTCCACTTACCGGTACCATAAAGTGATGACATGATTTGTTAAAGTTCCATCTCTAGTGAACAGCCTTGCAAGGCCAAAATCTGCGAGTTTTAACAACTTACCACCAGTTATTAGAAGATTAGCCCCTACAAACAATTCAATAAACAGACAAATATGAGATCACAACATAGTCAGAAAATGGGGTCGTAGGCACAAATGACCAAAGATGCAAAGTTTCAAGTTAAATCTATAAAAGCGAAAACCTTTTATATCCCGATGAAGTACATTGTTGACATGGCAGTACTGCAATCCTTTTAGCAGCTGCCCCATATAAACCTGAAGAAATGAAATTTTGCATCAATAATTGGTCATTTTAGGAAACACGCTAATGATTAATGACATATCTCACTGATAATTCATAATTGTGGGGTCCGTTCTTCTTCAGCACCTAAATCAAGGATTCACTCAAAATGACTTGTTTGCCCAAGTCAAGTCCTTAAGTAAAATGCATTATTTCATGGCATGCCACCGCCTAATCAATTTATGGGCACTTGCATGCATGTTTAGTGCACAGGCACATAACAATACGTCAAGGCATCTGCATGGGATCTGGTAACTCAAGCTAGGATATGCCCTGCCCCAACAGTTTTTTTTTCTGAAAATTTGATCTCAACTGGCACATAATGAAAATTTGAATGGGAACTTAGAGGCCGCACAATGCCGTTTTGGATGAGAAATTATATTCCTGCCACTTATGCATGTATGAGAACAAAATAACAAATATAGGAGGTCACTGGTGTACTGGTGCATAAGCATAAGCCCATGAGCTTTGCAGCCTTCACCACCGTCCATGCAATCAGGGGCGACCTCGCCATCACTTGTGAGGGCTTCATCTTAGTCATCTCAGATTCCATGTAGTCTGGGACGCACATCTCACCAAAGCAATGGCTGCTTCTTGTTTTTCACCCTTGTCCATGGATACTAGGGATGACATCTAAGTCGCCAATAGGTGCATCAATCTTTGTTTCCAATGATGTTATTACTGTTTTCTTGACATTTGTGGCGCATCCATGGAGGATTGAGAATAAGGCCAACCAAGCCAGGTAGAACCAGTGGTGGAGCTTGCAACAAAACGTAGGGGGGGCCATTTTGCTAATTATGAATCTAATATGTATACTTATTTTCGTCCACAAAACAGATGTAATTTTAGGTTTGGTCGAAATCAAACTATCTTAAGTTTGACTAAGTTTATACTCCTTCCATTCTAAATTATGACATTTTAAATTTTCTTAGATACAATTACTTTTGCTATGCATCTAGACCTAGTGTATGTGTATATCTAAATACATAGCAAAAGTAATGTATTTAAAAAGACAAAACATCTTGTAATTTGGGATGGAGGGAATAATAGTATCAAAATTTATGACTTCAAACAGGTATATTATGAAAATATGTTGCATGACAATTGACAAATCTAATGGTACCTATATATTAGTATTTTTTATATTGGTTAAACTTAACATACTTTATTAGAACCAGTGTAGTAGTGCACCAAATCAGCACTCGCCAGGATAAGTCTGATTGCAAATTTGGGAGTAGAGAGCATGGCAGCCGGACTGTAGAGATCCAAGCCAGCAACATGAGTTTGAAAGTGACACCCATGTCCATACACGGGGCAAGGGGCAATTGTGTGTGCATGCTGCTATAGTTACGGCCAAGATCAAGAGAGAAGTGCACGGTTGGGACTCCAGGCTATCTATTGAATCGCTACAACTTTTTCTTGACCAAAGAGGGGCCACAGCCCAGGTTGGCTGAGCTTGAGCTCTGCCAGTGGGTAGAACTATTTGTGCTGTTCCACACCACTTCGTTTGACTGCGACACTTCAACTTCCTCTTCTTTCTTTGACTCACCCCCGTTCACGTGCCTATGCTCCACTTGCCAGGGTAGCGTGTGCTGCAGTGTGCAGTGGGATGCAGCACTAGGGGTCCATGGCTGTGAATTCATGTAGGAGTACTCCAGAAGGTATGCTTCACACTCCATATGAATTTAGTTTCCAATTGCAACATGCTTTATAATTAGATTAATCGGGTGGGGCTAATGCTAACTAATATATGAATTCTTTTTATTGTCTTTAGTTGATCACTTGATTCATTGTTTAGCCAAGATGAACAGAAGGTTGAAGACCGTTTGTAACTTTGTAAGCCAGTTGTTTCAAGCCCCCATTCTGCTGAAAATCACAATGTGACAAATGATCAAGCTACTGAATTAACTGTTTCAAGCTCCCATACTGCTGAACATACTAATGTGACATATGCTATCTTGTTATGTTCTGCTATGTTTTGAGCTATTTAGGACAGATAACTTTCTTTGTATTGCAAAAGTGAAAAGCATGCACTCATTTGCTTGTTATATATGTTCTAGCCAAAATCAGTATAAGCATATGTGATATGATATGACCCCCGTGATGCCCAAATACTGGCTCCACCCCTGACAATGGACCATGAAGCAGCATCAGTGGCGAAGCTAGAAGAAATCCAAGGGGGGTGCGGCTGCCTTGTTGATGACAAAATTTAAGCCATAACCAAGGTGAAAATTAACCTTGTTCACTGATTTGAAAAATTTTGTGGGTTCATCTGCATCCACAACACAACATGTAGCTTCGCCACTGAGCAGCATCATACATTCATATGTGATTACTAGTGGCTAACGCAGCAACCAACATTGCTAATGACATGCAGCAAACTTAGAGTTAACAGAGGCACTACTGACAAAAATCAACAAAAAAAAACATAGGGAAGCAAACCATGCCTTATATTGCTAGAAAAAATGTGAAGAGAAATGTGTGCAAGATTTATGGATGGAAGGAGTCCACTTGAGTACCTTGACTTGGGATGGGGCACTATGGTGCAATACTTTCTTCAAATCATGGTCCATGTATTCAAACACCATGTAGATATCTCCCCTATAGATGTGATCATCTGCACAGTCCACAGGATAAAATTATATGCAGGTAAAAATCAATTAACAGGGAAAATATTAAATCCGTCAGCATGAGCTAAATTAATGAAGAATATAAGCAATCAAACAAAAGAGAACTGAGTGAGACTATACCTGATCCGCCTGTTCCATGTGCAGAACCTGAGAAATTTTTTAAATAAATGGTTAAGCAATGTTACTGTACTAATGCACTCTATTATATATCTAGAAATGACTAGATGAACATTTGTTACCAGGAGATACTACAATCTCTTTCAATCTGATGATGTTCTCATGATCCAGCTTTTTTAATAGTTTAATCTCACGCAAGATTTGGCGTGGAAACTACAGAGGTACTGAACAGTTCAGAGGGATCTATAACACGCACAAAACAATGTGCTTAAGTATTATTAACTTTGTTGAGATCATAAAGCTTACCCCTTCTTTGCCATCATCCAGTTTTATTTTCTTAAGTGCAGCTCTTTCCCCAGTAATAATATCAACAGCTTCAAATACCTCGCTGAGATTTGTAGGAAAAGACACAGATAGTGGCAAATTAGGTGGTTAGATAGACCATAGATATTCATGTAGTAGTAAAATGCCCTGGCAAATCAATGTAGATGGCAAGGAAATAAAAGTAATGAAAATATGGCAGATCTCCTTTATTCCATTTTCTTATCATGAAATAATTTTAAGGACAAGAAAGAACATCAAGACTGAAAATTTTACAGTGGTTATTTGAAAGAGCCTTGTTTAGCAGGTTATTTCAAAGATCTTAAGACATAATGGAAGACCATTATAGTCCACCTGATTCAGTAAAAGTAGGGGTTCAGAAAGGACTATAAATTATTGTGAGTGCGAAAGACTATACCTAATGGGGCTCTATTGATTCTACTGATCTTTTGCATCTTCATACACCTTGCGTGTTACACAGTGCATAATCAAATTTGCAATGGAAGTACTTGCCCCCATCAGCCATTTTAGATACAGAATAAAAGGTGGGCGCTATTTTATTTATATTCCGCTGAATACAATCAGAGTATCAGACCCTCTCAGAGGGAGTATTTTACAATAGAACAGAAAGAAAAGAAAAACGCAAGATACAAACACTAAGTTACCAACTGAAAGCAAAATAATATCTTGCATAACCTTACATTTACAGCGCATATGCTTAAATTATATTTCCAGAATAAAGAGGTTCAAGGCTATAAATTATAGGATAAACAATGATATATGCTTTTAAAAGTGAAAATTTTCTTACTTTGGGCCAAATGGAGCAAGCACTAGATTTGACTCTAGTTCCAGTAAATAGCAAACGAATAGCCAAGTGAAAGGGGTGAATCGAAAACATAAAAGAACATACTCGTGGCTGATCCTTAACCTGAACTACTGCTCAAACACATAAAACATCATTTTTCTATACACACAAAAGTATATACTGAGCTATCCACGTGGAGTTGCATGGAAGTTAGATCTCATACGATTAGGGCTCTAGTGTCTCCAACTCTTCATCATAAGCTATTTTCTAGAAAAGCATTGGCTGAACAGGGGAATGTGACAACATATCTTGATTATTAGATTATCTACTTGGTGAAAATCTTTTTGCTGACCTAATGTGCTCCAACATATCGAGATATGAATTCCAGAAATATGATATTTAAAGAAAAAAGCTTATCATGGGAAAATCTTACTAGAGAAAACAGCACTATTACGACTCAGGATGTCCAAAAAGATAAAAGCTGACGCAACAGAGCAAAGTTGTAAGCATAAATAAGTGCAATTCCTGGTAAAATCAATATAATCAGGTTAGTACCAGATGTTATGGGATTTTCTCGCTTTCATCAGATTAAAATAAAAGGACATTACCTAGCTGCAGTATATACATAGATATTTTTTTTCATGATTGCTGTGCATCAGAACTTAACGTATACTCATGCCTAACAATTCAGGCATTCTGACAGACATGCCTACCTATATTGTACAACACTACCGAAGGGACCCTAAGCAACTAACTAAATAATTATAGCTTTAATGATGCCCGATAACTGACAGCATCTAGGACGAACAGCACTTTTAGGACTCAGGATGTCCAAAAACATGAAAGCTGACGCAACAGAGCAAACTTGTAAGCATAAATAAGTGAAATTCCTGGTAAAATGCGTATAATCTGGTGAGCACCAGATGTTATGGGATTTTCCCCCTTTCATCAGATTAAAATAAAAGGGCATTGCCTAGCTGCATTATATACATAGGAAAAAAAAAATCCATGGTTGCTATACATCAGAACTTTTTTTTTTGTGAAACGCTATACATCAGAACTTAATGCATACATCTGCCTAACAATACAGGCATTCTGACAGAAATACCAGCCTATATTATCCAACACTACCAAAGGAACCCTAAGCAACTAACTAATTTAGTATAGCTTTATAATCATGTCCAACAACTAATGGCATCTAGGACGAAACAACAAAAGCACGGCTGCTCCACCAGCAAGCCATGACCCTACACATGGTCTCCGCCGACAATTGCCTCCACGTACGCCATGAATCGTGCAACCAAGGACCAAACGGATCATCATCACTCCGCCGCCGGCCGTACGATCCCACGGCCACTCAACACCTACTGCAATTGCAGCGCGCGGCGAACGATTCAGGCGGAACAGACCAAAATGCAAGGGAAATTCTAGCCCGGTCAGCGTGCCGCCGAGGGGATTTCGGTTCAGCTCGCTTACCCGTAGGTGCCCTCGCCGATCTTGCGGATGCGCCTGTAGCAGTCGACGGTGCGGGCGCCGGCGGGGGCGTACTCGACCAGGTTGAGCGCGCCCAGGGGCGCCTCCTCGCCGTCCATAAACAGCGGGAGGCCGCGGCGGTGTCGCTAGAGTGAGCCGGCTCCGCTAGAACCTCCGGAGGCTTGGGCAGCAGGGCAGCGACGGCACGATGCGGAGGTTGCGGTTGCGGAAGCCCCAGCAGTCCTACGCAAGTCAAAGCGACCCGTTCCTTCTTGGGCCTGGGCTTGTTCCAGCGGGCCGGCCCATTTCATTTCACTTTTTTCCTGTTAAAAAAAATTGTGCACAGAATGAACTGATTATGGCTTTAGGCTTTTTTAACACCATCAGCTACTAGCCACTAGTGAACACAGAGTTTCATACTCCCTCAGTTTCAAATTATAAGTCATTTTTATTTGTTTGGCACATCTATTTTACTATGAGCAAAATAGATGTACAAAGTCAAAGCAACTTCTAATTTTGGACTAGATTCCTAGCTAGTAGCTACTACATGGTTTAAGTCTAAACTTAGAAACCAAAATTTACTTGGAGTTGCTACACTATGTTGGTCGATTTAGTTGAATAGAAATGCTATGGTAGTCAACAAAGTTGAACCTAATAATACATTAATATATGTAATTTTCAGGACCACGAATTGGATACGCCATTGGTTCATGATGCATAAGGAAAAGGAACGACCAATATTCTTGGAGGGATGTAGAAGATGTGAAATGTTGATCATGCCATCTTCACGAAATTCGGCGAGAGATTCATAAATGTATTGAATCCTAGTGTTTTGTTTTGTTCGTTGCCCACTAGTTTTCTAGTTGGCCTAAACTTTGACTCTCCTAATAATGGCGTTGTTTAAACCTAAACGCGGGCCTTGGCACGGCCCCGACATAGCAAAGACAAGCGTTGTGTTCAAAAAAAAAAGTGTGGGCCTCGGTGCGGCCCTAATGCAGGAACACTTGGGCCTCGGTTCATCCCAGAGGTGCTTGTGTTCCTGACTTGTGTTCATGCTTGTCTTCGTTGACATCTCTCTTCTCTTGATTTTCCCATGTCCTTTCCCTAGTCCCTAGAGTTCGCGAGCACAGACTTCCGCCCTAGCTACCACCGACGAGCTTTGGTGTGGCCTCACAAAGTCAGTAGCAGTGCAGCTTCGGATGGCCGGCAACGACGAACAAGCACCCCACGGTTGGGGAACTGTCGACTACAAGCACCCTATTTTTTTATTGTCATGAAATCATTTGCATTGACAGGTGTTATAAGGTAATGCCAATACAAATGGTACGGCAATGAAGATGTGTTTGTATTGGTGGTTCTTAAACTAATGCATGTGGACATTCTTTATTTTTATTGGCCTTTCACAATAGCCGAAAAAACACTGCTTGTACATATGAGTTTTCTGTTATCAGTACACTATAAGTACAAAAGGGCCTTTGGTCTCGGTTGGGAAGGGCCCCGATTTTCCCAACCGTGACTAAGATTGCAGGACTAAAGGCATTATCTTTGGTCCTCTTAGCTTAAAAAAACTAATAGCCTCGCACCACACTACTACATGAAGGGCCTTTGGTCCCAGTTAGGAAGGGCCCCTGATTTTCTCAACTGTGACTAAAATTCTGGGGCTTAAAAAGAGTAATAGCCTCGCACCACAACTATGACTCATGAGATTCGAACTCAAGACCTCCTGCACTGCCTTGCTCATAGCTAACCACCACAGCTACTCAACATATCTATCAATAGATGAGGCTCTTTTCTTTTGAACCCACCCATCGAGAGACCTTTAGTCCCGGGAGACTCTTTAATCTTGGTTGATGTTACCAACCGGGACTAAATGTCCATTATTCACGGACACAAAATTAACCGAGACTATTACATATTTGGACATCGACCAAAGATCTATTCTCTAGTAGTGGTACAAACAATTTATGTACTAGTGTTGCTTCTCTTTACTCATATCGTAATTCATACAAAATTTCAAATATTTTGGATCTTTACACTGTTAGGAAAGCACACATTTACTTATGATAAATATGATTATACCATTTGAACAATAAAATTCAAAAAGATGGCTTTATTACAAAGGGAGCGATCAGGAATCACAAGGTGCTATATAGAGTTTGCGAGAGCATTAGATTATTTATAGCTTAAGGCCTGGTTGAATGTCTATGATGCTAGTATTAAATTGTTGTGACAATAATACTATCACATGTTTGGTTAAGATGCTGACAACAAAAGGCTTTTGACCCTGGCTCCTTAGATCGCGACCAGGCCCAAGCAGCTCTAGTCAGGAGCCAACCAAACATGAACTGACTTTTGGTAGGCACAATTACCCTTTTCAATCAAACTAAATTAATTATATTACCAAAAGTTTTGTCTTAACTAAATTGATTTCTTGCTCGAGCGCCTCTCCCCCCTTCCACCCCCATAACCCACCTAAGATGATGCGAAGTATTTATCATCTTGAATTTGTGCTAATTGTTGCGTGAACAGCTATGCATTGGTTTGCCAGACTAACATTTAACAGTACATTTGACCACCAAACAGCCACCACCGGTAAGGGTTGTTTGGCTGTCTTTCCTGTCCACATCAATAATCCAAGTGTGTTGGAATATTTTTTGTTGAAAAAAAAATTAGTTAAGATTTCATCCGCATATATATAGATTGATTGAGTTTGAGATGAATATAAACAGGTGAGGAGTATATATATATAGGGAACATATGCTATGGAATCTAGTTTCCATAGCATACGTTCCATATATATATATATATAGAGAGAATGAGAATGGCCTTAGTAATTTAACATAGGTGCATTTACCAAGTAAAAATTGACATGCTAGTGAACGTAGGAGTATATACTACCTTCCAAACAGCAAAAGTAAAGTGTGTGTTTCCTAAAGATTGGCAATTGAACAGAAGTGGGAGACATAACTTTTTGCTGTCGCGCACGAACCATGCATGCCGACGTAGGCAGCGTTGCCAGTCACTTTTTCTCAGGGTTTGACTGGATTTTGCATGCACCCTTCATACATTGCTAGATTATATCTAAATAACTGCCCCCACTGAGAAATCATCCTATAGTTAATTTACTATTATTAGGTCAATGGCAACCTGTCTCCATGGAGGCATCAGCAACACTTTATAAGTAGATTAATATGCATACCCTTTTTTCTTGTGCTATTGCAATTTCATGAATTGGCTGTGTCTTGCCTTTCCTTAGATCTAAAATTAGCTCAGTTCCAATGCCCCTAAGGGTGGAAATGCACGCATCGAGATCTGAAATATCTGAATATATATATCTGTTTTAAACCTTGTAATGGATATCCATATATGCTTATTTGTTTCAAAATATGGATATTAAACCGATGTATTGTATTCGGATCCATTTTAAATATATTTTTCTCTACCGATTTAGACATGTATTAATGTAACTACTTTGTAATACAAACTTTTGATATAGTTCACATAATTATTAATTAAAGATAACAAACTTTTGTATTTTGAAATTCATGCACGTCTTATTTTCAGGGACAGAGGGAGTATGTGAATGGGACAAAATACCACGTGAGGGAGAGTGTGAATGAATGGATAAATCTGAAATTTTTACAATTTAGTCTTTTTTTCAAAAGTATTCACGTTTAGACTCTAAATAACTTAAATTCATCTTTGGACCCTTTTTCTCGGCGCCACGACCCATGACACCGAGGTAACATGTCTCGGTGCCATAGCTTGTAGGCCTCCTAACGATGTGGTGCTGATGTGGCCAGAACTCAGCGCCGTGAATCATGGCTCCGAGCTCACAGCCGTGAATCACAACAATGAACTCCGATTTCACTTTTAGCTCTACATTAACATGACTTAATTAGACTCCCAAATTTTTTGCTATGACTTAATATATGGTAATCACAAACTTAGGTGTAGGTCGTTGCATGTGTAAGCCCAACATACCAAACAACAAACATACTTATTTACCTAAGTGTTAGGTCAATAGTTAACACCCTTTGTTATGATACTGTTTTGAGTAGGGTAAAACTATACTTTCTTTTCCATATATGAATTCTGACCTTTGATAAAAGTTTTAGTTTGAGTTGAGTACAACAAACTTTGTATTTTGACCTAAACCTAAATCAGTTTTTAACATGGCCAAATAGTGCAGTTTTGTCCCTCTAAAGTCTAAGTCTATGATTGGCACTAGTGAATTTACATGTTTGGAATTTATATATCAACTCAATTTGATACCTTACTACGAGTTCGGGTATTATTCGAGAAGAGGACAACAAAACAAGTCTCCTCAAGTTTAAAATCACAAATGTCAATTCTCATGTTAAAATCACGAACTTGGCCAAATTCTCAGTCATCCTAGTCATGCTAATTTAACATGTCCAAATCATGGTAAATTATGGGGTTCAAGTCATGTTAATTTAGAGCTCTAGAGCTTGGTGCTATGAATTAGAGCGATTTTTAGGGAGTCTAAGTCATGTTAATTTAGAGCTAAGAGTGAAATCAGAGCCCGGCGTCGTGGTTCATGGCTCCAAGCTCGGGGCCATGATTCACGGCGCCGAGCTCGGGGCCATGATTCACGGCGCCGAGCTCTGGCCACGTCAACACCACATCGCCAGACGACCTACAACCTCGGCGCCATGACCTACCGAGACGTGTTACCTCAACACCATGAGTCATGGCGCTCAGAAAAGGGTCCAAAGATGACTTTAAGTTTTCTAGGGGGTCTAAACATGAATATTTTTTTAAAAAGGATCCAATAGTAAAAAAACGACTGAAATATCCTCCATTCCAATCTATAAGGTGTAACTACTTTTTATACATGTCCTACAATATAAGGCATGCTCTCTTTAAAGACACGTATATTGATGTAGTAATACTAGTGTGTTGAGAGGGACTTAAATATGTTCCTTGGTTTTTGAACCAGGTGTGGTTACGCCTTAGGCAAGTCTCAATGGAGAGTTTCATGGCGTTGTTTTCAAGACTTTCATGTCATAGAAAATGAAATGAAACTCGTATGAAACACCCACTCTAAGTGGAGAGTTTCATTATATAGTTTCGTAGCCATTTAATTTCATGACTTATAGAGAGTTGGTATTCGTGCCAAGAGAGTTTGATCTACATTTCTTCTCTTTCTTCTTAAATACACCGCCATGTCAGCAAAAATGTCTATGTGACAATATATTTAATGCGAATGAAACTCAAATGAAATCTCCACTCAGTCTGGCCTTATATACTTGGAGGAGAGTACTGCATTTTGTGCTATAATTTCTAGGGACGGTGTCTTGATATTGCGGTATCAAAAACTACCACACGATTTTTGGCGTCAAACCTATTAAATGCATGATATTTCTAGTAAAATTATCTCGCATTCAATATAGTATTATCTAAGTCATAATCTAGACCTAACGAATACCAAGCACAAGCGATCACCAGCTGATAGGAATAGTCTTAAGACTAAAGTACTTTAGAATGTTGGACTTTTTAATTTGAACTTTACAAATCGAATTAGTACTAGTAATTTTGGTTAAAAACTAGGATAGATTTTGGACTACCAGGGCTAAGCGTCCGCCCATGATGGTTTTAGTGATGGCCATGGGTTTGCCGCCCTTAGCAGACAAAGTCTAGGTGTTGTTTTTTAATTACATATTATAACTTAGACACTCACAACGCATGCTCATTCATCTCTATCGATACATGCTCGAAAACCCTATTCATATGAGCATCTTCGAAGATTGGGCCAACAAATACTCGATACATATTGACGAAATCACTACAGACGTCTTGCTTCAAAGATTGGGCCAATAAATACTCGATATATATTGATAAAATCACCACAGATGTCTTGTTGTCGACGGAAACTTTGTCTACCAATGTAAGAACAATGTCGTTAAATTCTAGAACATTGACTTCCATGGGGAGTTGAACTTAGGATCTGAGGTGCATGACTCTTGTAACCACTAGGCTATAAGCCATTTCACAAAGACTAGGTGATGCTAACCGCAACATATCTTTTAAATTTTATATAGGATATCTTTTGTAGAAAAATTTAGATGTGAATCAAATTACATTTTTCTTGTTTCTCTTCTAGACTGCTGGACGTACTCCATCTGCTTTAAAGTATAAATTGTTTTGATTTTTTTAAATTATATAACTTTTAGTATACACCTAGATATATAATATATCTAGATACATAGAAAAAAAATATTTACACAAATAGAAAAGGCCAAAATAATTATAATTCAAAATAGAGGGAGTACTTCACTATGTTAAGGATAAACTTCTTCGTTCTCCGTTATTTATAGACAGTACACAACAAGTCTGTTTGACTTTAGTTTACTGGCTATTCATGCTAAAGTTGGTTTAAACTTATACGTAAGGTTAGGCAAGAACCACATGAACTCTCTTGTGACAACCACTCCATTTCACAACACACAAGAGACCAGACTGCATGTCGTAGCTTATATTATGAAAAAAGACTTAATTAATTAACTAGAAAGTACTCCCTGTAGCTTTAGGTACGGTCGTACTTTCTTTAATTAGTCAATACTATGAAACATGTCTGAAATGATCATATTTACTAGGCATCTAAGAACACACTTTCCAGCTGGTGTCACACAGGGCAGTCAATTCAGCTAGGGTTTGCTAGCTCCGGCCCCTGTGTTTAATTTAATTAGCACCTACAAATGCCAAGTGGTGCTTTATGGACACAAATACGTACCAGAGATGAACAACAAAAAGGTTGTACTGATTAGTTATTTTATTAATATGTTTTATATTTTGCTATGGTATGTGTGATCCAGCATAATGCTTTTATGGTGCAACCATAAGCCAAAGACAAACTATCGAACATCATGCTACAGTACAATGAAGATGCTTGGTTTAATTCTGCCCTAGCTAGCTAACAGATTTTTTTATTTTAACAACAAACAAATACTACTTTAATAATAACACGTGTCAAATTAAACTTTTCAGAAAGTAGGTCTTTTACACGACAAGATGCATATATGGTATGGCAAATGACTATGGCCACACGCTAGGCTATACCACCCACCTGGCATGGGGTTGGGTTACACACGTCATCTTGATTAGCGTGACTGTTACACCGAGTGACACGTTTTTGGCTGCCTTTTCTCTTTTCTTATTAATCCAAAAAAGGGAATGATCCAGTGACCACCAAAAACCTTGTAAGCATCAACCAAGCCAACACAACAAGGGCCTCATCCAAGACTTTAAGGAGCAATTAATTAGCTAGGAGAGCTCAATAGAATTATGCTAGACAATTCTATTGTACTAGATTCTTATAAAGGGTAAGAATTAAAGTTGTCCTATAGGGTCAAGTAAAGGGTTATGAGACAACAACAATAATCAATGTACACTTTTGAAGTTATGCATATAGAATTTGCGGTCGATTTTGCCAAATCTTAATCTCTTGTCGTGGGTGCTTCAACGTCGTCATCTAGGATTTAATTTCCTACGAGATTCATTTGTGCTACCTTGATATGGTGCAAGCTTTGTGTTGTGCTCGTAATATCTTTTCAAAGATCCGAGGGTTGCTTTTTCTAACCAAGGGTATCATATTTTAACACTAACTTCATGGTCTGTAAAGTCATATTTTATCATATAATTTCCTAGCACACATGCTCAAGTAAATCAAAAGTTTTTAATAAGAACATGCTTAAAATTATATTTTGGTTTAAATTTAAATTTAGAAGTGCTTAAAAAATTCATGAATGTTAAATATAATGTATATCTCGATGATTTAGAGTTTTTATGCCATTTTTTGTGGGTGTTGTTTTCAAGAACCACCACAATGTTCTACCTCTTAATGATACAATGACTTCTTCTTCCACTATTGTATCGTCATTTGGTGATGTTGTTTTTGCTCTAATTCATCTTTATAACCACTTATTCTTCAGGTGGTGATGTTTAACATTTATCGGGTCATCTATTGTATTGATATTGTGATTGCATAAGCATTTCACTATATTTCTTCACTTGTTACATACGTGGTTTGCTCCCATAAATACTCCTCTCCATTCCCATTAATGTTGGTAGGCTACGAAGGACCAAAACGATGACCAATGAGGTGTGGGGGAGGTTTGGGGTGAAATGGAGGCCTATTGAAATTCTTCTCTAAGACAGAGCTTGACATATATCCTAATTCGAGACACACTTTCTCTTTTAGCTGTCACTAAGATCAAGCGTATCTACTAACCTTAGACATGGATCTACGAAGGCGCAAAAGCAAAATGAGCAAGAAACAAAGAAAAACTCAAAATCACAGTGCCAACCAGATCCCCTAGTTTGTAAATATGCATTTTTTAGAAGAGCAGATTTTGAATATATATACAAAACCCATTCAATTGAACTCGAAAAAAAAATCTAAAACTTTGCCCACACCTTGGCTAACTCATTTAAAAGTTGTCCCTAGGATACAAGTCACAAAGATCAAATCTTTCTTTGCTAAAATGGGAAATTCAAAATCCCTCTTTCAATATGGGGTTTTGCAAGAAACCTCAAGATGGAGATTTCTACGTGCTCGTTGGAACTCTGTTAGAGGCAATGCCTAGACATATTATTAAGAATTAAGACCTTATAGAACCTATCAAAGGACCAAGACAGACACCAAAAGCTCACCTCAAAGAATATATTCTCAAGAAAATCTCCAAAAGAGCATGTGATGACAAGAGTTTTGGCGCTTCGAACCATGAGATTTAGAGGATAGGATTCAAGACATGAATTTGATAGGTTCCAAGGGTCCCAAATACTTATGAAAACGTGCCAAATCTCAGTCAAACCAGCAACAAGAAAAACTCCCAAAAATAAGCACGAAAGTTAACAAAAAGGGGAAAATGGAGAAGGAAGGATGGGCTTGGATTTTAGCAAACATTTCGATTACCAAATCATGAATTCATCTATATATTAGTTTACCCTCCACCGCCCAAACATTCTCACACTTCATATGATACACTAACCTAAGAGGAATTCGAAATCAGCCCTCTGTAGCATAATCTTTGTTAAACATGAAACACTTGGCTAACCATAAAGATATAAACATGGGGGCATTGGAAGAGATATATAACTACCTTGGGCAGCCAATTCCTTTATAATTTATAGGGCTATTACATATTTTCGAGAATGTCCCTAGGTTTAGAATTAAAACACTCAGCCACTGGGCGAAATGGTCCAATTTGTCTTTAGTGCATCGTATGGCCAGAAGCCCTTCATAGAGTCGCTTCGCCTCGATGCAAGCTCCTCAATAACGGCACATGTCACCTCGAGATCTTCTCATAAGTTTTGAGACCCAAATCCAGAAACCACACCACCTATCACACCATCTATAGTTTTGACTTTTGAGGCCAATGCAAAACCATCAAACCCTCTAGGCATGCATGTTATGATCGCAATTCACATACCATCAACATGCACTTCTCATTAGATGTGAATTTAAACAAATACAGTCCTGGGTGCGGCATTCGGTATATATAGATATATACTACTACTCCATCTGGGTAGAGATCTGCCCACTGGCGGATCCAAGAGGGGGGCTGGGGGCCCTCGTGAGCCGTGGCATAGATAAAGGAGGATTTTAAATATTTAGATTTAAAAATACTTATAAGATTTTTAAAATATATTTATCTTATGTTTCATTAAATTGTATATTTATGACTTATTTAGTAAAGTTTTATTCGACTTCGGTGTCAGCTCTTTCGTACACTAGTAAGCAGCTATTTTTCTATTAATTAAAATGGATGAGAAGTCATCGAAATCACTATATTTTTGTGTCATTTGTTCTAGCTTCTATGTGCATTGTAGTGAAAAAGTCAAAGATATTTATTGATGTGTTAACATACTATATTATTAAAAAAACTATATTGAACTGGACCACCCTAGATTTAAATATTGGCTACGTCAATGGTTGTGAGTCTCAATTCTCCATTAAATTACTGTATCATTAATCCTAAATCACGACTAAATTTTCACTATATATCAATCACCGTCTCCATTACTTAGCCCCCCTCATGATCTCATTCTGGATCCGTCACTGGATCTGCCTTACTACTTACTAGATGATTAGATCTGAAATATCGTCGCGGCTACATACACTCCTAATCAGCTTCAGCTAGGACAAACTGAACAGTGAAAAGCAGCATGCAGCATGCAGCATGCTATCAATTATTTAATTGCATCAGCTTTCCATTTTCACAACGTGCTCGTCAAAGTCGCGTCCCATTGACATATCGAGCTGTACCATAATATTCTAGTCTCGGTACCAAACTATCTTATACTGATACACCCATCAACCTCCTTCCTCCTCTCCCATGGCGCGCGGGGTTAGGGTTGACCGTGACCGTCGATCGTGTTTGTTATCCAATATTTCCATCGGCCACACGGATGGTTAAGTCATCTATCCCGCGTTCCATTTCCATCATGTACTATAAATCTCTCTGTCGCCTGGTCCAAGCTTCTTCCACTCTGATGACAAGCAAACTAAGCTACTTCCATTCATTCCATAGCTCACGAGCCATGGACGATGGCGCCGGAGCAAGCCGCAGCGACGGCGAGGGATCGCCACGGCTGCAGGCGGAGCGGCGTTACAAGGGCGTGCGGCTGCGGAAATGGGGCCGGTGGGTGTCGGAGATCCGGATGCCCAACAGCCGCGAGAGGATCTGGTTGGGCTCCTACGGGTCAGCGGAGAAGGCGGCGCGGGCGTTCGACGCCGCCGCCGTCTGCCTCCGCGGCTCCCAGGCCGGGTCACTCAACTTCCCCGAGTCCCCGCCCAACGTCCGGCACATCCCTGGTGCGCTGCTGACGCCTGAGCAGATCCAGGCAGAAGCTGCAAGGCACGCTAACCATCTGCTGCCTAGTCCGCCGGCGGTTGCGTCGCCGGCGTCGTCGTCGTCGCAGCCAGCAGCTGCGCCCGCGGGAGGAGCAAGCAGTGACCGGACGACCTTGTCAATGCCGCCGTCCACTTACTACAGTAGTGGAGCTGCCGTCTGCGGTGACGACGAGGCGCTTGATTGGTCTTTCATGGATGCATTGCCATGGATGCCGGCGTCTTCAGTGGGGAACAGTGCTGATATTGTTCCGGCTTTGGATGATTTCATGTACGGGTCTCCTCACCCAGTTATGCCGCCGAGTGAAGAGGCCACACAGGATATGATTGACAGGGACGACGATCATACATTCATCACAGACGACCTCTGGCGATTCTGAATTCTGATGATGAAGGTAAAAAAAAAGAGCTATTTAAAAGCTAAGTACCGCGGATGAACAGAGTTGTACTTTATGATGACCCTACCGTCCGTACCACATACCCTGCGCCGAGAGGTGCTTTTAGTACTATAGTATTATTACAGTATATAGATAGTAGATGTATACATCCAGTACACAAGAATATATATTATTGACATATAAACATCTAGATTAGAGTTCACTATATTGCAACAAGCTCGATCGAGAGATACACTAATGCTCGGTCTAAAGTTTTTAAAGAACTACTCCCTCTCCATTTCAATTTACAAGTCATATATTCTGGTTTTTATACATGTATACGTAGATTTAATTTTACTATGTACCTAGATAATATATATCTAGATGTCTAGCAAAATGTATGTACGTACCTAGAAAAACCACAACGATATAAAACTTGGAATGAAGCACACTAATAAGTAGAGAAAAGACTTTGGGTTCTCATTTTTAATCTCGGTTCTGTTTGAGGCCGGAGGTCTAAATTTCATAGCACCAAAGACCCTTTTGTCCCGGTTGATAACAACATCCAAGACTAAAAGTCATACTTTAGTCTCGGTTGGTATTACCAACCCGGGCTATAAATGGTGACCGGCCTTTTAGTCCAGGTTGTTGTTATAAACTGGGAATAAATGTCTCCCACTTAGGATTAAAGATCCCCCAAGTGAATTCAAAAGGACAGTGTCTATGACTTTATCAAATGTGTTGTACAACTGAGTTGGTAAGTGAAGAATCATGGTCCCTTGTGTTTAGACTATTAACGACAATACTAGGTCACTATGACTAACGTGAGTTTTGCAGAGGCAAAGTCATTTGAGTTAGGTCATTAGTGATGCTAGATGAATGGGCTTAATGGATATTCATGCCCCCAAGGTATAAATCGTTTCGGTTTCAAAGGATGGAGATTCAAGCTGAAGACTAGGTGAAGAATCATTGCCCTAGTTGGTTTCGCTGATTAACAACAATTAGAGATTATTATGGCTAACGTGTGTTTTGCAGAGGCTATGCGTAGCTTAGCCATAGTGATCAAGAAGAATGGGCACTAATGGTCATCACTTAGCCCCAAGATGGATATCGTTTCGGATTTCAAGGAGACATGATGAAGACCCTAGAATGATAGGCTAAGTGCCATAAGGAGATGAAGGGCACTTAGAAATAGATAGGGCTTCTCTTTTTACTTTTGACCATACTATTAAGACAGGTTGAGATTAGTAGCTTGACTTAGGAAAGCTTCATGACTTAGGTGTGGTGCACACTTGACTTCCTTAGCTCTAAGCAAGCCTACGTTGACCGTAAGATAGCCTAGAACAACTTCCATATTCATCGCGACGAAAAACGAAGTTGATAGATTTGTTTTCTAGGCGTCGGACGCTCCTGGCAGGGGCGCCGGACGCTGTCCGTCGGCGTCGGACAGAGGCGTCAGACGTTGGGTGGTTGAGTGCACAGCGTCCGTCGACCTTCCAGTGGGGATGTTTTCTGGCTAAGTTTTACAGGGTCCGTCGACCTTCCAGAGAGGGTGTTTTCAGCCCGAGCCAGAGTGTCGCGTCGGACGCTGGGGATGAGCGTCTGTCGCCCAGTGACGTAGCGTCCGCCGCTGGGAACAGTGTGTCAGAACTAGCCGTTAGACAGGGCGTCGGACCGTCCGTCGCCTAGGCGTCGGAGCGTCCGTCGCCCAAACTATGAACATAAACTAGCCGTTGGGGCATGCGACGAACCGTCCGTCGCCTAGTCAACAGAGCGTCCATCACCAACTTAAAATGCCAGCCCGAGGCAGTTTTCAGATGGTCTATTTATAGCCCCTCCCACTTCTCTCCCACCTGGCCTTTGCTCATTTGAGTTGCTGAGTTCGTTGAGAAGGTTGGGAAGAGAGCAAGAGCCCTAGAGAGAGAGAGAGTGATTCGCGAATCCATCCATCCTCTCTCTAGTTCATCCAAGAGTTCAAGTGTGCATCCTCTAGTTGTGAAGCTTGAGTGAGTCAAGTGAAGATCGAGGCTTGTTACTCTTGGTGATCGACATCACCTAGACGGTCCGGTGGTGCTCCGAGGAAGGTGATCGCCGGAGGATTGTCGGCGGCCCTTCTCCATCGACGTTGTGATCAGTTGTGGGCGATTCACCGAGCCGGAGTGGCGAAGAATCAGCCCGTAGAGAGCACTCATCCCTTGTGTGGGATTGAGGGGGAGCTATACCTTGCGAGGTTCTCCAACGAGGACTAGGGGGGAGTGTCGACTCCTCGATACCTTGGCAAAACATCGCCGTGTCAAGCATCTCTTTCCCTAGCTCTTTATTACCGCTTTACTTTCCGCACTTGTCATTCTTTTCATACTAGAATTGTGTAGGAAGTTTTCGCTTTCCTTTGACTTGCTACCGCTTTCTAGCTAGGACACACAAGCGGTAGGCACTAGGGGGTTAATTGGCTCTTTATAGGTTTAATTCTTGTTTAGAAATTAAAAAGAGCCCAATTCACCCCCCCCCTCTTGGGCATCTTGATCCTTTCACTAGGCTAGCTCTTAGTGCCATGAGGTTGAGAAGGGCACTAAGTATAGACTAGGACTTTGTTTTTCCTTTGACCATACTATAAATGGGGGTATGAGATTAGTAGCTTGACCTAGGAGAGTTTGAGAATGTTGGTGTATGCACACATGTCACAACTAGTCCTAGAGACCCTGCTAATAGCCTTTGAGATGGTAGGAGCAAAACCTCTTCAAAATACTTAGTGAGATAAGGTGAAGAAGGAGGTCAGAAAGGCTCCGGACCAGTTTGCCTAGAAGGCTCCGGACCATTGCAAGTGGTCCGGTGGTCCTGCCTTAGGCAGTGCTCTGAGGAAAGTGCTCCGGACCACCTGTCCGGAGGGCACCGGACTATTGGAGGTAGTCCGGTGGCCACCTGTTCTTGAGTGAGTTCAAGGAAGTGCTCCGGACCACCTGTCCGGAGGGCACCGGACTATTGGAAGAAGTCCGATGGCCACTGTGTTCTTGAGTGAGTCCCAAAAGGGGCTCCGGACTAGTTCAGAGGGTTGTCCGACGGCTAGTCCACGGTTCTCAGCAGAGGATAAAATCCACATATTATGCACCTATGCTCCGGACCAGAGGCTCCGGACTAGGCACCAGACTATTGCAAGTAGTCTGGTGGTCCCTGTTTCGACTCAGATTTGGGTCTGACTGCATGCTCCGGACCAGGAGAAATGGTCCGGTGGTGAGGCTCCGGACTAGTCCGGTGATTACGCAGAAAAGAGAAAAAGTAAAAAACGGCTAGTTTTGGAGGTGGGACTATTTATAGTTGCCCTCTTCATCCTTAGGAGTTCTCTTGGCCATTGTTTCACCTGAAGGAAGCTAGAGAGACCTCTTGGATAGCCAAGTGCCTAGTGAGGGAGAGATTTGAGAGAGTTCATCTTGTTCTTCCCTCCTAGGGTGATTAGGAGTGACTTGTGTGCATCCATCCACCTTCCTAGCCTTGAGTTGGTCAAGTGAAGGTCTTGTGCTTGTTACTCTTGGTGTTCGAAAGCACCTAGAAGGTTTGGTGGTGTTCAGAGGAAGTGATCACCGGAATATTGTCGGCGGCTCTTCTCCAAGCTTCTGTGATCGGTTGTGGGCGATTCACCGAGCCGGAGTGACGAAGAATCAGCCCGTAGAGAGCACTCTACCCTTGCGCGGGTAGAGGGGGGGCTATACCTTGCGAGGTGCTCCAACGAGGAATAGGGGGGGTGTGTCGACACCTCGATACCTCGGGAAAACATCGCTGCGTCAAGAATTCCTTTCCCTAGCTGAAGAGTCATGGCCCTAGTTGGTTTCGGTGATTAACGACAATCTAAGATTATTATGGCTAACGTGTGTTTTACAGAGGCTATGTGTAGCCTAGCCATGGTGATCAAGGAAAATGGGCTCTAAAGGTCATCACTTAGCTCCCAAGATGGATATCGTTTCGGTTGTTAAGGAGACATGATGAAGACCCTAGAATGATAGGCTAAGTGCCATAAGGAGATGAAGGGCACTTAGAATTAGATAGGGCTTCTCTTTTTTCTTTTGACCGTACTATTAAGAGGGGTTGAGACTAGTAGCTTGACTTAGGAAAGCTTCATGTTTAGGTGTGATGCACACTTGATTTCCTTAGCTCTAAGCAAGCCTATGGTGACCGTAAGATAGCCTAGAACAACTTCCATTTTCATCGCGACGAAAAACGGAGTTGTCAAAATCTTTTTTTTGGGCGACGGACGCTCCTGGCAGGGGCGCCGGACGCTGTCCGACGCGTCGGACAAAGGCGCGGACGCTGGGTGGTTGAGTCCACAGCGTCCGTCGGCCTTCCAGAGAGGTTGTTTTCTGGCTAAGTTTTTTCAGGGTGCGTCGGACGCTGTCCGTCGGCCAGGCGTCGGACGCTGCGAAGAGCGTCCGTCGGCCTTCCAGAGAGGGTGTTTTCAAACCCTAGCCAGTTTTCAGCGTCGGACGCTATGGCTGAGCGTCCGTCGCCCAGTGACGAAGCGTCCGTCGCTGGAACACTGTGTCAGAACTAGCCGTTAGACAGAGGCGTCGGACCGTCCGTCGCCTAGGCGTCGGAGCGTCCGTCGCCTCAATTATGAACAGAAACTAGCCGTTGGGCATGCGACGGACCGTCCGTCGCCTAGTCGACGGAGCGTCCGTCGCCAACTTAAAATGCCAGCCCGAGGCAGTTTTCAGAGGGTCTATTTATAGCCCCTCCCACTTCTCTCCCATGGTGACTTTGCTCATTTTGAGTTGCTGAGTTCGTTGAGAAGGTTGGGAAGAGAGCAAAAGCCCTAGAGAGACAGAGTGATTCGCAAATCCATCCATCCTCTCTCTAGTTCATCCAAGAGTTCAAGTGTGCATCCTCTAGTTGTGAAGCTTGAGTGAGTCAAGCAAAGTTCGAGGCTTGTTACTCTTGGTGATCGACATCACCTAGACGGTCCGGTGGTGTTCGGAGGAAGGTGATCGCCGGAAGATTGTCGGCGGCCCTTCTCCATCGACGTGTGTGATCGGTTGTGGGCGATTCACCGAGCCGGAGTGGCGAAGAATCAGCCCGTAGAGAGCACTCATCCCTTGCGCGGGATTGAGGGGGAGCTATACCTTGCGAGGTGCTCCAACGAGGACTAGGGGGGAGTGTCGACTCCTCGATACCTCGGCAAAACATTGCCGTGTCAAGCATCTCTTTTCTTAGCTTTTTATTCCCGCATTACTTTCCGCATTTGTCTTTCAATTTATACTAGAATTGTGTAGGAAGTTTTCGCTTTCCTTTGCTTTGTTACCGCTTTCTAGCTAGGACACACAAGCGGTAGGCACTAGGGGGTTAATTGGTTCTTTATAGGTTTAATTCTTGTTTAGAAATTAAAAAGAGCCCAATTCACCCCCCTCTTGGGCATCTTGATCCTTTCACTAGCTCTTTACTTACTTGCATTACTTTCTGCATCGTTCTTTCATTTCCTACTAGAATTGTTTAGGTTGTCTTTCAATTTCTTGGCTAGCTATTGCTTTCTAGTTAGGATACACATTGTGGTAGGCACTAGGGGGTGATTGGCATTAATAGGTTTTAATATTGCTTTAGAAATTTAAAAGAAGCCCAATTCACCCCCCCCCCTCTTGGGCATCTTGATCCTTTCAGTAAGGAAGCTATGCGTGAGACCAAAGGTCTTGGGTTCGAATCTCATGCATCGCAAGAGAGGTTTCTTGATATTTATTAATAAATTGTATATATTTTTGTCTCGATGAAGGGCTATAGTCTCGGTTGTTCCGTCCTTTACTCCATCCGTAATTCCGGTTGGAAAATCGGGACTAAAGCTTGTTTCCAACCGGAAATAAAAGCCACATGTGTACTGTGAAGGGAGTAACTTTTAAATTTTGGTCGTCTCTCGAAGATCGTGCTCTCATTCTCATGGCATGGTAATCATTATCTTTGATGGCGATGATGTAAGATAGGGTCAAGCTAGATCAGTCATGGTAAGTTTACATTTAGCTCATCATTGTTCATCTAAACCTTCATGGGGTGGTTATGCACATATCCCTAGTACAAATAGCCATTTCTACATAAATTAAACTTAACTCTAGATAGATAAAAAAGTTGTCTCTAGTTAGGAATATAGCCTTTTCTGTAGTAGTGAAAATCATCATCTCAAGGAGAGTAAGTGATTGTGTAAGGCTATCTCTAGAGGGATTGATGCACTAGTGGTGGGGCAATTGCATTTGGCAGTAGTAAGCTGATAGACAGTGGGCAGAACGTGGAGTCAAATCAAGGAGTCAGTTAAGCTAAACTGTAGAGAGTCAAAGTTCATGTTCAACAGGGCAACAACTTCATCTAGGAGCTTGAGAGTTGTCCTGCCCAGCGGTGCCTGTGATGCTCCCTCAATTCCCATTGTATGCACGTCGGGAACAACATCTGAGAAGCACGGGGGGCATGCGCCCAGCTTCACCTCCACTATCCTCTGACACTGCTAATAGAGTCCAAGAAGGTCATCCAACTATCCTAGTTTTCAATCCTTGGTGAAGTGATAGATTGGGTGCATTGTGAGGAACAGAGTCGATGAAGTCCATGAGGTGGGTGTTCCAATTTTAGTATGCATGCATTTGTATATGAAAGGAACAAAAACCCTAACAAAAATCAATTGTGAACTAATATATCGAGGGGTGAATTGGATTATTAAGAAATTCTAACCTAGAATTCTAACATTGCTTCTACATGCTAAAAAACAACTATACAGGATGTGCTTCTATATATTATTTACCTAGTGTCTCAACTTAACCTCCCTCGCATAAAAACAACAAATATGGATTTGTGTCTCAATCGTATCAACTAGCCCAATTAAACTACACTAGGAAGAGTAAATGCACACAACAAGCAGAAGAATAAATACAACAAGTAAAGCTCAGGTGATAAATTGCAAACTTCGGAGGCACGAAAAAGCGCTATCGCCCTTTGCGTAAGTTAGAGCTCCAAAAGAGCATCCCAACCACGAAGCCTTGCCCTGGTCATGGTGTTGGGCTTTCCATCTAGACTCCAACAAACAAATACATCAAGCACCCCAAACCACCAAGAGGATCACCCCTTATTTGCTAGCTCTCCTAGTCACAAAGATCACATACGCTATACATATTCTCCCCCAAACAAGAGATCTCCTCGTCTTTCGTAAATAGTGTCCCCGACACTTCACACCAAACTTGGAGGGTTGTCAAGATTGCTAGTGAGTCACCTAAGACTCCAAGGGCAGCCAAGATTATATTACTAGGTGAACACAACACTGCCTCGCAAACTCCCAATGTAAGCACACCTACCTAACCCTTAGATTAAAAAACTTTAAGCTCTCATAAGGAGGATGAAGTGTTCTACACTTGCACTATTTTCATTGGGCTTCAATAGACTAAAACACCCTGCAAATATGCTTGGTGGAACAGGGTATTTGCAGCACTTCCAACGAAAACTAGCCATCAGTAAAGTCTAGCATAAATTGCATTCATCAAAGTTGTGGTGCCATATTTTTGGTATCACGCCAGACCATACGGTGAGTGAGTTATTGAACTAGCCATGCATTGCAAACTCTACCATGTCTTTTGTGTTTGTTGCAAATGTGCGGTACATCAACAGATCATAAGATTTTGTAGTTTAATTACATGAAGTTTCTTCTATTCTTTTTATCACTGGTGGATGACTCCAAATTGTCTTATGTATTAAACTTACCACTAGGGATGTAAGTGGGCTAACCCGCGAACCCACATATATGTTTAAATTTTGAGGGTTCAAGCGGTAACCCACAAAATTAAGCCTATATGCGGGTTATTTGGGCTGCCGCTTGCATCCTTACTTACCACCACGCTATCCTGTGCTCAGTAGCTTCGAGAACCCTGGTTCTTTTTAACTGTTTGGTAATTGTCCAACAGTTTTTCTCCTCTATCACTGGACCATCCATAATAACACAACGATCACACCTTTGTTCACCATCGAACTAACTCCCAATTGTCCGGTTTATTCAATTTTGCCACCAATCGATCCGTCCGATGTTCATGCGTTTTTCTGTTTTTTTTTATTATTTGAGGCCTTGTTTGGATACCTCAAACCACATTGATTAGAGTGAATTGGAGTGGAAATTAGTTCAAATATATCCTCCAACACATGTGGTTTGAAGGAGATACATGTGCATCCAAACAAGGCCTGCCTTATTTTTTTCTCTAGACTTTTGTGCACTTGTTTTCTTGCATCTATATGAGCTGATAAGCATGTAAATCATATTTTTATCAAATAGGTTAATCATATTGATTCAAAATCACGAAGTAGCATATGACTAGGCCATCCTCTACATACAGCGAAGTAATTAAGGAGGTGATAGGAAGATTTTGTTTGAAGTTTTCTACCCTTGGATGTGTACTCAGTAATGGATACAAAGTTTTGTGCAATTGTTGTATAAAATTAATACTAATCAAATGGCGTAGGCATGCATGTCCCGGTATCTGTCTACGCGACGCATGCATGTGCCATCGTCACTCGCTTTTTATTTGGAACGGCATGCAGTCATCAGGACGACTAAAGATACCTGCCCTGTTGGCTTGTTTATATTACTGAAAAGCCTGTTCATTTATTTTATAATCTCAAACCTGGTGTGTGCAAAGCATGCTCTTTTAGTGTTTTCAAATCATTTGTTTTGTCTAGTGTGTGTAGTTAACATTATTGCACGTAGTACGTAGTTTATATTACTCCATAACCCATACACGTCAGCGTGCCCGTGCATTGATCAGCAGATTTAATATATTGCGGCCATAATGTCAGTGACCCATCCAGTATACGCTAAAGACAAAAAGGACCAAAGACCAAATTAAAATATGCCAAGCTCTGCACTACTGGAGCACGCATGCTACGGTAACCTGCAAAAGACAAACAGCTTCGGGCCAGGTTTTATTTGTTAACTCCAAAGGCGCCAGCTGATTCGTTAATAATGGATCTCACATATAATAAACTGTCGGAACAGTGCGCGCTGCACCATGCCCTAGCTAGCCCCTCCCTATATGTGCAAATTAAGGCCCCTATATGAATATATGATCCTGTATCGCATGAGGAATGACTAATGTATGGTGAGTATAGAAACTGTATAATGCTCCTCGTCAGCATTTATTCTTTAATTGCGCTTACGCTAAGTTTTTCAGCCTGTTCGCTTGGCTTTTCAGCCGACTTAAATCCAGCCTGAGCAGTGCATAATCCTGACAAACGAACATGTCGTTTGTGGACAGCAGTACACATGGTTCTAGGCATTGCTCAACCCACTAATGTTAATGATCTTTTGACTAAACATAATTTGAACCTTTTGGTTGCAGCCGCGGCATTATGTTGGTCACTGTGGATGTCAAGAAATGAAATTATTTTAGATAAAGGTAGACCTAAATCTTTTTTGCAGGTACTATTCAGAGGGACTTACTGGCTACGTTAATGGGCCCAGTTACAGCGCCATGAAGACCGCCGGCAAGAGTTAGTCGACGCATGTCGGTTTCTCGAAACGTCATGTACTTCAGTTGCTTTCATCTTTTGGATGGTCTCGTCTGCTATTAGAATTGGTTTACAATTTACATTGATCGTTGTGTGTGGAACTATTAAAGTTGGTTGATGTCTTTTCGGTTTGGTTACGACCTCGGTCGTCTAAGTCTATGGCATCTGTCATGTAACGGTTGTGAAATTTGTAAAAAATTCACCTGATTTCATCCATTTTTGGGTGAATGAAGCCGGATAGACTATCTATCCTTTATCCAAAAAAGCTAGTGGAAAGGGAAATAAAGAGAAGTCATCATATGATGTCGTATTTCGTGTTAGTTTCAAGGGAGTGAGGGAGGAGCGCTGAATCGCGATTCCAAACCTAAATTATTTATTTAGTTACAGCAATAATGAAATGCCGACGATGCTTTTTTCCTTCATTGAAAACCCTTCCTCTGGCCAAACTAAGTCTCAATACCAACTTAACACTCTAGGACAATGAGATGGTTACTTGCTACATTTTTCACTACTATCACGGATGGAGATCCTCCCAAGACATTCAATAATTCAGATGTTCATTTGTAACATCCCAGGTTTTTGTACCAAGTTATTAGATAGTAAAAATCTGAAAATTTTAAATTCTTTCTTAGATAATATGTGCCTGCATCTAGATCATAGCCAATTTAAGCCAAAAATTTTTCTTATCTTGTTTCAAAATCCTGACTCAAAGCTAGCTTTTCTTTCAAAAAGTATTTCCATAGTGTGCTAGCAAACATAATTTGAATTTGAGCTCACACTCAAATTGTTTTTTTTCATGGAGAAAATATTTCACAAACCTTTCCTTACAAATTGAAGTGCTTCAATAAGTTTTTTGTGAAGAAAAATCGAAGGATTTTTATTTAACATCGAGAGCAAGTGGTAAGCTCAAACCTATTTCTATTTGTTTTTGGGTTAAGAAACAAGCTTGTTCTCTCTCGAAACCGATCTTGTGAATGTTTAACCTTGACCTATGTGATTTTTTTGTCTTTATCAAAACAAAACCCTCTTTACAAGATACTGGGATTTAAACGAACTATACTTTCAAATATGTTTTGTTTCTAAACCCTTATTAAGCCATATTTTTGGGGTTAATCCTCCTATTTCCAAAATATAAAAATACTATAAGCTTATTATGTCTGGCTTTGACCCCAAATAGAAATCAAAATCATAGCTGCCTTAATCCTTTTGCTAATAAGTAACCCCTTTCATCCCTCTCTCAAAGATCAATTTTCTAAACTACCTCATGCATACATACAAGGTTTTGGGATTCGGCCCAAAAGGCCCAAAATTCGGTGGGATTCTTCCATTTTGGACAGACCCAAAAAAACAATTGAATCGGACAAAATATTTCAGTCCAATTGAATTTACGGTCCGGCCTAAGGCCCATGACAACCTCCAGATATCCCCATAGCTATAAAAGCACAAACATTGCCCTGGAACCATAGTAGTAAATAGAGCATATTACCTTAGAAGAACCACAGAATAATCATGTACTCTCTCTCATAGAGAGTAGAGAGGCTTTGAGTCCTCATCGTTTTTTGTTGCAGTCTTCCAGATCTACGACTATCCTCAACTAAAGCTTCTATGTCTTCTTCAACTCTTGGTGCAGATACCACAGGCTTATCACCGTCATAATCTCCATTGTCTTCATCATCACCTTCAGCTAAGTCATCCCAAAACTCATCCTCATTATGTTCTTCATCACTGTCCCCCGATAGAAACTCAATCTCCTCATCCACCTCCACCCTAGCCCTCTTTCCACGAGATGAATTGCCTAGCTGGCTTTGACAAAGATCATTCAAACAAGGACCTCCATCATTCATAGATCTATCTAACTAGTCCCATATTGGATTGTTCTCATAAAAAATTGCAGCATCCAACATCATAGAACATGGATCAACTTCCTTGTCCATCTGCTGGTATCCACTGTCCTCTCGAATACGCTCTTTCAAATTATAATGGACATACACAAGCTTATGCAACTTGTCATAGCCTAACTTGTTCCTAATCTTTGTATGCACAAGTGCAAAAGTACTTCAATTTCTCTCACAACCACTAGATGACACACATTGTGAAATGATACGTAATGCATATTTAGGCACTTCTCCTCCAAACTGGAACCACCAATCAGCTACCAAAATGAGAATGGAAGTCAGCCACAAGAAAAGACATTGATTCAACAAATCAATGAACACATAAATAAAATAGTGAATTAGTATGGGTTTGGATGGCTACAACATTAAACTACTTCTATAGTGTGCTGGTTCTGTTAGTGTGCTGTCAATGGACACATAAATAAAATAGTGAATTAGTATGGGTTTGGTTGGCTACAACATTAAACTAATTCTATAGTGTGTTGGTTCTGTTAGTACCTTATTGTTGCAGCTATACTATTCAATATAAAACCTAAATCTCATATATTTATCTCCCAAACTTAAGCAAGCATCCAAAATACAATGTATTATTCTAGATGAGACTTACTTGGGGACATAGATGATGCTCCAACACGTGCTATGGGGCGATTGAACCTCCCAAGGCACTCACGAAAGACTGATGTTTCCTTGATTGCCTGAAGAGCATCATCAGAAGTTTGTGCCATCTTCTCTATTGTATCTGTTAGTGCTAAAGAATATTCTGGTTTGTTGCAAAAGTTGTGCTTCTAGTGGGTCTCAGGATTAAGAACAACAACTACATAAGAGGTGTAAAAGAGTTATAATTTATGGCAGTAGCTACATAAGAACAACAACTACACATGTAATAATGAAATTTAGTGGTACTATTAATACCTGCAATCATTAATGTGTTTCTTTCCATATTGTCAACCCTCCTTGTCACCATACTCAGAAACCGATCAAAATGTCTTGTTCCTATGCCAAGATGAACTTCCATGGCTTGTATTGTTGCCATCATCCTCGGTTTGAACCCAGAAAGTGTACATAACTTCTGTGTATCTACATATCGCAGCACCAAATACAGTGGTTTCACTGCATCTACTACCCACTTCAATGTCGACCACCATGTAGAACTTGTCAGGCATGCTTCAGTGTACTCATAGTACTCATCATCCTTCCAATCTTGTGAAACCATCCAAGCTTGAAGATTTTCTTTCTTGTCAAGGAAACTCTGGAGGAACATAAATACAGTTCCAAAGCGAGTAGCATTGGGTCTTATCAATTCCCCACCAATCTTCTTCTTCATATCATCATGTAGTCTGTTATGGTTGTACAGGAACCTACATATAAGCTTGGCACTTTCAACACATTAGCAACCTTTCAGAACTTGCCAATGTCCTTCAACACATGAGGTTGATAGTGTGAGCAGCACATGGTTGCCAGAAAATATGCTTGTATTCCTCAACTAACTTCTCACATGCTTTCTTGTAATTTGATCCATTGTCTGTGACAATTTAAACTACCAATTCAGGACCAATTTTCACAACCATTCTAATTTCCTTAAGTATAAAATATGCATAGCACCAAAATACAGTAAGTACTCTGCATAGCACCAAAATACAGCAAGTATAAAATCTACATATCACCAAAATACAGTATGTACATGCCAATATAATCTAACAACTTGATAATAGAAATTAATTGCATGGTACTAATAGCTTAACAGCTTAGTAGACAGAAAACACATTCAGCTAAATATGGATCAAACTTAATACGACAGATGGAACAAAATAAATGAGAATAATAGCTTACCGACACTTTGCTTGTGGCCATATACATCAATTGACTTATGGAAAAACATGCGTGTATTACAATACACCATGAAGTTAATGGTGGACATGCCAGTAGGTCCTATCCATGAGTCACACATGATAGTCACACCATACTGCTCCCAACCCTGCTTGAATTGTTAAAGAGAATTTTCAGCTTCCTCAAAGTTTGCTTCTAAGAATTCTCCATCAATTCCATGTGATTTAGGAATATGTGTTGTAGCCCCTAGCTGCTGAGTAAGCCTAATTGCACTACGAAAGTATGGGCAATCCGCTTTCAACCCAGGAATGTCATTTGCATGGAAAAACATTGCCCATGCTTGTCCAAGCTTCTCTCTAGATCCCACTTGAAGTGCAGTGTCAATTCTAGGCTGCACAGTTGCTTTGTTGCGTGCTAAATCCTTTGTCAAAGAAGACAGTGACACTCCTTTTACCAACAGAAACACGAACACCTTTGCCACGACCACACCTCCTCTCAACTGCACGAGAAAGGTTCTTATCTCCCAATTGCTTTCTAATATCCAAAAAGACTTGTTCTTCATCATCACTTGCAAGGTCAATCACTTCCACTCCTTGCAGTCCTTACATGAGTTCTCTCTCTAAACTGAGCATACGTTCTCTTTTTTCCTTTTTATTCTCCATTGATGTCTTTTGTAACTCCCTCATTGCATCCCGCACAGCTCTAGGCACATTGGTGCATGACTTCACTTCACCAACTATACAGCCAAGATGGTCCCTAAACCTTGTTGCAAATCCACCTTTGTTTGTACTCCCATAACATCCACATTTGAAACCTTGGCTTGTAAGCTTTGTGCCATGCATCCACACCTTGTTAATGTTTCCATCATTATGTTCTGCAGTCCAAAAGCAAAATAGCAACATTAAAAACATGAACATTTAAGTAAAAATATAAATTTTGAACATTCCAATCACACATCCTATCCACAAAAAAATTAATACAAAAATAATCCTGAAGAACAAATTTATGAGCAATCAGTATGCTATATAGTCAGCTAAGCAAAGCAGGACATACTTGGCATAAATTGGAAGTCTAGACAGCTAGCCTACAAGACACATTTGACACAAACTAAAAGTCTGGAACATAGCTGCAGTCCAGAACATAGCTGCCTTAAATTTAAAACTTTGATCACATAATGACTGCTAGATTAACACAAACTCTCTCATTACCACATTTTTTAATGATAAAATAACTAAATACTAAATGTGGCGTGCTCAGATTTGATAAATGATGATATAATATTAACAGAGCCAACACTAGCTATAGATTCATGAAATGTATTGTACGAGAAAATAAATAAATCTATACAAATTAGAGATATGGAGATATGATATCGATCTCTGTAGAACAAGGTGCTCTAATTTAAATATACCTTGAGATGCTGCTACCGCCAGTGGTGCTACAGGTGGTGCCACCCGTGGTGCTGCAGCCCTTGCATGGCCATCCTCAGCACCTCCAAGGCCAACGCTTGCAGTACCCATGGCTCTCATCTGGGTGATGCCGCTGCTACTGCTACCCGTGTCGCGCCGTAGAAGGTTGCTCTCCATGAACAAGATATGCACCCAATATACAGATGAACTTCAATAAAACCAAATGATTTGAGGAGTGGAAGGAGAGGCGATTGGGGAGGAGTAGACTGTAACGGGAGACTGGGAGATCCGTTGCCGCCACCTTCACGTGTTGGCCGCTAGGCAGGCTCCCGCACTAGCACGAGCCGCCGCTGACCAGAGGCAGAGGAGGAGGAAAAATGAAACCCTAGGGTTTCCAGGGAAGTGTTTGCGCTTTTATACTTACATGAGATATATCCAGGCCGACATGGACCTTGGGCCGGGCCAAAAATTCAATTTGGGCTGAAATTTTTTGTCCGATTCAATTCGTTCCCAGGCCTGTCCAAAATGGACGAATTCCACTGAATTTCGAGCCTTTCGGGTCGAATCCCAAAACAACATCGCTCTTCCTATAGCAGTGCATCGCCACATCATGTCAAACAAGGGAGCAAAATATTGTTCACTTCACGTCACCACTCTTCTTGGAAACACCTTGACCTGGTAATGAACTCTCCAAACACCAAGCCCCTGTGAGACCTTCCCAAGTTGAGGCCCCACTTTTTTGTTCTCTAGCTATTGTTTCCTACTTACCAACCTTTGAGCTACTTTGCATCCCTAGAAGTGCCTTTGAATAGCTTGGTTGTAGCCTAGACTTGTTCAGTGCCCATTAGACGAGCCAAGGTGCTACATGGCCGCACACATGGTATAACATCACTGCCTGATACCTCGCACCTCCCTTTTCCTTTCAGTAGTACCTTGCTAATCTTTCCATCTCCCATGGGCCATTGGCAAAGCTACGTAGAGGCCAAATAGGGCCATGCCCCCCGCCCCTTGGTGATCGTATTTTCTTAGTGATATTTATGTTTTGTCATTAGAATGTAATAGAGATTTTCACAATATAGATAACTTGAGTACTAGTGTCCCCTCCTTAAATCCTATTCAACCTCCCCCATTGCATGGGCCCTTACGTTATGTGCACAAGGTGCTTTGCCAACCAATCACCTTATCAAGACCCATTCCACGACACACGTGAGCTACATTGCATAAGCCCTCACCCCCACTTGTCTTCTTCCTTCTCTAAGCCTCGGTGATGATCACGAGCACACTAACAAAATTGATCTTTTCATCGGCGCATGATGCTTGATCAAGCCATGGCCTTTCCAGCCCCATTATGTTTCCTTGCCACTCACATTTGTATCCACTGCTACCTTCCCATGAGTTCGATTTCACATGCACACGTACAACTTAACATTGGCATTATCTTTGTCCGCTATGAGTTGAGACTGTGGGGTGAGACGGTACAATTTTGTTCCACATGCAACATTAGAAATATCATAAGCAAAAAATTTAGTTGCAGTGAGAAGCCTCATGAGGCGAGGCAAGTATGGTTGTTTTTGTCCGGGTGCTACTAGAATGGCAACTAGAATATTGGGTAGTGAGGTTACACTGCCAAGGCAGTGGATGGCGTCAAAGATTCCAAGGCTAACGATGGACTAGGGCGCCATGGAGTTAAGGTAGTTGAAGGTGAAGTTCCAGAGCTTGGCGTGCACATGCAATACAGGGTTTGCCATGAATATAGGCGGGCTTGTTGATTCACTTATAAGGAGATAGATGTAGAGGTGTGGGACACTACTAGTCTCATATACTAGGGAGCGGAGAGGGGGGCTACCGGCCTAGCCTCCCCCAACAAGCTGCTATTTTCAGGTTAAGTACTAAAATCTATGGCCATTTTTAATACTTCCATAGGTTTTGACCTCTCCTAATTTCAAGCTCGTCCCCTTATATTGGACTCCTGGATCTGCTCTTGCTCATACTATGTCATATCTATATGTGCAAATATGCACATACTCCTCCATATTGTAAGACAAGTTGTTTCGAATAATAACACGGTCTCTAAAACATGACTTTGACTTTATATTTATATAAAAATATTTATTTAAAAATGAGATGTGTATACTTTTATGAAAGTATATTTCAAGTATGGTTCCTACGTTTTCAAACTTAACAACTTAAAAATTATTCATGATTTATATTCTTAATATTTAATTAAAACAATTTCTTTTACTACGTAGAGGGTTAACCTGCGGTAGAGTTGTTCCATGCATTCGATCCACTGCAGGTTGGGTTGTGGCACCACGTCGGATGGATGAATAGGAAAAACAGTGCATGGCTTGGCGGAGAGTGCAACGCTCCAGTAGGTAGAGTGCCACGTGGGTGGTTGAATAGACAATTGCCAATTAGGCATGGTATACTCCGGTGCATGAGTTGGCAACACAGTGTATATCTTTCCTCGTGTGGGTCTGTGTCGAGAATTCAGCCCGCCAATTTGTCCTATCGGACATGGACCAAACTGTTGGCGAGCCGCACGCTCGGCGCGGCACTGCCGCACCCGCACTGGTGCCCAGCCAGGAGCCCATAACCCAAACTAGTTGGGTTAAGATTTGAAGGACCTCTGGGCCTGTTTGGTGCGTACAACCTGACGTGCGAGAGTGATGACTGATGAGCCCAGCCCAACCAGAACAACAACGGCTCGGCCCAGAGCTTCTTCAGTTTCGCCCCCCGTCCCGATTTGGCAAGTCGTCGGAAGCCAAGCGTTTGCTCGGCATCGAACGAAAACCGAGGGAACACAACCCGGACACGCGGGTTTCTCTCGCTGGCCCCCCTCTCTCCCGTCCCGTCCGTGCCCACCACCCTCGTCGGCGTCGTCCCCCTCTCCCCTGTTCCCTCCGGCCAAGAAGGCCTGCTTATTGGTTGGACCTGGACCCAAGGACGAGAGGCTCGCGCGCGCGTCGTCGCTGGTGGTAGTACGTGCGCCATGGACGGGGGCACGGTGGAGGAGCTCATACGGCGGCTGCTGGACGGGAAGAAGCAAAAGGTGACGGGGAAGAAGGTGCAGCTAACGGAATCCGAGATCCGGCACCTCTGCGCCACCGCCAAGGAGATCTTCCTCTCCCAGCCAAACCTCCTGGAACTAGAGGCTCCCATCAACGTGTGCGGTGACATCCACGGGCAGTTCTCGGACCTTCTCCGTCTCTTCGAGTACGGCGGGCTACCGCCGACGGCGAACTACCTGTTCCTAGGCGACTACGTGGACCGAGGGAAGCAAAGCATCGAGACCATCTGCCTGCTGCTGGCCTACAAGATCCGGTACCCGGACAACTTCTTCCTGCTCCGGGGAAACCACGAGTGCGCCTCCATTAACCGCATCTACGGCTTCTACGACGAGTGCAAGCGCCGTTTCAGTGTCCGTCTCTGGAAGCTCTTCACCGACTGCTTCAACTGCCTCCCCGTCGCCGCCGTCATCGACGACAAGATCCTTTGCATGCACGGCGGCCTCTCCCCGGACCTCGACAGCCTCAACCGGATCAGAGAGATCCAGCGCCCCGTCGATGTCCCTGACCAGGGCCTCCTTTGTGACCTCCTCTGGTCTGACCCCGACCGCGATAGCTCCGGATGGGGCGACAACGATCGTGGCGTCTCCTTCACCTTTGGCGCCGATAAGGTCACCGAGTTCTTGAACAAGCACGACCTCGACCTCGTCTGCCGCGCACACCAGGCAAATAAAGCCTCTGTCCTCCTGTCCTGATTCCTCATTGCTCATGTGATTGCATGCAGAACCTGCAGCCTGCTGATGGCAAATTGGCAGGTCGTGGAGGACGGGTACGAGTTCTTCGCCGACCGGCAGCTGGTGACCATATTTTCGGCGCCCAACTACTGCGGCGAGTTCAACAACGCCGGCGCGCTGATGAACGTCGACGCCAGCCTGCTCTGCTCGTTCCAGATCCTCAAGCCGTACAGGGGCAAATCACAAACGGAGTGACGACGACGACGAGACACAGGAATGAAGGAGATCGATGTTGATTACAGGCTTTGTTTAGATTGCAAGGAGATCGAGTATGTTGCTTCGTTCCTCTCGCACTTTTTTTGTTGCTGCCCCTCCGACTCCGAGAGCGGTCGATCAAGTCCTCACTTCTTCTGATGAAATCTTTTGCATGTAACTGATTCAATACGTGTGTATATATAAAAGACTACAATTTCTGAACTGATTTCATCGCATGATCTTTGCTTGCAACAAGGAGCAAAATGTCGCCTCAAACTTCTGTTCAGAAGCAGTTAGTTTTTTAGATAATGGATAAAATATCCGGCTTCATCTGTTAGAAGATAGACTCAGACCAATTATTACAAGACTCCAGTCCAACCCAAGCAGTTAGTTATATGGAGAAAACTAAAAAAAAAATCTTTTGAATAGGATTGTACAAAAAGCAAGATCCTCACTTTAGCAATTCAGTGGAATGGAACCAACAAAGCAGGATTTTTTTTCCCCTGTTCATCTCTTGTCCCGCATAAACTTCAGTTTGCTCTTTTTATTTGCCAGTATCTTCGCGTCCCTTAAAAATTGTTTCTGGCAACTTGAACTTCCGAGCTTTTCAGTTCATTGAACAAAAAGTACATTTCAGTCGGGTAGTAACTTTTAAGGACTGCGCTTGTCGAAAATTCTGTACAACTAGTCCTGATGGAAAAATTCTTTTTCAAACAAGTACACCAACTTTACAGCTTTATCGGTGAGACACCAACCAAACACAGACCCTACCATTTTCAGAACCATAAATTCGAATCCTGGAGCAAATCATTTGAGATCTTTCAAGGTATATATCATCAATTTCTAAAACTTGAAGCATTTGGTAGGCGTACTATTGCTTATAAAAAACAAGCATTTGTGTACCTTCTTCAATGAATTTCAGGATAAATCTTTCAGTACTGCAGCAGACTTGGTCGCTTGCAAGATCTGAGGATAGAGACCGGATAGCAACCTAAGATGCCTGCAGCTAAACTTTTTCACAGGAAAATAATGCAAAAGGTTCTTCCAATCAAGCAGTCCCAAGGAGAATCCTTCCTTAAAAAAATGCCAGCTCCACCTCCAATTTGTCAGCTAATTAGTTGTGTGATAAGATCAATAGCAAGGTAACAAGAAATTAAGTTCTGATCGTAAACCTGTTGGATGGTACTGATCATGGGTCTTAAGATGTTTACAAGATCAAGTGATGTCAGGTCGTACGACTTATCTGAATGTTCAGCAGTGCCCATGATACTAACGTTTCACAATCAAGATAAAACCTGCTCATTTCAACAAGAACATGGTCGAATGCATCCCATGCTAACGTCAGATCACCAGGTTAAGTCTAAGAAGCAACAGATCATCAGGTATTTTTGTCATTTCAAATTCAAATTACTGGAAACTGGACGCTTATCTACCGATCAAGAAGCTGATATATGGTCCACACTTGTGATTTCAAATTCAAATTACTGGAAACTGGACGCTTATCTACCGATCAAGAAGCTGATATATGGTCCACACAACTGTCTCCAGTATGCTGCATTAGCACTCTGACTGTTTCTCCCATCAGGGAAATTAAATACAGTGGCAGCACATATTTCTAAATAAAATATAAATCTCAGGAAAAAGATTTTGTAATGCTGTTTTAACAAACGGCATGTGCGCTGTGCGGTGTATGCACAGGAAATATTTAAAAATGAACCGCTGCGGGGGAAAAAAGTCAAGCCAACCCGATGCTCTTGCATATCTTCCAAATATATACCTGCCCATGCGCTACCTAAACATTGATCCAACTAAGATGACAACTTTATCCTCCATTTTAGTAATGCCAAATGAAACGCAGCATAAAAACTGTGTTCTATTATAAGCAGCACAAGTTGACATTAGAGAGTTGTTTAAACTGGTTGCCCGTGCAGTCTAGAGATTTGCAACCTTTGAGTGTTCACTTGTCAAATTATTTAAAAGAAACGAAAAATATCTCCCAAAGTGATAGGCATATATAATTCTGAACAAGTTGTTTTGCGATTATGATAGGAATAAAAAATATTACTCGACAAAACCCCAATATTCACTCTTGCGTATCTTATTCTTACCATATATATTATTTACAATAATCAGTCGTTGTTTGCTGCTTGTGCCTTCTTGTCGACGCCATAGGCATTCATTGTCACATTATTCAATATAAATGGAGGAAACAAGTCTCCCAAAATAACTCCTTAGGTATATATTCTAAAAATAGCATCCAAATGGTAAGGGATTGATGATGATAGTGTATAAATATATTTACTCAACCAAAACATTACTTGATCAAATGAAGATGAGCAAGCATGTGATGTTAGTACAACGCAAATGTTCAACACGCACGTACACTCACCCCTATGAATACACATACGCAAATCCTACCCCTATGAGCATCTCTGAAGGACTGAGCTAGCAGATCTCGAGCTTCACGAAGTCACCACAGGCGTCTCGCTGTCGACGGGGACGTCGCCTACCACACGAGGAATTGAACTCAGGACCTATGTGGTGTTGCTCGAGTGACTTAGTCAACCAGACTAAGCACCCTTTGGTAGCAAGCCATGTGATTGTGATGGACAATATTTGGAAAATGACTTGAATATAGATAATATTAATATGGGACTTCAAATGAATGTTTGATGTTTGTTCTACATATGATGTGACTTGAGGATGGCTCAATAGGGAGAAGATAGCAAGAAAAGAGATTTGAGGGACTAAGCAAAGGTGAAGGGGAAGCGAGAGCTTAGCGACCGAAGTACCCTCTCAATTTGGGTCAACGGTTTATTTTTTAGATACTTGTTTCTAATCAATTCTTGCCACATTCCATTCTCGTTGCATAGCTTAAAAATCCATTTACTCAAAAGACATTTATTCTGTAAGTCTAGATTAAGCACACTCATTCCACCATGTTCTTTTGGCTGACATAAAATGTGCCACTTAATCAATCTATATTTTTTGTGATCTTCATACTATTAGAAGAATCTAGATCTGTAAAATTCTAACTTTTTGAGAATCCCTCTTGGTATTTCAAAAAAAAACATCATAAACATACAGACTGGATATGACTGAATTAATCAGCACAAGTCTCCCTCCTGATGAGAATAGTTTTCCTTTTCAGCTGTTTAATTCTTTCTCAAATCTCTCCTCGGTCTGCTTCTAATCTCTATTGGAAAGTTTTCTATAATGCATTGGGATGACTAGATATTTAAAGAGGAAAGCACCAATTTTGCAACCAAAGAGCTGCGAATATTGTATCTCACAATCCTTTGCTTGACCGAAACAGAAGATTTCGCTTTTGTGGAAGTTGATTTTTAGACCAAATAATTGTTCAGAAACATAAAGCAACCGTTTCATGTTCTTTGCTAATTCTAAATCATGATCCAAAAATATAACCATGTCATCTGTATATTGTAGGATAGACAAACCCTCTTTTATTAAGTGTGGAATTACTCCCCTTATTAAATTGTCCTGTTTGGCCCTATTTAGAATGATCGCTAACATATCCACTACAATATTAAAAAGGATAGGAGATACAAGATCACCATGTCTAAGACCTTTCTTGGTCTCGAAATTAGGCCCCAAATCATCATTCACTTTAATAGAAATATTTCCACCTTAGACTACTTTCGTAATCCAATTACACCAGATCGGGTCAAAACCCTTCATTCTTAAACATAAATGTAAAAAATCCCAATTAACTTTATCATAGGCCTTTTCAAAGTCGATTTGAAGAACAATATCATCTTTTTTCTTAGTGTCTAATTCATGGATAGTCTCATGTAAAATAATTTCCCCTTCCATGATGTTTCGACCAGGTAGAAAAGTTGTTTGTGATGGTTTGATAATTTTTTCAGCTACCTTGGTGATCCTGTTAGTAAGCACTTTGGTAAAAATTTGAAGCTAACATTAAGCAAACATATAGGTATGTATTGTTGTATCTAGTTAACTTCTTTACTCTTTGGAAGGAGAATAATTGTTCCAAAATTTAATGAGTTGAGTGCCAAAGATCCCTTGTGGAATTCCCTAAAAAGAGCACTCAAGTCCTTCTTTTATAACATTCCAAAAGACCTGATAAAACTCAGCCGGGAAATCATCTGGCCCTGGTGTTGTATTATGTTTCATTTGGAAAATTGCTTCTTGATCTCTTCCTCTGAGAATTGTGCAACTAACATTTCATTTTCCTATATAGAGACTTGAGGGATATCATCACAACGAGATTCATCTAACGACATTGGAATACTTTTCGATTGTCCGAAAAGCTTTTTGTACTATTTCGTTATATTGCATATGAAGACAGTAAAGACCAATGCTAGAGTCTGAAGCTAAACTTAGGGGAGGTCAATTTGCCAAATCAACATGTATGCTTAATTCTGCTCTCTCAATAGAATAACATCACATACACTTTTGTGTTTCTCTTCTCTTCCAACCAACTTGCTACTCTATCAATCTTCTATGTATTCTTTTCTCCTCTTCTAGCTCTTTTCTCCTCAAACCAACAACAACAAGACATTTTCATCCTAAATTGCTCTGACCTTCACATATATCTCAATGGCAAGGGAGGCAAGTCCCACTATGGTCCCAACATGCTCTGCCATTGTTGAAGACTCAAGTGGTTGAAATAAACATCCTTTTAATCTTGAATATAGGTATATCGTATTATCAAGAGGGATGTGTAACAAGAATAGTTATAAAGTCTCAATTACTCAAAACGGATCGTACCACTATTGCTAACATGAGAGAAACACATGGCACAACACTTGCACTTATCGATCTTAAGGATTGTTTTTTTTGTTATGATAGATAGCCCTCCAAGATCATCGAAATCAAAGTTGAAGGTAAAAAGTTATGACATTTTTTATGAGATGGTCTTGTGTTGTTCTAGACAATTTGTGGAAGATCCATAGATTTGCATGGAAATTTCGCGGTACGAAGGTTCCACGTGCAGGTGCACAAGTTCAGCTCTTTACAGGTCAAACAACTGGTTTTATTGCTCTAATAGATAGTTTTTTGGGTGGGTATATGTACCCAACCCATGACCCTTGGGCTCGCTGCTGATGTTCTAGTGATCAAAGACACGTACCAAAGCCTTTGTGAGAGCTCTCCCAACTCTCTTTGTGAGATTGAGTGATCAGTGTGATATGTAAGTGTTGGATTGAGAGGTTTTGAATTAGAGAGCAATTGAGAGCAAAGTCAAACCTTGAGCATTTGCCAAACTTCGCTAATATTTTGTGAAGCAGTTGTTACTCTTAGAGTGGAAGCCTCCTAGAAAGCTAGACATCACATGGAGAGCTCGATGAACTATGAAAAAGTTTGTGAGGGCTACGATCTTGGCCCTAGGAGGGAAAAGATCAACTAGTGGAGATGTGAAAAGAGGTCGAGAAAGGACCAGACACGAGCATGAACTTTGTAAGTTGCTCCCCATGTGCCACCTTAACTGAGACATAGGATTCATGTGGGGCATCAAAATATTTTACTCTAACCAAATTGATTTCCTTTTTACATGGGTGCTAACATATAATGTAAGAATTTAATATGAAAGTATTAATCTTGATTCTTTTTTTGTCCACTGATAACGAAATGATGGAAAATTGGAAATGAACTATTTCAGCAAAGGCGCTTGATGATGTAGGAAATGAACTATATTTTCCATTTCTCAGTTTTGCTACTACCACACACCTATCTTGTTCCTATATGTGTTTTTCTTTCCTCTGTACTGTACTCCATCCCTTCCAAATTATAAGTTATTCTAACTTTTTTTTAGAGAGACAATAACATCTCAATAGATAGGATTTATTAGTTCCATACAGACCCTCAAACTACATTTTGTATGTTTTTCCTAATCGGTTACAATGAACTGTACAAATTAAATACGATCTCAAAGGAAATGGTTTTCATTAATAACACATAGAGTAGCTCCTGATGTAAAGGTTCCTCCACCGAGCAATTGGATGATCTCTAATACAATAGGCTCTTGAAGACAAAACACCGGAAAACAAGAACGCAAAAAAATCCTATTAGACGCCAGGAGCTGTCAGCTAGCTGAATGCTAGGTGGTGATCGAACCGTTGCTAGCTGTGTCTATAAGCCCCGAACCCGAATGAAAATGGTGCATGCATGCTCTGAAAAATAGAGAAACAGAATAATGTCTGACCTCCAGTAATCAGTAGCATATTGCGCTGCTACTCTCTAGCTTAGTAGCTAGTAGTAGTGGGCACGCAAAGACACGTACGTATAATACTGGAGAGATGCCTCTTGTCAAACAAGGGAAAGACAGTCGGAGGCGTCGTGTCTCGGACATGTTTGAGCAACGAATAATCCCTGCTGCACAGGCGTTTTCTGTAGAAGCCCGATTGATTAGGAATTCAGAATAATGCACAGCATGCAGGTTGTCGATCGATCACACTGTTTACCGACGGATGCGTGGACGCTTGAGAATCACTTGATCTGAGAAAAGGAGGAAACATTGTCTAGACCATCAGAGATGACGGCGTACTGATTAATTTGGTGCCCTAGCTTGCCGAGATTATTGCCATCCTGTGCGTCGCTGTAGCTAGTACTACTAGAACGTTTTGAATTAAAAAGCTACTGGCGCTGGGCATTAGATACATCATCATCATAGATAGTAGATCAGTGGTAGGGATTTTCTTTTTGGAGGGGAACAGTAGCATGCGTTGTACCTCCGTAGGCCCTAACTCGCTCCAAGGCATACGTACAGTACGGATTAAGACCGGCCGCGAGCGAGAAGGGGATCAGATTTGCAAGCATTCATGCATTCAGTGAGCAGTTCCTTTACAGAGCACACTAGTACAGTCGCCCATGACCTTGGTAGGTCCGGCTGCTAGCTAGCTCGTCCATCGACATCCATTTGTGGGCTTTCACGCTCCTGTGTTCATGCAGTACATGACCATGCGAGAAAGTTAAAGAATGAAGGTAAGGTCCACATACAGCTGCCTGAATGAGTGAATCAGTACGAAGCCCTAAACTGTCTGTTAGTTAGCTTAATTTATCAGTCTATCTTATTAATTATGGTATAGTATTTTTATCTCGTAACCAAAAAAAAAGAGAAAGCTGGCTTATCGGCCCTCAAAAGTCAGTGACAGAACAGAGGATCCAGTTCTTCACCAGCCGAGCCGGTAGTGACGAACGAGATTAACTTTACCGGCTCTTACAGCGACACGAAGCTGACAAGGCTTTGGAAAATGACACCCGGCTTCATTCTGGAGCTCGATGAGTTGTCACCTCACATGCGAATGCCAGATAAACTAAACAAATCCCTCTGCGATAAGATCGATCAGTCGCGAATAATTGACGGCATCACCTCTCGGAGATAGTTACTCTGTTAATTAACAATGAAAAAGTGAAAAACAGATAGTAACCCTCTCCTAAACACTTCTTTTTCACTTTCACCATTATATTGTCCATGCTGCCGGTTCTGTTCAGCACGAGCAGAAGTGCGCTCAGAGCAGGATCGCATCAGCGCCTGCTGCTGCTTTGCCTCGCTCTCCGGCCCGGGCTGGACCGCTGGAGCCATGCAATGCAAGCATGCACGACGCGAGGACAGCCCGGCCGGCGTAGGCCGATCTCACTGTCGCGCCACCAATAAACTATAGTACCAGCCTTGGGCGGCCAAACCACCTCGATTCATCGCACCGGGCCGGCCTGCCGACTGCCGGCGGCCTGGTCCTGCATCCATGGCTGCCAGCAACCGGAGTGACTGACGTCTGAGATGAAATCCCCTAGATGCCACCCAAAGGCGTTGCTGATGTAGGACTGTAGGAGCAGTACTCTGTATCTGTATGATGCATGTAGGAAAGCTCTACATACTCCAATGTACAGTACCGTATAAAACGCAAGATGCGGTGACAGTAAAATGGTCCTCTCTGTTCAAATATAAAGTCAATTTACCTATCTTTCTCATCAACTTAAGTTTTTATGCTAAACTAATCAGTACATGTAACTTAGTACTTTCATTTAATACACATCTTATTTTAAGACGTCATTTTTCGAAAAAAAAACAAGATATATAATAGGTATTAGTTTATACATTTATTGATTTATATCTACTATACATCTGATATTAAAGAGTGATTTTTCCCCCTTAACTCTTGACAAACTCGTCGCCTCAGGGTCATCCTCCACATATCATTCTCTACTATAATTGAAATCTTCTAAAAGAGTGGGAAGCCTAGATCTCTCTTGACCCCCACAGCCAGGCTCTCACCCTCCTCCCACACCACCCACGCACAAGCTTCACGGATCGAATCCCACTCGCATGCCTCGTGAAAAAAAACATGCTGATCCCACTCGCGTCGCGAAAAAAAAAACACGCCGATCCCACTCGCGTCGCGAAAAAAAAAACACGCCGATCCTGCAGAAAAATCGAATCCCACTCGCGTGCCTCGCAAAAAAAAGCCAATCCCACTCGCGTCGCGAAAAAAAAAACACGCCGATCACACTCACGTGTCTCGTGGAAAAATCTCACTCTCCCCGCTACCGGTTTAGCGTGGGGGAAAAAGAACCACGTCGTCGCCCCGTGCCTCACGAAAAAAAGAACCACGCTGCCGGTTTAGCGTGAGGGACTCAGGTGCTGTGGCGGCGTGCGTTTTTCTTCCTTCGCTCGCGGCCAGGCGTGGTTGAGCATGGAGGAAGCCGGGCGTGCCTTTTTTTCCTCTGTTAATCGCTTGATTGAAACCAGTTATCTCTACTATAATTGAAATCTTCTAAAAGAGTGGGAAGTCTGGATCTCACCTCCTGACCCCACAACCAGGCTCCCACCCTCCTTCTCCCACACCACCCACGCACAAGCCTCACGGATCGAATCCCACTCGCGTGCCTCGCGAAAAAAAAACATGCTGATCCCACTCGCGTCGCGAAAAAAAACACGTCGATCATACTCGCGTCGCGAAAAAAAAACACGCCGATCCCGCGGAAAAATCGAATCCCACTCGTGTGCCTCGCGGAAAAAACCGATCTCACTCGCGTCGCGAAAAAAAAATACGCTGATCACACTCGCGTGTCTCGTGGAAAAATCCCACTAAGCCCCGCTGCCGGTTTAGCGTGAGGGAAAAAGAACCACGCCGTCGCCCCGTGCCTCGCGAAAAAAGAACCACGCTGCCGGTTTAGCGTGAGGGACTCAGGTGCTGTGGCGGCGTGCGTTTTTCTTCCTTCGCTCGCGGCCAGGCGTGGTTGAGCATGGAGGAAGCCGGGCGTGCCTTTTTCCCCTCTGTTAATCGCTTGATTGAAACCAGTTACTACTACTCAGAGATCCCGTGGCTGTGGAACTGAATCGACGATGGCCAGAGGAGTTGAGGAAGAAGACGATGTGGCGGCGCTGCGGGAGGCCCTGAGGCAACAGGCGCAGGCCGTTGACGAACTGCACGCGGAGGTGGAGGAGGAGCGGCAGGCGGCGGCGTCAGGAGCCGACGAGGCGCTGGCCATGATCGTGCGCCTGCAGGCGGAGAAGGCAGCAGAGCGTATGGAGGCGGAGCGGTTCCGCCGGGTGGCCGAGGTACAGATCCAGCACGACGAGGACACGCTCGCTTTCCTCACAACCGTCGTCTTCCATGAGGAGATGGAGATCGGCTCCCTCAACAGCAGGCTGTTCGCCGTCCACGCCACTGGGGACGATCCCCTCTGGAAGGTGCAGGCCAAGAGCGGCACTGCGTCCAAGTCGAGGAGGAATGCGTCCCTCCCGGCAGTACACTTGGAGCAGCTCTGCTCGGAGCTCGACGTCGTCGTCGACACCGACGCCGGGAAGAAGTCGACGGTCGGCGACCCGGAGACCGGCGAGGACGGTGTCGGACATCGACGACGTGATCGGCATGGAGAAGGAGTGGACGACGAGACCCAATCTAGCGGCACCAAATCCAAGACTGCACCGGTCGGCCTCCCACTGCCTCCCTTGGCGCGTGCCGAGCTATTCCGCGCAAGCGCAATGCGGCGTGCGCTCAGCAGCTCGGGTATCACCAAATATTATCGTCGAGAAAGACGAGAAATCGTGCAGGAGCAACGCCACGCTCAAAGCGGACATCAACCAGATCAAGGTCACCGTGCAGTCTCTCCAAACTGAGCTCACAAAGCTAAAGAAAATCCACACATTCCCAGAATACTAGCCGAGATCCACGCAAAGCTCGACGCCAACGGCGTCACGCCCCGACGGCAGAGGAGCTTCGAAGGACCAAGTCACCAGAGAAGGAGGAGTAGTTCTTCGTCTTCCAAGGAGGAGAGTTACCAGCCACGGGCTGAGCTGCTGATGAACCATTTCATCGAGGTACGTGGCGTCAGCCTCACCTTCTGTGGTAGCACCATTATTAGGCCTCTCATCAAGGCCGCTGCATCCATGTCACTACTTAGGTGCCTCCAGCTGGTTTTGTTGTTGGTCGTTGCGATTAGACATTGTAATGATATATATATATATATATATATATATATATATATATATATATATATATATATATATATATATATATATATATAGACATATAACATCTCTTCTGAGATGAAGGGAAGGTGGAACAATAATTTGCGGCCTTTTTTTACCTTATTGTTAGGTTACTAATGAAACATTGAGTACCATGCCAAATCAATGCATGAGTGCTTGTTCGAAATTTATATTTTGTTTTCCCTATAACACACAACACAAAATAACGTGAGCCAACGTTATTGTTTTGTAGATGGATTTTAATTGTTGTTAGCTTCAGAGATGTGAGATAGCTAGCTTTTGAGCCGTTGGATGACTGCATCTTCTAAATTGTCAATCTCAACAGGTGATGATGTACATAGTGTGAGAACCGAAGATCTAGACGATATTTATTGGGTTTGAAGATTTTCAGGTATGTGAGTAGAAGATTGATGATTGACATGTTTTTTTTTTGTTTTTGTTGTTGTTGTTTACCTCTATGTTGTCATATATACAACCATCAGTCATGTTCTCACCACTATTTTTGTTATTCTTTGTGTTATGTATGTTCTTGATGCTTGCCTCCTTTCAGTATTTCATTTAATGGTCATGCTCTTTCAGGTGGGGTCAATATACTGAGTTACTGGTGTTTTGGCTGTATTAGTGATACTGAGGGGCAACAAAATCTTTTAGGCGGTCAATCTCTAAATTCTATTGATTCTTTACTATTTTTCATTCAATAATCTCTTATTTCCCCTACAGGTGAGTCCTACTCGGTTCTAGATCTCATGACTTTTACCTGAAAGTTTATTTGTGGAGAATGACCACTATGGTAATTTAATGAAACAACTTAAGTTTATTTGCCTGAAATAACTTAACAGAAAGAGATTTAATGATAATTTCTTTCACCTAAAAGTTTATTTGTGGCGGACGACCACTATGGTCGCTGTCGTCATCGCCGATGCATGAGCGAGGGCGGGTGCCTAGATATAGTTGCGTGGGAGAGAGGATAATTTATTTTAGCAATTTTATCATATATGATTTTTTTATAAAATGAGATTAAATTCTTAAATTTTTGATAAAAGTACATCTATGCCTTATGTCTTTTGAACTAACACTGCTCTATTTTTTTATCCACGGAATTATGCTTTTGACTAAACCTTAATGGAGTAATTCAAATTTGATAGAATTAACTTTGAATTTAATATATCCCGTAGTGTTAGCACGGACAAATATACTAGTAAATATAGTCTAAATCTGATACAACCCAACTCTTACATCCTCGATGTCTTGTATGTGTGACCTATCATGGCTCCTTGCTACAGTATGCAAAAGAGATGAAGCTACAACCGATAAAGCTAAAAATAGTGGCTTTGTCGGCTTCTAGTTTATTTTGGGAGGATTGATAAAAACTACTTCTTGATAGTTTGTTTAATTAAGGGGTTATTTTAACATAAGATAATTTAGCTAAGAGAAATTAAAATAAAAGTAAATTAAGTATGCTGCTTTGAGATTAATAAGAAACTATTGAACACCTCTTATTTCTCTGCGAGTTGTCAATATGGTGCTTGGTTTTGTACCGTCACAATATGTGCATGTGTATGTGGTGTTTAACCTAAAGAAGCATAAAAATCACTTTTAACTACAAAATCACTTTTCTTATAGAATCACTTCCTATAGAGAATTGGAGCAAGATAGTTATATCAAATAGCCCCTTGGTGTTTTAAGTGTACTCAGATGGAGTCTTTATAACTAAAAAGGGAAAAAATATTTTATATAGAGATCTATTTCATTTGTACTCTAGAATTACAATTTGATATTTTTTGTATTTTTTTGTTTTTATTTCAAACAAATCTTTTCTTAGATTTTGATTTTGTGAGTTTTAAAACACTTCTATGAAAAAGTTTATAAATTTCTTCAAAATAGTGCTCTATGTAAAATGTTTTTTGGAGAAGTTCTAGAACAAATGTTATCTTTTCATTGACTAGAAGAGCAAATGGTGAAATTTGACTAGACAACGACCGTTGAATTGGATGGGACATCATGTACCGGAGAAAACACCATACATAGAATGATGACTCATATATTCCATAATAATCCATATTATGTCTAGTACTCTCTATCTTAAAAAAAATATAACTTTACAAATGATCAAAGTCAAACTACCTTAACTTTAAATTTTTTTTTTATAAAAACATTATTACTATATATAACTCAAATAGGAATACATAAAAATATGTCTTAAGACAAATCTAATTGTATTTATTTAGTATATTACATATTAATATATTTTATATAAATAATTATAAACTATTTGACTTAGGATTCGTTTGGCATAGCTCTGCTTCACTATTTAAGTTATTTTTAGCACAAAATAGCTCCATGAGCAGTTTTCTTACTAAAACTAAACTATTTCAGAACAAGTATTTGAAAAAACAACTTCATATAATAAAACAAATAAAATGACTATAATATGCGAGATATAATATGTGAGATGAAGTTAAGATAATCTACCTTTTGTTTAAGTTTCATCCAGTTCATCCTTTTGTGAAAGAATAAGAAATTTCATCGATGAAGTTATTTGGAAAAATGGGTATTTGATAAAAAATAAAGTTCACAACAGTTTGTGAGATATGCAAATAGATCCTTAATATTATTATCAAATTTTTTTATAAAAGTACCAGTACCACGGAGCGGAACTTACAGAACTTTGGCATTTGCTTCTTGTTATTATGTCCTTTCTCATTTCGGAAAATATTTGCATGATGAGAATGAGTAACTAGATTTTCCTTTTCTAAATAATACGGAGTATATATATAATTTTAAAAATAAGTTTTTTGAAAAAGAAAGAAAGAAAGAAATCTAATGGGCTCGTGGCTCTCGCTTCCTAGTCGTCGTGAGTCCAAACAAAAAGTTCACAATCACCGCGAGCACGCAGAGACGAAACGGAGGCGCCTGCGGAGCTTGAGCAGAGCAGCAGCAGCAGCACAGAGTGGAGCCAGCTCGCCTCGCCTCCTCAGTTGCCTCTCCACTTCTATATCACTTCCCCCTCTGCCCCTACCCAGTGCGCCATCGCGCCCACACGTGCGGCTTCCCGGATTCGCGCCGCCGCGGCAGAGCTAGCCAGCCAGGCCCAGCTTCGGATCGAGGAAGAGGAGGTGGTGGAGCGTGGAGGCGAGAGGAGTCAACCCAACTTGCCAGCCAGCCATGGACGGATCGGTCGCGGAGCTGGAGGCGGCGGAGCGGGTGGTGATGCGGTGGGACTCGGCCTCGACGGGCGCCGGCGCGGACGAGCAGATGCTGTTCGACGGCGGCGGGGACCGGGCCGAGGCGGACCGGTTCCTCCGCGCCGTCGACGACCTACGTCGGCTCGCGCCGCAATCGCCCGCGGCCGTCGGCAGCCCGCGCCGCCTCTCGTCGTCCTCGGCGTCCTCGGCGGCCGGGAGCGGCGCCGTGCAGGTCGCCATGGCGCGGCTCGAGGACGAGTTCCGCCACGTGCTGTCGTCGCGCGCCCTCGACCTCGAGATCGAGGCGCTCGCCGACCTCAGCTCGCTCTCCATCAACACCGACCGCTCCAACTCGGCCTCCTCCACCGACCTCCCCGGCGACGAGGACGACTCCGTGTCCTCCTCCATCGGCCGCCGCAGCACCGCCTACCGCTCGCTCCGGAGCATCCGTGAGATCGACCTGCTACCCGACGACGCTGTCGCCGACCTCCGCGCCATCGCGTCTCGCATGGCCGCCGCCGGGTACGGCCGTGAGTGCGCGCAGGTGTACGCCTCCGTCCGCAAGCCCGCCGTCGACGCCTCCCTGCGCCGGCTCGGTGTCGAGCGTCTCAGCATCGGTGACGTCCAGCGCCTCGAGTGGGACGCGCTCGAGACCAAGATCCGCCGGTGGATCCGCGCCGCCCGCGCCGCCGTCCGTGGCGTCTTCGCCAGCGAGCGCCGCCTCTGCTTCCATATCTTCCACGACCTTCCCATCTCCAGCGCCACCATCTCCTCAGCGCCCGCCACGCACGACACACCTTTCGCCGAGGCCGTCAAGGGCGCCGCGCTGCAGCTCTTCGGCTTCGCCGAGGCCATCAGCATCGGCCGCCGCTCCCCTGAGAAGCTCTTCAAGATCATAGACCTCCACGACGCGCTCTCGGACCTCCTCCCCGACGTCTCCGACATCTTCGCCGCATCCAAGGTCGCCGAGTCCATATACGTGCAGGCCGTTGAGATCCGGTCGCGCCTCTCCGATGCCGTCAGAGGGATACTCTCCGAGTTCGAGAACGCCGTGCTCCGTGACCCGCCCAAGACGGCGGTGCCTGGCGGTACCATCCATCCGCTCACTCGGTATGTGATGAACTATAGCAGCCTCATTTGCGACTACAAGGTCACGCTCTCCGACCTCATCATATCGCGTCCATCAGCTAGCGCTCGTCTGTCTGCTGACGGCAATGAGCTCGCGGCGTCCTTGGCAGACCTCGAGCTCCCTGAGCTTGAGAACCAGTTACCACTTGCCTTTCACATTGTCTGGATCATTGTTGTTCTTGAACACAACCTCGAGGGCAAGGCCGCACTCTACAAGGATCCAGCTCTCTCGCATCTCTTCATGATGAACAATGTGCACTACATTGTACACAAGGCGAAAGATTCGCCAGATCTCTGGGGCATGATCGGCGATGATTACTTGAAACGGCTTACTGGCAAGTTCACGGTGGCGGCCACAAACTACCAGCGCACCTCATGGTTGAAGATCTTGAATTGTCTGCGTGACGAGGGGCTCCATGTGAGTGGTGGCTTTTCGTCAGGGATATCCAAGTCGGCGCTGCGGGAGCGGTTCAAGTCCTTCAATGCTGCATTTGAGGATGCACATAGGGTGCAGTCGGGGTGGTGTGTGCCAGACAACCAGCTGAGGGAGGAGCTCAGGATCTCAATTGCTGAGAAGCTGCTGCCAGCATACCGCTCATTCCTTGGTAGGTTTCGACATCATATAGAGAATGGGAAGCATCCAGAGCTGTACATTAAGTACTCTGTTGAGGACCTTGAGATAGCCGTGGGTGATTTCTTTGAGGGTGTTCCTCCTTCCCCACATAACAGGAGGAGATCACATGGATGAAGGACAGGTATTCAACTAGCTGATGTTGCTATTTATTCTTTTATCCTTCACAAGGAAGCTGGTGCCGGCATCTGGGCTCGATTTCTGCTGTCCTGATAGATCTGAGTATAAATTTTGGGATCAAAGATGGCAAATATGAATACATTTTGGGATCTTTCTGAAGCTGTCAATCGGCCCAGTGGTTCCTATTCTGTAAGACAAGCTGTTCATTTGGTACACTATCATTATATAAATTTTGCAAGTAGCATGTCCATATAGGAAATTCTTTCATAACATTGGAGAGTTGAAACTCATGGCATTCCTGTTTTGCACCAGCTTTTGTTACCCTTTAAATTAAATTGTTAACATTTATCCTAAGGGTCTATGCTTTGTGGATTAGGTGTAAAAAGATTTATATGACTCTCATGTACCACATGATTTTGTAATATTATAATATCATGCTGTTACAATTCAAAAGAAAACTTCAAGTCTTCCCCATGGCACAGTTCTTTTCAGCTGTTGAAACCAATATAAAGATGAACCGCTAAAGTGGCATTGTTGATTCGCCCATGACATTTACACTCTGTTACTATTTTAGTGTATGATCAGTAAGTTAGAAAATGAATGCTATTTGGAAGGAATGTTTCAAATTTCCGATTGTGTGATTATTTTCCCCATACACACCACTTTAGAATGTTGTCCTTTTGAAAGGCCTCTTTTTACTAGTTGTGTTCGTGGTCCCTGAGCCTGAGTAGTTGATAGTAGAAAAAAAAACATACTGAGAAAAAGCTACAAAAGAGAAGTCTTCTATGTCCCAATCATTTTGTTTTGCCCCTTCTTTTCTCTTGGGATGGGTCATGGATGTCAAAACTCTGCTTATTTGAGACTGAAAAACAGAAGGAACTAATAAGGACATAAATAAGAAGAAGAAGAATTAGTCTAAAATGTCATGCTTACCATGGTTCTTGTTTGAAAAGAATATGTACTCGTTCTCAAAAATAAAAACCACATGCCATGAATCTGTATTAGCTTGTTTTGTGTTGTTATCAGGTACAAGAAATTACTCTATTGCACTCCATTTGCTTCTACATGTATGCGATAAAAATGCATGGCCATGAATTTGTATTAGCTTGTTATGTGTTGTTATCATGTATAAGAAATTACTCTAGTGCACTCTACATTTCCTTCTGCAGGTATGGGACTAATGAAATGTGTTAACACCCCTATCTTTATGTTGATTTTGTTTTCACTCAATAAATGCACGATATTGGTGCACCAATGTATGCAACTGAAAATAGCCTGTCCATATTGTTGTTGTATATGTTCTGGAATCACATGATCCAGCATTGCATTGTTGTATATGTTCTGGAATCACATGATCCAGCATTGCCTATGATGTAATAAATAACACTATTGAATTGGAGGTCAAGTGTTTTGTGCTATATGTGTAACCTGCCAGGAACAAAAAAATGATGCAGTACCAGCTGATTGCCTTTTTGAGCTATAATGTTTGTGATCTTTTGAAGAGTATAACAATGTAAGCTGAAAGATTTGCCATCATAAATTTTGATTTGAACTGGCCATCATATTCATATGGATAGGCAGCATGTATCCTGGCATTTTTCATATGCATATCGAATTTTGTATAGCTATAATCTCAGTGTCTAGTTCTCTACCTGGCCAACCCTTCCAGTTGCATTCCGGCATTATAGTGCTGGGGCATGAGGTTTCTATCCAGTAATCCTGTAAAGTTACAATTGCTTGGCGTCTGCATTATTTGTTCTTTCGTTTTTCCTTTTACCTTGCAGGTAACATGCTACCATTGCTATCCAACTTAAAGTTTCTTATTTCTTCCCATGAATAGAGCTGTATATGCTGAGATTCATGTTTCAACTTTGAAATGTACAGCTGTCTCAGGCCAAGCAAATTTTGAGTTATATAGGTCTTGCGATTGAGTTATCCTGATGCTGTTTGGCGTTCGTGCTTATAGCAGGTGAACCGTTGGTGCTTATACTTGTTTAATTCTTCTTTTTCTTCTCCTCATTGTCGTCTGTGTTGAATAAACTCAATCAAGCTTAACCACCGAATAATTCACCGATAATGGGGATATTAATCAGGGGACAACGTGACCGCTCACTGTTCCGGAGCTTCAAATCATCAATCATGATCATGTGGCGCCCGTTGCCGGTGTTGCTTTGCTTGCTCTGCTCAATGATTGGTGGATCTCGGGCATTTCTGCCGAACTAATCTGCCTGTGTGAATGATGAGAGAAAAATAGCTGGGTTTTGCTTGGCTTTTCGTGTCCCCTTTCTCTAACCCCGCCGGCCTCGAACAGTCAGACCGGTGTCAGGTCGCAACGCCTTGAGCCATCAACGCCTCTGCGGATTTCAGCCCGGCGTCCATGCGTGCGGATCGTGCTGTTGTCTCATGCGTACGAGGCAGACACGTTGCTCTTCCTAGTGGCGCCACTTGTGTGGCACCTAATTAAAAATACGTAACGACAGCCTAGTTTACGGATATTGGATCAAACTGAAAGATGCCAAACAAATGTCTCCAACTTGCCAAAAAAAAACACTAACGTGCCTTTTTGTTCTGTAAAATTAAATAAAATAAAAAAGGTCCAAATTACTACACTAAGTTTGGCTTATACATATATCCAAGATGACCTTATAAACCAACATTTGATCACATTACTCCATCTAACTATTTCAGTTGGCTGGATTTATCCCTTAGCAAGATTCACTTTTTTCCCTCCATGTTCAAGTTGATTGTAATTTTTTTTTAATTTTGTGAGGTGATAGTTGACACCATAAATTATGTTTTCAAATATATCATAATTTTTATCATTATTTTGACAGGTTGGGCATCTAAACTTAAATTAAGACTAGAAATACAAAATTGTATGTAACATAATAATGAAAATTCATAAATCTATTTTTAAAAATTAAGTTATGATGTCCATTATTACCCTAATTGCTATTACCTCACAAAAACTTTTATGTGGGTTTTGGTGTATTAATCATGAAAATTAGGGACTAACTATGTTATGAGAATGTGTACAACTATCAATCCCCATGGTGTGCCTTATGAGTTATGACCCTTTCAACGTATCTAGGACCCAATTGGATGATTTGGGATTTTGGTGATTGAGAACACAAATTTTTGCCAATATACTCACAAGAATGGACATGGTATATTGACCTCGAAGACTTGTGAAGAGTATTGGCACTGAGGATATCAGTGAATACTAAGGACTCTATAGGGTGTGTGTAAGCTTGGTGCTTGGAGACATTCAATGTACAGTGCATTGGAGCTTTCTTTTCCTTCATTGTACTATTAGGGGGCATATCAAGGGAGTTCAAGTAAGAGCAATTGATAAGTATATGACGCTTACTCTCATTCAAGTATGAGGCATAAGTTTCCCATTAGATAGGTTTCAAGTCAAGGATCTCAAAAGACAATGAAAGAGTATTGATCATCGAATGTGTCATTTTCATGTTATGTTGGCGATGAAAAGTTTGCAATAAGAGCTATCAATAGTGGTAACCCCGCGTTTGATGGCATTGTACCTAGGGTAGTAATGACTTAACTCTAATAACTGAGTGGTCACTTGAAAGGATCAAGATGCCCAAGAGGGGGGGTGAATTGGGCTTATTTCAAATTTATAAAACAAATATGAAATCCTATCAAGTGCCAATCACCCCGTGCCTACCGATTAGTGTGCCTTAGACTAGGAAAGCGGTAGCAAGTCAATGAAAGTAAGAACGATGCGGAAAGTAATGCGGTATGAAAGAGCTAGGGATAGAAATCTTGACACGACGACGTTTTGCCGAGGTATCGAGGAGTCGACACTCCCCCCTAGTCCTCGTTGGAGCACCCGCGCAAGGGTATTGCTCCCCCTCTACCCGCGCAAGGGTAGAGTGTTCTCTACGGGCTGGTTCTTCGCCACTTCGGCTTGGTGAACCGCCCACAACCAATCACAAGTCGATGAAGAAGGGCCGCCGACAATTTTCCGGCGATCACCTTCCTCCCAAGCACCACCAGACCGTCTAGGTGATGTCGATCACCAAGAGTAACAAGCCTTGATCTTCATTTGACTCACTCAAGCTTCACAACTAGAGGATGCACACTTGAACTCTTGGATGAACTAGAGGAGAGGATGGATGGATTCGCGAATCACTCTCTCTCTCTCTAGGGCTCTTGCTCTCTTCTCAACCTTGTCAAAGCAACCAGCAAATGAAAATGAGCAAAAGGCAAGGTGGGAGAGAAGGGGTGGAGCTATTTATAGCCCACATACAAAACTGTCTCAGGCTGAAAAACGCTCTGCGTTTAAGTTGGCGACGGACGCTCCGTCGCTTGCCCCAACGGCTAGTTACTGTGTACGTTAGCAGGCGTCGGATGCTCCGACGCTTGACGACGGACGTGCGCCTCAGCATCCGGCGCCAACTGGCTGCTCTCGGGTTTCTGGGAAAATATTCCCGGACGCTCTGCAGCTTCCGACGCCCATGCGACAGACGCGCCCGTCACAAAATGGACGTCTCTGGAGCTCTCTGTTAGCACGCCAGACGCTACCCTAGCGTCCGACGCCAGCGTCTGGCGTGTCGGACAACGTCCGACGCCTTTGCACTCAGCGTCCGACGCCCAAAGATCACTCCTCTCAACTTCGGTTTTCGTCGCGATGAATATGGAAGTTGTTCTAGGCTATCTTACGGTCACCATAGGCTTGCTTAGAGCTAAGGAAGTCCAGTGTGCACCACACCTAAGTCATGAAGCTCTCCTAAGTCAAGCTACTAGTCTCAACCCCTCTTAATAGTACGATCAAAGATCAAATAGAAGCCCTAACTATTTCTAAGTGCCCTTCATCTCTTTATGGCACTTAGCGTATCATTCTAGGGTCTTCATCATGTCTCTTTGAAATCCGAAACGATACCCATCTTGGGGCTAAGTGATAACCATTGATATCCATTCATGTTGATCACTATGGCTAAGCTACGCATAACCTCTGCAAAACACACGTTAGCCATAATAATCGCTATTTGACGTTAATCACCGAAACCAATAGGGTCATGATTCTTCATCATTGTATGATCCGATGTGCCTTTGTTGCACATAGAGGATCATCTAGTGAGGGCCACTCATTGGTTGTGATCAAGTAGCCAACCCAATAATGTGCATTGTGTGATCTAATGGTGACTTTATGACACCCCAAGAAATCATTCGATAAAACCCAACTTGAATTATTGACAAGATGGCCAGTTTCCTAGAGTCATACCATCTTGTGGGACTTATAACTCCCTATGTAGCACTAGGTGGTCCAAGCTTGACATAGTGACAAGTTGGCCAAGTCTCATTACCAACATATCATATAGTGGGGAATACTAGAGTACATTCCTTTCTAACCATTTAAATTTTAGGCTAGATCTGTAGCACTGATTTGGTGAAGGTAGTGGTGGGTGACATATCATTTGATGTTGTTTGTGTTTATCATCTTTTTCCAACAACTAGCAACCCCTTTATTCTCTACATAAGTGCAACCCTTGGTTCATTTGGAGCTACTCTTCCACCTCATTATGGACATCACTTATAGAGAGGATTGTGGAGCAATAGGAGGGTCATCCAAGCCAAGAAGTGAAGTTTGAGAGTTAGCCTTGAGTGTTATAGATGTATTGGTTGGATTTGTTTGAGTGGATGTTGATGACTTGTCACTCTTAGTGATTTCCATTATCTAGATGGCTAGGGGAGAACTTGGTGACCTTTCTCAATGGTAAAACTATAAAAAAATCTAGAGAGAAAATAGTTGTGAAAGACTAGATGTAGGGTGGTGGGTGGGGGGGGGGGTTCTAGAAAAACTTATATAAAACCAACAAATCAATCTACATGTAGATAACAATATTGCGAAGGAAATAATATGACAAGTCACTGCGAGAGCCATGCATTGGAGATTCTCTCTTCCTAAGCCTCCTCTCCACCACTGCACCCAACTCTAGTGACCGTCCATGGATCATCGAGTTCGTCATTGCACTTCACCCACAATAGATATGGGAGGAAGCATGCCAAGTCACTCTAGAGGTGATTAAAAAGAAAAATCAAGAGCCTAGTCTAGAAAATCTGTGGCATACTAAATGTGACTATCTATGTATTTTGAAAAGACAATTCAGATATCTAAATTTCTTTATGCTTTTTTTATATATAAAAAAATTCTATATGATTTTGTAGTTGCCGTAACGAGCAAAGTGTTTCAAGTTTCAACACCAAATCGAGTTGACCGGCGGAAGAAGATGTTGGCCGCCCCCGCCGAGTCACCAACCACTCTCACGGCGGCCACGTTCCAACCGGGCTAAACAAACACGAAGCGGAACTTGCTGCACTGCTTGGAACCCAACGAGACAATCATTCAAATCCTCCGCGGAAAGTCCGAGAAGTCCGCGGCGAGCAGGGCACGGCGCCGCTCCGGTCGACCGGATCTAGGGTGAGGGAGGGGGGGCGTCGCTGAAGAAACTCGCAGGCGGTCGCGAGGAGGCGGGAGAGCGCGGAGGAGATGGCCTCGGAGGAGATGACGGCGACGGAGGTGGCGGCGCTGCTGGATCTGAAGCCGCACCCGGAGGGCGGCTTCTACGTCGAGACCTTCCGCGACGGCTCCGTCACGCTCACCACCTCCCAGCTCCCGCCCCACTGTACGTATGCCCGCGATTCGTCCGTCTCGTCTGATTATTGCGCAGGGAAGTGTCTGTTGTACTTCAGTTTCTCGACCCATGAGGTGTTATTGCACAGGCTAGTGTGCGATCGGACCCGGTTGAGACGATTTCTCTCGTCTTGGGCTTGCGCTCGCGTATTTGTGACTGATTAGTGCGGTTCTACAAACTGCGAATTCGGTAGAGCTGAAGCCTACTTGTGGAGCCTATCAGACTGAATGACTGATGCACCCCTGCTGCTCGTGTAGCTCCCCTTGTTCTACTGCCCGTTTCTCCTGCAATCGTAAGTTCGTCACAGACTCACAGCGTAGCTTTGGAGTCCCATGACATTGATGCTACAGCTGAGTCCCTTTCCTCCCAATGAAAAACCGGCGTATATATAGCAGTATTCATGAGTTTTTTTTTTTGCTACAGCTCAGTTTGGGCCTGCTACTTCCAATTATGACCTTGCTTTGTTGTCCAGACAAGAAATTATACAATCCAACCGAGGGAAATCTTGTTCTCTGCATTATGTTGTCCATCTTATCAGTCGAACTGAACGCGTGGGCACTAGTTAATTCTTAGTTTTTTTTGAAAGGTAACGGCAGGTGGTTTGCCTTCCAATTAAGGAAGAAGAAAGTGTATGTACAAAAATACGGGGAACTGCCACAACATGGGAACCCTTGCCCGGCTTCTCTCACTACAAGCATAAAGTGATAACTACGAAAAACATGGAAACTTTTACCCCATGGTTTGGAAGGCCCGTTTGTACTGCACTAGGCATTCTTTCGTTTTCTCAGCCACCTGCAACACGGAAAGGCTCTTGTTCTCAAAAGCTCTCCGATTATACTCTTTCCACAGGTTCCATATAGATGCTACACAAACTTTTCTAAAAACAGCATTTTTCTGACTGACAAACCACCACCTTGCTCTGACACAGTGAGTTTCCTGCCTGTTTACCACTTATCTCAGAAATATAATTCTAAATCCTCTTAGCCACACAACAATTATAAATCAGATGTTTAATAATTTCATTCTCAGCACAAACAGGCAAGTCATATCATCCAGTTTTCTCCTAATGGTCAAATTATCTCTGTTCAAGAGCCTGTTATTAGTTAAAAGCCATATGAATACTTTAAATTTCCACATAACATGAGTATACACAGGTTGGAATGGATATCTCTAAAATTAATGGCTGCATACTGAGAGTGGACTCAATAAGTCCCTTTGGAATTGAAGTTTGAAATAGGCAGCATAAATTTTCTTTTTCTATCATTATTCGTGGAGTGTGAAAAGATGAACAATTTGGTCCATGTCCATGGTAATTACCTTCCATGCTTGCTTAGGTATAATGACTATCTTAGATCCACAAACTTGGAGTAGCACCTTTTTGTTTTTATGTCACATACATCTGGCACAAAATCTTGTAATGTGTGACATGAATCCTTGTCAGTAGTTGCTCTCTGAAGATGGTAGCATTCTGCTTTCTCTGCTTGATGCAGTGATTGAGATGTTTGTATCAGCCAAAGTAGGATGTTATGGCCGCCATCTGAAACCACTGCAAATATAAGTTAAGAATACCAAACATTTGCGTTATTGCTTCTCTGTTTCTTCTCTATCAAGGATGAGTAACTTTTGTATACATCAATTTCAGATGGATACTAGCTTTCATCAGTTTGAGTTTAGACAACAAATAGGATTAGGCTTCTCCTGTGTTAAATTGGAATATCTGTTCTAGATGCCTGCCCTCGTGCTCCCAGTAATTAGTGTTAAAGTGTAGCTGATGACTAATTGAGGGTAATACTGGGTCGGCGGGTCTTTTCTATGGAGACTAGTTTTTCCCAGAATATCTGTTCTAGATGCCTGCCCTCGTGCTCCCAGTAATTAGTGTTAAAGTGTAGCTGATGACTAATTGAGGGTAATACTGGGTCGGCGGGTCTTTTCTATGGAGACTAGTTTTTCCCAGCATACCACCAATTTGAATTTGTGAGTGCAATTAGTCAATTAGACAACGAATGAGTTGTAAACTAGATTATATATGAATATGAAATAAAGCTGCTACAGGTTTATATGTCTCTAATATCCCCTTAATGTATGCTGCAGACAAGGTTGACCGTGCTGTTAGCACTGCAATCTACTTCTTACTTCCTGCAGGGAGTGTTTCACGTCTCCACCGTATTCCCTGTGCTGAAACCTGGCACTTCTACAAGGGAGAGCCTCTCACGGTTAGCATCACATCTAGCTATTCCATGCCTAAAGCAATTAGGCAGCTAGTTGGCATGCTTGATCTAATACTGCTACTCTGTGTTTGTCATAGGTCTTTGAGCTTCACGACGATGGTCACATTGACCTTACTGTCATTGGCCCACACCTTGAGGCTGGCCAGCGCCCCCAGTATACCGTGCCACCGAACGTGTGGTTTGGGTCCTTCCCCACACTAGACGTCGAGTCGTTCGCATCTGATGGCAGCGTTCTTGTCAAATCTCGAAAGAGGGACCCCGAGCTGCATTACTCCCTTGTTGGCTGCACCTGTGCTCCTGGCTTCCAGTACGAGGACTTTGTTATGGCCAATTTTGAGGACGTGAGATCCATCGCTCCCAAGGCTGAACCCTTCCTCAAGTTCCTTATTCCCTCTACTGATGAGTAACTCCAGAGCGGCCTCAGATGATTCTGGATGGTGCTTAGCGTCTGTATACTGTCGAGTACCGGATGGCATGTTTAGTTTGATTCCATGAGGGTTCTGCTTTTACAGTCGTGTAGACAGTAAACTGTACGTCTTTACCTATGTGGTGGTACAGTTTGAACATTTGGTGCATTGAAACAGAATAATAACAGCTGGGTTTGATGTTGAAATTGGAGGTCCTTTGGCAAACCTTGACTGCCGCAGGATGCTGAGCGCATAGTAGGATCTTATACGGTTTGATGGGATTAAATTCAACCGCTTCTTGTAATCTTGTCATCGATCGTCCAGAGAAGCCAAGTGAATCGTGCTTGTCCACTCGTTTCCTCATATTCTGCTGCTGCTTGTCATTCTGGTGGACGGTGGTTGTGACTTGGAGCATGGTGCGGTGATGCGGAGGTTAGATTGTGGCCCAGCGGCCCAGGTCTGGTGTAAAGACAGCCCAGATCGTGCACGGGCAGTTATTTTCAACAACTATGTGTTGAGGCACTACCTATCCCAATCATTGATCTGCTTCAAGATCTGTGCTAGTAATTTGAATAAGAACACAAGTACAAAGATGGCCAACAGTTGAGACAGGTGGCAGCCTAGCATTGGGTGGTTGAAAGGAGATGTAGGGTCAAGATAAGAGGTGCTGCAACACATAGTCATTATATTGATTTACCGATCGTGCACTGATGCTTACGAGTCACGGCACGCTCCGATCCGTTCATATCCATCACCTACTGGAGAGCTGCTCCCCTTTGTCTGTTTCTGATCCAGCTAAAATACAGTACCCATTCGAGACAAGACGAGAGATCAAGTACACCAACTCACTAATTAACCGTCAATTATAGACGTTACGCGACGGAAATTTCGGATCGCCCCCGCGTCGCCCCACGGGGCGACTCGGGCGGCTCCTCCCGTGCCGCCACCAAAGACCGCCGCCTGCGCTCCTCCGCTCTGCCTCCGCCTGAGCCAGCCCCGGGAAGCCCGGCCGGAGGCGAGGGCTGGTTTCTTCTCCTCCTTTCTTCCTCTCTCCCCCACGTCTGGATCAGCTTCCCCATGGTTGGTGCGGCCGGATTGGCCTGCGCTGGACGTGGATCGTCCGGCGGTGATGCGAGATGGCGGCTTGCTCGACGGTGCGGCTGATCTGGCTCGCGCCTCGGTGGGCTCGGCGACGCGGACCGTGGCACCGTTCTCCCCACCGTTTGGTGGATGGACGGACTCGACGGCCGGTGTAACCGCACCGGTCAAGGGGTCTAGCAGCGACGAACCGATCTGGGTATCTCAGGCCTGGATCCGTCGACTGCTGCCCCGTGCTGTCCCCTTCTCGGTGCGGGTGGTGCTCCGGTGATGCGGACTCGGGCGGGCGTTGCCTCGGGTCGGGGACATTTTCCCTTGCGGCGGCTTGGGGGTCAATTTCCCACAGACCACGTCGCTCCCAGGCGGCCCGTGAATCGGCTCCGACATTCACATCAAAGGACACCGTCGCCCCCTGTTTTTCTGTTGTCGCGCTGCATCTGGTGAAGACCCTGCCGATCGTCTCCGGCATCTAGTCGTATGCAGGTTCGGCTTGGATGTGCCTGTGCAGGTTCTTAGAATACGGGTGAAAACCCTGCCTGACGGTGCTGGGCCGGCGGCGATGACGCAATCATCGTCATCTTCCCCCTTGGAGGCGTCGCTGTAATTCCCTCTTCCTTTCATTGATGATGGCGTCTGCGGACGTCATTTACCTTCTTGAAGGCATCAACACAAGCACAGCTGCTTCTAGCCATGCCCTGAACTACGACATTTGGGACTCAGCTGCGGCGCCAAGAGCAAGCCAAGGACGTCCTCATTCAAACAGAGGGTCGAAGCATTTATCGTTTGTTGTATTGTCCTGGTCTATATAAGACTATTGTTTTTTCTCTTTTTTATTTTTTCTATTTCATTTTGTAACAATTGGCCGGATGTAGAGACCGGATATTGAATATCCTTTATCGAAAAAAAAAGACTACTATGTTGCCCATCATACAGCTGAAAACCCCTAAACAGCCGCTACCAATTCTGCACAGTTAACAAGTATCAATCCTAATGCTCTATATATAAGTAGCACAAAATGTTCACCAGGCCTCCAAACTTCATTTCACATTCCCATGCGTTGCAACATATTTACGACCAATGGAGCTATCAACTCTGCTAGTCAGCGGCTCCCTTGCCATGGTGCTCGCCATCGTGATCCTCCGCAGACTGAAAGGCAAGTCCCGCCGCCGAGTTTATGGCCTCCCGCCGGGTCCGAGACCATGGCCTGTGATCGGCAACTTCAACCTGATCGGCGCGCTCCCTCACCGCTCCATCCACGAGCTCTCCAACAAGTACGGCGAGCTGATGCACCTCCGCTTCGGCTCCTACTCCGTCGTCATCGGCTCGTCGGCCGAGATGGCGAAGCTGTTCCTTAAGACCCATGACCTGCTCTTCCTGGACCGCCCCAGGACGGCCGCCGGCAAGCACACCACCTACAACTACGCCGACATCACGTGGTCGCCGTACGGCGCGTACTGGCGCCACGCACGCCGCATCTGCGCCACCCAGCTGTTCAGCCCCCGCCGCCTCGCGTCGTTCGAGCATGTCCGCGCCGACGAGGTGCGCTCGCTCGTGCGCGGCCTCTTCGCGGCGTCGTCGTCGGTTCGTCGCGCCGCCGCCGTGCCCGTGCGGCTCAACAAGGACCACCTGTCCACGCTCAGCATGAACGTGATCACGCGGATGGTGCTGGGCAAGCGGCTCTTCGACGGCGGCAGAGAGGCGGAGGGGCCGGTCTCGTCGCTGGCCGACTTCAAGTGGATGATGGACGAGCTGTTGCTGGTGAACGGCGTGCTCAACATCGGCGACTGGATCCCATGGCTGGACTGGCTCGACCTGCAAGGGTATGTGCGGCGGATGAAGAGGATCGGGAAGAGGTTCAACGAGTTCATAGAGTACATCCTCGACGTGCACGGCGAGCGTCGGCGGCGCGAGGGCGAGAGCTTCGTGGAGCGGGACATGGTGGACGTGCTGATGCAGCTCGCAGATGATGACGCCACCTTCGGCTCGGATGTCCAAATCGGCCGTGTAGGTGTGAAGGCGTTCACCCAGGACCTCATAGTTGGTGGTTCTGAAAGCACGGCCGTCACCGTGGAGTGGGCAATCTCAGAGCTGCTTAGGAAGCCTTCCATCTTCGCCATGGCCGCCGAGGAGCTCGACCGTGTCGTCGGCCAGGGTCGCTGGGTCACTGAGAAGGACATGGCACATCTCCCCTACCTCGAGGCCATCGTGAAGGAAACCATGCGCTTGCATCCCATCGTGCCGCTCCTCATTCCGCGGGTTGCCCGTGAGGATGCTTCCATTGCCGGCTACGACATTCCCAAAGGCACACGCGTTCTTATCAACGTGTGGACTATCGGCAGGGACCCGGCTCTGTGGGACTCGCCGGAGGAGTTCACGCCGGAGAGGTTCGTCGGGAGCAAGATCGACGTGAAAGGGCAGGATTTCGAGCTGCTGCCGTTCGGGTCCGGCCGCCGGATGTGCCCCGGTTACAACCTTGGGCTCAAGGAGGTACAGCTGAGCCTGGCCAACCTTCTCCACGGGTTTACTTGGAGTCTGCCGGAGGGTATGGCGAAGGAGGATCTAAGCATGGACGAAGTCTTCGGGCTGTCGACCACGCGCAAGTTCCCGCTCGAGGTTGTCCTCCAACCAAGGCTCCCTGCTCAACTCTACGCATGATGATGGGGTTTCCAGCTGGTAGATTGATGCAGGTTGCCGAGATATATGTGATGGTTCATGCATGCATGGTTGTAATTTCAGTATACGTGTGTTGCTATTCTCTAATTAAGCTGCAAGTAATAACGTGGATTCACATATATAAGATCATCTCAAACACGCCCAGTACTATTCAAATTTTTTTTCAGTGTTTTAAATAACCAGCTAATAAGACAATTAATGATCTACCTCCAGTAGCAAATAGCGGACTATAACAGGCTAAAACGACAACTGACAACTAAATTCTGCATATAAAAATAGCTAAATTCTTCTCAAATAACTATAGCCAGAGTGCGTTAGTGGCAAGTTAGTGACAGCTATATATAGCCAGAATTTATGAACCTTGATTTTTATAGTTATGCTTGCAAGGAGCAGTTCAAACCGCTTGTGATCTCGACCCGCTCTTGAAATAAGCTCGTGGAGCGAAGCAAGTCCATCATAAGCAAAACCGGGGCAACCGGTTCTAAGAACCCGTCGACCCCGATCGAACCCTGGATCAATCCACCGACGCATGCATGGCGTGGCGCTGACTTTGCTTGCGGCCTAATTCAATTCTACTCCATCAATTCTAAATTATAAGATGTTTTGATTTTTTTTCTAAATTCATAACTTTAGCTACATACCTAGACATATAGTAAAAACTATGAATCTAGTAATGTCAAAACGTTTTATAATTTGGAATGAAGAAAGTACTACTTATCAGAACTGCGGTGGCAACATCATCAACTGGCTAACATAGGTACGTGGGAGACTAGTGGGTTCGAGCCCTGGTGAACCGCGGATCATCGGGGCCTGGTAAATAATGGACTGGGTGGTCTGACCCTCAACCCTCATTTTCCAGCGACGGGGCGGAGGGTGAGGAAAAAGTGTGCACCGCTCCGCTCCATTTGCGGCCTAAGTATAATGGCTTTGTGTAGTCCGCGACTTCTGTAGCTCAGTCCGTTGGTGTGGTAGATTGAATGCTTAAGCACCATGCATCGCAGTGATTAAGAGCGACCCTTATGGGTCTTGTTGTGTTTTAGACTTTTAGTTTTGGGATTGCTGATGGCAGCACGTCAAACCAGATATGGAAAAACTAATTAAATCATATTTTTCTTACCTTTTTTGTATTAGTTCATTCCACATTTTGGAAGTATGATGACTTTCTTGATTATATAGTGTATATGCTTTCAATTCCATTTAACCCATATCGTCCCTTACAATGATATATCTATAAAACAAGATCCATAATACATGGCACCAAGTACCTGGCAAAGACCCAAAAAAATGGACACCGGGTTGCGAAGCTAAGGTTTTCATGCTACTCTCATATTATATGAAGTGTCTAACCATTTTTTGCAGCAACAAAAAAGCCAGTGTTGAAAAACATGCTAACAAGTTGACCTCGTCAAGCCGCCTCTCGTAAAACCCTAGTTGGGTTATTGATCTGGACCCCTCAGTAGATTTGCGTTGAGTGCATGTTTGAGTTGCTTGGACTCGAGTGCGTTGTTTGGAATTCTAAGAGAGTTCCGTCTCTCCTGATCGCGGTTCATTGAACATGTTCATGGGTGAAGAATTATCTAGTGTTTGGTTTGCATCTAGTGTTGTAAGCCGTGTATCATCATTCAATTATCACTGGCGCTGTTTGAGTTTCAATTGACTAAACAAAATTATTTCATCAATCCGGATTATCTTGCTTGGTCAATATACTTTGGCGTGAGAATTTTCTAATTGATTGATGCTATCGTGAGGTATACATCTGCTACAGATTGTGCTGATATTGGTCTAGAGTTAATCTATATATTATTATATCTTTGCTATAGGTGCTACTGGTTGATTCCTTTGAAATCCTGCTGTAGGTGAGCCACTTGTGGAAAAACTGAGATTAATTAGTGCCGGCGGAGGTTATCCAGTTTATTCTGTGGATGCTATTTGCATATATACTACACGAAGACTTGGGCACGCAGAGAGTCGTTTCTTAATTTTGGTTCAGAGTACTCACCTGCTTATAAGGCAGCAGCTAGCAGTGATGACTGGTATCTACTAGCTAGCTAGTATCTATAATAACATGTTTAGCTGGGGATAAGAAACGGACAAGAGGGAGCAGGTGTGCTCTAATATAAGGCTCCTTTCGGAAGCAAGGAATAGTGAAACCCATAGTTGAAAAACTCACACTAAGAACTAAGATGACAACTAAAACAATATCCTTATGAATTGTACATCCTGATAAAAGATCAGAATTCCTAAGGGATTGGAATTTTCAAATTAGACCTAAAAGTATTAAAATAAACGCATGAACCATTATTAGGCGGCTACTATTGGCGAACGTTGATGCACTAATGCACGTACATTATCTTCTGCGATGCGATGAAGTGAATAATAGAATTGATAAAACTTGTGTTTTGCATTGTTATGATTTTCAATATACACAAGATGAAGTGGTGTGATAAAAGGATGTCTTTGCTGGAAGAGTCAATTTCATGGGAAGGAGAGGCCAATATGTGGCCATTGTCTCCAGGAGATGCTTCGTGCTATCAATCAATCTTATTGTCGATTGCCGCGGATGAAAAATCATGCATCTAACAAGACAAATCAAGAGTTGGAGGTGACGACTCTGCAGCCTATATTGTTCTCAACAATACAACTGTCGATGTTCTTTCATCGCTTCAGAAATGTTTTGAACTGGTTACAGAATTTTGGATTGATTGTTGGATATAGTAGAAGGATCGTCGTATGACTTTGGGTGTTCAATAAATCTCTGTTCATGTAGAGCATCAAGTGCATCCACGAAAGCCACAGTGGAAGAAGATAATGTAAGAATCTGAATAAAGTATTGTATCTTTTTTATTTTAGTTTTTTATATGGTTTTTTTTTATATAAAATGTGTTGAGTTGTAATATAATTTCTCCTTCTCTTGGAAAAAAAAATATATAGTTTTCTAATTGGAGAAGGTATTTAAGAAAGTTTAGATGGGTTTTTTTCATGCCTCAGAGGCTGAAGCCCATCAGCGGCCACACAACGTATTGGGCCGGGTCTTGAGCCAGACCCTGAATCCAATGGAAATTGGGATAGGATTCGATTTCAAGTTTCGACGCCACGGTTCAACCAGAAAACACAACCCGGCCAAACGTCCTATGAGCTGCATGCAGGCAAAGCACCCACGAGTGGTCAGTTCGTTGCTGGTCACACCACTCACCGGATAAAAGTTTGTGCGAGACGTGCAAGTTGCATCCCTGCCTCGCAGGCACACGTCCGCGCCTACCCTCTGCCGCGCACGTCCCGCCGCCCGGCCACGGGCGGGCGGCATCCGAGGGGGAGGAGCGCCAGACCACCACGCACGAGGATCCCCGACGCGTCATGAGACAACAAGACCCGGACGGGCAGAGAAGAGACCCCGTGCGGTGTGACGGGTGACCTGACCTGACCTGACTGACCCCTCTGCGGCGGCAGCGGCAACGTGCCCACCCCGGCCGGCGCAGGCTGCAGCAGAGCCCTCACGTGGCCATGCCGCTGCCGCTTTTCCGCTTCGGGCCCGGCGTCAGAGGCAGTCAGTCAGGTCAGGTCAGGTCTGGCTCAGGCCGCCCCGGCCAATCCTTGCGGCCCGCAGGCAAAGCGGCCGGTGCTGCTGGCGGTAAAAAAAGCGGTGAAGCTGCCGGCCGGCCGGCCGGCCTGCCGCTGAAGCGGGCGCGCGTGCGGCTCAAACATGGACATGGATCTCAGTTCCCATGGCGGCGGCTGCCGGATAAGCAAACCGAGGTCTTTCTTTGGTGCTTCAGCTGACGTCCTAGGATCATCCTTTCTTTCTAAATTTTATAGTTGCAACTCCAAACAATTGATTTAAAATTAGATATGAACTTTAGTCTATCTCTCATTAGAGCTTTAGACATGAAAAATTGAACTAAAATAACTCTAAACGAATCGGCTTTGGTCTTGGTAATGCTAGTGTTTTCACCTTAATTTCACCTTTGCACTGATGTACATAGGATGAGGCTGTGCTGCATCGTGCATGCAGTGGTGCTGTACGTATCAACGAAGGGAAATCACTTCCTTTTCCGGGGGCTGAAAAGATGACGCTTTTGGAAAAGACTAGGCCCATGTCCTTCGGTTATGTACCGATCGACTGGCACTATCATCGCTACTAGCACCATTGAGGACTAGTGCCTTTTTTGATCCTGAATGAATATTTCTTATTCGATCAAATATTAGAAAACAAATATGGAATTTGAAGATCACGACCACTATCCGAACTCTCATATATGGTCCTTTATGAGTAATTCATATATCGATCCGAACAAGAGGACACTAGGAGCGTTGGGAACACATGAAAGTAATATTTCTTTTCCTATGGAATACTGTAGCTTCTTTGCAATTTCACATGAAAGTAAAACTCCAATCCAATCTCTTGTTTCTTGTCCTTTGCGATGTGACTGTATGGTTGTATGCTGCTAAAAGCGGGTGGATATGAGTCCCACAAACCTAAAAGAGTCGGTTAACTACTTATTCCTGCGTTACGATGAATTCCTGCGTTTCAAACACCCCTTTTTAGTTATTTCCTACGTTTTTCTTTTCTTTTGTTTTACCACTATCCACTTACTCTATCCCTGTAATTTTTTTTCTATTCGTGTGATCCAACAAGCCCTGAGTATTTGAGTTTACGCGCAGTGCATGAGGGCCATGCGAGTTGGATACCTGTGGCTGATCATTCAAGACGCAAGGTCAGTTATATCGATGGATGGTAGTCTATCGTATGGATGGTGGGGGCTCAACAGAGAAAACAGTCGCCGATCAAGGGCCCGTTTGGAATGAAGGCTTTTCAAAGGAATTTCATAGGAAACGCAAAATGTAGAAAAGAAGCCTGTGCGTTGTGTTTGGAACGCAGGAAGCAGCAAATCCTTTCCTCTGGAATGTTGCAGGAAGATGCTGATTTCACAGGAATGAAAAAATCCACTCTCAGCCCTTGTTTTCTCTTCCTACGCTGAAATCCGAGGCAGCTTCCGTGGTTACTCGTTGGACAACATAGGATTAGGCAAGACGCAAGAGCCACCACGTACAAGTAGTAATCACAGGAGTGGTTATTCGTTGGACAACACATATGTTTATTTGCTGATTAACATCACATACGTGGTTACTTGAAGTTAATAATCACATATGTTTATTTGCTAATTAAAAATTTGACGTTGTAATGGCAAAATATAATAATAAAATAAGTATTCATCTTTCCTATGTTTGTCTGCTAATTAAAATTTAACGTTGCAATGACAAATATAACAATAAAACATGTATTCAGCTCTTTTAATCACACTACATTTTGGGAATCCTGCGTTATAATTCCTTCGTTCCAAATAGCTCTGTCTATACTTTTCATGTGTTTTTCCATTCCTCTGTTTTCGCACAACACCCATAGTCTATTTCTGTGTTTTTTTCTTTTTCTGTGTTCTACATTCCTCAATTCCAAACAAGCCCCAAATGTTGCACACGGCCCGGCCGTTTCCATGGCTGAACCACGGGGTCAAGTGACGTGGTGTAGTGGGGACGGATAGTCCCACTACACAAGTGACAAGTCCAGACGAGTTCCCGGTGGGTCGGGTTTTTTTTTATCGAAATGTAAACTGAATTTCACCTATTTTCGAGATCATTTCCCTCGTCCCCTCCTAAATTTTGTGTCTCAACCGATAGGTAGGCTGAAGCTTCCGCTAGGCAGCTAGTAGAAGGACCTAGGATCTACTCTTACTAGCGAGCACAAAGTACAAATAGACCCAGACATTACTGGACTCGATCCGCTGGTGGGGTGGTATTGTACAGCACGTACTGTACACGTACGTATCCCGGTGGAACTCGCGCACTATATGCACTGAAGCCCGTACGAAAATATTAATAAAAAAACCCACTATACCACGTAGGTCCATCTGCCCGTACGCCCGGCGGGGTTGGCGCGGCCGGCCTGCTGTGCGTTTCTGATGCCCGAGCCAGAGCCCGACGATGACACACAAACTGAAGCACTGTCCCGTAGTACGCGCGCCGTACGTACTGCATGCTTGCTTGCGGCCACAACGTGTACTCCGTACGTACCCAACCAAACCAAGGCGCGCCCCCAGCCGAATCGCTGCCCGCCCGACCGTGCTCCATCCTCGCCGTCATTGGCTGCCACGCCACGCATACTCGATCCGATCGGTCGGTCGCCTGTTGGAACCGAGCTCACGGGGTCGAGCTCGGCGACGCTGCGGCGCCGGCAGGTGGCGTTCGCGGCGACTAAAAATATAGAGCGTGATCTGAGAAGATGGAAATAATGACAACGAGATCAATTTACCCAAACACAGCGTAACCATGTCTTATACTTTCGTTCAGTTTATATAGGCCCAAGGCCTTGGCCCCGTCGCTACGACGCCTCCTCTGATCGCCCGTTATTTCCGGAACGCCAGAAGGACATGCGCGGACGACGCCGCGACGGGGCCACACACCAGTACACGTCCTTAGCGTGGTTCACGCACATCTCTGAACCACACAGGATTCTACGTGTCTAACTGAACTAAACTAGCAAATGTTCTAAAACAGGATTACATGAAGTAAAAACAAAACACTACTAACATTTCACCTCCTTAATCCCGTTTCACTGGAACGACTCCGAGCTTCAGTCTGAACTCGACGAACTTCACCCTTCCAAGAGGCTTCGTCAGTCAGCAACCTGCACATTTGTACCCATATGATCAACATCAACCAAATTCTTCTCACTGCAGTCTCTGATGTAGTGATAACGAGTATCTATATGCTTGCTTCTTTCATGGAAAACAGGATTTCTTGCTAGCTCGATTGCTGACTGATTATCGATCAGAAGTCTAAAGTTCTGCGCTTCACCACCAATCAGGTCTGCTATCAGACGACTTAGCCAAACACCCTGACAAGCTCCCAAGGCTGCAACTATATACTCTGCTTCACATGAAGATAGAGCTACCACCTTTTGTTTTTGAGATGCCCACGTCACCAGGTTGGAGCCAAGATAGAAGATGATCCCAGAAGTACTTTTCCTGTGCACTAGATCACTTGAACAGTCACTGTCAGTGAAACCCAACAGGCTGAGACCCATCTTTCCTCCTTTCATGAACTTGCGGCCATAGTCAAGTGTCCCAGCAATATATCTGACAATTCTCTTGACCACAGACCAATGTCCTTTTCCTGGTGCTTCCATGAATCTACCAGCAATACCCACTGCATATGTCAGATCAGGACGAGTGTTTACTAAGTACATGAGACTCCCAATCATACTCCTGTATCTAGTAACATCTAACTCAGTACCTGGTTTAGCTGTAGTGAGTTTGATTCTCTGCTCCATTGGTGTATCCACTGGATTGCATCTTGTCAGATTACACATCTCCACAATTTTAGCAGCATAGGCTTTCTGACAAATAGTGATACGATGCTTCTCTTGTGTGACCTCCATGCCCAGATAGTAGCTAAGTAACCCAAGATCACTCATGTTGAAGATTTTCTTCATCTGATCGTTGAATTGCTTGATCTTCTGACAATTTGGTCCACAAATTATGAGATCATCGACATAAACACCAATGAGTAATAAATCATCTCCAGTTCCTCTTTTATAAACAGCATGTTCAACTATGATTTTCTAAAACCCCACTGCTTTCAGCTCTTGGTCCAGTCTAGCATTCCATGCCCTGGGAGCTTGCTTGAGCCCATAAAGAGCTTTGTTCAGTTTCAGCACTTTACCAACATGAGCTGCATCAGTGAAACCTAGTGGTTGGTGGTGTACATACACTTGTTCTTGGAGATCTCCATTGAGAAAAGCAGACTTCACATCCATATGATGTAACTCCCAGTCTCCATGTGCTACAAGTGCTAATAGAATTCTCACTGTTTCTAATCTTGCAACTGGTGCAAACACCTCATCATAATCCACCCCTTGCTTCTGTGCATACCCTTTGGCAACAAGCCTAGCTTTGTGCTTGACAATATTCCCAGCAGCATCTTTCTTCACTTTAAATACCCACTTCAGTCCAATAGCCCTGTGTCCCTTGGGAAAGTCTGACAGAGACCAAGTATTATTGTCTCTTATTGACTGAAGTTCAGATTCCATTGCATGTTTCCAGCAAGTTTCTTCTAGAGCTTCTTCTACACTGGCAGGCTCATCTGCTGCTAGAAGACACACTCCACTATACTCAACATTTTCAATTTCTTCAGTGTCATCATATAACTCTGATAATGATCTGTACCTTAGTGGATTGCCTTCTGAATCTGCCGACTGACCATTAGGTGGTGTTACCCACTGATTTTGGTCACCATGCCCAACAGACCCAGTGTATGATGGCGTATGTGGGCTTGAGAGTCCTTGAGACTCATCTGATGAAGATTGGGACTGATTTTGCCCAGAGGAACTGACAGCCGAACTGTCTGGTACTAAAACAGTGGGTGCTTGCTCTGTTGTCAGACCACCAACAGTAAATGGATACTCCACAACAAAATGTTCAGACTGGAATTGATCCATCCCTTGAATGTTCCAATCCCATGACTGACTTTCTTCAAAAATAATATCCCTACTGATGTGTAATGTCCTAGACACAGGATCAAGCATCCTGTACCCCTTTGCTCCCTCCTCATAGCCAATGAAAATCATTTTCTGGGATCTATCTGACAGTTTACTAATCCCTGGCCCAACCTTGTTGACATGACCCACACAGCCAAAAATTCTCATGTGATCAACTCTAGGCTTCTTGCCATACCAAGCCTCATATGGTGTTACACCATTTAGACTTTTTGTTGGAGATCTATTCAAAACATAGACAGCTGTCACCACAGCCTCTCCCCAATAGCATACTGGAATCTGCTTGCTTTTCATCATGCATCTTGACATCTCCACTACAGTCTGATTTCTTCTCTCTACCACCCAATTTTGTTGAGGGGTATAAGGTGTAGTGGTAAAATGCCTGATGCCATACTCATTTGAAAGGTCCTAGATGGCTAGAGGGGGAGGGTGAATAGCCTAATAAAAATTCTACAAATCACTAGAGCAAAAGGTTAGATAACACTTAAGCGAAGCATTTTGCTCTAGCTCTACTTGGGGTGCAAAGCCACCTATCCAAAGCAATTCTAGTTAAATAAATGCTTATCAATCAATAGCAAGAACCTAAAGCACTTAGCACAAGCTAGTGAGAACAACTACTAAAGAGGCTAACTAGCAAGCTAACTAGACAAGATATGAGAGAGTAAATACAAGAGAGGAGGTGATTGCTATACCGATGCCTTGTGATGTATGGATGTCAATAGGAAGAACCAATCACAAAAAATACCAAAGAGTAGTCGGGAGACAAGATGACAATCGATTTTTCTCTTGAGGTTCACTTGGTTGCCACCAAGTTAGTCCCCGTTGTGTCGACTACTCAAGTGGTGATTCGGTGGCTAATAGGCAATGACAAGCCTAGCCCACTAACTCGGGCGCCACAAGAATCCACCCAATTGAGAGTAACTCAATGACACGAGCAATCCACTAGAGTTACCCTTTGGCTCTCTGCCGAGGTGGGTACAAGCCCTCTCACAATCACCGAAGTCGGCCGCAAACAATCACCAATTGCGCCGAAGCTTCTCCACAATCACTAAAGCCGTCTAGGTGTTGGAAAACACCAAGAATAACACAAAATCATGCGGCGATGACGATGACCAAGTGCCACTAAGATGCAATGCAATGATCAATGCACTTGGATCACTCAAACTCTCACAAATATGCAACAAGAGTGAAGAGAGTGAGTTGGGGGCTATCTCAAGCAAGCACAAGTATGTCAAATGAATGAGAGGTGCAAGAGAGTGCTTCTTGAGCCGGCCAAAACACTTATATAGCCGTTTTGTCCATCTTCCACGCTTTTCTGTGCCAGTCCGGACGCAAGTTACACAGGGGGTCCGGACCATTGCGCATGTGTCCGGACCCTCTGCCATTTGAATTCGCCCGTTGGCGCCCTTGCTTGTGCCTGCGTGTCGCCTTCGGACGCAAGGCACAACAACGTCCGGTCCACCTGTTTCTTGCGTCCGGACCCAATCCAGAGAGGGTCCATAGAGCTCCTCAGCTCCGGACCCGCGTCCGGTCTCTTGCGTCCGGACCGCATTCAGCGTCCGGATAAATACATCCAGAGAAGTCCAGTGAGCGCCGAGCTTCGGAGTCACCGTCCGGACTCACTTTTGCATCCGGACCTCCTGTCCAGAGAGCCCGAGGGCTAGGGTATGCCACCAGACACATGTCCATTGGTCCGGACGACCTCTTGCCTGCGTCCGGACCCTGCGTCCGGAGCCTCTCTGAGTGGCAAAACCAAGCCACCTCTTCTTCTCCATGCTTCCAAGTGCTAACACCTTGTGATTCATCTCTTGTTCACCTGTGTTAGCCTTTTACAATATAGTTCATGGATTTTAGTTCATGTTTGTGTCACTTAGGTTTATTTTAAATGGATATGCAATGCAAACCTAGTGGCATATGATAACCGCAATCGACACGAGTTTTCCCTTCTTGATAGTACGACTATCTATCCTAAAGGTGATCACACTCTCTATAGTGTCTTGATCACTAAACCAAAAATGGCCCTATGATATACCTTTGCCTTGAGCCCATTTTTGTTTTTCTCTTTCTTCTTTTCCTTAGTCCATGAAGCACTTGATTCACCATGATCATCCATCTAGCTCCATGTTCCAAGGTGGACCACCCTATCTTGATCATACACTTAGTTTAAGGGTTAGTCCATAGGTTTCATCAATTAACCAAAACCAAACAAGGTCTTTCATCATTGCAAAATACACTGAACTGAGTTGAGTTGAACTCACCACCTCTGTCAGTTCTAATTGCTTTGAGCTTACTGTTAAGTTCAGTCTCTCCCCTTGCCTTCACCTTCTTGAAATAAGACAGGGCCTCATCTTTGGACTTCAACAACTCAATCCACATATATCTACTGTGATCATCCACAACTAGCAAAAAATAATGCTTACCACCTAGTGTTGGTGGTGTGATTTTTCCACAGAGATCTGTGTGAAACAACTCAAGTCCACTCATAGCACGATACTTACTGACACTTGGGAAGGGAGTTCTATGCTGTTTTCCTAATGTACAACCATCAACCACCTGCTCGACCCTGTCAACAGTGGGCATACCGGACACCATATTTCTCCTTCCTAACTCCCGGAGGGATCTGAAATTAAGATGCCCAAACCTTGCATGCCACTTCCAAGCATCATCATCCAATTTATTCAGTAGACAAACAGGTGACACAATGCTGAACTTATGCATATAGAGACGATTTGCAGTTCTAGGAGCTGAGATAAGTAATGCATGTCCCCCTTGATCAAAAACACTGCATTTGTCATTCTTCAATGACACCTCAAATCCTTTTTCCTCCAATTGGCCCAAACTGACAATATTACTCTGAAGCTTTGGAATGTAATAAATATCAGTTAATACCTTGTGATCATGTTGTCGTCCTTGAATGACCATGGAGCCAAGCCCATGTATCTCCAAGCTGGAACCATCACCCAGCCTTACAGTCCCACGAACTCGATCATTCAGATGAGTGAGAGCAGCACGACATCCTGTCATATGGTTGCTAGCTCCTGTATCTAGCACCCAAACACCTTCTGGGCAATCAACCGACACCACCTTCTTCTCTGTGAGATGAACGACCTCTACAGGTAATTCTGTGATGTCCTTTTCCACTGACAGAAACAGTGCTGGATTATGATCAGCATCTGCCACAGCGACATTTGCCTCCTCGTGCTACTCCTCCTTTTGCTTCTTGGGCCTTTTACAATCCTCAGCCCAATGACCATAGATGCCACAATTTCTACACCTTCCCTTCCGACGAGGTGTGCCTTCTGAGGTGAGCTTGATGTTGCCGGCTGCCTTCGACCCACCACCATCGTGTCGATGTGGCTGTTTGCCTTTGCCTCCACCAGCACTGCTACTTCCTCCAGTACGACCTTGAGTGGGTTGGAAACGGTGCTTGTATTTCTCAAGCCACTCATCCTCGGCAAGCAATAAACGTCCCGTCTTATCAGTGATTTGGTCGACTTTCTCCTCGAAGCGATCTTCAGCAACACGCAGTCTCCCCACCAATTCCTCAACTGTCAGAGTTTTCATGTCACAGAACATCTCAATGGATACCGCAACTTGATTGAATTTGGGTGGCAACACACACAATATTTTCTTGACAACACGAGGATCGTCGATGGTCTCACCGAGAGTTTTCAACGTGACGACGAGGTTCACGATTCGCATGCCGAAATCCTCCACGCTTTCTCCTTCTTTGAACTCGACATTCTCGAATTCTTTTAGGAGTTTCTGGACACTGATCTCCTTCACACGATTTGCTCCAACCCTCAACGTCTTCACCAGATTCCAGGCTTCATGGACCGTCTTCTTCGCGCCGAGCGTCGGCCGCATCTCCTCGGGAACGGATCTCATCAACCCGCTCATGGCTTGCCGATCCTCTGACCTCTTGACATCGGTTCCAGGATCATTTGTCTCCCAGATCTCCAACACCTCATAGTTGATTTGCATCAACATAGCCCACTCGACATAATTTGTTCGAGTTAGCATCAGCCAAACCAGCGAGTTTTCCCTGATGCCGCCGCTTGACTTTGAACTCTCGCCTTTTGTCATCTCCTCCTTCTCGTCTTCTCCTTGCACGTTCGTGACGTGATCCGCTGAAACCTATACGGCTCCGATACCAGATGTTGGAACCGAGCTCACGGGATCGAGCTCGGCGACGCTGCGACGCCGGCAGGTGGCGTTCGCGGCGACTAAAAACCTAGAGCGTGAACTGAGAAGATGGAAATAATGACAACGAGATCAATTTGCCCAAACACAGCGTAACCATGCCTTATGCTTTCGTTCAGTTTATATAGGCCCAAGGCCTTACCCCGTCGCTACGACGCCTCCTCTAATCGCCCGTTATTTCCGGAACGCCAGAAGGACATGCACGAACGACGCCACGACGGGGCCACACACCAGTACACGATCTTAGTGTTGTTCACGCACATCTCTGAACCACCTAGGATTCTAGGTGTCTAACTGAACTAAACTAACAAATGTTCTAAAACAGGATTACATGAAGTAAAAGCAAAACACTCTAACATCGCCGGTTCGCCACGCGTGTACGTAAGGATGTAACGCGCCTGCACGATTGCACGTAGAAGCCCCGCCTCGCCCCGCCGCGTCGAGCCTAGACGAACACCACGGCCACGCAACTGGTGCTGTGCCTGCCTGCCACTGGCAAACACGCACTCCCCCGCCGCCCGCCGAGCACCACACGCAGCTGCAGCTTACCATCAGCCGCGGGGCGGGCAGGGGCTGCTGCGGCTCGCGGAGACGCTCCCGCGTCGCCCCCACCTCGCCCTCCGGCCCCGGCCGGCTAGCGCGCGCACGGCACCACCCACCCCGACCCCGTCCTCTCGCCCCGACGGCCCGGCACGACCCGGTTTATAAACACGAGCCGTCGGCCGCCACCCTTCCTTCCCATTTCCCAAGCTCTCAGGCTCAGGCTGTCTCTCTCTCTCTCTCTCGTGCGCACAGCGGCGGCACAGGCACATTCCCCTGGGACCGGCCGGCCGGACCCGCGCTATCTCGCGGCAGCAGCAGCTACGAGTAGATTAGCTCTCCAGCACATAGCTTAGCTTAGGCCGGCCGCCTCGTTTCGTAGAGTCTCGTTCAGCGGCCGTTGGTCGATAAGTTGGCGGGCGCGTAAGCCGCGATGGGGGAAGCGCCACAGCCCAAGTCGCCGCCGAGGTACCCGGACCTGTGCGGCCGCCGCCGACTGCAGCTCGAGGTGCAGATACTCAACCGGGAGGTCGGCTTCCTCGAGGTACGCACGCACGCACCAATCGCTTGTCTTCGTTCCTTCATTCTTTCTTCTTTTAATGGCCGCGTGCGTGGCCGTTCGCCACTTCGGCCCCCGCCGCTACCCTACTCCATCCATATGTCTCCGTCGTCCGTCCGTCCCATGCCGGGTTGGGACTCTTGGGAGGAGCCTTGCCTACCCATAGGCCGGGAGGGACCGGAGGAGGAAATCTCACGGAAAAGTTTTTCTATGCGGCGAGCTCCTTCTCGGGTCTCGGGGCACTGAGACAGAGAGAGAGAGTTCCTTCGTCGCGAGGCTCGAGGCGACAAAATTAAGCGTGTCCCTCCCTTCCCTGCTCGTCCGACGTGCGGCGTCGTACGGTACCCTATGGGACTTTGATCATCCGCCATGGGCTGAGCTGACGGGCATAGTCACCTCACCTGGGTTTTTGCCCCAAGATTTTTTCTTTCTTTTCACCTTTATCGCCAACAAGAAAATGCTAGTGTAGGGATGCCATTAGCCATGGTGCTCAACATGCATTTGGCGGGTACGAGTACACTCTTTTTCTAGTTTCTAGTGTTTGTTGCGGTGTTGCCACTCTGCATCTTGCTCAATCTTTGTCTTGACAGGGGTAGTAGCTAGCTAGGACGACTAGTATCAGTTTCTGCTAGCAATAAAACAAAAAAAGCGTTTCAGATCTTTGCTGCTCGCGTTTGCATCGGCACGGCATGGCAATGAATGGGTGGAGCATAGCACACTGCCGCTTCCATTCATGGCACATGGAATGGACGGCAGCAGCTCTGCGCCTGCACTGCACCACGAACCATGTCTCTCTTTTTCTCTCTCTCGGCCTGCATCGTGAGTGAAGCCCTGACTGACTGACTGACTGACTGACGGGGACTACTCGCTCGCCTTTTGCAGCAAGAGATACAGGGACTAGAGCGGATTCAGCCCGTCTCGCGATGTTGCAAAGAGTAATCAATCCTCTCTCCCGCTTTCCGCTTTTCCCGTCTGGAAACTGCAAACCTTATCAGTTATCACTGTGCATCCTGCTATGATTATTGTTTGTTTGCCTTCGATGGGCAAGTGGCCAGAGTTTGCTCCTTCGCGCTCATGCTATTTTCATTCATGCTCTAGTCAAGGCTAGTACTGTTTTAAATTAAAATAAAAACAGCATCTACTGCTATTTTCTGTTAGTATTTCATTTTAGAATTATTGCTCTCGATAGAAATTAAGAAATGTGCAGTTATAGTGGTGATCTTCTGACACTTACCACTTTACTACTCCCCGTCTCTAAATACCTGTCTTTCTCACTTTTCGAGAAATAATTTGGATTAATTTTATATAAAAAAATATTAATATTTATGATACATAATTGATATCATTAGATCTTTTAATCTAGTTTTTTTAATAAATTTATTTGGAGACACAAATGTTACACATATTTTATATAAATTTAGTCAAAGTTATGACACGGAAACCCAAAACGACACTTAATAAGGGATAGAGGGAGTATTTGTCATCTGAATAAAATAGGAAAACAAATAAATATATCTCTTCTTTGGCTTGATATTCCTTGACCCCACACATTCTCCCTGGAAAGAAAACAGACTCACATGAACAGCGACAAGTTTACTGTGGTTTTTTGAACGTTTTCTTCGTGTAATAATTATATTTTGTCCTGGTTGACTCATACTCCACATTTGGACGGTTGCTCAGATTCCATTTATATTGCTATTTGAGGTTGCAGGATAAATGCTAGTGTATCAAGAAATGAGCATATTAGTAATTAATACAATAGGTACTGGTCCTGTGTCAGTAATACACAATAGGTAGGGTATTCAACAGTAATACTATACCTGCGTGTATCTTTGCATACCGATGTTTTGCTCACCAAGTTGTTAATGCTTTCCAATGATTTTTGACAGTGTCAACGAGTTTGTCAGTGCAAAGACCGATCCAATGATACCAGTGTATGAATTCTAAACTTGATTCTCTCATGCCAGCAGTACCATGAGTTGATGCTCCTTATCCGTGTCTTTTTATATGCTGACCTCGCTACTTGCAGAAGCAAAAGGAAACATGGGTCTTGCAGCCTCTCCCGGTGGATCAGGTACTTCATTTTTCCTTATAGAAAAGTATTTCGAATTCATGGGCAGACAGGAATATTCAAGTTTTTTAATTGCTCGTTTCAAATTTCGGAACACTGAAAACGACAATGGTTTCATGAAGATACGATGAATCACTGAACTAGTAAACAGTCCATTAATTGAAGTATTCCTGTTCTCCAATATGTAAATCAGCATTACTTTTGAATACAATTTTATCATGAAAGCAAAGCCCTTTGAAAGGTTCTTGTTTAATGTATACCGCTGTTGCTGTAGAACTGATTTTTCATTGTGTTTAAAAGAACCGACCCTGTTCGCCTCACTTATTAGCCAGCTTACCAAGCACTGAAACATTATTTTTCTTTCACAACAAAACGATAAAAAACAACATCAGTCGGTTTATAAGTTACCGAAACAATTAGTCACCGAAACAACAGACAAACATGGCATGAATTTCCATTCTCAGACCTTTTTCTGTTTGAGTTGGGTAGCTTTAGAGTAGTAATATACACTACGTACTAGTACTCCGTAATTTAGAAGCATCAAACACCGGCAAAGTGGCTCCTCAGATGTGTCTGAAAAAGTAAAGCTGTCGGACGTCTGTTCTAGTGGTTATCTTTGAAACATTTTTGCAGCCTTGGCGAAGCTTGGCTATGCTGCCCTCTCAGAGTTCGAAATGTAAACATTGGTTACAACATTTCTTGCATACTAGTTGAACTGTTAGAAATTCATTAAAAACGGAATCTTGTGCAGATCAAAATTGCGAACATGCTTTTCATGCCTGTGCTGCTGGTGCCACTGCTTGCCGAAGCCCAATGCACCAAGCTGCTTCAGCTGCACCTGCCGCGACACGCAGTGCTGTACTCCGCCGACCTGCAGCTGTCCAAAGACCCCTTCGTGCAGCAGCAGCTGCTGCACCTGCAGCCTTCCGAGCTGCAGCTGCAAGCCGCCAGGCTGCGTCCATTGCCGACCCCAGTGCCAGTGCAGCAGCTGCTGTCCTAGCGGTTGCAGCTGCTCGGACTGCCCGTGCTCCTGCTCCTGTCCCCCGTGGTGCAGCTGCTTCTCCTGTGCGGGATGCTCGGCCGGCTGCCTCGGCGCCCTCAACCGGTGTTTCGGCTGCCTGTCGTGCTGCAGCGGGATGCAACCTTCCTGCTGCAAGTGCCAGTCGTCGTGCTGCCGAGGGTCGTGCCTCGGTGCCCCGGCGGCGCCGTCGTGCCCGGAGTGCTCGTGCGGCTGCGTGTGCTCCTGCTCCAGGTGCAAAGGAGGATGCCGCTGCCCGTCCTGTGGTAATAACCCCTGCTGTGCCGGTGGATGCTTATGCTAGATTAGAGTATTGCATTACTGGTAGTTAGTGTGGCTGTTACTCTTCTTTTCTGTGCTGGATGATTTGGCGTGTGATAATATGGATGGATCTGAATTTCTTCCCCACCTTTTCAGCGTGTCCTCTTCATCTCCGGTTAACTTCCAGGGACTGAATGACGATTTGATTTCCGTTTAGCTACCATTAGTGTGGGGTCCACATGTTATTTTCACCTTCATATTATCTCCCACTGGCAGGATCCCACACAACATGGCTGCCATGCACGACACGGCCTGATTTTTTTTATTTTTAATCTTTCTATTCAATATTTTTAATAATAATCACTAAATTATATTCAGATCTGGCCCTTCTGTTCACTCTAGTGCCGCTCATGCAATCACATTGTTCCGCCACATGCATTGGCGCTACAATATTTATGGTGTTGGAGGGTATTTTCGACGTGGAAAACCTTATCATGACACTGTTGTTGGCATGCTAGTTTTATTTTGCCACGCCACCGAACTGACGTGACAAAGTTGTACTTTACAAAAATGATAACTTTTTGATAAATGTCCAACGAAAATAAACTTTATATAAAAGTTGTATACCTCATCGAGATCTACAACTTATTAGAAAAAATAATATATTTTTTGTATGGTGTTAAATGAAGATACACTTTATATTATATAGTTGTAGATCTCTTATAGTTTTGAGTTTTTACATTTAAGGTAGTTGACATGCTCGAAAAAATAATAGAAAATTTTGGCACTATAATAATCGCATACTAGCACCTCTTGCATTAGAAAAATAATATCATTTTTGTATGATGTAGCATGAAGAAACTTATTATATCGAAGTTGTAGGTATTGATAAGATCTCCAACTTTGTAGTTTTAGGTTTTTATACTTGATATTATTAACATATTCTAAAAAATAATAAAATGTGTTAGCAACATATTGATCATGCACTAGGTCTTGTCGTCTTTCTAAAATTATAACTTTTTCTGCAAGATGTCATATGAAGATATTTTATATATTAAAGTTATAGCTAACTTTGAGATCAACAAATTTTTAGTTTTGATGTTTTCATTTGAGATAGTTAAAATACCAAAAAAAAACACAATACAACATCTATGGGGCTCATTAACGGTGTATTATAGCTTATATTTTTTTTTTTGAAAAATCATATATTTATTATTTGATGTCATACAAAAAAAAATGAATAAGAGTTGTGAATCTCATTGACAACTTTAATATAATAATAAGTATAATTATTTTTATTTGATGTAATATAAAAACAACATTGTTTTTCTAATGCAATAAAAACTAGTACATGATTATAATGCTACTGAAATCTTACATTTTTTTTTATCTTGTTAAGTACCTTAAATGCAAAAATTCAAAACTATAAAATTGTAGACATAGGCTGTGTTTAGATGCCAAAAATGTGGTAAAAAAAATAATGTAGCACTTTTCGTTTGTATTTGGCAATTAGTGTCCAATCATGGACTAATTAGACTTAAAAGATTCGTCTCGCAAAGTTAAAGCAAACTATGCAATTAGTTTTTGATTTCGTCTATATTTAGTACTCCATGCATATATCGTAAGTTTGATGTGACGGAGAATCTTCTTTTTGCATAGTGTCAAAGTTTGATATTTTTGTGTCATCTAAACACAGCCATTGTTGAGAGCTGCAACTACTGATGTAAATAGCATCTTTATTTAACACAGTACAAAAAAACATATATTTTTTCTAATGCGATAACCACTCGTACTCGTTGATTGTTGAGTTGATGTGTGGCATCACCATATGGATCTATCAATTTTCATTGTTGAAGACATAGAAATAAAGGAGAGTAGGCTGAAAACGTGATTGACGTTTAAGCTAATGATGACTCACTTGTGGAGGAGAATAGACTAACAACAGTTAGGGCCTGTGGCAAGGCTTCTTAGCTCCCGGTTCTTTGTAGGAGCCTTATCAAATATTTTTTGAACAAACCGTTTTTTTTATAAAAAGCAAAGGAGCCGAAGATATTTTGAAATTATGGCTCTCACGTACATGTTCCTCTAGAGGAACCTATTAAAAAAAAAGCACCGCTAAACATACCCTAAAAAGAAAAAGAAATGAGAATGTACAAAAACTAAAAGGACTGTAGCTTTTGCGAAGCGGGCCGTTCAAAATGGTTTATTCTTTACAGCCATATATATACACGAAGTCCCATCATAAGCCCATTCAACTGAACTCGCACTACTCAAAGAAAAAGCTTAGTAAATACCCATTCTCTCGTCTCTGGTTGGAAAGGAAAAGTCTCCGTGCAAAAGGATTTAACCAGATTTCTCTGAAAAACGATATGATTTAATAATCGACATTACATTGTGACAAAAAATGGCCACAAACTGATCTAGGAGTTCCATTGCATGCACCAGCTCTGAACTATTGAGAGTCAACTATGATGTCAACGACAGATCACAGTGCACGACCGAGTCAACAGGAAAGCCATTTGAGCTTTTCATACAGCATAAATCACAAACACAAATACTACTAGACAAAGTAAATGTAATCCAACACTAGTTTTGATTGCGTTGTGTTAAAAAAAACAAAAAAAGTACATGCAACAGACCTCCGATTTTAAACCATATACTGCGCCGAGCAACACGCTTAGCCCGCGCTCGCTGCTCGCCATGTTCGCTGCCGCGGTAACCACGACGAAGCGACGACCTCGTCGAGGTCTCCTCGTCGTCTTCTACCTTACGCGGTAGTCTTTTCTAATCAGAGAAATCCGATTCTGAAAAACCGGCGGTATGCTATATATTAGTAGCGTATACAGTCTGCGCATCACGAACCACCAACCGAACGCCGGCCGGCCAGCGCCCAAATACAGCAAAAAGCATGGAGTTGCCGTTCTTCGTCGCCTTCTCCGCCATCCTCCTGGTGGGCCGGTACCTCCCCTTCGCGCTCCCCGTTAACGCGCGCGCCGCCCTACCGGGCAACGACAACGACGTGATGCCGGCGACCCGCGCCGCGAAGTGCGCCGTCTCGGTGGCCTTCGCCGGCCTCGAGCTGCTGGTATCCAGCGCGCAGTGCTCCGGCGGTGGCCAGCAGTGCCCGGCGGAAGTTGCGATGGAGTGGAGGGCGCTGTGGTTCAACTCCGCCGCGCTGTTCCTCGGCATGGTCCTCGGCGGCGCCGCGGTGGTGCTGCACCCGCACGCATGGCGGCGGCGGCGTCCGATTGTTGACGTGGCCGTCGAACATCTGACCTTGTTCACGGAGACCGTCACGATCACCGCGTTCGCGCATGACGTTTGCCTTTTCTTCAAGGTTGTCGAGACGATACAGAAGTGAGACGCCATGCAAGGACTGATGAGCGCGCGTGCGCTGCGCAGCGGGCACTATAGTTACATGGAAAGGAGGGTGCCCCAGAAATGAAGTTGACTATATTATACTCCCTCCATTCCAAATTGTAACTCATTTCAAAAATCTTGGAGAGTCAAAACATCTCAAGTTTCTATAAAGATTTATAACATCAAATATGTATATTATGAAAATATAATTGATAACGAATCTAATGATACTCATAAATATTATTTTATTGTTATATAAGTTTGGTCAAACTTGAGAAACTTTGACTTTTCAAGATTTTTGGAATGACTTACAATTTAGGATGAAGGGAGTACTAGGTTATATTATATACGTTTTCACAAATTCAGTTGCATGATGGCTGTAGTTATCAAGACCGGCTTATGCCAGAAGCCGACAATAATAGCACTCTTGCAGGCTCATGCCATGAACCGACAGTAGCAGTGAAGGTTTGTCACTATGAGCCGACAGTGAAGGTCTGTTTTATAGTAGTGTTAGAGTTTCAGTTGATTCATTTTATACATTTGTGTTTGTAATATTGTACACAATTTTGATTGAATAAACACTGTACTTCTGTTTCTGTCATCTATCCCAGAATTTATTGATACTACTGGTTTTCGGTGGTTCTCCATGGAACATGGATTGGATGAAGCTTCCAGTGCCCAGTGAGTAGCAGTGATCATGTAGCATACTCTATAGTATGCCTTGTCTATGAATAAATATATTTTTAACTAAAAAATGTCTAAAAAATAAATTAACCTCTGCAGGTTGAACGTTTGACTGGCACATTTATCTTCTTTGGTATCTCCTCGCATTTACTCCACCCACTCCGACCTAGCTCTGTTCGGCACGTACAAAAGCCGGCTGATTTCTGTGAGAGAGAATAAGCTGAAACAAGTTGTAATAATTAGTTCAAGCGAACAAAGCCAGTGGTTTGTTATTGTAACAATCATCGATCAATGTGCAACTACTCTAGCTCATGAAGGATAGTATGGTTTGTCTTAACTCCAAAACTTGCCAAGAATATATTTATTCAAAAACATGGAGAAAATTAGATGTTAGTGAACCTTTTTTTTTAATTTAGGTCGACACGAAACAAATGCAATGCTCCGGTACCAGGTCATATGCACATGGTTAACAATGAAACTCACAATGTTTGTGAAAGAAAAACATACTAATTAAACTGATGGTCAAAACTGATCTAGGGATGTTTGTGATAAAAAGAAACGACAGATTAACTAATGGTTAAAAATTAATGTTGGAATGTTGTTGCAGCATCTGACGTTCCCTTTCCACTTCAAAGCTCAAACTAGTACTCTGAGCTCCGAAGAGTCAACTATATATATGATGTCAACGTACGATTAGCCAAGAGCGCCCAAGACCAAATCAACACAGTATTGAACTAAACACTAGTCACACGTTGCAACTGGTTTCGACCAAGTAAACGTAACCCGGCCTGTACTATTTCCTCCGTTGATCGAGTAGATCATGCAACTCGATCAATACGACGTTGTAAACCTAACCACAGTGTACGTACGTCGTGCAACGAACACTGAAACACGCTTAGCTCGCGTGGCCGCGTCGCCCGGCCGAGTTACCTTACGCGGCAACATTTTGTAATGCAAGTATGATTCTCCCAAACCGCTAGTATATAAGCAGTGTTCGTTAGGAGCTCAGAGATCGAGCTCTTAGCTTCTTGTTCACCGTACCTACCGCCACTACTCCAAACTTGGAAAACCCAGCTCCAAAAGCGGAAACAATATATGGACGTGCCGTTCTTCGTCGCCTTCTCCGCAATCCTCCTCGTCGGCAGGTACCTCCCCATGGCCCTCCCCCTGAACCTACGCCCCCTCATCGCCGATAATGCCGCCAGGCCAGCAGCACGCGTCGCCAAGTGCGCCATCTCGGTGGCCGTCGGCGGGCTCACGCTGCTCGTGTCCATGCAGCAGCAGGGCGGCCCAGCGGGAGTGGCGACGATGATGATGGAAGCGAGGGCGTTGTGGTTCAACTCCGCCGCGCTGTTCCTCGGCACGCTGCTAGGGATCGTCGCGGTGGCGCTGCACCCGCCGCCGTTGTTCGTCCAGCAGGTGGCCGTCGACCACCTCACCGTGGCCACGGAGATTGTCGCCATCAATGCGTTCGCGCACAACCTCTGCGTCTTCCTGAAGATGTTCAAGGTGTAACGAACAGTGAGGAAGTGGGCGTGTGCTGCTGCTGGGCAAATTAAAGGCAATGGCCATGCGTGTAGCACTTGTCTCTAGTCGTCGTGTACGTACTCGATCGTGTCGGGAACTAGGTTAGTCGATCACAAATTAAGTGCAAATGACGCACGTACGGCAGCATATAGCACTAGAATTCACCATGTTCTTTAATTTAATCTTTAGTGTGCAAAATGATTAGTGTTTTACTTATTACTATGAATCAATCATTGCATTGGAGGTCACTATCGCCTTTATTCCCATGATCCGCCAGAACTATACATACGTACAGTGCAGAGAATTCGTCTACTCTGTTATCAAAGCGGTTGTTGGCGCCGCGCGCCTGTCAATATACTACTTAGTTTCCCTTTTCTTTTTGTGACAACTGACAACGATTTGGCTGCTCAATGCTACTTGTTGGTGGTGGCTTTGAGATGATGAGAACGAACGCGTGGTTCCAAAGCTTCTAGGTAGCCAAATATCCAAGCGTGCGTGTGTGTAACGACAGATTGTAATGCATTCGTTTGACTTATTAGCCATCGAAATAGTGTCTCACATAAAACAACCAAAAACAACATCAGCCGAAAACAACATCCGAAACGGCAAAACGAACTGCCTAGCGCAAACAGTATGTACAGGTCGAGACCGAGTGGCGATCAGGACATCAGGTAGTGAGCGGATCGGAGCAGTGGTGCGGTGCTTATTACCGTACGTTGGATTGGGACATGCGTCGCGGCGTGTGTGTGTGTGCGCATGTTCGGCGTGCCGCGCGCTCGGCATTCGCAGCCGCAAAATACCCTGCTGCGCCACGCCGAGTGACGACTGACGACGCGGCCAAACCTAGCTAACCAGTGGCGTACCTGCGGAGCCAAGTGGCCAATAACGTCTGTGGCAACTCAAAGGTTGCTGCGGGCCATGTGCATCCATGGTACTGGACTCTGGGTCCTCCGGCGTCGGAGTCCGGCGAGCGGCAAATGCAACAAGTCAACACGACGATGCGCCGTGAGCGCGTCACGTCGCTCGCCAGCGCAGCGACCGCGCGGTCAAGGCCTGCCACGTCGGTGCTGGCTTGTCTCAAGCGTGATTTTCCTTCTTTTTTTTTTTGCAATTCTAAATCTTTTGCAAACTCTTTCGCATGGGCGCCTCTTAATTTCTTCTAAAATCTGAGTAAAAAAAAACCGAAGTTTCTATATCTGTCCCTTTCTCAAATGATCGAACTAACTGGACTCCTTTGTTTCCCCTGTCGTTGTCGCGTCCCTTTCTACGCCCTACTTTTTGTCTTGTTATTATATTTCAATTAAAGAAAAAATGGTGCATAGAGACCAAGTAAGCAGCTAAAAGCGCGGTAACGCAATGGCTGAATTGCTTCCTGTACGGAGTGGCCGAGAGGAGCAAGTCATGCCACACAAGGGCATGAAAACTTCAAGGTTGGAAAACCAGCCGCGTCATTACTGCATGCGCCCCGTAACGGACGTGAGGGGCACGGCCGGCGTATACGTGTACGTCGTTCCATGTCTAGGCCTACATACATACTACGCGGACACGCCGCGGAAGCGAAATGAACTTGACCAGAACCTGCTGCCATCCCTGGCTCATATAGAACTATAGAAGGGCCTGCAGCATGACCCTAGCTACCACTTCGCAACCACGAGCAACAACGTAACCCTAGCTATCATCTTCTTGTTGGATGGCGGCTCACCCATCGCTCCACACATTCCTACGCCATGGCGCTCAACTTCATCAGGCCGGGGTCTCCGAACAACCAGCTGGTCAGAGACCTCCACACGGCGAAGTCGGCCATCTTCATCGGCGTCCTCAACGGCATCGCCTGGTCGTCCTACCTTCAGCCCTGCCTCCGCGACGGTGCCACCGGTGACGTCGAGCAGAGCTACTACCTATACCAGCTCGCCAACTACTTGACGACCATGCTAGGCGTGGCGCTCCTGGTCGTGGGCATGGCGTTCTCTGCGACGACGGTGATCAGCTCGCCGGTGCTGACGCAAGTGGCCAAGTACACGGTGTGGATCACCAAGGTCTTGACCGGTGCCACTCTCCAGTTTGGCCTCAGCGTCTTACATTCCTGTCTTCGGGTGTGGGGCAGGTTCATGCTCCTTTAGGGCTTTGCAATTGGCCGGGCTTGATTTTCCATCATTTTAGTAGAGCAACCAAATTCATTTTATCATTTTTTTGCCTAAATTTGTGTATTCATCTTTTTTTTTGAACCAATGGTATAAACATAGAATATCACAATAATATACATTTATTTCAAAAAAAGACAATTGTTTCAGAAATTATTGTAAGTTGAGTGTGGCTCGATCAGCTATGTTAAGTTTTCTGTAATTAAAACTTTAGTTCAAATGATGCAGTGGTCAAGACCACCCTACCTACAACATTTTGGTGGCACAATCTACTTCACGCTTCGCTTTCACCTAGGTTTGCCACCTGGTGGAGACCAAAATGTGATACATGTTCAACTCGCGGTAGACGCTAATGAGACATCAACCAGACAACCATCTGATATGGCCATTCATCCTTAAAAAATCACGCAGGAGAGTTGTAGATTATATTTAAAAAAATGGTAATGCTCCCAATCGAGCGTTCGACCGCTCGGACGCCCGCTTTGCTGGGCTGCGGACTACTTGTCGGCCCGTTAAGACTGTGCGAGTAAAAAGGAATAGGACGGTACCCATCGCCTCATGCGCTCCGCCTGCCGTCAGTCTGTTCTTATCGCTTTGTCTCCGTTCATTTTCATGCCACACAAAAACAGAGTTGCCACACGCCGCTGCTCGCCGCCACCGTCGCACCGCTCGCTCCCCACGCGTGGAGGCTCCTTTCTAGTGGTGCTCATCGCGCTCGTCTACGACCAGCTCCTGCTGCCGCTGCGGGTGGTGGTGGCCGTTGCGCACGCCGCGGTCAGCTCCCCCCCGTCGCTGGTGGTGGTAGTTCGCCCGCGCCGTCCGCGGTTCGCGCGCCACCACGGTCGCGCCGAGCTTGCGCGCACACCCTAGCAACTCCTCGCGGCCGCACCTCACCACCTCCCCCTTTCCTCTCTCACCCGTGGATGGCCATGGCGGGATTTTTCCGGTAGCCATGGCGGGATTCGCTGGCCATTGCTGGATCCTTCGCCGGAGGCCATGGATCCGCCGGATCCAGAGGCGGCGGCCACGAATCCGGCCCAGGTAAGCCTCTTCCTCCTCTTTCCTCTCTCCTTCTCTCCTCTACCCTCCCCACGACATACCACCACACATGATGATGATGTTTCTCTGATGTTGCCCCTCCCCCTCTGGATCCAATGTTTCTCTAATGTTGCGCCGGTGGTTCAGTGCTCCATTTTCAATGTTTCACACAAAGATAATGAGATGTTTCTTTGATGTTGCCCCCTCCCCCTCCTCGTACCCCGCTCTGGATCTAATGTTTCTCTAAGTATTTTACTGGTGGTTAAGTTTCTCATTTTCAATGTTTCGCAACATATGATGATGATGTTTCTCTGATGTTGCCCCTCCCCCTCCGGATCCAATGTTTCTCTGATGTTCCGCCGGTGGTTCAGTGCTCCATTTTCAATGTTTCACGCATAGATGATGAGATGTTTCTCTTATGTGTCCCCTCCCTCTCGTACCCCGCTCCTAATCTAATATTTCTCTAAGTGTTTTACTGGTGGTTCAGTTTTTCATTTTCAATGTTTCGCAACATATGATGATGATGTTTCTCTGATGTTGCCCCTACCCCCTCCAGATCGATCCAATGTTTCTGTCATGTTCCGCCGGTGGTTCAGTGCTCCATTGTCAATGTTTCATTGGTTTCTTCCTATTTTTTTCAGAATAGGTTTCTTCGGTTGTTTATTTTTTTTCATAGGATCCTGACGATGCTCCGGCGAGGTTTGGGTGAAGTTCGCTATCGGAGGCAAGCGGTGCGTGGTGGGCGAGCTGGTGGAGGGGGCCGCGGTGGGGGTAGTGTGTTTCGGGGCGATGGGACAGGGGGAGGAGTGAGGAGGCATATGCGCGTCAGGAGCAAGGGTGGGCAGAGCTCGGTCGTTCTATGCTTAGAACGTTCGTTCGACAACATGACCCTTAAAAAAACCCTAAACTGGGTAAAAGTAAAATAAACAACAATATGAAAATAACCTTGAAGGGTTGATTAGGCACTACTACAACCAAAACAGCTAGCCACTAGGGCCGATTACAAATGAGACCCAACATGAGCCAAAAACATCAACTCACACTCGTTGCTACTATACACCAATTAATTTATCACTCCACAAACTCCCCCATATTAGCCAGCAGATTGTCACATTGCACCCAGTGCCTAAGTTGTCAAGAGATGAAAGCCCCACGACATTATTCACTACAGCAGACGGGCCCTTCGCCGAGTGTCTCTTGCACTTGGCAAAAACTTCATTGCACTCGGCGAAGCCTTTTCCGAGTGCACCACTCGGCGAAGGGCCGCCGGCAAATCCAAAGCCGGCAAAGGAGGCGCCGCCGAGTGCCGAATCTCAGGCACTCGACAAAGAATTCACCGAGTGCCAGACTGACACTCGGCAACGATTTATCTTCAAACAACTAACTATGACATCTTCTTTTTTGGTTTTTGGGTGCAAACTGGGAATTGTTGGAAAGGTGAAATAGAATTATTTTAGATGATCAGGTGCTCGTCAAGTCCCATGAATTTAATGAGGTGTGCTTCCTTGAATCCACAAAGGGGTTCATTATGCACTCCACACTGCTACACATGGGGCTTTTAACCCCAGTCGGCAAGGGCCTTTAGTACCGGTGCCTGAACCGAGACTAAGGATTCGGGACTAAATGTCCCTCCTTTAGTCCCGGTTCATAGGCCCAACCGAGACTGAAGGGTGTGCCAGGTGGCACAAGGGGGTCACGCGGGGCTGCACCTTTTAGTCCCAGTTGGTATAAATGTCCTTTTTTTTCCTGTTTTGGTATTTCTTATTTTGGTTTTACAATTAGATTAATTAGGTATTCAAATGTGTATTCTTCGTTGCTAATACATGTATTTGCGCACTTATAAGTTAGTTTCAAGCATTAAGCACACAAATAAACTATTAAACTCTCTATATACATATATTATGGAGCTATATATATACATAAGTATTATATATATATATATGCACATAAAAATTACATCATTATCCATTCACATTTGTCTTAGGACACAACCGCTCTCGCCACTTAAATGTCATACAGATGTTCGTCTTGATTTGGCTTCAATGGTTCGGCCAGGTCGAAATATAACTCGCCTTTGGGTTTGAGCACTTTTTCATGAAGAAATCCAGCAAGTGTCTCTTGAATTCGTGTGAGGTGGACGTTATCCAACACTTGTCTCCTCAACCATTCAGTCTTCAATTTGCATTATAAAGAAACAAGTGTTAGATTTTTTTAATAGCAACAAATAAATAAAATGGATTTATTATATATACATATTACATACTTTTAGTGTTTATGTAAGAGTTCTTCTTGCATACACCGTGAGGAACTCGCAAATGTAGTATCCACACAGATTCTTGCCTTGTGGCTGCCTTAGAACCCACCGTAAGATATAAAAAGATTACTATCATCATCATACTCATATGTTAAAGCTGTGCTCGGGATTTCCGGAATTATCTTCTGGAGAGTCTGGTATAGCTCTTGTATCTTTCCTTTCCTGTAAGCCTTTACTTTATTCAATATATTATCTTTCCTCTACTTTACTTAGTATTTACTTTGAGCATTACTATACTTGTTGTAGTATTGTTGTGTGCTTTTGCTTATTACTAGTCTTTACATTAATAGTCTGTGATCCCTGTGGACTTTCCCGTATGCGATCATTGCCTGTCATAGGGTGCTTTTATTATAGATCATAATTAAAGTAATAAGTTGTGTGTAAGCGCGATGCTTATACATCATCTTATCCTTGGTTACCGCTTATTGCACGGATTGTTTGTGGTAGCTAGCAATAGAGTGACAACCTTGTCTAGTCTTTGTATCCCACCACTGTTGGTATTTCTTATGAATATTTGATAAATCCATAAGCGCACAGATTATACCGCTGTAGCACTTCACCAAGGAGTGTTCCAAGATATCGTAATTTATATTATCCCAAGGGAAAGCTGGCTAGAAATGATAATTAGAGAGAGATCCTAGAGAGTGCCTCAACTTAGTACCAACTAGTATAGAGGGGTGAACGATAAATGTGATAGGAAGGGATGGATGAATGAAGAAGCTACGCTAAATGATACTTAGAACGGACCTCAGAGACTAGCTAGGTGGGAGGACAACGAGAAGAGAACATGGACTCCTATGTACTTCACTCTACTTCAATATACTTAGCCAATTAACTAGTCTAAACACTATAGTTTATCTCCTCAATACAAATATGCTAGGCGAGGGGATAGATCAGTAGGAGGAAAAAACTCTTACCGGACCGCACCCTCTTTTTACGGGGGCCTTACCTTTTAAGAACTTGCCTAAGAACACGTGGTGGAATACAAAGACTAGACAAGGCTATCACCTCTTGCTAGCCACCACAAACAATCCGTGCAGCAAGCGATAACCAAGGATAAGATGATGTATAAGCACCACGCTTACACACAACTTACTACTTTGACTATGATCAATAACCAAAGTACCCTATGACAGGCAATGATCGCATACAGGAAAGGTCACAAGGATCACAGACTATGGATGTAAAGGCTATTAAAGAGCAAAAGCATATAGCAAGACTATATCTAGTATAGAAATGCTCAAAGTAAATACTAAGTAAAGTAAAGAGAAAGATATATATTGATAAAGGTAAAGTCTTACAAAGAAGGAAGGATACAAGAGCTATACCAGACTCTCCAGAAGACAACTCCGGAAATCCCGAGCACAGCTCGACCCAACTCTAACTCCCACACTAGACTAACTCCTTGAACAATCTAAGGAATAGAGCTTGTAGGCTTCTTCTTCATGTTTAGAGAGGGGGTATGACCCTCTATTTATAGTAGGGGGGGTGGAGTAGGAGCTACTCCATCGCCACATTATCGATCCAGGGCCTCCCATCCTCCACCGTTGGATCAAACTGCCTTAGAACCGACCAAGGAGTGGATGGTTGTGATTTCCACCATGTGTGGGGTGGTATGGCGGTTGGGGGGAGCCAACCGACCTATAGAGGCAGTCGGCCAACCGCCCTATGGCAGGTGGGCCCCCTCTGACCTCCTGGAAGTGGCCCCACTGGTCAGGGGACCAGGTGGGAGCCAGGTGGGCCCAGGGGGCGGTCGGCTGACCCCCCCCTTGGGGTCCCTGGCCCACTTTCTCCTCCCTGGTGTTGGTCCCACTGGTCATTGAGGTTGGATGATGGTTCTGAGGTGGTTGTCATGTTTATCTCCTTGGTGTGGGCCCATGAATCCATGTGCTATTCGTGTGAGCCGTTGAGAGGAAACACAGAGTGATCCAATGGATGGATTTCACTCTAGATTGCCTCTCTTGGATCATGGCCGAGAGTGGAGAGCCTGGTGGGCCCATAGGGTGGTCGGCCGACCCCCTATGTGGGTCCCACTGACTCTCCTTTGCTTCATTTCTCCATTCCTGTACTCAAACAGTCATGGACATGTGGAGCTAGTTATTTGATAAAATATGCTCATGATGTGTTTGTTTATCCTTGATCCTTGGATTGATGGCAACATTTTAGCTATGTAAAAGATGGTCATAATTTGTGCCAACAAGATCCCCCAAGCTTAACCTTTGCTCGTCCCTAGCAAACAATCAAACTTAGCTCGATGGATCAGGAGTTGCTACTATGCTTCATATTTCAAGAGTACTAAGTCTACAACAATCATACTTCTCTTTTGAATGGAAAAGTTAGCCTTAAAGACTCACCCATATTACCTTAGTCCTTCATGGGGCTTATAGCTTTATCCTTTGTCTTGAGAGGTTGAGAGATAGAACAACTTGACTTGAGCACTATTTTTCTCATTCTTTCACAAGTTTCATATCGGAGGTATTGAAAGATTTTGTAAAAGAAAGACTTAGTGTTCCTCAAAATGGTACTCTCGAGTCGCTCATAAGGTGTTTGATTCCTCACCAAGGCATAAATCAAAGTTTGTCTTCTTTAATCCTATCTCTAAAGCTTATGTTGAGCTATAGGTAGGGATCAAAGATGTAGCAAACTTACCTTGCATATATTGTAAAGTCAAATTCCAGATCCAAGGAGAGAAGTGCTGTAACACCCAAAAATTTGCTTGCTTTTGAAATAGTTAAAAATGATTTATTAATGAATTATGTGAGCTTTGAATTTAGTTGAAAAATAATTTTTATGGAATTAAAATTAACTCCTAGTTTAGTAACATGTTGATGCATACATGCTGTTGCATATTTGATTTGTGTTGACTGAGTTTGCAAAGCAATGTTCAAAGGAGTTCAAACTAATTTGAAAAAGGTTTTGGAAAAAGGAAAAGAAAATTTCTTTCTCTCCCTCTCTTCTCTGTTTTGGCCCAACTCCCACCTTCCCTCCCGCGCGAGCCGACTTGCTCCGCTCTGAGGCCCGCTCATGCCCCTTCTCTCCCTTCCTCTGTTCGACCAGCCCACCAGGCCGGCCCAGCAGCGCCCGCATTCGCAGAGCCCAACCGCGCTCCCCTTCCTTCTCTCGCTGCCGGTCGGGCCCCGCCCGTCAGCTCCTCCCTCAACCTCCCTCCCCTCTCTCTGCTCGCACGGACGTTCTGCAACCGCGTCGCGCCGGCAACCGCTGTTGCCGCTCCCACGTCGCCCCGCTCCCAATCCCTCAAGCCTCGCGCTCTCGGCTTCGCAACCGCACCACTCCCAAGCACAATAAAAGGGGACCGCCCCCTTCCTTCTCTCCTTTTGCTCTCTATCACGCTGTACAAACGCACGCCGCCGCTCGCTGTGGGGAAACAGCACCAAAGAACCACCGTTGTGGTGAGCTCTGTCCCAGGCTCTGCGTTGTAATCCTTCTTCTCGGGTCTGACCCTCCACTCTCTTTTTCCTTGACTGCGGCCGCAGGGACCTCACCGGCGGAACCATGACCCACCGTCCGCCATTGTTCGACGACCGACGACCCTGAGACGTCTATGCCCTCGTGCCCTCAGCTCGTCGATTCATGGCCTCTAGAGCCCCTACCCGTGAGCACCGCCCGCCTCCGGCATGGCGTTCTGCTGCACCCTCTTCTCCTTCCTCCCCGCTTTCAACCGATAACATATTTGTGTTCGCCTCGAGTTCCTCTTTCTCCCAGTGCTCTCGGTGTCCGTTTTGGTGCCCGGAAGCCCTAGAACCATGAGCTCCGACGAGTTCTACCTCGCCGGCAATGGCTGTGCCGCCGTGGAGCTTTCTTCTCTGGCCAGCCCCCTTTCTTTCCCCTCCCATTTTCTTTTCCAATCGTCCGATCTGGATCGGTCGATCCAGATTATAAGATACCCCTTCGTGGGCCACTTTGCGAAAGAGAGCCCCCACTTTCTATAAATGAACCCCCAATCCTCGGTTGTTCCAATTTCAGAAAAACAAATTAATTCGTTTAATTCAAAAACCATTTCAAAATAATTTCAGATTTGCCATCCATTTTCAAATGCTTATAAAAACTGCGTTTTAACTCCGATTTGAACGAATCAAATTGCGTTAGGTTCGTAGTTAATTTCTCTACATGTGAAACCCACTATTAGTCCTGGTTGAAAAATTTAATTTTCGAGGTTAAGTTTAATTAATGAAAGTGCTTAGAAAGAACTTGTTTAATTCGTAACTTTCACGTTATAGCTCTGTTTTTCGTGAATTTCACGTTGACGTGTTCGTAGTGATGTGTAGTACCTGTTTATTAACTTTTTATATTTGTTTACTATTGCTGGTGTACTGTTCTAATAGTAGCCTTGTTTGCTTTGTATGTATGCCTTTGGAATGTGTGTTGTTGCAATGCCGTGATCAAGTTCAGATGGTGAGGAGTTTGATTGTGACCAGGAGTTCTTCGACCAGCAGCAGGACCAGCAGGAGTTTGAGAACCAAGGCAAGTATAGCATGGGACCTACCTTGTTATCCTATTCACCATAATCATGATTTCATTCACATGTGTTTAATTTGAAACATGTAGTATACTTCCATAGTATTGATACCCTTTACCTTGATTCCTATGGGTTATGCATATGGGTAGATTGCTAGTGCAAATCTAAATGATACATGATCCCTACCAAATGTTATGATACTCTATAATGGATGGATGAATTTGTTATTGGCAACTGGAACCTAACTTGAATGAGAAACACCTGTGGGCAAAAGCTGGGATTAACAGTGCAACCATGAGGGCTACATGGCTCTAGTTTTAGTCAAGTATGAGAGTACATTCTCGCATGTCGATAGTTCATGAAATTTTCCATTGACGAGCTGGTTGTCTGGTATGGCCTGGGTGGCTACCGCTGCGTGTGTGTACCACCGAGGGGAGACCTTACAAACCCCTTGCCCGTGGATCCGTAATGTCTATCGCTTGCCAACAAGGCTCTTTGAAAAACTTCATAGTGAACCCTATCGACCTTCCTTGGAAGAGGGTCAAGCTACCTCGGGCGAAAGGGCAAATCACGACTCATGGGTAAAGTGCACAAACTCTGCAGAATAATAAACTGATATACCAGTTGTGCTCACGGATACGAGCGGCCCGGAAAACTTACAGATTAATTAATCAACTTGTTGTACCTTTACTATTGTTCCTATTGCCAATAAGGTGTTGTTACTATGATTTATTCAGAGATGGTAATGATAAGTGGGATCATTTGGGGCTTAAGCATAACTTGATGTTACTTAATAAATAAAACTTTGATTAACTTAAAGTGCTAAACGCAGTAAGCCAGTGTCAATATTTTGAGCTTCATAACCCCATCTTATATTTGCTGAGTACGATATGTGCTCACGCTTGCTTTACTTTTCTTTATTTGGATAAAAATCCCGGATGGGTAACAGAAGCCGGAGGCTATGAAGACTTTTCTGAAGATTTCTAGGCTTGGTCAACCAGTTGACCTTCCCTGTGAGATGGAGTACCATGAGAGCTAGATGTATCTTATGCTTGTTTTATTTCTATTTGTAATGGATCTATGTACGTTATGTATTAAACACTGTGATAGTACTATGTAATTTGTTGACTTATGTGTGGATTAATTTCTGGGCACACATAATGTTATGCATCCTATTTCATCCTTGAGATTGGGTGTGACAAATTGGTATCAAAGCATGTGTTGACTATAGGACGCAAGCCTAGTTAGAACTTGACCCTCTTTAGGTATAAAATTTGCTACAGAACCTTGATATTTTATTCTATACAAAATCCTTATTCTTGTTATTTCCTCCACCTTGTTGTTTTGAGCTTTGTTCTCATCTTCACTCCTTGATTTGATAAGATTTTAGAATCTTGCCTTACCACCTTGTGTTATCTAAATAGGAATATATCCTTAATAGGAAGAGAACGATAACATTGCGAGAGTTGAGTCAATGATTGAAATGTGATCCTTTATTGCTTTGATGAATTATCATTATGCATGTGTTTGAGTTGAATCTTTTTAATGAGTGCAATGATTTTGTGGAGTTTCTCCTCAATTTCATTTAGTTTTTAAGCATAAGGCTAAAGATTGTTGGGTTTCTCGTATCTCCTATTTCTTTGTTGTGCTATTTTTCTGGAGCAGTGCCTCTTCTTTGCCGAATATCTCCAGATCTGCTGATGAGAATTTTATGCAAGAAACTAGACTTCTGTACCTTTCCAACGCCGTAAGAACAACTCCATATCTGTTCTGAGCTAAGAGATATTGCTGTTGCAAGTTGATCTTACTGCGCAGTCTGTGAACCTGAATAGATCTGTTTGATTCAAGTTTTTGACCAATTTATCTACATAATCTGAAAATCAAATGAACAAGAAAGTTGTGGAGGACCTTCTTAACTTTCCATCCATATAAGCAATATCTTTGTTTGAGTTCTGGAACTCGAATTATAAGTATTTTACTGCACTACTGTTGTAGCGTCATGTCCAGAAAAGTTCAGTTTTGTTCTATATGTGACACAAACATGTTATAAGTAATACAATCTTTCCTAAACCTTGCATATTTGTTGAATAACATATGGACGGAAGAGGTGCTAGAGCTCGTGGTCGTGGATGTGGTCGTGGACGTGGAGCTCCTATCAACCCGCCGCCACCACCGCCCGCTGTGTCAGTGGAGCAGCTAATGGACATGCAAGCACAACTGATGCAGGCCATGATGCAGCGCTTGGACAACGAGCATGTCAGAGTACTACCTCCAGTCCAAGTTAGGGAAAAAAGAGGAGAGTTCATGAAGGGACGCACTCCTGTCTTCACCCACGCATCCGATCCTTTGGATGCAGATGATTGGCTACGTGCAGTAGAGAAGTAGTTGAACATAGCACAATGCAATGATATGGAAAAGGTGTTGTATGCCTCAGGGCAGCTGCAAGGGGCATCCCAAGATTGGTGGAAGTCTTTCCAGTATGGACGTCCTCATGATGCTCCTGATGTCAGTTGGCAGGAGTTCAGGGAGAACTTCAGATCATACCACATCCCTGAAGGTATGATAGAGTTGAAGCAGGAGGAGTTCAGGTCCCTCAAGCAAGGTTCAATGACAGTGGCAGAGTATCGTGACAAGTTCGCCCAGTTGTCACGCTAAGCTCCTCATGAAGTTGCAGTGGACAGTGAGAAACAACGCAGGTTCCTGAAGGGACTCTATGATGGTCTGCAGCTTCAGCTGATGTCCAATGAATACCCTAACTATCAGGCACTAGTGAACCGTGCAATTGTGATTGACAACAAGCGCCGGGAAATGGAAGCCAAGAAGAGGAAGCTACAGGGTGAGGCTTCAGGTAGCAACACTCGCTCTCGACCCTACCCGTAGCAGAGTTTCCAGCAGAGGAGCCAAGGACAGTCTAATCAGTGGAACAAAGGTTAGTTCCCTCAGCGCGGCCAGTTCCAACAGCGCCCTCAGGGTCAGCAGCAGTATGAAGGCCAACGCCCTCCACAGCAAGCTCCTAACCAAGCTCAGCGCCAATTGAACCCAAATGCCACCACAGTGAAGAACAACAACCCCAACAACAATAATAACAACAACAAGTGTTTCCGCTGTGGAAAAGAAGGGCATATGTCCTACACTTGTCCTGAGAGGCAGAACCAACAGGCACCCCAAGGCCAGAACAACTAGCAGAAAGGAAGGATTCAACCATCTCCACACATTGGAAGAGTGAATCATGTGTCAGCTGACACTGCACAGGAAGCACCAGAGGTCATGATGGGTACGTTCAACATCAACTCTATCCCTGCTACAATTCTGTTTGACTCTGGCGCTTCACATTCTTTCATATCTCAAGCTTTTGTTAGAATGCATGGCATATCTTTACGTACAATGAAAACCCCTATTACTGTAAATTCACCGGGAGGTACTATGTCAGCATCCTTTTATAGTCCCTCTACTAGCATCCTTTTAAGGGGAGGTAGCCTTCCATGTGGAACCCATAGTGTTGGAGACTACTAGGATTGATCTCATATTGGGTATGGATTGGATGATGAAACATCAGGCAATTGTTCAGTGCAAATAGAAAGTTGTTGATGTGACTCCCCCTAAAGGAGATAGAGTCAGTGTAGAGGTTGTGCTTCAGCCTCCGCAAACAGTCTCACTGAATCAGCTAGAAGGTGACACTGATAACCTAGAGTCGGTTGTGGATGAATTCCCGGATGTGTTCTCCGATGAGTTGCCAGGTATGCCACCTGATCGTGATGTTGAGTTTCTTATTGAACTTCTACCTGGTACTGCACCCATAGCTAAAAGACCATATAGAATGGGAGTAAAAGAATTGGAAGAACTTAAGAAACAAATTACTGAATTGCAAGAAAAGGGTTTTATCTGCCCTAGTTCTTCACCTTGGGGAGCATCAGTTATATTTGTGGATAAGAAGGATGGTACTAGGAGAATGTGTGTGGACTACCGGTCTCTTAATGAAGTTACCATCAAGAACAAGTACCCCTTTCCTAGAATAGATGACTTGTTTGACCAGTTGAAAGGAGCTTGTGTGTTCTCTAAAATTGATCTCCGCTCTGGATACCACCAATTGAAAATCCGAGCGGCAGACATACCTAAGACAACCTTTACCACAAGATATGGGCTATATGAGTACACAGTCATGTCCTTCGGGCTGACTAATGCACCTGCGTACTTTATGTACATGATGAACAAGGTGTTCATGGAGTTTTTGGATAAGTTCGTGGTAGTGTTCATAGATGACATTCTAATCTTCTCCAAAACAAAAGAAGAGCATGCAGAACATCTGAGGATGGTCCTGCAAAAGCTTAGAGAAAACCAGTTGTATGCAAAGAGAAGTAAATGTGAATTTTGGTTGAAGGAAATGTCATTCTTGGGCCATGTAGACTCTAATGGAGGAATAGCAGTGGACCCAAGCAAGGTGCAAGATGTGTTGAATTGGAATCCACCAACTAGTGTGGGTGAGATCCGTAGTTTCCTGGGTTTGGCAGGATACTATAGGAGGTTCATTGAAGGATTTTCAAAGCTTGTGTTGACATCGTTTTTTGTACGGGTCAATATTAAACCAAGTGCATTGATCGGCAAGGGGGTAATCGATGTTACTCATCGGCATCAAGATGCTGCCGGTCAAATTACCGATGGAGGTAGAGGAAATCACCGATGGTAAGTTTGATTGAAAAAGCGTCAAGGGAGAAAGAAGATATGTTTGCCGATAAGGAGGTATTGCCAATGGATACGGGTTGATGTGGCTGACGTCAGCAGGAAGTTGCCGATGGCAATAGAAGGAAATTGCAGATTGAAGGAATCTGCCAATGGAATGTTTCATCGTAAGGAAGACGAATAAGGAAACTGGTGATTTTTATGCTAGTATTATTGTTATAGTTTGAGTCCGACTCTTGCACGAGTCGTTTTATTTCCTTAAAAATAGGAGTTCTGTTTAGGTATGAGTCGTGTCTATTTACAACTCCTTTTACCGGAGTATAAATATGTACCCAGGGGCGGTGTAAAAAACAATCAATCAAATACAAATCTATTACTTTTATCTACTTTTCCAGCATCTACTTTTATCGCATTAGTTCTAGTTTACCTACGAGTTCTCACGATCTCGACGGGCTGCATCTACAAGATCTTCGTCTACTTTGCGAGTTCCGCTTTTTGAGCAATCTGAGCCTTGACGTCCGGGCACATTGCCGTCGTCTCGTTCATCGTTGTTCTAGTTATCGTCCTTGTCGATTAACTGGTCAAATCGACTGGCACACCTTGGATATCGAAATTTCGGGTATAAGCCTGAGGTGTTCGCAGATCCGACGCTTTTTGTGTCAACACCTCTTTTGGTAGACCCGGTGGGACCCTAGATACATCTCTTGATCACGATCATGGGTGATTCTACTGACGTCAATCCAAGGAACACCATTGAAGTCTCTGAAGCAGATCTGAAGGATCATCAGAAGCAAGCTATGGAGCAGGCTATGGAGGAGTACAAGCAGCTATATCTGAAATCCTTCAGCCTAAACAGGAGCGGCGATGCAGTCCAGAAGCAAGATCCGCCGTTGCCGCGGCAGGTCACTTTCAACGCCAATCCTGGTAAATTGCAAGATATTGTTAATTCTACGTTAAATCAGGCGTTGATTAGCCATTCCAATGCGCGGTCCAATATTGTATACAATGCTGTCATGCAATGTTTCAAAGAAGGACAACCACCTAGGTATGTTGGTCCAACGTATCATCAACCTGGATCGGCATCTGCCATGACTTCATCGGCGGCTCCAGCGTTCCAACCTGTAAATCCTTCTACCGATGAAGCTACACCACCAAGATCGAGCCCTGCAAGCGTAGTTTGGTAATGTCAGGACATGTAGTCCAGAGTCAGCCAAGTCCCTCTAACTGGTGGGGATATGGTATGCCTCCGGATTCATTTGCCGATGCTAAATTAATCCAAGGCAATAGTGCAGCGGGAAAGGCCGCTATCGAATCGGTAATATCAGCACAACCGATGAGCCCAATAGTACATTATGCTACGTCTTCTCCAAATGTGCAGTTGCCGCCAGGGAATCTTCAGATGGCGATACCCAAAGTGCCTTACGGGCAACCATCGGCAAGTTCTTTGCCGATGCAACAAGATTTGGCAGTGGCAAACCATCCCATGATGATGGTGAATCCTCAAACTGGGGTATCAGTGCACCAAGGAGGCCAATTTGTTGATTACTTCAGGGTGCAGGAACAACATGCGTCGGGTAACTATCAATTATCGGCAAATCACATGCCGATGACTTGTAATCCTGGATGGACTAGTCCAATTCAACAATAGGTGGTGCAATCTGGACATCAAGTAGCAGGACCGCAGCAGTACCATTACCCGACGAACACTCAGAATGAAACATCGGTGTATCGACCGATGAACATCGTGCCACAGTATGCCCCAATGGGTGCCCAAGGTTATACATCGGCAAATCAACTGGTGCATAATATTCAACAAGGTGGTGCTGCGCCTGTGCCAATCGGATCAGCTTATTTGCCACAGAGGCAAGAAGGGGCGTATCAACCAGTCCAGCCAGTCAATATCCAGCCGATCCATCGGCAGGATCAGGATGCGTATTGGGCCGATAAAATTGCCGAAGTGATGAAAGAACAGTTCGGTATCAAGCCTAAGGTCAATACGTACTCTTATCGGACGCCGTACCCTCAGGCATATGATTTGATCCCTCTCCCGAATCGGTACAAGGTGTCAGATTTCGTGAAGTTTTCTGGCCAAGATGACACATCAACAATGGAGCACATCAATCGCTTCATTATCCAATGTGGAGAGGCAGCTAGCAGAGATGAGCTGAGGGTAAGATTGTTTTCATCGTCTTTATCTGGATCAGCCTTTACATGGTTCATCTCACTTCCTCCAAATTCTGTGATTACTTGGGCCGATCTAGAGAAGCAGTTTCACAAATACTTCTTCTCTGGTGTTCATGAGAAGAGGATTACCGATTTGGTCAAGCTGAAACAGCGCAATGATGAATCGGTAGAAAGCTTCGTACAAAGGCTTCGGGACGTGAAGAATAAGTGCTATAGCTTAGTGTTGGATGATCGACAATTGGCAGATTTAGCCTTACAGGGATTACTGCCACACATCAAGGATAAGTACGCATCTCAAGAGTTCGAGAGCCTGATCCATCTCATGCAGAGAGTTGCCGATCAGGAAGTTAAAGCTTTCGAGCCTAGGAAGACTTGGAACAAGAAGATATCCTTCATTGAACAAGAGGAAGATTCTGAGTCAGATGAAGGGACGGATATCGGCGTTGCTGAGTGGGTGAAAGATAAAAAGACGATATCCTGTCCATTTGGTCAGAAGGAGGCTGAAAGATTCACTTTTGATACTACTAAGGCTGATAGAATATTTGATCTGTTGCTTCAAGAAGGGCGAAATCTGATCTGGACGAATTAAATTTGAAAATTCTAAGACCCAGAAGCCGATGAAGATCAACCAACACCAGTTTCCAAATAATATGGTGGAAACTAGCAGAAAGATCAAGGTACTAACATCAGAGGTTGCTAAGAAAAATTCATCCGTAGATCCCGAGCATCAGATAGCTGTACATGATGTGAAAGGAAAGAAGCTCACCGATGGAAGAACAGGTAAAAGAATTGCCGATGAAGGCAGTAACGCTAGGAGACCTCAAAGACATGCATCACATGGTGTCGTAATCACGCACAGGAGGTCACGACAGGAATATGAGCGTTCGCAAGAAGAGCAGCATCGGCAGCGGGAAGAAGAGAAACGCCAAGAGTGGTATCGGCACAAAGATCATTGGAAGTATCCCTTCTTCGTCCATTGTTGGGAAGAAGGCATCAAGTTGCCCACTACCGATAATTGTCTTGAATGCAATGGGTACTATCCTACCGATTGGTCAGAAAAGAAGTCTCGCTTTGAAAGTCAAGGATCGAGCTATGCTAGGCCGATCAGAGGAAAGGAATCAGTACATGATCGGCTAGGGGGCAAGCTCAGTGTGCATGACAGGCTTGGCAAGCGAATCCATCAAGGGGAGCTTGAAGAGATGGCTGATGCAAGAGTGCCCGATGAAGAGATATTCTCTAGAGATCCGAATATAAGGGGTAATACAAGCCGACATAGTGAGAAACAGTACCAACCTGTTTGGAAGACTAAGCTTCCTCAATGGTGTCCCAAAGGCCTGACGAAGACTCATAGAATGAGGATTCAGCGTGAACGCCAGAATGATCTGTATTATGGTGAAAACCCTTCGAAGGGAGAATCTCCAGTTTGGGAGTGGAGACCAAAACACCAGGAAAGGAGTACATCGGCAGAAGTTAACTTGTTATGTTGCAGATGGAATTTATGGCACCTACTGATGTTGAAGAAGAAGCTGCTGATATGGCTCAGCTAGTGCTATATCTGATGACAGCTGTCTTTGAAAAGTCTGCTGATGATGAAAGGCAGCATCTGAGAGCCTTGTTTGTCAAGGGCAAAGTCGATGGGCAACTGGTGTCAAAGATGTTAGTCTATGGTGGAGCGTCGATTAATATAATGTTGTATGTCATGTTCAGGAAGCTTGGAAAATGTGACCAAGACTTAGTCAAGACGGACATGAAGCTGAAAGATTTTGAGGGCAATGTGTCACCAGCTATGGGAGCCGTATGTGTCGAGTTGACCATCGGTAGCAAAACTTTGCCAACAACATTTTTCGTGATCAGTGGCAAAGGTACTTACAACCTGCTCTTGGGGAGGGATTGGATCCATGCTAATTGCTGTATTCCCTCCACGATGCATCAAAGCCTCATGCAATGGGTTGGAGACAAAATTGAAGTCGTCCAAAGTGAAGCCCCGTCAATTATTGCATCGGCAGAATCGGAAACCTATGAGCAGACCAAGTGCATATCGGGTGAAGCATGGGATACGGAGTTCCTCAAGGTCGCCGATTACTGAATTACACCAATCCAAATAGTAGGTTCTGAAGAAGAGATTTAATGGATCAGTTCGTCGATGATGGAAAACTTGGGCAGGGGTTCAGATCAGCCGATGATTTACTAGAAATAGACATGGGCGATGGTAGCAAGCATAGGCCAACTTTTATTAGTGCTAAGTTAGATTCCCGATGTAAGCAACAGTTGAGTGATTTATTAAAAGAATATAAAGATTGTTTTGCTTGGGATTATACAGAGATGCCTGGTCTAGACCGATCGATAGTTGAACATCGGTTACCTATTAAGTCGGGTTTTCAACCACATCGGCATCCAACACGCCGGTGCAACCCTACTGTGTTACCCGATATTAAAGCTGAGATTACAAAGTTAATCGAAGCTGGGTTTATTCGGCATTGCTGATATGCCGAATGGATTTCTAATGTGGTTCCTGTATATAAGAAGAATGGAAAACTTCGTGTTTGTAATGATTTCAGGAATCTCAACAAAGCTACGCCAATGGACGGCTATCCAATGCCCATTGCTGATCTACTAGTTGATGCTTCTGCTGGACATAAAATTATTAGTTTTATGGATGGTAATGCTGGATATAATCAAATATTCATGGCTGAAGAAGATATATCCAAAACTGCTTTTAGGTGTCCAGGTCACGTCAGTTTGTTTTAGTGGGTCGTAATGACTTTTGGATTGAAGAACGCCGGTGCTACTTATCAAAGAGCGATGAATTTTATTTTTCATAAGTACATTGGCACATTGGTCGAAATCTATATTGATGATGTAGTGGTTAAGTCCGGAGACTTTGAGAAGCATCTTGCCGATCTGCGGAAGATTTTGGAATGCACAAGAGAGCATGGGCTAAAGATGAATCCAAATAAGTGCGCGTTTGGCGTATCGGCAGGTCAATTCCTAGGGTTCATGGTGCATCAAAGGGGTATAGAGATCGGCAGAAAATCCATTGATGCAATTAACAAAGTGGTTGCTCGTACAAACAAGACTGAGTTGCAATCTTTGATCGGCAAGATTAATTTTATTAGAAGATTTATATCTAATTTGTCTGGGAAGATTAAGTCTTTTAGCCCATTACTGAAGCGAAAGGCCGGTCAGGAGTTTGTATGGGGAAAAGAGCAGCAATCGGCCTTGGAGGAAATTAAAAGATATTTGGTGAATCCTTCGGTTTTGATTCCACCTCGACACGGGAAACCCTTCAGATTATATTTCTCTGCCGATGACGGCGTTATCGGGTCAGCCTTGATTCAAGAATTTGAAGGGAAAGAACGTGTGATTTATTATTTGCGTAGAAGGCTGGTTTACGCTGAAACCAGGTATTCGGCCGTTGAGAAATTGTGTTTATGTTTGTACTTCTCTTGTACCAAGTTAAGACATTATTTGCTATCGGCCAAGTGTACTGTCATATGCAAAGATGATATGGTCAAGTATATGTTGTCGATGCCGATATTGAGTGGGAGGATCGGCAAATGGATTTTGGCGCTGTCAGAGTTTGATCTGAGGTATGAATCAACTAAGGCGGTTAAAGGACAGGTGATGACTGATTTTGTCACTCAGCATTGTGGTACGGTGAATTCCGTAGAGATTGCTCCTTGGACTGTGTTCTTTGACGGTTCTACGTGCAAGGAGGGAGCATATATAGACATTATTTTAGTTTCACCCCAAGAACAGAAGTATGAAATCTCATTGTCGATTGTTGCTACTTCAACAAACAATCAGGCTGAGTACCAGGCGTTGCTGAAAGGGTTGGAATTGCTTAGGGAAGTGCGTGCCGATGTCGTTGAAGTCTTTGGTGACTCTATGTTAGTAATCAATCAGTTGATTGGTACATATGAGTGCCGAAGTAATATTTTAATTGCATATCATGAGAAGTGCTTGCAGTTATTAAAGGAATTTAAAGAATACCGTCTTGAGCACGTTCCCACATTGCATAATGAAGAAGCCAATCGGTTAGCACAACATGCTTCGGGATATCAGCCAATTCAGGAAGTAATGACATCGGTAATGGCTATCGATGATTGGAGAAGAGAGATTTCCGATTACTTGAAAGATCCGTCTAGCAAAGTTGAAAGACGGTTGAGGTTTCAGGCTACCAAGTACGTGCTCCTTGATGATGAATTATATTATCAGACGATTGATGGAGTTTTGCTCAGATGTCTTAGTGAAGAAGAATCAAATATGTTGATGGGTGAAATTCATGAGGGAGTATGTCAAGCGCATCAGTCGGCATTCAAGATGAAATGGATGATTAGGCAGAATGGATATTACTGGCCGACAATTCTTGAAGATTGTTTTAAGTATTTCAAAGGGTGTCAAGACTGTCAAAAGTTTGGTAATGTTCAGAGAGCACCCGCATCGGCAATGAATCCTATCATCAAACCTTGGCCGTTTAGAGGATGGGCCATTGATCTCATCGGCCAAATTTACCCACCATCGAGCAAAGGGCATAAATTTATACTCGTTGCTACAGATTATTTCACGAAGTGGGTTGAAGCGATTCCTTTGAAGAATGTGACATCGGCAAACATGATAGATTTTGTGAAGGAGCATATTGTTTACCGATTTGGAATTCCTCAGACTATTACAACTGATCAAGGGACCATGTTTACGTTGGGGGAGTTTGATGAATTTGCTACCGGTATGGGGTTCAAGGTGTTGAATTCTTCTCCTTATTATGCTCAAGCTAATGGTCAGGCTGATGCAACTAATAAGGGAATAATCAAGCTTATCAAGCGCAACATTGAAGAGAACCCTAGGAGGTGGCATATGGTATTAAATGAAGCTTTATGGGCATATCGGATGGCATGTCATGGTGCTACTAAGGTTTCGCTGTATCAGTTGGTGTACGGACATGATGCTCTTCTACCTTGGGAAATTAAAACTGGTTCCAGGCGATTGTTTTCCCAAGACCAATTAGCAACCGATGAGTATGATATCCTTATGAAGGGTGAGTTAGAAGATCTAGGAGATCATCAGTTAAGAGCTCTGATCAGTATCGAGGAGAACAAGAAAAGGTTGCCAGATGGTATAACAAGAAGGTGAAGGTAAAAGAATTTGCCGATGGTGATTTGGTGTGGAAACTGATTTTACCGATTGGAACTAAGAGTTCAAAGTTTGGAAAGTAGTCTACTAATTGGGAAGGTCCTTTTCAGATAAATCAATCTGTTCCTAGCAACGCTTATATTTTGGAAACCCTCGAAGGAGTTGCATTTTCCAGAGAAATCAATGGCAAATATTTAAAGAAATATTATCCTAGTATCTGGATAGATGCAAAGAGTAATACATATATAAATACCGATGATAGAGTCATTATACAAAACATCGGTAAAAGGGGTGTTAGCGTTATATTATTGGAGGAATCAGTCATCAGGTTCTCATACAACAAATTACAGTAGAGACTGAATAGATGAGATCGCACGGAGGCGAATTTGATCTTCTTCCTCTATCTCCTTGGCGTCCTCATTGGCAGAGCCCTCAACTGGCTTGATCTTTCTCTTCAGCAGAAGGGCTTCATGAGCGTCGACATCTCTCTCTTGTTGTATGGCTTTGGTGGTGGTAGGGAGTTGAACCTTCTTTTGATTAGCTGTACCTAAAGCTTCATCGACTTTCTTTAGTTCCGCTAACAGCTCCTCTTTTCGTGCCGATAGACGAACGATTTCTTGTTCAAGCTCAATACCAGAAGCAGCCAAACAACCGATGTCTTTGTGCTTTTCTTCGGCGGTTCGCTTGAATTTAAGCATTTCTTCTTCAAGTTCTGTTTGGGCGGTTCTATCGGCAATGCGACGTGAAGCTTTTTGATATTGGAGTTGTCGGCTCTCAAGGTACGCTGCTTGGAAGAGCGCTTCTTGGATATCGGCAGACAGTTGGCTCTGAATATCTTTGAAGGCTATTCTTACTGCATTGTAGTCTTGGACTAGTTGGGAAGTGTTTTGCTGCAATAAGAGTAGTATGGCTTCGAGTTTGGACTTTACTTCTGCCGATATGATATTTGAGGCTGGAGCGGAACTTTCGTCTTCTTCGTCTTCGTCTAGCAGGTTGATGGCGAAGGAGAATAGACTATTGGGAGAATCTTGAGCCTGAAAAGAGAAGGATTAAGATTTGTCGACTGCAAGCTTGTTTCTTGCAAATTTATAATAAATGTTTAATTTACCTATTTAAGAGCGGTCCCCGCCTTGGACTTGGCAGAGTAGTTGGTGTATCTGAAAATGTTGTCAATGAACTTGCCTCGGCGGAAGGGATAGTTGGTGCTGGTACTGATGCCGATGCCGGTGTTGTTTCTGTTGTTGCGGCTAGCCCCTGCGGCGACGGTGCTGTTTCTTGGATAGGGATTTCGACTGTTGATTGGTCAGGGATAGGTGCCGATGCTGGCTCCGGTATTGGTGTATCGGTAGGAGCTTGAAGAGATGCAGCTGGTGATGTGCTTGGAGCTGATGGCTTTGGGCATTTCGGTTTGGTAGCAGTACTTGATGAGCCTCGGCGTTTTGGCTGTTGCACTTGGGGGCATCGGCAGGCTGAGCCGTAGAAATTTGCACGTTTGGAACGGCCGCCGACGAGCTTGTCTGCTGCAAAGGAAAATTTGGTGCAGATTGAATAAAAATTGTCGATTAAAAATATTGTTATAATTGGCGTAGATAAATGAAAATTTGTTACCGTGAAAGCTTGTGCCAAGGCGGTGGCAGCAGCGGCAGCATCATCGGTTGGCAATGGTTTGGACCTGATGGTGACCTTAGGAACTGCTTTGTGATGCATTAGGGCAGCCAACGAAGGGGCTTTGCTGCCGATTATCAATGTAGGGTTCATCGGTCGTAGGTTAAAATGTTTGCCGCTCTTGCTCTTTTTCGGGATCAAATCATTAACCTGTTGACAGAGGGTTAGTTATCGATGCATTTGAAAAGTTAACGAAAGAATAGTATCGGAAATAAACTTACCGCATCATCAGGTATAATGTGATCGGCGTCAATCAGGTGCCGATAGTAGTGTGATGATGCAGCGAATAGTTGATCCTTCCACTCTTGCCACCAGGACTTGTATGACTCAGTGATGAAGGATGTCGGCGCCCAAGAGGATAAGTCGATGTTGGCTACATCGGCATGAGGAGAGAGAGTGACAATTTTATTCCAATCCATAGCACTGGAGATGACCTCTCTTAGTTTTATCACATTGACATAGCTGAGTTTGATTGACAATTGACTGAATGCTAACTGTCTTGCCGCTGACGATGGATAATAGAACTCATGTGATGGATAAGAGTTCTTCCCGGTCCCAAAGATGTCAACTGGAATAGCCCGGGGAATGAGGGTAGCCTTCATGATTCTTTCGTTTTGTGGTATATTCCCATCGGTAAGGTTGAGGGAGAGTGGAAATCGGTTATCTTCATCAACGTAAGGCCACCAGACTCGTTCTGTAGCAGGAATTCCGCAATAGAGCCTCTGAAAGAACATGCCGAATTGATCTTCATTGGCATCGGTTCCTGGTAGCACTATTATGGCTTCCCCAAAATTGAGTGGGGAACGGGTTGCTGATTCATCATCATCAAATACATAGTCTTCAGATATGTCTCTTGAGAACTGCTGGCTAAATAGATCAAATTGAAGACATTTATGCATATGGCCTAGTAGTAATTTTCTTGATACCTGGTGTAGGAGGTGATAAACTGAACCGAGGAGGTATCGGCCAAGGGAAAATCCTCCATCGGCCAAGAGCTCTGCTGCAGGAAGATACATGTTGGTGGGTACGACTGTTCTGCCACAGAAAACGAACTTCTCCAACCACATGTTAAGGAAGGTGGCATGCTCCCTTGGGCCTACCGATCCAGTCTTCTGATACTCTTGGATGTATCCGGTCCAACCATCGATATTACGTGTGCTTACCCGACGTTTAGACTTCCTGTGGAAAAGGGTGGCAGGATGGGCAGAAGAGACATCGAGGCCAGTAAGCATGTGTACATCGACAAGTGTGGGGGTGGCTGGTCCATGTCTGAATAGAAATGTGTTCATCGTATCAGACCAGAAATAAGAAGCAACAATCATCATATTCTCATTCTTGGCCATATCGGCAATAGATAATCTGATGCATTGATCTATGTTGCATTCTGACCAATAGAGCTGTTGTGACCTAGCTATCCTGAGATACCAGTTCTTCCACCCTTTGGTAGGTTTGGGCCAGGAGCGAAAGGTGTTTGTCCATAACCCTAGATCGAAGTGTTCAGATCTAAAAGGGATACGGTTGGTTTCCGCGTTGATGAGGTTGGTTGGATCGGCATTCCCCATTGGACCCAAACAACAGAGGTGTGCTTGATCGGTAGGGATCACTATTTTGTTGCGCATTTCCTAGATCCAAAAAGCGAAGGAAGAAAGAGAGAAGGGATTGTAAAACAATGCAGAAAGATAAAACAGCAGTATATACAGCGACGAAAGAAGAAAGATTACCACGGGGACAGTGAAGTTGATCGCCATTGAGGCGGGAGTTCTTGCAAGGGGTCCCGCCTCCTGATGAGAGAAGAAGCCTCCGTTGGAATGATTGCCGGAGTGCTCTTCGGAGATAACGTTGGAATAAAAATGAAAATGTGAGCTCAGGGTGAAAAGGAGAACAAACGGTAATCTTTATAGGCCTAGGTCAATGGGCATTTTCGAGTTTTCTTTTTGACTGAGCAGAGATATGGAAAGATATCACGAAGAATTTGCACGGTGATCGAGGGGTTGTAACTATTGGCGCTACAGTTGCAGGAGTTATTGATAATTTACAATGATGGTGCGCGGTAATCGAAATGATGACATAGGCGTTTTTGGAGGGAAACATTAGAATAGAGCAAATTTCGGTGCATAAGATATTTTATACTCCAAAATTGGGGGGCATGTGTTGACACCATTTTTTGTACGGGTCAATATTAAACCAAGTGCATTGATCGGCAAGGGGGTAATCGCTGTTCCTCATCGGCATCAAGATGCTGCCGGTCAAATTACCGATGGAGGCAGAGGAAATCGCCGATGGTAAGTTTGATTGAAAAAGCGTCAAGGGAGAAAGAAGATATGTTTGCCGATAAGGAGGTATTGCCGATGGATACGGGTTGATGTGGCTGACGTCAGCAGGAAGTTGCCGATGACAATAGAAGGAAATTGCGGATTGAAGGAATCTGCCGATGGAAAGTTTCATCGTAAGGAAGACGAATAAGGAAACTGATGATTTTTATGCTAGTATTATTGTTATAGTTTGAGTCCGACTCTTGCACGAGTCATTTTATTTCCTTAAAAATAGGAGTTCTATTTAGGTATGAGTCGTGTCTATTTACATCTCCTTTTATCGGAGTATAAATATGTACCCAGGGGCGGTGTAAAAAAACAATCAATCAAATACAAATCTATTACTTTTATCTACTTTTCCAGCATCTACTTTTATCGCATTAGTTCTAGTTTACCTACGAGTTCTCACAATCTCGACGGGCTGCATCTACAAGATCTCTGTCTACTTTGCGAGTTCCGCTTTTTGAGCAATCTGAGCCTTGACGTCCGGGCGCATCGCCGTCGTCTCGTTCATCGTTGTTCTAGTTATCATCCTTGTCGATTAACTGGTCAAATCGACTGGCACACTTTGGATATTGAAATTTCGGGTATAAGCCCGAGGTGTTCGCAGATCCGACGTTTTTTGTGTCAACAACTTGCCAAACCAATGACAACTTTGTTAGAGAAGAGTGCCAAGTTTGTGTGGTCTGATAAGTGCCAAGAAAACTTTGATGAGTTGAAGATAAGATTAACCACAACCCCAGTACTGACACTACCAAATTTGAACAAGAGTTTCTCAATCTACATTGATGCCTCTCGCCAAGGCCTTGGATGTGTGCTTATGCAAGAAGGAAAAGTTGTGGCATATGCATCGAGGAAGCTAAGGAAGCATGAGCTGAATTATCCTACTCATGACTTAGAATTGGCAGTAGTAGTACATGCTCTAAAGATATGGAGACACTATCTAATTGGGCATAAGAGTGATATCTATACATATCATTAGAGTTTGAAATATATTTTCACTCAGTCAGATTTGAATATGAGACAACGTCGCTAGCTAGAGCTAATCAAAGATTATGAGTTGGAAGTGCATTATCATCGAGGTAAGGCTAATGTAGTGGCCGATGCACTTAGCAGAAAGAGCTATGCTAATGGGCTAAGTGTAACAGAGATGCCCGTAGAGTTGCGTGCTGATGTGGAACATCTCAACTTGGGATTTACCATTAATACCATTGAGATGATCATAGAACCCACTCTAGAACAAGAGATACGTAAAGGTCAGTTGGAAGATAAGAAACTAAAAGACATAGCTGAGAATATAGTGCTAGGGAAAGCACCAGGCTTCAGGATGGATGATGATGGTACCCTATGGTTTGGGAAAAGGATATGTGTTCCCGAAGTAAAGTCTATCCGTGATGCTATACTTCGAGAAGCACATGATTCCGCTTACTCTATACATCCAGGAAGTACCAAGATGTACCTAGATCTGAAAGAGAAATATTGGTGGTATGGATTAAAAAGGGATGTAGCAGAATATGTGGCCATATGTGACACTTGTCTGAAGGTGAAAGCAAAACACCAAAGACCTGCCGGTTTACTACAACCAATGAAGATACCTGAGTGGAAATGGGAATAAGTGGGAATGGACTTTATTGTTGGCTTACCACGTACATAAAGAGGATATGACTTGATTTGGGTAATCGTGGACCGCTTGACTAAGGTTGCTCACTTCTTACCAGTGAATACTACGTATTCTGGTGCAAAGCTAGTAGAGATATATATTGAAAGGATAGTGTGCTTACATGGAGTCCCGAAAAAGATCGTGTCTGACATAGTTACCCAGTTCACATCGCAGTTCTGGCATAAAGTACATCAATCTTTGGGGACAAAGTTGAATTTCAGTATTGCATATCATCCTCAAACAGATGGACAGATAGAAAGAACTAATCAAATCTTGGAAGATATGTTGAGAGCCTGTGCCTTACAACATGGTACTAGTTGGGACAAAAGCTTGCCTTATGTTGAATTCTCATACAACAATAGTTATCAGAAAAGTCTTAAGATGGCACCATATGAGGCTTTGTATGGACGTAAATGCAGAACCCCTTTATTCTGGAACCAGACAGGAGAAACTCAAGTGTTTGGACCGGATGTTCTTCGAGATGCAGAAGAGCAAGTGAGAATAATTAGAGACAGTTTGAAGATTGCACAATCTCGACAAAAGAGCTATGCTGACACTCACAGAAGGGATTTGACATTTGAGATTGGAGATTATGTGTACTTGAAAGTGTCTCCAATGAGAAGTGTAAAGAGGTTCAATATGAAAGGAAAGCTAGCTCCAAGATATGTTGGACCTTTCAAAATCCTTGGGAGACATGGAGAAGTGGCTTATCAACTAGAGCTACCTGAGAACTTGTCAGGAGTGCATGATGTCTTTCATGTGTCTCAGTTGAAGAAGTGTTTAAGGGTGCCTGAGCAGCAGATACCTTTAGAAGAGTTTTCTATAAAGAAAAATCTCACATATGAAGAGTACCCGATAAGGATCTTAGAAACAGTAGAAAGGGTCACGAGGAGCCGTGTTATAAAGATGTGCAAGGTTCAGTGGAACCGGTACACGGAAGACGAGGCTACCTGGGAAAGAGAAGAAGAGCCGAGAAAGTCTTATCCGTAGCTGTTTGAGTAAGTCGTCTGAATCTCGAGGACGAGATTCCTTTTAAGGGGGGTAGATTTGTAACACCTAAAAATTTGCTTGCTTTTGAAATAGTTAAAAATGATTTATTAATGAATTATGTGAGCATTGAATTTAGTTGAAAAATATTTTTTATGGAATTAAAATTAACTCCTAGTTTAGTAACATGTTGATGCATACATGCTGCTGCATATTTGATTTGTGTTGACTGAGTTTACAAAGCAATGTTCAAAGGAGGTCAAACTGATTTGAAAAAGGTTTTGGAAAAAGGAAAAGAAATTTTCTTTCTCTCCCTCTCTTCTCTATTTTGGCCCAACTCCCACCTTCCCTCCCGCGTGAGCCGGCCTGCTCCGCTCTGAGGCCTGCTCACGCCCCTTCTCTCCCTTCCTCTGTTCGACCAGCCCACCAGGCCGGCCCAGCAGTGCCCGCATTCGCAGAGCCCAACCACGCTCCCCTTCCCTCTCTCGCTGCCGGTCGGGCCCTGCCCGTCAGCTCCTCCCACAACCTCCCTCCCCTCTCTCTGCTCACACAGATGCTCTCCAACCGTGTCGCGCCGACAACCGTTGTTGCCGCTCCCACGTAGACCCGCTCCCAATCCCTCAAGCCTCGCTCTCTCGGCTTTGCAACCGCACCGCTCCCAAGCACAATAAAAGGGGACCAGCCCCTTCCTTCTCTCCCTTTGCTCTCTGTCACGCTGTACAAACGCACGCCACAGCTCGCTGTGGGGAAATACCACCAAAGCACCACCGTTGTGGTGAGCTCTGTACCAGGCTCTGCGTTGTAATCCTTCTTCTCGGGTCTGACCCTCCCCTCTCTTTTTCCTTGACTGTGGCCGCAGGGACCTCGCCGGCGGAACCGTGACCCACCATCCGCCATTGCTCGACGACCAACGGCCCTGAGACGTCTATGCCCTCGTCGTGACCTTGGTAAGCACCGCAGTGCACTCCTCCACCCTCTCACGTCCCCAATTTTGCGAGTCGTGGCCCCTATGGTCCTGCTCGCGTGCACCGCATGTCGCCGGCCATGGCGCATCGGCGCACCGCCTCTGCCCTCCTCCCTACGCTCAGCCGAGCACTCGGTCGAGTTCGCCTAGCCTCCCACTCCCCCCTCGTGCCCTCAGTTCATTGATTCATGGCCTCTAGAGCCCCTACCCGCGAGCACCGCCCGCCTCCGGCATGGCGTTCTGCTACACCCTCTTCTCCTTCCTCCTCGCTTTCAACCGATAACATATTTGTATTCGCCTCGAGTTACTCTTTCTCCCAGTGCTCTCGGTGTCCGTTTTGGTGCCCGGATGCCCTAGAACCGTGAGCTTCGGCGAGTTCTACCTCGCTGGCAATGGCTGTGCCGCCATGGAGCTTTCTTCTCCGGCCAGCCCCCTTTCTTTCCCCTCCCATTTTCATTTCGAGCCGTCCGATCTGGATCGGTCGATCCAGATTAGAAGATACCCCTTCGTGGGTCACTTTGCTAAAGAGACCCCCCACTTTCTATAAATGAACCCGCAGTCCTCGGTTGTTCCAATTTTAGAAAAACAAATTAATTCGTTTAATTAAAAAACCATTTCAAAATAATTTCAGATTTGCCATCCATTTTCAAATGCTTATAAAAACCGCGTTTTAACTCCGATTTGAATTAATCAAATTGCGTTAGGTTTGTAGTTAATTTCTCTACATGTGAAACCCACTGTTAGTCCTGGTTGAGACATTTAATTTTCGAGGTTAAGTTTAATTAATGAAAGTGCTTAGAAAGAACTTGTTTAATTCGTAACTTTCACGTTATAACTCTGTTTTTCGTGAATTTCACGTTGACGTGTTCGTAGTGATGCGTAGTACCTGTTTATTAACTTTTTATCTTTGTTTACTGTTGCTGGGATACTGTTCTAATAGTAGACTTGTTTGCTTTGTAGGTATGCCTTTGGAATGTGTGTTGTTGCAGTGCCATGATCGAGTTCAGACGGTGAGGAGTTTGGTTGTGACCAGGAGTTCTTCGACCAGCAGCAGGACCAGCAGGAGTTTGAGAACCAAGGCAAGTATAGCATGGGACCTACCTTGTTATCATATTCACCATAATCATGATTTCATTCGCATGTGTTTAATTTGAAACCTGTAGTATACTTCCATAGTATTGATACCCTTTACCTTGATTCCTATGGGTTATGCATATGGGTAGATTGCTAGTGCAAATCTAAATGATACATGATCCCTACCAAATGTTATGATACTCTATAATGGATGGATGAATTTGTTATTGGCAACTGGAGCCTAACTTGAATGAGAAACACCTGTGGGCAAAAGCTGGGATTAACAGTGCAACCATGAGGGCTACATGGCTCTAGTTTTAGTCAAGTATGAGAGTACATTCTCGCATGTCGATAGTTCATGAAAGTTTCCATTGACGAGCTGGTTGTCTGGTATGGCCTGGGTGGCTACCGCTGCGTGTGTGTACCACCGAGGGGAGACCTTACAAACCCCTTGCCCGTGGATCCGTCATGTCTATCGCTTGCCAGCAAAGCTCTTTGAAAAACTTCATAGTGAACCCTGTCGACCTTCCTTGGAAGAGGGTCAAGCTACCTCGGGCGAAAGGGCAAATCATGACTCATGGGTAAAGTGCACAAACTCTGCAGAGTAATAAACTGATATACCAGTTGTGCTCACGGATACGAGCGGCCCGGAAAACTTACAGATTAATTAATCAACTTGTTGTACCTTTACTGTTGTTCCTATTGCCAATAAGGTGTTGTTACTATGATTTATTCAGAGATGGTAATGATAAGTGAGATCATTTGGGGCTTAAGCATAACTTGATGTTACTTAATAAATAAAACTTTGATTAACTAAAAGTGCTAATACTCTTAGATCAAGATGTGCAAGTGTGTGGAAACATGACAATTGATCAAAACTCCTATTTTTGGATGATCTCTCTTTCTTAAAAATATTTTGAGACATAGCTATCTTTTTAATTTTTCTATGAGCTTTTAAGATGCTCATCATTTCATTTTTTTTTCAAGAGAGCTTTGGGATGCTAAAAAAGAATGGGACTATAGAATGCCCTTAAATTTTTCATAATTTTGCATAGTCTTTGTCTCATTTACTAGCAACAAACTAGAGAGTTTTTCTACTAAGAGTATGGAGTATGAACTATGTGGAAATGTAAGGCATGTTTCTGCGTAGTTCCAGTGTAGAAGCAACATGTATATGTGGCGTGTATGTGATCTTTATATTGGGAGCATTATAAGTCTCTCAACAAGGGTAACAAAACTTGACCAAACTCAACACAAAGCAAGCAGCTTATGTAGAAAGCTTATATCATGAAAGAGCATGTATGGCTTTGGTAGGAATTTTTACCATTGAGGAACAACAAAGTGTTTTTTATCATTTTTAATAAATAAAACTCTGATAGTCATTATTGCGTAGAACAAAATCATAGCAGCTCTTATTTTGTCATATCATGTCTCACAACAACTTAGACTTAGTTACGACATTAGCAACCCACAAAAGTTTGAGGTTCATGATGGTTTCTTTTAAGCCAAGTAATCCATACTTAAAGAAGTACCAAGTTGTAAACTAAGTTCTAGAGGAACACTTAGCAGAGCAACTATGTATCATTTCCACAGGAGATATTAATTTTATGGAGTAGAGAAGGTCTATTTATTTTATTTTGTCATATGCAGATTTTTTTAAATGCAAGGCTAAGATAAGCAAGAAAATGCATGAATATAAATGCTGAGATTAAAAACTTACCTTAGTGGGGGAGAGAATATCCCCCAAGCTTATCTTTTGCTTAATAATGTGACAGATGTGGATGTTGTTGCCGCCAGAAGTCCCAACGCCAATGTTGTTCTTCATACATTGCTTGAATGTTCTCAACAGTTTGCTGGACGATGCGTGCTGTCTCATCGTGCTCAACACGTAGCTCACCAAAGGTGTTGGTGAGATGATCGAATTCTTGCCGTAGTTCACGATGCTCCCTATCTCGTGTGGACGAGAAGGATGCTCGTGCTCGTTGCGGACGTGATGGTTGAGGAGGCATGCCTCTTGAAGTGTGCATGGAGGACGCATCGTCTTCCTCCTCACCATAAGTTTATCGGGAAGGATTACCTTGCTCAAGATGAACAAAGTATCGTCCCTCCTGAGCTCTCCTGTCTGAACCTGCAAAACCTCTTTGTCCAATTCCTTGATCTAAATCAAGGGTTAGCTTATGAGTCCTATACAACTAAAGTTTCCTATTTGGAAGAGGCACCTCAATTGTATGGCCATTGTAAATCATTTTAAGATCACCATTGGCATCTCTTTTTAGCATTTGAACATAAGCAAGATATTCTTCTGAGATCATCACTAAAGGAGCAGAGATGTAAACAAAGGGGTTTGTGCTATTTAGTAGGTTCATGGATTCGGCAAGACGAGTAATTAAAGATGTGAATTGAATAGATTCATTACTCTCAATTGAATCTTGCCAGAATTCCACTAAGTATTTCACAGGAGAGATATGCATTTTGTTTACCATGGCATAAAGAAATTTTAATTCCATGACACTTATCAAGTTAGCATTACTTCTAGGAAACAAAGTCATTTTCATCCAAAGAAGCATGAAACGAAGAGTTGGATTATGAATTTCCTCAGTTTTAGGATTTGAGCAATCTTTTAGAGCAGAAATGGAGAACCAAAATTTCCTTTTGTTAAAATCACACAAAGCAAGGTCTAAGTCTATCAAGCATGAATTATCAAAACCAAGAGCAACACTTAGATGATTCCAAGTTGAACTCTAGCTTTGATTAAACATGCGAAAATTAATTCCAACATTAGAGGTTTGGAGAGAGCATATGAATTCTATCGTAAGCAACTCAACTCCAAGATCTTCTATTTGCCAAAAACTAGACCAACCAAGAGTAGAGAAGATAGTTTTGAACTCTGTGGTCATACCTACGTTGGAGAGAAGACTCGGATCCAATATCCTTGTGTGCTCGAAAGATCGGTCCCGAAGAGAGAGATATCATTGGTACTCTAATTGGTCGAACTAGAGTCCACTTTGTTGATCGTAGGTCCTCATTGGGGGCACCATGAATGCCTCCACCTGAGGTACCTCCTCCGGCACTTCTTCTTCCTCTTGAGGGTGTTCTTCGGTTTGGAGGTTCTCCCAAGTGTATCGGGCAGAACCTCCCCTTCTTCTTCTTTGGGAACTATCCTCGGAATGGTGGGAGCGTCGGGATGAGCTCCCACTAACAACTTGCTTTATTTTCTTGTATGTGGATGTCAATGGGTTCTTCATCTTCTAGAGAGGAAGATGGACACAAGGGCAAGACTAGGAAGAGACGTGTATGGAGTGGACTTCTAGTTTGCCTTGTGGGGAGAAGTTTGAGCTAAGAGAAGCTTGATGAAGACAAGAGATCTTCTTGTGGACTAGTGAGAGCAACACTACTTCTCTTGGAAGCTAAGGACTTCTCTTGAATGTGGAGAGGAGAGAGCAAGGCAAGGAGAGGCTTGAACTAGAACTGATTTCTTGTGGAGGTGTGAGGGATGAAGCTCTCCTTGCTTGGGGTTTTATAGGGGAAGGAAGTGGCACCAAGGGGGTGCCATGGAGTGGTCGGCCGACCACCCCTTAGGCATGCCCTTGGGTTCCATGATCAGATGTCTTGGAATATGCCTTACACAAAGCAAAAGAGGGAGAGGAGGTGACCAAAAGTGGTCGGCCATCTCTCTAAAGTGAATATTCCACTCATGCTTTTTCTAGTGTTTGGTGAAAGGTGAAAGATGTGATATGATGTGATCAAAAGCTGAGCTAAAGTAGTCAAGATTCTCCTCTTTAAACAAAGAGTACTGGGGGACAAAGGTATGTCTTGCTTTGATTGGAGGTGATTGATGTATTTTCTTTTTCAAAGCATGACAAGGTAGGTGTGATGGGTGTCATGATTCCCCACTTTGGACAAGGAGTAGTGGGAGACGAGGATGTGTCATGCTTTAACCAAAAGCGATTGATGTACTTTAAAGCATGACAAGACAAAGATGTCTCCCAAAGTAAGAAACTGATTTTTGAAAGTCCCACCTCCCAAATCATGAGATGCTTGGACAAAGGATGGTGGAGAGGAAAAGATTGATGGACATGGGGCACCTAGGGTGGTCGGCCGACCCCCTAGGCTTCCATTTTTTTCTTTTTATTTTATAAAGGTTCCTAAATGTTTCCTAATTAAATAAGCCAAGATAGGGTGCATATGGGTGGTCGGCTGACCACCCCTATGACCCTACCTTTTGTCAAGTTTTAGTGCTAATCTAATTCTCAAGTTTTATTTAAACTAACTTTAGTTTTCTAAATTTTAAATATGAAAGAAACTAAAGGTTTGAACTAAATTTAAGAAGGGAAATAAAAGATAACTACCGACTTACCTTTCGGCAAAGGCTCCTTGATTTTAAGTCCTCGGAGTAGGACTCTCCTTGTTCTTCATTCTTCGGGTGCACTTGATGGCTCCGGAGAAGGAGACCATGATGTGTGCACCTCTTTTGCTTTCCAAACCTGCCTTGGATTGGCGGGTTCGTCTGTCTTGAGTTCAGTGATCTTAGCCTCCGGGTATTGTTTCTTCTTGCACGGGGCTTGAACTCTTCTTTTCGGTGGTTGTGCTTTGGCCTGTTTGTTAAGTTTATAACTATTGAAAGCACATTTTACCTTATGGCTCGGGAATTGGAAGTGAATCTGGCCCGATCCAACATAGATGACTGCGTTGGTGGTGTTTAGGAATGGCCTTCCCAAAATAACGGGTACTTCCATGTTGGCTCCCATGTCTAGGATGATGAAGTCGGTGGGGATGTACTCGTCTTGGATGTTCACCAAGATATCCCTTGCGAGTCCCTCGGGAAACTGTATGGTTTGATCTGCCATCTATAGGAGAACACATGTGGGGACCAAGGGTACTCCTAATAGATTGTCATATGTTACCTTTGAGATGATGTTGACGCCCGATCCAAGATCGCAGAAGGCGGTCTGGAATGTTTGTTGCCCGATTGAGCACTTGATCGTCGGGTGGCCTGGATCTTCCTTCTTCATGATGAAGGGAGGATCGAGAAGATAGCCCCAATAGGAGCGAAGCGGAGGCTTACCGAACTTTGTTGTTACCATATTAACATGCTCAATCGAATCCTCTGATTTCCCAGGGATCTTACCTTGTTCTATAGATGGCATATTTGCTGCTAATTGAGCTAATTGGGTTTCTAGCATTTTATTAAAACTTAATTGATTTTTTCATAGCAGTTGTGAAGCTGTCCATTTTCTCACCAAAGCTTTCAAGAATTTAGTCAGTGTCAATCATCTTTCTATTAATTCCATCATTAATCTTTGATTGCCCAAGAACAAGATCTTTTAATGAAGGTTGGTTATTGTAAGAATTGTAATTATTGTAATTACCATTACCTCCATTACCTTGGTAGAAGGGGCATGGATTCCAGCTTCCTTGTTGTTGGGGTCGATACCCGTTGTTGTTGTTGTTGTTGTTGCTGATGAAGTTCACGTCCTCCTTCGATGTTTCGGGGCAATTGTTGCCCGAGTGGTCGTTGCCTCCGCACACCTCGCACCATGGGACAACTTCAATAGCTTGTGCGGCGGCGACTGGGTAGATGGCCTCTCATTTCTTCTTGGAACCTTCTTCTATCTTTTTCATCAGGAGGTCCATCTTCCAGGTGGTGGCTTCTTCTTTGTGAGCGTAGAACCATTGCTTCGCCTTCCCCAATAATGAGAATGGGAAAAGGCGAAGACGAATGGCGTCAAACGCCACTCCTTTGATCGTGCCACACACCTCCATGAAGTGTTTGAGATGGGAAGTAACATCTTCATGGGACTTCCCACTAAATGGGTTGGTGTGCACTAAGTTAATCAAGGCTGGCTTCAGCTCGAGGGTAGCACTCCCTGTATTAACTTCAGGTCCTCGCGCCATGTGAGCGACTGACAGGACCGAAAAGTCGGAAATAGCCTCCTGAGCCATAGCTTGCTTGATAAACGAAGTGGAGCCTCCTTCCTTGAGTGGATCCAAATTCGAGATGAACTTTCAAGGGGACACTAGACGATGTCTAGAGTTCCTTCGGAAGCTCTCGAGATTTTCTAATGTGGTTTCTTGAAAGTGGAACTCACTCATACAAAGCCTTGCTTCACAATTAAGAGAAACAAAGGCAAGGGGTAATGCCCCTATGACTAATTGATAACTAAGTTAACGAGAATCTCTAGATTTAATCTAATTAAAATTTCTTGGCTAAGATTACCCCGACAACGGTGCCAGAAATGCTAGTTGGTATTTCTTATGACTATTGGATAAATCCGCAAGCGCACAGATTATACCGCTGTAGCATTTCACCAAGGAGTATTCCGAGGTATCATAATTTATATTATCCCAAGGGAAAGCTAGCTAGAAATGATAATTAGAGAGAGATCCTAGAGAGCACCTCAACCTTAGTACCAACTAGTATAGAGGGGTGAATGATAAATGTGATAGGAAGGGATTGATGAATGAAGAAGCTACGATAAATGATACTTAGAACAGACCTTAGAGACTAGCTAGGTGGGAGGACAACGAGAAGAGAACATGGACTCCTATGTACTTCACTCTACTTCAATATACTTAGCCAATTAACTAGTCTAAACACTATAGTTTGTCTCCTCAATACAAGTATGCTATGCGAGGGGATAGATCAGTAGGAGGACAAAACTCCTACCGGACCGCGCCCTCTTCTTACGGGGGCCTTACCTTTTAAGAACTTGCCTAAGAACACGTGGTGGAATACAAAGACTAGATAAGGCTGTCACCTCTTGCTAGCCACCACAAACAATCCATGCAGCAAGCGATAACCAAGGATAAGATGATGTATAAGCACCATGCTTACACACAACTTACTACTTTGACTATGATCAATAACCAAAGTACCCTATGACAGGCAATGATCGCATATAGGAAAGGTCACAAGGATCACAGACTATGGATGTAAAGGCTATTAAAGAGCAAAAGCATATAGCAAGACTATATCTAGTATAGAAATGCTCAAAGTAAATACTAAGTAAAGTAAAGAGAAAGATATATATTGATAAAGGTAAAGTCTTACAAAGAAGGAAGGATACAAGAGCTATACCAGACTCTCCAGAAGACAACTCCGGAAATCCCGAGCACAGCTCGACCCAACTCTAACTCCCACACTAGACTAACTCCTTGAACAATCTAAGGAATAGAGCTTGTAGGCTTCTTCTTCATGTTTAGAGAGGGGGGTATGACCCTCTATTTATAGTAGGGGGGGTGGAGTAGGAGCTACTCCATCGCCACATTATCGATCCAGGGCCTCCCATCCTCCACCGTTGGATCAAACTGCCTTAGAACCGACCAAGGAGTGGATGGTTGTGATTTCCACCATGTGTGGGGTGGTATGGCGGTTGGGGGGAGCCAACCGACCTATAGAGGCAGTCGGCCAACCGCCCTATGGCAGGTGGGCCCCCTCTGACCTCCTGGAAGTGGCCCCACTGGTCAGGGGACCAGGTGGGAGCCAGGTGGGCCCAGGGGGCGGTCGGCTGACCCCCCCCCTTGGGGTCCCTGGCCCACTTTCTCCTCCCTGGTGTTGGTCCCACTGGTCATTGAGGTTGGATGATGGTTCTGAGGTGGTTGTCACGTTTATCTCCTTGGTGTGGGCCCATGAATCCATGTGCTATTCGTGTGAGCCGTTGAGAGGAAACACAGAGTGATCCAATGGATGGATTTCACTCTAGAGTGCCTCTCTTGGATCATGGCCGAGAGTGGAGAGCCTCATGGGCCCATAGGGTGGTCGGCCAACCCCCTATGTGGGTCCCACTGGCTCTCCTTTGCTTCATTTCTTCATTCCTGTACTCAAACACTCATGGACATGTGGAGCTAGTTATTTGATAAAATATGATCATGATGTGTTTGTTTATCCTTGATCCTTGGATTGGTGGCAACATTTTAGCTATATAAAAGATGGTCATAATTTGTGCCAACAACCACGTGTTCTTAGGCAAGTTCTCCTCCCTGGTGTTGGTCCCACTGGTCATTGAGGTTGGATGATGGTTCTGAGGTGGTTGTCACGTTTATCTCCTTGGTGTGGGCCCATGAATCCACGTGCTATTCGTGTGAGCCGTTGAGAGGAAACACAGAGTGATCCAATGGATGGATTTCACTCTAGAGTGCCTCTCTTGGATCATGGTCGAGAGTGGAGAGCCTCATGGGCCCATAGGGTGGTCGGCCAACCCCTATGTGGGTCCCACTGGCTCTCCTTTGCTTCATTTCTTCATTCCTGTACTCAAACACTCATGGACATGTGGAGCTAGTTATTTGATAAAATATGATCATGATGTGTTTGTTTATCCTTGATCCTTGGATTGGTGGCAACATTTTAGCTATATAAAAGATGGTCATAATTTGTGCCAACAACCACGTGTTCTTAGGAAAGTTCTTAAAAGGTAAGACCTCCATAAAAAGAGAGCGCAGTCCGGTAGGAGTTTTCCCTCCTACTGATCTATCCTCTCGCCTAGCATACTTGTATTGAGGAGACAAACTATTATGTTTAGACCAATTAATTGGCTAAGTACACTGAAGTAGAAGTGAATTACATAGGAGTCCTAATCTCTCTCATTGTCCGCCCACCTAGCTATACTTACTAGTTACCTTTAGTTATCTTTGACCTTGGCTTGTTCATCCATCACCTTCCTATCACATTATTCGAGTACCCCCCTATACTAGTTGGTACTAAGTTGAGGTGCTCTCTAGGATCTCTCTCTAATTATAATTTCTAGCTCCGCTTTCCCTAGGGAAAATATAAATTACGATACCTTGGAATACTCATAGGTGAAGTACTACAACAGTATAATCTGTGCGCTTGCAAATTTATCCAATAGTCATAAGAAATACCAACACTAGACAGGTTCGTATCGGATACTTACTGCATAAGGTTTGGTTACTTGAACAAGGTCATCCTAACGGTTAGGGACCTTGGAGCATTAGTTGTTGGTAACACAAGCATAGAGATGCCACCCTACAACAAGAGTCATATGTGATATGATTAGCATGGAGTTGCTTACCGATCTACCATGTCTTCTAGTGGTGATGCTAAAGCTCACTAGTCGACTTGTTAGTTGTGGGTCTTGAATCACTAAGGTTCAATAGAGTGATATTGATTTTAGTGGGAGTAGATTTTATTTACTCTGTCCTGGATACTTTTGTCTTAGTATTTTGCATTACTTTTGTTGTAGATGGCTCCCAGTAATCAACCATTTACTTTGCGTTCAATTCTTGAGAAAGATAAGTTGAGTGGAACAAACTATGTGGATTAGATCCGCAACCTGAGAATTGTTCTCACGGCTGAGAAAAAGGAAGAAATTCGAGACACCCCATTACTAGAGCAGCCTGCTGATAATGCACCTGCTATAGAGAAAATTGCTTACAAGAAAGCATGTGATGCTGATCTTGAAGTGAGTTGTCTCATGCTTGCTTGTATGAAACCTGATCTGCAGATGTAGTTTGATAATAACCATGCAGCGTATGATATGATCGTTGCACTTAATGATATGTTCTAGACTCAAGTCAGGACTAAAAGGTTCAATGTTTCCAAGGCTTTTGTCCAAACTAAGCTAGCAGAGGGCACTGCAGTTGGCCCACATGTGATCAAGACGGTTGATCACACTCAGAGATTGGAGGAGCTAGGCTTTCCAATGGGCCCAAAGTTGGCCACTGATTTCATACTTGCGCCTCTTCCTCCTAGGTATGGGAACTTCATTTAGAACTACCATATGCATGGGGCGGAGAAGGGCTTGAATGAATTGTGTGGAATGTTTAAGACAGCAAAAGCTGATATCAAGAAAGGTGGTGGTAGTAGCCATGTGATGATGGTCCAAAACAAGCCTAACTTTAAGAGGAGGTCTTGGAAGAAGAAGAAGGCGGAGGCTAAAGATGAGATCTCTAAGCCAAACCCTCCTCCTACGCCCAAGGCTCCTGGACCAGCTGCTGAAGCTAAATGCTTTCATTGTAATGGGAAATGTCATTAGAAAAGGAACTGCAAGTTGTACTTGGAATCCTTGAAAGATGGCAGCAGTAAAGGTACTCCAGCTTCTTGTACACTTGTTGTTTATATTACACACATTTTTCTCACTGATTCTTATATTAATTCTTGGGTATTTGATACTGGATCGGTTGCTCATATTTGCAATACGATGCAGGGAATAATAAAAAGTAGAAGCGTGAAAAGAGGAGAAGTTGATTTTCACATTGTCAACAATGCAAGAGTTGTTGCGTTGAACGTTGGGACGATGCAACTTCACCTCCCGTCAGGATTTATCATGGAGTTGAATAATTGTTATTTTGTTCCTAGTTCAAGTCGAAACATTGTGTCACCTTCATGTTTGATGAAAGATGGTTATTCATTTGCGAGTAAAGACAATGGTTGTGTGATCACAAAGAATGGCATGTTTGTGGCTTTTGCATCCATTGTGAATGAGTTCTTTATTTTGAATCTTGATGATGCACCTATCTGTAATATTAATGATAAAAGGTCTCGGCTTAATGAGTTAAGTCCTACCTATATGTGGCATTGTCGTTTAGGTCATGTAAGTGAAAATCACATGAAGAGGCTCCATTCTGATGGGCTTCTAACTTCGTTTGATTTTGCATCATACGAGACATGTGAGGCTTGCTTGTTGGGAAAGATGACCAAGTTGCCTTTCACAGGTTTTCCTTAGAGGGCGGTAGACTTGTTGGAACTTGTAGATACTGATGTATGTAGACCAATGAGTACAACAGCTTGAGGCGGATTCCAATACTTCATAACCTTGACTGATGACTTTAGTAGATATGGATATGTCTACTTAATGAAATATAAGTCTGAGACATTTGAAAAGTTCAAAGCATTTCAGAATGAAGTAGAGAATCAACGTGGCAAGAAAATTAAAGGTTTGTGATCTGATCGTGGAGGCGAATATTATATTTTTGAGTCACGACTTTAGCAATCATCTAAAGAGTTGCGGAATTGTTCCATAGCTTACGCCACCTAGAACGCCTGAGAGAAATGGCGTGTCTGAGCGACGTAATCGGACTTTGTTGGACATGGTTCAGTCTATGATGAGCCAGTCAGACCTACCACTCTCGTTTTGGGGATATGCTCTAGAAACAACCGCTTTCACATTGAATAGGGTACCATCTAAGTCCATAGTTAAGACACCATATGAGATGTGGACTGGTAAGAGTCACAGTTTGTCTTTTCTAAATATTTGGGCTTGTGAAGTTTATGTCAAATGACTTATGTCAGATAAACTAACACCCAAGTCGAACAAATGCTTTTTCATGGGATATCCAAAGGAAAATTTAGGGTATTACTTTTACAACCGATGAGAGGGCAAAGTGTTTGTCGCTCGGAATGGTGTTTTCTTAGAGAAATAGTTTATCAATAAAGAGAAAAGTGGATAGAAGGTGTATATTGAAGAGGTTCAAGATGAGCCAATAGGGAATGACTCAACGAGTGATGGTAATGTAGCAGAACAAGTTGAGATACCTGTGGCGATGGAAACACCACCACAACCACGAAGGTCAGCAAGAACCCATGAGGCACGTGGGGAAGTGTTATTGTTAGATGATGACGAACCTGGGACATACGCAGAAGCAATAATGGACCCAGATTCCGAGAAATGGCAAAGTTCCATGAGATCTGAGATAGATTCCATGGGAGACAATCAAGTTTGGAACTTGGTTGACCCACCTGATGGGGTCAAACCCATAGAGTGCAAATGGATCTATTAAAAGAAAAAGGATATAAATGGAAACGTTCACGTCTATAAAGCTCGACTTGTTGCAAAGGGTTTTCGGCAAGTTCAAGGAGTTGACTATGACGAGACATTCTCGCTGGTAGTGCTGCTTAAATCTATCCGGATCATTCTAGCAATAGTTGCTTATTTCAATTATGAGATTTGGTAGATGGATGTTAAAACACCTTTCTAAATGGAAATTTGGAAGATGACATGTATATGATACAACCCGAAGGGTTTGGCTGATATCCTAATAATGCTTAAAAAATATGCAAGCTAAAGAAATCTATTTATGGGTTCAAGCAAGCATCTCGGAGTTGGAACATTTGTTTTGATGAAGTGGTCATAGGGTTTGGCTTGCTTCAGAATGAACAAGAACCTTGTGTTTACAAGAAGGAAAGTGGGAGCGTTGTTCTATTTCTAATCTTATATGTGGATGACATACTATTGATTGGGAATAACATTCATATGTTGCAATCCGTAAAGACTTCACTGAATAATATTTTTTAATTTCTATGAAGGATTTAGGAGAAGCAACATACATTTTGGGAATCAAAATCTATTGAGTTAGATCAAAGAGGCTTATAGGATTAAGCCAAAATACGTACATTGACAAGGTGTTGAAATGGTTCAACATGGAACAATCCAAGAAAGGGTTCTTGCCTATGTCACATGGTATGCGTTTTAGCGAGAAGCAGTGCCCTTCGACAGCTGATGAGCGAAAGCGCATGAGTAAGGTTCCATACGCTTTGGCCGTTGGTTCCATCATGTACACCATGATATGTACTTGCCCAGATGTCTCATATGCTCTAAGTGTTGCAAGCAGGTACCAAGCTAATCTAGGTGAGAGTCATTGGACGCTTTGTAAAAACATCCTTAAGTACTTGAGAAGGACTAAAGATGTGTTCCTAATCTATGGAGGTGAGGAGGAGCTCGTTGTAAATGATTACACCGATGCCAGCTTCCAAACTAACACAGATGATTCACGGTCTCAATCAGGTTTTGTGTTCACAATAAATGGTGGTGTTGTAAGTTGGAAAAGTTCTAAGGAGGAGACGGTGACCAATTCTACAATAGAAGCCGAGTACATTGCAGCTTTTGCCACTGCAAAGGAAGGTGTTTGGATGAGGAGGTTCCTCATTGAGCTTGATGTGTTCCCGAATGCGTCCAGCCCATTGAATCTACATTGTGACAACAATAGGGCGATTGCGCAGGCTAAGGAGCCTAGGAATCACCAAAAGAACAAACATGTAGTGTGGAAGTTTCATCTCATTCGAAAGTTTGTTGGTCGAGATGAGATCAAGATGTACAAGATACATACAGAGTTGAATGTTGCAGATCCTTTGACAAAGGCTCTTCCATAGCCTAAGCATGAGGCGCACATGAGAGCTATGGGTATTAGATATCTTTGAGATTAACTCTAGTGTAAGTGGGGGACTGTTGGGAGTATGCCCTAGAGGTAATCATAGAGATGATTGTATTTCCTTGTATCCATGACATGTTATGAGTTCAATGAATATCCATTAAAAACAACTTGTATCGATTAGCAATTATGTGAATTGTTTGTGAAACTTTTTTACTTGTATTGTTATTCTAAAGTTGTCCCTGATCGGAGTTCATGCTAGAACGCACATGAATATTAGATCAACACATTATTAATTGATGACTATGTTTCATAAGTCATAGACATAGAGATGTCAAACTAATAATGTGGGCACATGTATGACATGGCGCTGGACAAACCCGACCTGAGATTGTCTCTATACACATCATGTACGTTATGTCCTTAGACCTGAGATTGTCGTATGTACTTAAGATGTGAAACAACCTACTTAGGGACTACCAAACGCTACTCCGTCACTGGGTAGTTATAAAGGTAGCTTCCGGGTTTGTCAGGAAGCATGCTGTGAGAAATAGTCAATCAAGATGGTTGATCTTGATAGTTGATCAAGATAGTCGATCGAGAAGGGATTTGCCACTTTCCATGGGAAAGATATATCACTGGACCACTCAAGTGATTAGATCATGAAATGCATGGCCGTGCTTGGGTTAACTGTTAACCTACAAGTTGGACCAAATATTGTTAGGAAAGGGAATAAGAAGTATATGGTATTGTGGTGGTTCGTCTAATATGATCATTGCGTATGCATAGGAGTTGACACGTCTTGCTAGAGGCTGCTATCAACTATTGGTCGAGTAGGAGTACTCGGGCCATGTCTATGTGCACGCGAGCCCATAGGGTCGCACGCTTCAGGGGTTGGAAGCCTAATTCGGGTTGGACCTGAATTAGACTAGGTTTAGGGTTTTCTAATGGGCCTCCAATGTGGGAGCTCGTTAGGACGCCTATATAGGAAAAGGGAGGGCACTGGGCGAGTTAGCCGATCCACACCTTTTGGCAGCCGCCATCGCCCTCCCCACGCTCACGCCTAGTACTCCTCGCAGACCTAGCAGTCCAGAGGCTTGACACTTCCTCCCTGCACGTGTGGGATTCCTCGGAGGTGTTGCACCTGGAGCACAAGGATGAACCACACGAAGGGGACGTTGAGATGGACGACCTCACAACTGCACGGTACTGCCACGACGCGTACAACTACATCGAGTCGCTTCCGCTGCACCTGCGCGTCTAGTGGTAATCTTGTGATCTATAACTAGCACTAGTTCCTGGTTTATGGGGTAGATTTTTTTGTTTTTCAGCTAGCGTAGCAACCTCATAACCCCTACACGATCGTCGTTGCAACATGCGGGGTCCACCCGTCAGCGGGTCTTTGCTGCGAAGGTGGGCGCTGGCGCGCTCGTGTGCGGACTTTGCCATGTGGTGCTGGGCCGACTAGGCCCATGTGAGGGGTGCGCGCAAGAGGAATGGGGCAGGGTGGGCTAGACCGGTTTGGCTGTCAGGCCGAATTGGTATTTTTTTTCCTTTTTCCATTGCATATTACCTTTGTTATTTTTATTACTAAGAAATGTCTTCCTTTATTCTATCACCTAAGGTGATTAGTATATGTATAAGGTTTCTAGAGGGTTATGTCTGTGCAAGTGTTGACGCTACAAAAGTCCTATTTTTATATCATCAAAACAACGTCAATATGCTCGGTTTGGAAGGAAGAATAACAAATCATGAACATAATCTTATCAAATAACTAGTTTCACATGTCTCTTGAGTATATTCATGCATGTAATGAAAAATGGGGACATTGGGAGCATGTGGGACCCACTTAGGGGGTCGGTCGTCTCCCCTAAGGGCCAACCAGGGGCTCCCATGCACCCATGATCCAAGTGACACCTCCAGAGTGAAGATCCACCCTTGGATCCAGTCTGTATTTCCTCTCAACGGCTCAAGATCAAAGCACATGGATCCATGGGCCCACAAGGAACCAACTTACCGTGTCACTTCCAGAGGATGTCCATGACATGTGGGTCATGCTCCACGAGAGAGGAGGAGCCTGGGGGGCTCAACCCCTGGTCGGCCAACCTGGCATGTGGGCCCAAGAGCCCCTTGGAGCCCCCCTGATCAGTGGAGCCACCTTCTAGAAGAAGGGGGAGGTCCCCACCAGTCATTGGGGCGTTGGCCAACCTAGTCTTAGTGGCCCAAATCCTCCCCGAGTTCTCCACTGCCTTCTGCATGCCTCCATGCAGAGAATGGATCTCCACCCTTGCTCTATGGCGGTTGCAAGGTCGGTTTGATCCAAGGGAGGACAATGAAGATGGCGCGGATCGCTGACGTGCCGATGGAGTACTCCCACTCCACCTCCACTATAAATAGAGGGTCACACCCCCCTCTCATATGATGAAGAAGAAGATTCAAGGCTCAAGATTAGTGTAGTCCACTCTATAATATGTAGTCTAGTGTGGGAGTTAGAGTTGAGTGGAGCTTGCCTCGGGGTCTCTAGAGTCGTCTTCTGGAGAGTCTGGTATAGATCTTGTACCTTTCCCTTTATAGTAAGACTTGTTCATTTATCAATATATCCTTTCATTACTTTACTTATCTTGTGCAATAGTATACTTGTTATACATTGTTGTGTCTTGTCTCAGTCTATAGAGTTGTTATAGTGTAGATTGTTATCCTGTGATTCCACACTTGGGTACGATCAACGCCTTTTATAGGGTGCTCTAGTTGGCATTTGAGCTCTCAATTAGAGTAGTAATATATGGTGTAGGCGTGGTGCTTATACACTAGATTACCTTTGGTTCTCGCGTGTCGCACGGTTCGAGCAGATGCCAGCAGGAAGTGACAACCCTATCTATGCCTTTGATCTCCGCCACGTGTTGTAGGCACGTTCTTAAAAGGTAAGGTTCCCGTAAAATAGTGGCCACTTCAGATAGGGGTTTTGTCCTCCTATTGTTTCTCTATTGCCTAGTACTTTCAGGATGTGTGGATGCAATCTATAGTATATCACCTTTGTGTCTAAGATAAGTCATAGGATTGCTATACTCACTCGTTGTCCTCCCACCTAGCTATACTAGTTATCTTTAATTTATCTTGCTTGATCTCTCTTCATCACCTTCCTATACATATATATCGTTTACCCCCTATTGCTAGTTGATAGCTAAGTTGGGGTAACTATAAAGATCTCTCTTCTCTATTAAACTTTCCTAGCTATTGTTTTCCCTGGCCTAAATATAAATAACGATACCTTGGAATACTCCCGGGTGAAGTGCTACAATGATATATTCTGTGCGCTTGAGGAATTATCCAATAGACATAAGAAATACCCCCACTGGTATTTCTGGCGCCATTGCTCAGGATTGGGGTCTAGCTCCATTCTTGAGTGTGGTGACGTTTAGAAATACCAACATCAAGTATCATGTACTTGTAAATCATAACAAAGAACCATAAGAAACAAACCACAATGCAACAATGTAATTCATGATCAACTCAACGTTAATTAGGTTTGACTTTCCATAGTTAGGTGCTAACTATACTTGGAATGCACAACTAGGGTGGTTTTCCTGCATGACAATCATCAACAAGGTTAAAAGTAATAAAAAAAATTGTACTTGGGAAATTTGTGTGTGCAAATTTTTGGGTTGTTACGGTACATGGACGATTTACACAAGCGTTTTGTTTAAGGCAACCGCCAGTGTAAATCTATTTACACTGACGGTTCTTAAGTCGGGTCAAATGTTTCCTTTTTCACTGGCGCTCGATAATTGAAACCGCTTATACAAATATTACTCCACCACAAGCGTATAGATTCTTTGTACTAGTGTCCTGTCTCGGGGTTCTGCATGCAAACGGATGACGGCGAGCATACGTGTGTCAGGTGACCTGATCAAGTGTCATATCCGTACTAGCCTAGGTGCGCCCCGCTAGCCGTCATAGCCAGCAAGCATCCAAATGAACATGAGTTTGTAGTTTATTACCTTCGTGCAAATGAACATGAGTTTGTAGCTAGCTAGTAGTAGTTGTTACCTTGGTCAAGATGGAAGGAGGTGCCGCAATGAAGTCGGCGTGCACATTGATGTCAAGTCGGCCACCGTCGTGGCCAGGCGCGGCCAAAAAAGCTTGGCACAAAGGCCCTGCTTGCCGCTGCCACTGCCGCGGGCGTCGTCGCGCTGTCGGATGAACTTGGAGATAATCGCGTCTCCATGCATGTTGTTCCATTGCTACCTTTGGCATGTATTTCATGGATTAGTTCCGTTGCATCTTGTTGGTTTTCTTGTAACGTTGGTGTTGCTTTTATGTTGGTTCTTCATCGGCCTACTCTCTCTTGTATGCCACCACCACCGTCGTCTACGTTGTTGCACACCATTTTTTTTTACTTCTTGTCCATATATTGTATATGTATTTTACTTGTGATGTCTCATATACTGTATGTGTTGTACATGTGCTGTCTTTTGGTTGGATGCCTGGATATGTGCTGTATGTGTGCTGTGTTTTTCTTTTTGGTATTTTGTTCATAGCAGATTTTCATTTTCTGAATGTCAAAGATAGCAAACCATTAAAATTTTCCAAGTTGTGTCATGTGACATACATGTGTTTTATTTTCATTTATGTTTGTTGTGCTATGTTATGTGACGTGTCAACTTTTAATTTTCCTAAAAAAGTGGAAGATAACTAGGACAAAAATCCCTCTATTTGATTCTAATCAGTCAAATTAGTGACACGCCTTCCACACGGTCGACTTCCTGTCCTCTGCCGCATCATCCTGCACGCCAACCATTTCGCAGCCATTATTGCATCCAGCTAGCCTGCCGGCGTGACGCGCAAGGCGCACGCATACGTTTCTACGATCCCCTGTGCCGGCTATATCTGCCCGCCTTTGTCCTTCCCAACGCCTTCTCATCGCAAACTTGTCACAGATACAGAGAGCTCGTCCATGTCCTAATTCCTCTTGGCGAGTGATTGAGTGGAAGGCAATAATCTAGATAGCCTCGCCATGCCTCACCCAAGGATCCTTGCCCCTATGGAGACCGGCGTGCGGCTGCTGCTTGTAGTGGTGACGGCGGCAGCGGCAGCGGTCTTACTGTGCCTGTCCGTGCGTCTGGGGCACGCTGCGCCGCTTGGAGCAGAGGTTGCAGAGTTCCCAGGGTTCATAGGCAACCTCCCATCCAAGCACTACGCCGGGTATGATCTATCATCCATTTATGAAAATCCAAGAGAGTGCCATGTCGATCTGTCGCCGGGGAATAGTCGGATTGTAACACCTGACGCCTGCCAAGCGTCAGTGTCGATCCTAGGTTTTTAAGGGCCCTCTAGGGAACTTGCCGTGACGGCCTCTCTTGAACACATTTAAAATTTTATAATATATAGATTCTAATTTACTTGTAAAGCGAAAGTAAATCTATTTTTTTAAATTTAATGTGGCTGATAATTATCGAAGAACAATTTAAACTATAAAATTAATATATTTTTACTTTTATAATTAATATGATTACCTTAAGGAAAAATAAACTATTTGAAGCTGGAAAAAACTCGTGTATAACATATTTTTTGTTTGAATAAGCCATTCTACTTGTTTTTTAGTTTTATTTTCTCAGGCCCTGGCCAATGTTTCTTAGGTAATATTCTAAACTTCTAATACCTAAACAGAAGAAAAAATGGTTATATGAGTACAAAATACTATAAGTCTAGAATACTATATAAATAGTTAATTTAGATGAAAAATAAACGAGGAAAAAATACCTAGATCTCGAACTTGAACTAAAACAACTAATCGCGATCGCAATTCGCAAGAAGGCAAGAACCAAGATATGTCGCTACCGTCTTGCGCCGTTCTCTGTGTGTTTTTGTCGCCACGTCGTGAACTCACGGTCAGAATATGATGTGGCTCCTCACCTCCTCTCCAACCGAGGGCCGTGTTAAAAAAAACTAGGAAACAAAGGTAGAAATGATGATATTGCTTTCTTGGCTTATCTGTCTCTCTTATTTCTTCTCATTAGTTTAATGATGTCTAATAGATTGTAGGACCCAGGGGTTTGTATACCAGAGTTTGGGCCCCTCACCAGCTTGGGCCCTCGGCTGTCACCCCGTGGCCTGCCAATAGGGCTGGCAGTGCCAAGCGTGACCACACACCGAATTGAACCGAGCCATGGCAGGCACTACACAAACCCGTACTCCGTATGTTCTAGTTGGCAAAATGTTGGCGTATTTGGTTCATTGCACAGCCAAGTCTGGCTCGTATGCATGGGAGTTTGTTTGGTAGTTATTTGTATTCAGCCAGGTTATAGACAACTGGTGATTAGTTGGCCAGTTCATGCACACCTCTACTCTCTCACGTTTGTTTGGTAGTTATTTGCATTCAACCAGGTTATAGACAACTGGTGATTAGTTGGTCAGTTCACGCGCACCTCTACTCTCTCACGTTTGTTTGATAGTTGTTTGCATTCAGCCAGGTTATAGACAACTGGTGATTAGTTGGCCAGTTCACGCGCACCTCTACTCTCTCACACGTGCAACATGCATACTCCCGAGGCATAGCGTCAGCCAGGCTATGAGAAAAAGGAATCTAAATCTGTTTGTGAGAAGCGCTTAGCTACATGTCCATGGCCAGGCTCAAGGACAAATGCAGCGAACGAAACACTGTGAAACCGCATCTAAGGGGCCAAGATTAGGAAAACTAAACAAGCCCATATACGTGCTTTGCGCTTCCACACATGATAGCACGACATATGCCCCGTCCTACTGTAATCCTAGGCACATCCCATAAATTATTGCAAGTTCTCTGAAATATTTTTTATCGGCTTCAGTACCTTCAATTGCATATACACAATGTTTTGAAAAATTTCATCAGTATTGCTTACATTTTGAGTGCGATACGGAAATATAGGCTAAAACTTGCTCGTGAGTTTTTAGTGCTATATTATGTATAGCAATTGTGTACTACAATTTTTTGAAAGGTTACTGAAGGATATGAACTGTCCCCACCTGAATTTCATTACCATAGATTCTGATAAAAGCCGATTATGGTAGTTACAAATTAGATCAAATCCTGGAGTTACAAAGCAACAAAATCGAGAAATAGAATACCAACCACACCACATACAAATGAGCACAACCAACACCAAAAGCCACAAGGGGGGAAACAATCTACACCCCTAGAGGGGAGGGGAGCTCAAGGGTTAAAGGACAGATGATTGGAGAACGAGGAGATCCAAGAGAGGGGACCATGGTCCATTTAACCTGGTATATGGTGAGAACATGAACTCAAGGAACCAGAAGGATGTTAGAGCAAGGACACTAGTATCAGATACAATCGATCAACCAGCTTGTGCCTGCACATACGATATGTGAGTAAAAGACCCTGCAAAAGAGTTGTAATTAAGCCTCAAATGACCCTTCATGATGACGCCTACAAGTAGATTGTGACATCAATGACTCCATCGCCACCAACCCTAGGGTTGGTTTACACCTAGAGATATCCTACAGTGACACCTCAAAGGAGGTTAATGGTGCCCAAGGGCATCGCGTCGACAACACCGACAAGTCGGGCATGACTTTCTCCTAGGCTCTCGAACCCATGAACTATAGGTTATCATAGCTTACGACAATCCTCCCCACGCCTAGATCCCTTGATGGCTTGAGTAAGAGCAACTCCAACAGTTTGATATTTAGACTTGACATATTTAATTTTGTCAAAAAAAACTAAAAAACTGGTGGCCAACAGTTTGGCATTTGGGCTTGACATTTTTGCCAAAGTTGCAAATAAGAGTCCGCACTTGGTAATTTGGAGATCATGAAAAGGGGGAGGAATTTTTTTTCTTCTTTTTTTCACGGCTGAACATTGGGCGGCGCCCTTTTTTTTCTTCCTTTTTTTTCCTTCTTTTTTTTCACGGTGGAACACTGCACGGCGGGGTTTTTTTTTCCTTTCTTTTTTTCCGTTTTTGCCAAGTCATTATGGGGAACTGTTGGAGATTACATATTTTTTTCTTTGACATATCTATTTCAGAGTTGTCAAATTCCATGTTTTGCCAAACCAAAATTATCAAACTGTTGGAGTTGCTCTAAGTCAGCAGGGAACGTCACCACCAGGTAGTGTGCCATGGGATTAACTATCATCTTGGAGACACCAACAAGCCAAATATGACCAGTGTCAAGCCTGCGAGGTCATCGAGAGCTAGCACCGCCCAACAACTATTCCACAATGTTGCTGCATATGTAGCCATCGCGCCTTCATGGCCCCCATGCTCATGCCACTATGATAGCCACACCCAAGTCTACAGATCCATGTCGCCACTACACAGCACCAACGTAATCCAGGGACCTTGAGGATACAGAGGATATATTTGTTGACTCGCCTTTGATCAGGTCGGCTGGGGAGAAACATAGCCACGACGAGGTGTTTCCGTCGAACTGCACCAGCGGGGTGGCAAGAACGAGCGCTCGTAGAGGAGGGAAAAATTACCGAATTACCATTATAAGGTGGTGAGTGGTATATAAAATACCATGTCAGTGACTAATGTGTCAGTGGCAGCTTATGTTACCCCTGCTTATGATGATAAAAAATTAGATCTCCCGTAGAGGAGGGAAGAATAGATTTGGGCTCTAGTACACCGGATTCGCCCTTCACTGCTGAGAAACTGTCCGGACAACGGACAACGACCTGGAGAGCCGGATCTAGCCGTAGGCACCGGCCACGGCCATTGCGGTCTCTGCCTGTATCCATCGGCACCATCGAATGCCAGCCCCAAGTCCGCTGACGCCCGCAACCATACGGAATATATATGCCGCCGGCCGCCGTCAGACGGATGATATCTAGCCACTCGTCGAGTTGAGCAGCCGGTTGTTAGCAGGCATGAGCAGGGGCGTGGGAGTGGTGACACTGGATCCGACTATGGGGGCGCAAATGCGCCGTTTGGCTAGAGATTCTCGCTGGACATGGGGATATTAGGGGGCGGGAGGGGGTTTAATAGAGAGGTAGGGGGTTGCGGCTGGATTACCTTTTTTCAGGGTCACAGCTCGTCGCCAACACTGCACGCCGGAGGGCGACGGTGGCGGCTGGAGGGGGGTGCCAAGGGTGGCGCAGTCAAGGTTGCCCGTGAGTCTTTCGTTGGGTGGAGGGGGTGCCAAGGACGGCGTAGTCAAGGTCACCCCTGAGTACTCCGTTGGGGGCACTATGGGGAAGGGAAGGGTTCTGTTACTGCAAAGGTTTCTATACTGAATTTTTTTACCAATATAAGATGTCTGTTGCTAACTGTCCCCTTTGTGTGCAGGTATATAACAGTTGGTCATGAGCAACAAAAGAGACACTTATATTACTATCTTGCCATTTCTGAAAGGAACCCAAGCTTAGATCCTGTTGTCATCTGGATAAATGGTGGTCCGACATGTTCGGGGTTTAGTGCATTTCTGCATTCATTTGGTAAGTAGGTACTTTCTAGTGATGGTACTTGCTCAGTTGTTAGTGGTATAATGATACACAGATCTCTTGCGTATTCGAGAAAAAAAGTTCTCAGTGGTATAGTTGTTCATCTTATAGAAGGTTATGCTCTTCTCTTTCTCAGTATGCACAACCGATCTTTTTACAGGACCTTTTAAAATGGAGGGTTCCCACGTTCATATCAAAGACGGTCCACAAGTAACCGTAAACCCTTACTCATGGACAAAGGTACATATACCAAATTTATTGCCTTTCAGTTTTGCACTGTTAGTGTTATGAAACAAGACCCACCAATCCAAGTTAGTATCTCTTTTAAGTTTAAAGACTTTATAGGGGGTTGCAATAAGGAGTTGTGTATATTTATACCTACATTCCACGAGACCCGCAGCGGGTATTGTGTGAATTAGTTTTGCTATCGCAAATACATCCTCCATCCCTAAATGTTTATCACCACGATTTACGTGATGCTTGACTCAATTTATAGAAAATATATGCAACATTTATATGTCCAAATTATTTTTAAAAAAAAACTAGTATCAAATATCTATTTAATGATACTAGTTATGTACATAAATATAAATAATTTTAATATATATTTAGTCAAAGTTTTTTTTTGTAGAAGCAAAAATGACATACATTTAGATACAGATGGAGTAAGCAACTGATAACATGTTTGTTGTACAACTAATCACAGGTGGCTAGCCTCCTTTTAGTTGACTCACCAGCAGGTGTGGGCTACTCTTATGCTGAAAATGAAGATGACTACACAACAAATGATACAAGCAGAGTAGTGGACTTGTATGATTTTCTGTCAAAGGTTAGAATGGTTTATGATAAAAAATATATATTGTAACACAACCAAATTTCTCTTATTGTCATGATGTGGTTCTTGTTCCAGTGGTTTTCTGAATACACTGAATTTCTACCGAATCCTTTCTACATAGCGGGATGCTCTTACAGTGGAGTGATAGTGCCTGTACTTGCACAGGAAATTTTAATGAGTAAGATGCAACACATATTTTTTATGAAATTATTATACAACATACTGATGTTTTTACTCAAAAATGTAATTATTGTGGCATTTCTAGACTCATTTCTCAATCCTGTATAGTTCTCATTTGTTCATATGACATAATGCAATATTTAGGAAATGAAGAGTCTGGTGGGATGAAGATAAACTTCAAGGTAATGTGCACAAAACTATTTTAATTCATTTATAACATAATTACATATATTTTTAACTTTACTTATGTGCAAACATGTAAATTTCTCTACCTTACAATGTCCATACAATGTAATTTAATCCAACATTTAAGTGGTGTCATCAAAACAACGAAGAGACATTTTTGTCCTGCTGTTATTAGTACATTAGCACTTTGGTCTAGGCCTGCTTGAGCACCCTTATATCAAACAAAGGTTTAGTGCACCAACAGCCAAACCCTATCATATGATCATCATACAGAGAAGGCTCCATTTTTTTACTTCAATATTGCGGTCATAACAGATGCACAAGTAAAAAAGTTAGAGAGACACTTCTAACCAAGAAAGGTAATGGGAAGCCTATCCTTGAGTTGATTTTTGTGGATAGCCTATAGATAATAGATAATTCTGTAGATAGCTCATAGCAAGATAAAACTTAGCAATTTGATCTCATCAAGCCTTAAACTAAATTTCCTTGATTGAATTCGAGTGTTCCAATATTTAATACATCCTCCCCCACCCAAGGACAATTTAGGACACTGCTAAAAAAAAGAATACAATCAAAGCATCTTGAGTTTGACCTAGGTTATATAGAATAATACCAATATTTATTATATAAAATAAGTTTTATTACTTCATTTAAAACAATTCACTTGTATTTCTATATGGTTTCATAACCACTGTAGGTCTAATTCTTGACCTTTGTATTATTATTTTTGTCTATAGTGTCAAACTAGAGTTTGATGTGTGTTAAAAAACATATAATTAATTAGTTTCCTAAAACTAAGGCTCCATGACTCCATGGAACACTCAGTTTGTGGTTATTATTTTATTTTCTCCATCCAAACACTAATTTTCCTACATCAACTTTGTATATGCCATTCTACTTATGAAATTTGTATTACACTTTTTCTCCAAAGTACATACTAAAAAAATTCTAAATATCATTTTGGTTCAAACAATTCGATTCCATGCTTCATTTTTGTAGGGCTATTCATTGTGTAATCCAGCTATTGATGTTGACATAGAGAACAATGCACATGTTCCATATGCATTTCGAATGGGTTTGATTTCAGATGAATTATTTCAGGTACTACTGTTGGAAACTAGCATGTTGTCTTATTTTTCTTATCCAATATTAGAAATTTCTTTCTGTGGTAACATTTAGATTTTTGTAACTAGAGTTTGGTTACTACATGTAATGGAAAGTATTGGAATAACTCCAATCCATCATGCCAAGGGAACATGGAGCAATTTTATATCGTAAGTTAGATCTCTTAGTTTATCCAATCTACCTATAAGCTCTATAATTGATCATGTCTAACAATTTTAAATGTGAGATGCAGCAAATCAAAGGTATTAACATGGAGCATATTCTATGCCCTCCATGTCGATACAAGATGGGGATAACCAATGATTTTGTGGAATATGATTCTGGACAAATGTTTGAGAGCCTTTCTAAAACCTCCAAGCATGGATTAGAATGCCATGTCAGTATTTGATATACTAATAGACTCTATTTCCCTTTTTTTAGTCGTTTGTGTACTTCTTCCGTCCTAAAATATATGGATTTTTACTTGTGCTAAGTCAAACCATGATAAGTTTGACAATTTTTTTTAGGAAAAAGAACAATATTATTTACAATATCAAATTGGTTTCATTAGATATATTATGAAATGTAGTTTGTAGTTTATCTCTTTGTTTTGGTGGATGTTACTACTCTACTCTATAAACTTAGCTAAATATAAGATGATTTGACTTATGGCAACTGTATATCTATTATATTTTAGGATTGAGGGAGTAGTATTTACTATTTAGTATATACTACCTTCGTCCGGTTAAGAATACATCTATGGTATGCGTGACAGTTTTAGTGCTTCCTGTTTGACAAGATTTCTAGTAAATACTATTCATATTTATAGCTTTAAATTATTTTTTTATGAAAATACATTTCATAATCAATCTATTAATGTTTATTTGATATAAAAATTATTTATACTTTTTAATCTATAATTGTTCAATCTTGGTATACTAAACCATGATACTATTACAGAATTGCATTCTTTTAGGGACAGAGGTAGTACCTTAATGGCTTAACTCTAAACAACAAGATGAAATATTTTTGGGAACCATAAGTTTCTATATGGATTTTGCATTCCAGGATCAAGAGTTGGCCCTTGAGAAACTCTTTGATACAGAATTGGGCAGAGAAAAACTGCATGCAAAAAAGGTTAGTAAGGGCGTTCCAGAATTTGGTTAATATATGTGGTGAATTTGGCTACTTAATTTAAGGATTGTGTCCATTTATTTAGGTTGAAGTATCGGGAACATGGAAGAGGTGCCCCAAACATGTTCTATACACAAGGGACATTCTAACATTGATAGAATATCACTTGAACATAACATCCAAAGGTTACAGAGTGTTTCTTTACAGGTGAGCATATTAGCTAGGTGACATTTCATTCTTATTCATATTAGAAATAATATTGTCCTGATATAATATTCGTAACATTCATATTATGAACTTCTGTTACGTAACATTCCATGGAAAAATCATATTTCTCCAATGGAAACCCTACTCCAACACAAAACGTCTATAGTTTTTTTTTGTTGTTCTTATAATTTTTCCAGATATATGATACATTAATTTTACATGTAACCACTAATTGCATAGAGCTAGACATACAGCAAATATTGTCCTTTTATAAAAAGAAGCTTTTATTAAATTTCAAACACTTTACATTGAAATGGTACAAAATCCTGAAAAAAGCTTTTGGGTTCTGCCTAAACAAGCACACAGCCAACAAAAAAAGTATCCCAACACATTCTATTGATTATCAATTCGTAAACTAGATTGTCACCATGTGACTGGGAGAAAATATCCTTGACCACCTGTCCCAATTGGATGTGATGCTTCTACAACCAAACCCTGCAAATCAACCTTCCAAAGAATGGACCAAGTACAGAGCCAGTGGATAATTGAGTATATAACCTGAACACGAGAAACAAAGTTCTTGTTTTAAAAAATAATAGCGTTTTTGTTTAACCATAGGGACCAAATCATAGCGGTTCACCCTAGCAAAACTAATGGATTCAAATTATTACTAATGGGAAAAATATGGTTGAGCGGGCGTTCACACATCCTTCAAATTTTATTTTTGTATGCAAGGGCGTTTAAGAGGGAGGTGAATTAAGCTTCTAAACCTGCTTGACCTATGTTTTTTTGACTTATCTTGCCTGTGTATGATTTACTGTTTTCAACTTATCAAGGCCTATGTAAGATTTCTATCTAATGGTGCAGCGCACTATGGTTTTGCTTGACCTACATTCCAATCCTATATTTTGCCTCAGAACTATCTTAGACTTAAGACCTACTATCCAAACCATAGTGCCATGCATTTTCCTTACATTCCCATATCAGGAACATGAATATTCCTAGAATGATGTTCCTCGAATGAGGAATGTGACCACGTTCCACATTTCTAGCTACTAAGGGCGGGATAGTGGGACGGTGCCCATTGAGGCGGTGGGAGTGTGCGCCATTAGGGCAGGGTAGTGGCTTGGGCATCATGTGTGGTGTCCAACAGCCCTATGATTAGGAGAGGGTGGTGTTGAGGGGGCAACAATGGGAGGTGTGGACGGTGTGGCAAGGTAGCAGGAGTGACAACTGCTAGTGAAGGTACAAAAAGTACCAACAGGGCAGGGCAGTGTGGTGATAGAACTGGTGGGGCGGTTGTGGTGGTGATGTGGGTGCTGACGCGAAGAAAAATAGTGTCACGCGCTTATAAATCATGTGTCTGGTTGCGCCATAATGTGGTCCTACAAAGTTTGCTACCTCATGAAATCATCTGATTGTCAAGAAACTAAAAACTGTTCGATTTTTTCTATCATCTAGAATACCTTCCTTCTGAGGATCTACAGTTGATTCTAGTTACCTACCTATGTCCGTTTAATTCCTGTGACTCCCCATATTATATACTGTAACTATGCCACATCTATTCAAAGTTCAAATTAACAACTACAATGCCCAAAAAGTATGGAGTTTAACAAGGCCTTTTAACTCATTAACTACTTCGTCTGTTCCAAATTGTAAGATGTTATTATGGCTTTACTATGTACATATCTTTCATCATATATGTAGACATAATGTATCTCAGGGGCATAGAGAAAGCTATATACAAAAAGTGAATTACAATTTGGAATGGAGGTAGTAGTAAACTCTACCAAGATATTAATCGCTGCAAACAGAATCCAGACCATGACACATTCCATTCAAGCAATAGGAACAACGGTGGTAGGGGTGGTTTAACTTGAATATATGACCCGACCCAAACCACCCAATGATAGCCTTGATTAGCTAATCCTAGGTGTCGGTTACTTATGTCTTAGAGCCTACCCTAAACTAATTATTTAATTGTTTTCCCTAGAAAACACATCCTCCATCCCATTAAAAGTGTCATTCTATGATCTAGCGGGAGGGAGTACCAAGGAAGGGGGGAAATGCTCTGCATACCCCTATATTTGCAATCATTACTAGTGGTTCATCGAGGATATCAATGCTACTACTGCCTGCCATATCCGAGGACTACCGTGATCCCCACTCTACCTCAGTGCCAGCCCTCAAATTGGGCCCTCTCTACCTTTGCACAGATGAGATTCACCTGACCTCCGGTGTTGACTCCGTGTTGGCGAGCAACATCAACATCAACATCGTCCTCCCATACATCGAGTTTATACTGAATCAAAATTTTCAAACCTAGACTGAATCAAATATGCTAGCCCAGGACCTCCAAGTCGGCTCACAGGAAGACCAGCAAAGAGCTCGGCGCTGGGGATCGGACTTGCTATTCTACGATGAAGTCTCTTCAAGGTGGTGAAGCTCTCACCGCTATGGTTGGCAACATAGTCCAAGCTCCCAATGCTGAGAACTTGGCTAGGGGCGAAGCTGCCACCGACAATGATGATTTCACCGGATAAGCGCACGCCACCCTTGGGGCAGCATTACTGTATCCGATGGTGAAGCAGGTGATGCTGGCCGCCGCAGAATGGCGGCCACACACAGCGCACTCCCATACCTAGCACACCAGCTGTCGCAGGTTCGGAACCACGACAAGCACCGAGTATGTTTATCGGAGGTAACATATATATAGATCTCATCATATCCATTCGGTTATAGTCAATGTTCTAAATAGAGGGCCAAACTGTATAGTAGAACCCGCATAAGAACACTAAGATCACTATACTGGTACTAAAGCAGCCACAAAGTCGCTTAGCAGTTTCTAAAAAATTTGGCATATGTGACCTCAAACACATAGTCAACAGTAGTTTCTGTTACAGATGCTGAACATTTTTATGCAAACACTTGGCCAGGTCATTAGCCACTAACAAATATCCAAAGTATGACTAAATAAGTCCAAAAGAACACCAAATATTACATTCTCATATGATTTAAGAAACATAACAGGTCTTAAGCTCATAGCAAAATAGAAACTTCAAGTGAAACAAGGTCGAAAGTCCACACACAAACAGAAAGATTGGCACACCCTATAGGTGCAACACACGCAGGTCACAAGTGGCAACCAAAATGTTAGTTTGAGTGTTATGGTTGGCAAGACATATCAGAGGCGCACTAGGATTAGTGGCTGATCTTGTGTGCCAGGATTAGTTGGATTAGTCCCTAGAGTGTAGGAGAGTTATTTGCCTAGTTTGTTACTGAGTCCTAGTTTGTTATTGAGTCAGTTTGTTATGAGGTCTTGTATAAGTATTGAACTCTGGAATTGAATGGAACAACCTGGGATTGAGATATACGTATCTCTCTTGGGCACCCAGCCCCCATCTACGTCTTCCTGCTCCAGCCAAGCACCACGGCACCTCTCTGCCGCCGGCGTGCGTACAGACCCAGCTCTCATCCTTATTCCCTCTGATCTGCAAGCCATACCAATCTGGTATCAGAGACCATGACGACGGGTACGTCCACCGAGCTGGCCACACTGTCTGCATCTGCTGCTCTGGTGGCCACCTCCACCACCACCACGCTTCCTATCGTGCCGCCAGGAGCCGCGCTGCCCCAACCCACCCTCGAGCAGAGCATGGCCTCGATATCGCTCGCGGTCCAAGGCATGCCGCGCTAGTTGGGCGAGGTCTCCCTACGCCTGGCCGCCGTCGAAACCCGCCACGGACCTTCGGCGCGGCCGTCGCTGCCCTACTCTGCACCGCCCCTGCTTGGCTTACCCGGCTATGGCGGCCTACCTCCACTGCCAACAACAGGGCATGAGATCTCGAAGCACCTCTCGACACCCCCGCTGCCGGCATCAGCAGCCGCCACGATCGCGGCGTCCCGACCACCACTAACGGGGTTGCCAATCCAGTGGATCCCGTTTCCACATTCACCATCGCAGATTCCATCGTTGTCCTCCATCATGCACGAGCCGGTCTACTCATCTGCTATGTCTGTGCATGCCCCACAGCCTCTGGAAGGACATGGCGACGGGCACGACGCTCCCAGGTACCACAAACTGTTGTTCCCCTCCTACGACTGCGCGACGGATCCGCTGGGCTGGCTGAACAAATGTGAGGCCTTCTTCCGCGGACAACTCACTCGAGAGGACAACAAAGTTTGGCTCGCCTCCTTCCACCTGATAGACAATGCGCAACAGTGGTACTATGTGCTGGAACGCGATACCGGGCGACCATCACGGGCATCGTTTCACCTATTATGCCAGCATCGGTTTGGACCAGCTCTGTCGACAAATCATCTCGCTGATCTCGCCCAGCTGGCGTTCACTGCCAATGTCGACACCTACATGAACGCGTTCCAAGCCCGCTTAGCTCATGCTGGCCGATTGGATCCTCTACAGTCGTCGGTAGCGGCTACAACGAAGACAGAGTCCGCCCCGACCCGACCGTTCAAATGGTTGACTCCGACAGAGATGACAGAGCGGCGCAAGCTGGGACTGTGCTACAATTGTGATAAGACATACGTGCAAGCTAGGACATAGGTGCGCGTGTCTGTTCTACCTGGAGGCCTTAGACTACATTGTGGAGGAGCCCCCATCTGAGGATGACGAGCCCCTACGGTTGCTGCCAGCGAAACGCCGACCATCTCCCTGGCGGTGATAGCCGGTGTCCGCACAGAAGATACCATGCAAGTCCACATCCGGATCGGCAATGAGTGGGGCGTGGCACTGCTAGACTCCGCCTCGACACACAACTTCATCCGTGGCGAGGTCGCTCACCGCGCGGGTCTATACTGTGAGCCATGCCCAGACGTTGGGGTGATCGTGGCCAACGGCGATCGCGTTGCGTGTCGTGGGCTGGCACGAGATGTGGGGCATCCGCATCGCCGACGAAGTCTTCGCCGTCGACTGCTACTCCATCCTGCTCGACAAATGGGACATGATCTTGGGCGTGACGTTCCTGTGTGAATTGGGCCCGATCCTCTAGGACTTTGATGATCTTTGCATGGCATTCACCTGAGGGGACTACAGAGTATTTTGGTGGGGCACTGACTCGACTCGACATGACGTCCAGTCCACCGCTTGTGCCAACGCTAGCTCTTCGTGCGGCCGAGTCACCGGCCCTTCTGAACAACCTCCTCGAGTCCTTTGAGGATGTGTTCGCACCACCAGAGGGACTGCCGCCAGCGCGTACTTGTGATCAACATATCCATCTCCTTCTGGACACAGAACCAGTGGTCATGCGCCCCTATCGGTACCCTCAGCTACAGAAGGATGAACTGGAAGCGCAGCGTGCTGTGATGCTCAAACAAGGAATCATACGCCCCAGTACAACAGCATTCTCAATGCAACTCCGGTTCTGTTGGTGAAGAAGCAAGACAACTCTTGGCGTTTTTGTGTTGATTACAGGGCGCTGACCGATCGTACAGTGAAGGATAAATTTCCAATACCAGTGGTGGAAGAATTGCTCGATGAGCTACATGGTGCTCGCTATTTCACCAAGCATGATCTGCGTTCATGCTATCACCAAGTACGCATGCATACAGCTGATATAGAGAAGACGGCGTTCCGAACACACCATGGGCACTTTGAATTTCTCGTCATGCCTTTCGGTTTGACAAACACGCCAGCAACGTTCCAGAGCCTAATGAACGCAGTGCTGCAGCCGTTCCTCCGCAAATTCGTCTTGGTATTCTTCGATGATATATTAATCTACAACCCCTCTTGGTCCCAACACCTGCAGCACTTGAATGTCGTCCTCACAGCTCTGCGACAGCACCAACTGCATGTTAATCGCAGCAAGTGTGCATTTGCAACAACGACAGTGGCCTACCTCGGCCACGTGATTAATGGTGAAGGTGTGGCAATGGATGGTGACAAGGTGGAGGCAGTGTTGACTTGGCCCCAGCCATGATCGGCGTGGGGGCTCCGGGGATTCCTTGGCATAGCAGGGTACTACAGGTGCTTTATCCAGGACTTCGGCGTCGCAGCAGCACCCCTCACGCGACTCCTCAAGAAAAATGCCTTCGACCGGACACCGGAGGCAACCGCTGCCTTCGACGCTCTCCGGCGCGCCCTGTCCACGGCACCCGTGCTGCACCTACCGAACTTCGACGCAACGTTTATGGTGGACTGCGATGTTTCCGGGACCGGCTTCGGTGCGGTACTACATCAGGGCGAGGGGCCCATTGCGTTCTTCAGTCGGTCGTTTGCTCAGCGTCACCTCAAGCTAGCAGCCTATGAAGGCGAGCTGATTGGCCTTGTTAAGCCTGTCCTCCACTAGCGGCCATACCTTTGGGGTCGACGCTTCACCGTCCGCACCGACCACTACGCGCTGAAATTCCTCTTGGACCAGCGCTTATCGACTATTCCAACATCAGTGGGTAAGCAAGCTATTCGGCTTTGATTTCCAGGTGGTCTACAGGCCAGGGGCCCTTAACTCCGTCGCCGACGCACTCTCCCGTCGGCTAGAGGATGGCCAGCAAGTGGCTACCCTCTCGGCGCCCACGTTTGCGCTCTTCAACGACCTCCGCGCGCGAGCTGCGTGCGCTGCGGGACTCCATTGTGGCCAATCGTGGGGAACCATGGAGGGTGGTCGACGACCTCATCCTCCATGGCAACCGACTCTTTATCCCGGCCAACTCAGCAGTGTTGCCAGAGGTACTGCAGTTGGCTCACGTCAGGCATGAAGGGATACAGCGGACTCTACAGCGGCTCCGCGCGGACTTCTTCGTCGACCATAACAGTGGGCTGGTACGTGGTCTGGTACGCTCATGCACCACATGCCAGCGGAACAAGACAGAGGCGTTGCACCCCAGCAGTTTTGCTGCAGCCGTTGGGTACCTTCGCGGGTGTGGGATCGGAGGACATCTCTTCGGACTTCATCGAAGGTCTCCCCCGCGTCCATGGCAAGAGCATGATTTTGACGGTGGTGGGCAGATTCTCCAAATATGCGCATTTCATAGTGCTCAGCCATCCGTACACCGATCTCTCAGTTGCACGGGCATTATTTGACGCTATTGTCCGCCTGCATAGTTTTCCCAGCTCCATAGTCAGTGATCGTGACCCGGTGTTCACTGGACATGTTTGGCGCGACCTCTTCCTGGTCTCAAGTTGAAGATGAGTACGGCATTTCATCCACAACCCGATGATCAGTCCGAAATGGTCAACAAGTCCATTGCTATGTACCTTCGCTGCATCACCGGTGACCGGCCTCGTTCCTGGCTTGAGTGGTTACCTTGGGTGGAATAGTGCTACAACACGGCGTACCACACTGCGCTTAGGACGACGCCATTCCAGGTGGTTTTGTAGGGTTATGAGGTTGCTACGCTAGCCGGAAAACAAAATTTTTCTACCCCATAAACCAGGAACTAGTGCTAGTTATAGATCACGGGGTTACCACTAGATGCGCAGGTGCAGCGGAAGCAACTCGACGTAGTCGTTCGCGTCGTATCAGTGCCGTGCAGTTGCGATGTCGTCTGTCTCAACGTCTCCTTCTCGCGGTTCGTCCTTGTGCTCCAGATGCAGCACCTCCGAGGAATCCCACACGTGCAGGGAAGAAGCGTCACACCTCTGGACTGCTAGGTCCGCGAGGAGTACTAGGCACGAGCGTGGGGAGGGCGACGATGGCTGCCAAAAGGCGTGTGTACATCTCGCCCCGCGCCCACCCCTTGCGTATATAGGCGTCCTAACGAGCTCCCACGTTGGAGGCCCATTAGTAACCCTAAACCTAGTCTAATTTAGGCTTCCAGCCCCTTAAGCATGCGACCCTATGGGCTCACGCGCACACATAGACATGACCCAAGTACTCTTACTTGACCAATAGTTGATAGCGGCCTCTAGCAAGGCGTGTCAACTCATATGCATACGCAATGATCATATTAGACGAACCACCACAAGCTATATACATGTTATTCCTTTGCCTCACGATATTTGGTCCAACTCGTGGGTTGACACTTAACCCAAGCATGACCATGCATTTCATGATCTAATCATTTGAGTGATCCAGTGATATCTCTCTCATATGGAGAGTGGCAAATTCCATCTTGATTGACTATGTCTCACAACATGTTTCCCAACAAACCCGAAAGCTACCTTTATAACTACCCAATAACGAAGTAGTGTTTGGTAGTACCTAAGTAGGTCGTTTCACATCTTGAGTACATACGACAATCTCAGGTCTAAGGACATAACGTATACGATGTGTACAGAGACAATCTCATGTCGGGTCTATCCAGCCCCATGTCATACATGTGCCCACATTATTAGTTTGACATCTCATGTCCATGACTTGTGAAACATAGTCATCAACTAATAATGTGCTGATCTAATATTTATGTGCATTCTAGCACGAACTCCGATCAGGGACCAGTTTAGAATAACCATACAAGTAAAAGAGTTTCACAAACAATTCACATAATTGTTAATCGATACAAGTTGTCTTTAATGGATATTCATTGAACTCATAACATGTCATGGATACAAGGAATACAATCATATCTATGATTACCTCTAGGGCATACTCCCAACAGGTTTATGGTCGGCCCCCACCGACCATTGTGCCATATGTTGTAGGAACGACTCATACCGACTCCGTCGACGTTGTGCTCCAGGAGCGGGATGCCTTCATCTCTAAGGTCCGTGAACGGCTGCTGCAAGGCCAGGAGTATGCGAAGCACCACTATGATGCCCACCACAGACAGTTGGAGTTCGCTGTTGGGGATTGGGTCTGGCTCCGCCTACTCCACAGGCTGGCCCAATCCCTGGTGGTTGGACCTTGCGGCAAGCTTAGGCCCCGGTTTGTTGCACCTTTCGAAGTGGTGGAACGTGTCGGGCAGGTGGCGTACCGTCTCCAGCTGTCGGAGGGTGCCCGCATTCATGATGTTTTTTATGTCGGCGTCCTCAAGCCATTCCGGGGCGATGTCATACCGTCGGAACCACCGGCTCTGCTCCCTCTTCGTCATGGGCGCGTTTTGGTGGTGCCCGAGCGGGCTATGTGTGCTCAGCTGCGCCGTGGAGTCTGGCATGTCCTTGTCAAGTGGGCTCATCTCCCAGACCAGGAAGCTACTTGGGAACCTCTTCCAGAACGGCATGAACGTTTCCCTGCCTTTCATCTCGAGGACGAGCTGTTCATCGAGGGGGGGGGGGAGTGATGTTATGGTTGGCAAGACATATCAGAGGCACACCAGGATTAGAGGTTGATCTTGTGCGCCAGGATTAGTTGGATTAGTCCCTAGAGTCCAGGAGAGTTATTTGCCTAGTTTGTTACTGAGTCCTAATTTGTTATTGAGTCAGTTTGTTATGAGGTCTTGTATAAGTATTGAACTCTGGAATTGAATGGAACAGTCTGGGATTGAGATATACGTATCTCCCTTGGGCACCCAGCCCCCATCTACGTCTTCCTGCTCTAGCCAAGCACCACGGCACCTCTCCGCCGCTGGCGTGCGTGCAGATCCAGACCTCCGATCTCTCATCCTTATTCCCTCCGATCTGCAAGCCATACCATTGAGACTCCAAGCATCCTATAGTGGCTAAACACTAAGCTACGCTATTCAGTTTAGTGGCCCTAAATAGTGCTCTAGTGCCCTTAGCTACAATAATAATAAAATGTGCAAAATCCTAGTGGTAGCACGTAACTACTCTAGTTCACTGTTTAGAACATTTGTTAATTAGAACTAATGGATGTTTTATATCACCATTGCAACACTCTTGTATGATTTGACTTGAAAGGTTGGTAGATGTGGCCCTCCAACACTGATGTGGTGTTGATGGAGGAGTGGCAACAAACTTTTAGATAAAGCATGCAGGAAGCTTCATTAATTCCTAGACCATTATATCAAGATGATACAAAGACGTTGAAACATTCCTGGCCTCTACGTAACAATGACACACACAACCTTACAAAATGTTCTAATAAAGTTCAGACATATTAATAATCAGCCTGTTCGCTTGGCCGTTTCGGTGGTTGATAAGCCGGCTGATGCTGTTTTTGGTTGTTTTTCTGTGAGAGAAAAACATTGTTCCGGTGGTTGATAAGTCAACCAAACGAACAGGGCGAATAGTACTAAATGTATATACTAGATTGCCACCCATGTGCCTAGGCGAAAAGATATTTTGCCAGCTGCACCAATTGTTGAGATGCCACTGCAATCGAATCCTATGCTATTGGCTTCTATATTATAGACCGTGTACAAAGCCCTTATCTTTGGTGAGCACAATACCTTTATGTAGATACCAATGTACCATAGAAGGACCTTTGATTTTGAATAAATCTTTTATTTTCCACATACACATATTAATACTAGGGACATGGTTATGGATCATAGTCAGTTAGTGCGATTTAACTTAGAACTGTCCATTAGAATATAGGGTCTAGCAAAATTCATCTTTTTTCTTAATTAACACAATACTAGTGATGTGTGAAAGTTAGTCGATCCAAGCTACTAATTCATGTCCAATCATATCTCTTCGCCATGACAAAGTAGGTGGGTGAGGTGTTTAACATTTATGCTTCAATATCCTATTTGTAGTGAGCTATGTTATAAGACAAGGATATTATTCATGCAAAGTTGTGTGTCGCAGCCACCTATCCTCCTGGAATGTTCTTGCGATGCATATTTAGTTATGAAGGTCCCAAAACGAATATTTCTATTATTGAGACATGCATGGGAAAGAGTGAGCGGTGTTCTGCCTATACATTGTCAGTATAGTGGCAATGGGAGCAAGGTTGATGTAGTTATTTGCATTGGGCACAGTTAGAAGGACAACACAAGGCGGGTAGCATCTGCAAAGTAGAATTTCTCCCTAAATAGCTCTAAAACATTGCCACTGAAGCAACAAAATGCACTAAAAGTGGTGACACTTATCACGTCAAATGATAACAAGCATGAATCAGAGTAGGACCAATTAACACCCATTTGCATGAAAGTTTTTAAACAAGGAGAGTGATTAATAAATCATGAGTATTAAATTTGTTGTAAAATGTAAGTTTCTAGCATTTCAATGTTTTTGACAAATTAGATAAAAATAATCATTCTTTTCATGTCTTCTGCTACACTAAACAATAATATAACATGTGTAATCTTCAGTTAATAGATTCCAAGAAGATTGATGAACATCCGCAAATATTTATGTACCTCATTGTTTTAACTATATAATATCATATTGATGTAATAGTATTGGTTATCTTCCTATAACTACAAAATTATTAGAATAAAGAAATGTAAGTATTCCAGTAAATGAACATGTAAAATAACTAATTAAACAACTTTTGCATGTTTATTTTGAAGAATATAATAAATTGACAACACTTCCAAAAAACCTATTTGAGGAATGATTGTCCACCTGCAACAACATGAAGGTGGTGGAACTACCATAGTTTTATTCTAGAGTAACTTCGATTTATCTAATGTGTAATCTTAATTATTACTGCAATGTAGTGGAGACCATTCCTTGCTTGTTCCTTTTACTTCAACTATGGAGTGGCTAAAGAAACTAAACTACAAGGAAATCGAGAAATGGCACCCTTGGTTTGTGGAGAATCAGATTGCTGGGTAAGTAACATCCAAGTTTTGCTCCTTAAACTGCAGAGCAATAAAACTAATAAGTTTTATTCTACATCTTGTTTGAAAAATGGATCCATAAACTTGGAACCCACTAAATAATGTCTTGCATGTAGTTTCTCTATCTTAATTAAATTTCTTTACAAAAAAACATAATAACTAGTTTAAGTCAATTTTGTTATATTTCCTATTCTAATTCTGAAATATATATTGTTACTTAAATATGATAGTGCCAATCACGTCTCATTGTTTCAGTCTCATTAATCATTTTGGTCCGAATACAATTGTAATTCTGTCATAAGTGTAGTAAAAGCAGAATACAACTTTTCAAACCGAGTACAGTATGTGCGGAGTAAAGTGCGCCAGTGTGCGGAGTAAAGTGCGCCAGTGTGCGGAGTAAAGTGCGCCAGTGAGTGACCTATGAACTAGAGGATCATTGGATTATCAAAATCCACTTATAGCGATCACTTTGACAAAAAAAAAGATATTTAGTTGGATGTTTAACAGGGAAGCAATATAGAATTGATCATTGTGTAGTTAAGATAGCAAAATGACTTAAAACTATTAAGAAAAGTTAACAAAACCAACAATTTGTGCACGTTGAACAAGCATATATATGTGCACATCATTGGTGGAGCTAAACTCAAATAACATGTAAACAACATTCAAATCCCACATATCTCTTAAAGAGTTTACATGGTAATTAGTTTTAGATCATTATTTCTAATGAAATGACATAACCTTTTGCTTTGGCTGCTTTGATAGGTACTCAATTACATATGAGAACAATATATTGTTTGCAACAATAAAGGTACGCATATCTAGTTCTTATATAGAGTAAAAGGGACTACCACAATTGATTCTCAAACTTGGCTATGAGGTAACATTCAAGTCCCTAAACATCTAAAACATCAGGGTCACTAAACCTACCTACTAACTAAGCAATGGCTTGGACCAGAGAGGTTGGGGCGACATGCGGTCCACATGATAGCCCTAGCCCTATCTTCTCTGTTTTTATCTCTCTCTCTCTCTCTCTCTCTCTCTCTCTCTCTCTCTCTCCTTGTATTATCCTCCCCACTAGAGAAGTCATCCTCTTACTCCACCATACACCCTCCCCTACCTCTACGTCCTCCAATCCAGACTTGCCATGGTGACATCTTTCTTGACCGCCAAGTGTGTCCTCGTCTTAGATTGAAGCCTTCATCCTGTTATTGTGGTCCTAAATTATGTTGCTAGCATCCAAAATATTACCATGCTACTCATAAGGTTTTTAATTGGGGATGCCCTTATGTATCATCACACTGGCCCCCATGCCAATGTATTTGCATCCCATGCAAATTACATGCACATCTACATAATGTGGGTTGTCAAGCCTATAGGTTCATGGTGTGTCAGCATGAGCCTGGCCCAGAGGATAGGGCCTACTAGGGCATATGTGATGGATGTGGTTGTCCAGCAGAGGGAGATGATGGATGTGGAGATCATGTGCCAAATATTTTCTAGTGGAACAAACTGACACTTAATTTGACTGTTCAATGTGAAGGCTTGGGATGTGGTAGTTTGCCACATACGTTTGTCATGGTTACACTCCTAACCATTCAAGTATGACAAGAGCTAGTCCTTAATGTATGGGAAAAGAATCACAGTATATGAACTAGCCATCGATGATGATGAATTCATTAGTAGTGATGACAAATTGGGTGGGATGAAGATGAATCAGTCATTTTTAAGGATGAATATGGTGACCATGAATGGTGTTCCACATTAGGGCCAATAATTTCTATGTGAGCATAGGACAAACTACCAGGCATGCATGGGAGGGGGTGGAGTACGTGATGAAGCTAGCCTAAGGGACTAGCAATGACATGTGGCAAGTATGCATCGATGAAGATCGGGATGAATGGGAAGGATGGAGGAAGGGAGGTAGAGATAGGGCGAGAGAGGAGCTATGTGAGAATAAGAAAGGACATGATATGTGAGCTCCACTTCTCTAGATAGTCAACAATGAATTCAAAATTACAAATATTAGGACCTCACTTGATGCAATTGGCAAGTTTATTGACCTAAATCTATATTGAAGTTTGGGGAACTAGATGTTACACTGAGCTAAGTTCAAGATCCAATGGTGTATTATACTCTATAGAATATATATTTTATTAAATGTCATTAAATCAAGTTTTATAGAACCCCTACTATTGTGCACTAATGGTTTGAATTTCGTACATTCACTACAGGGGGCTGGTCATGTTCCATCGGACTATTTGCCATTTGAAGTATTTGTTGCCTATCAAAGGTGGATAGATGGGGCTGCTTCTCTATGATAGCTTGTTGCTTACTGCAAAATTTTCATAATAAATACAAATTAAGCACCAAGGCCAACTATGATATCATCTATGTTGTCGAAACATTGAAAATTATGAGTACTTTGAATAATATGGTATAAGGATTTTTTTAATACAATGAAAATCATGATGTTTCTGCTTACTACATGTGTCTTTGCTCATGAATTTTGGTCACGAATCTTGAATCCTTTGGGACTGCAAGTTCGGACTCCCACAAGGCGAGAGAAATCATTCGCTGATTGGTGGTGAAAAGCAACCAAGAGAATTCCGAAAGAGAAGAAGGGACTGAACACAATGATCATTTTAGGTTCCTAGATTCTTTGGAAGCACCGAAATGCTTGCGTTTTTGACAGATCTCATCCCAGCAACTCTAGGTTGCTTGAAGAGTTTAAAGATGAGTATCACCTTTGGTGCTTGGCAGGAGTGCGTGGCCTACGCAAGCTAGGTCACGGTGTTGGGCTAGGATACCTTATCTTTGCCAAGTTGTTTCGTGTATATGTTTTTTGTGGTTAGGCGGCCTCACCCTTTTCTCAGTTGTTTTTAGCTTAAGTTCTTCTTCGATGTAAAAAACAATCCCTCACAGCCCAGCCAGGAGTGAGGTGGTAGTATTTGTAAGTTGTCAATCCTTCTTCTCTTTATAATGCAATGATACGCTGCTCTTCAGCGTATTTGAGAAAAAAAAATAAGCAAAGGATGATACTCCGATCTCATCGTAGCTCACGACTGATTTGTTGATAAATTAAAAATAGCAAGCATGACTAATGACCAAGATGAGAAAAACTAGAATAAAGTAGAAGGATGATAACAATATATTATATTTATTTTACATCAAACATGGGTGATCTCAATCGGCCTTCTATATGTACTTTTATAGCCAGGTCCCTGCTCTTTGTTTACACAGAATAGAAGTCCAAACATGTTAAGTATAGTCCATATCTCAATCACAAAGAGACAACTCTCTAAGCTCTCTTTTGTTCAGTCAACAAATCTATACCAGACACATATACGTAGATAACATAAATGCATGTTTTTTAGTTATTTAAAATACTAACTGAATTCATTCACATGCTGATGACTATCTTGCATGTTTTCTATTTTTATTTATCTATTACTAACAAACATGTTCTTGTGTTTCGATGGAAGAAAAAAACTATCAAACATTTATGAGAAACAAAGAAAGGGAATGATACATATTTACTTATGTTTTAATATTTATATAAATTGAAAATATATAATTTATTTTATGATAGACTTGACATCCAAAATATAAGTTAATCTTGTCAATAATATGACAATGTCCTATCAGTACTATAGAACACACTATTTATACCGACTCATTAGTATTAGGTGTTTAAAAACCAATAATGATAACATGTCACTGCTACTTTAGAATGGAAAAAAAGACATCCTTGTAGGTTTTTAAACCAAGCAACAGAGGCAAAGAATTATTATTACTCGCGTTAAAACTGACAGTGATAACCATAGTGTTACACTTCAAAATTTTCATTTTAGATCGTGAATTCAAAACACTACATATAATAAACATTTTTTAAAATTTTAAAAGATCGATTTAGAGACTCAAAATATGCTTTTAAAATGTTTACAAGTTATCATATTGTTTTTGTTTGGATTCATGTTGCTGCACTATTTTAACCTTAGTTTTTTTTTCTAGAACACACCAAAGTGTGTAATGCATTAAGCAGAAGAGAGTTTGACAAATCATACAACGCCGATCAAGCAGTAACCCAGGTTACCGCCACACCAAAAGAGAAGGAAGAGAAACACCACACCAAAGAGAAGGAAGAGAAACACCACACCAAAAAGAAGGAAGAGCGCAGCCCAAACGAATACAGCAAGACAAAAGAATGCGGCGGGCTGCTAGCTGAACAGCAAGTTCAGCATCTTGTACCCAGCGGAGTGCCAGGCCACAACTTCATCCCGGATGGCAATGAGCACCTGTCCAACTGTAGACGCGTTACTTCCAAAGGTTCTGGCGTTGCGCTCTTTCCACAACGACCAACCGATGAGGAAGAACAGCGAGTCGAATCCCTTGCGCAACTGCTTAGGGACTCGCTTGCGCTGCTGTATCCACCAAAGCAAAGAGGGCTCACCGTGGATGCTGATGCTGACGAAGGGCAACAACTGAGACCGGGATAGATAGGCGAACCACACCTCTTTGCTAAAACTGCAGGACAGCAGGACGTGGTGGATGGTTTCCACCCCTTGGTCGCAGAGAACGCAGACATTGGACTCCTGGAGCCCATGACGCCATCTTCGATCAGCCGTCCAACAACGACCATGCATTACCAACCAAAAGAAAAACTTGAGCTTTGGCGGGGTCGAAGTTTTCCAGATGCATTTCGCCCCCGGCGTAGACGAGGAACCAAAGAACAAGGCGGCGTATGCTGAGGAAGCGGAGTAACATCTGTCCGGCGACAAGCTCCAGGAGAGAGCGTCTGGCTGTTGCGTCAAGGTGACATTGTCAAGAAGATCACAAATGGTGGCCACCTCCACCAGCAGTTGCATAGTCACCGCGCCCTGAATATGTGTGACCCAGATATTGTTCACCAAGGCATCGGCCACCGAGACCCTTCTATGCCTTGGCCAAATAGAAGCAAAGACGGTAGGCGCCAAAGTTTGGATGCTAGAGCCATTCAACCATCTATCCGTCCAAAAGAAAATTAACTTGCCATCTCCAAGGGTGAAGGACGTGGCCATTTGAAACAGCTCCAGCACTGCCCGCTCATTGGTAGATGGAGACCGACCAGCTAGCCGCTCCTTCCATACCCATCGGGTCCGAAGTGCTATACCCGTGCGCTTGAGGTCTGAGATGCTAAGACCCCCAAGCTCCTTGGGCATGCAGACCACGGGCCAGGCCACCATGCAGCGCCCCCCAGTGACCTTGTCCGATCCAGCCCATAGGAATGCTCTGCGCAGCTTGTCAATATTGTCAATTTCCCAGGGGGAAAGGCAAAGGGCAATAGACATATGCACAGGGATTGAAGACATCGTGGCTTTCACCAAAGCCGTCCTGCCAGCCTTATTAAGCAAGTTCCCTTTCCATCCGGTTATTCTAGTTGCAATCTTGTCAATGAGTGGTTGTCCGTCCGCATGCTTAAGCTTTTTAACCGACAGTGGAATTCCTAGATAGCGGCAAGGGAACGTCTCGATGCGACACTGGAGAATGTCCTGCACCATTTGAACTGAGTATGTACAGTGCATCGGGATGGCCACGCTTTTGTCCAGATTGGTCAGTAATCCAGAGGCAAGCCCAAAGATGTTGAGTGCGGCCTTTACCGCGCGCAGATCAGGTCCCTTCGGCGCCACAAACAGCACGAGGTCGTCAGCGTACAGACTGACACGCTGCGTGCCAAAGCCATGAACCGGCGCAAGCGTTCCTCGCAGTTCCAGCCAGAGCAAAAGGTGGTTGATTACTTCCATGGTCAGAACAAACAGCAAGGGAGAGAGGGGGTCTCCCTGCCGCAATTCCCTGGCATGACAAATACGACGTCCAGGCTTCCCATTAAGCAAGATCTTGGTGTTCGCCGTGGCCAACAGGACAGACATCCAATTTCTCCAACGGCGCCCAAATCCCAAATGTTGCAAGACCTCAAGGAGGAAGGTCCAGGCGACGGTGTCGAAGGCCGTTGCAATGTCAATCTTGAGCAAGACACATGAGGATTTTTTGGAGTGAATTGCTCTGCATGCCAGTCGCACCTCTCTGAAATTATCATGTATGCTTCGGCCGTGGATGAAAGCATTTTGATTTTGCCTTACCATCAGGTCCATAACTGCTGAGAGACGTCTTGCCAGGCACTTGGTAACCAATTTTGCAAAGCTGTGAACGAGACTAATTGACCTGAAATCGCTGACAGTCATTGGATTTTCTTTTTTTCTAAGCAGTATCATATAGGCTCCATTGAGGTGACTCAGACTCCTGGAGTCTTGTGCCCAAAAAGCGTTAAACGCGTTCATCAAGTCGTCTTTTGTAATCTCCCATGTGAGCTTGTAGAACCGACCAGTGAAACCATCTGGACCGGGTGCTTTATCATTGGGCAGCTCTTTGATGGTCGACCAAACTTCTTCAGCCGAGAAGAAATGCTCGAGGGCGGTGAGATCCACAGAGGGTAGACCAATGGCGCTAAAATCAAATCTTCTTGAGCGCACAAACTTCGTACCCAGAATGTTATTATAAAACTCAAAGAGGACTGAAGCCATTTGCTGGTCTTGCACAACATGCATACCATCGACCTGCAAGGAATCGATCCTTCCTCGTCGCCTTCGATGGCAAGCCATTAGGTGATAAAAGCGGGTGTTTGCATCCCCTTCCTTCAGGAACAGCATGCGCGAGCGCTGCCTGGCAATGGACCTAGAGAGCGACGCTAGTCCCAGAACCTTGAACTTCAGAGACCGCCTGAGCTCAAGTTCCCAGGGCTGCAGCACACGCCGCTCCATCTCCTCATCTAGGCACATGATTGCCTCGCGAGTCAGATTTAGCTGGAGCCTAATGCTACCAATCTTGGTGGAGCTCCACCTTGTAAGTTCCTTGGCCACGTTCCTGAGCTTTAAATCAATAGTCTTGAATGGGTCAGCATGTGTGGTGTCAATTGCCCAGGCTGAGGAAACAACCTCACTGAACCCAGGAACCTTAGCCCAGAACGGCTGAAAGTGGAACCGTCTCTTGGCGTTTCCGAACGCATTAAGGAGCAGCAACAGAGGGCAATGATCGGAGTAGTCGGATGAGAGAGGTTTGAGCACATGGTGCGGGAACAAGACCAGCCAGTCTGCAGTCCCAAACACCCGATCAATGAGCTCCAGAGTTGGCCTATCGCGACCATTTGACCATGAGAAAAGTCTGCCCGTCAGAGGGATTTCTTCAAGCTGCGCCTGGTTGATGAACGAACGAAACCTTCTCATGGCCCTCCAGTCCAGTCTGTTGTTTTTGTCGCATGCCCGATAGAACATGTTGAAATCCCCACACGGGAGCCAAGGTAGCTGCGAGCTGGCACTGTATTGCAAAAGCTCCTCTAAGAATTCTACCTTTTCTGCGACGCCTTGTTGCCCGTATGCGAACACATGGTAGATAAGTACCCATAAATGTTCAGTTTTGATGATGAATGATTGACCAACATTTGAGCGTTTCAGTTTGAGTGGCTTACCCTAACCTCTTTGCGAAAGCAAATGTGTGCCTGTCTATCGGCTTGTGGTGTGCAGGTGATATGCCTAGTGACAGTGGTCAATGGCGTGGAGAAGGTCGAGTAGAGGCTTGCCGTGCCGATGGACTGAGAGCGGTGAAGGGCGGAAGCGGGGCTCGGACTGAGGGACCATGGGCGCCGGCGGACTAGCTGTGGTGGCTAGTGCATGGCACCGGCGAGTGCGAGAAGACATGGAGGTAGACCGAGTCGATCGAGTCAAGACGGCGGACGAGCGGGTCGAGCGGAGGCTCAGGGGACTCGGAGTCCGACCGGGCGAGGACAAGGTGGCTCGAGCCGAGCGGTTTGGTGGTTTGGGCTCGAGTACCTTTGCGAAATCAGTTTGAACCAAATTGTTTGTACTCGTGAGGAGCATCTTTGCACCGAAGGAATTTTCCTAAAACCTCACGAGCACACAGATCGGGCGTTTTCTTTGCGGTGTTCTTCGTTCTTGCCCGTTTTCCCCCAAATCCTCGTTTCCCTTTGATTCTCACCAAATTGAGCGATGATTTTCTCGGGATAGCTCCTCCATAGCACTAGAAATATGCCTACCAAGTTGGGTTGCTAGTGGAGAACATTTGGTCGAGTTTTTGGGAAGATTTGGTGGAGAGAAAATCGTTTTTCGCCTTTACTACGCGTTTGTCGGGGGCGTCAGACGCTCTGAGGGTTTTGCGTCGGACGCTGGTGCGTGCTGACGTCAGCGTCCGTCGCTCGGCGTGTCTGTGTCTTTCGATTTGGCGTCGGACGCTCTTCAGAGTCCGTCGCCCAGCGTCCGTCGCGTCTTGTGCGTTGTGCGGTTTTGTTTTGCTCTCGGGTAGGCCGACGGACGATCTCCACAGCGTCCGTCGCCCACCGTCCGTCGCCTCTGTATTTTTTCAGTCTCTGTCAGGCTCTCTGGAAGGCCGACGGACGCTCGCCTAAGCGTCCGTCGCCAGCGTCCGACGCCAACGGACGCTCATCCAAGCGTCCGTCGCCCAGCGTCCGACGACCAGCTTTCTGCTTCTCTTCTGCAGTGCTCTCTGGAAGGCCGACGGACGCTCACCTAACCGTCCGTCGCCCTGCTGTTTAGCGTCCGTCGCCTGTTTTTCTGGCTGTTTTGCTTGGAATTCTTGCCTCTTTCTCATAGGGGTTGAGAACTCTTCTTGGGGGTTTCCGGTGAGTTTTTCTCCACTGCCGGTGAGCTTTCATTTGCTCGTTTTCGTCTGAATCCCCGCTCGCGTTGCTCGGGGGAGGTTGAGCACCCATCAACTGGGTTTGGTTTTTGGGAAGAGTGGCCCGAATATTTTGAGTGAAATTTGAGGCTCCCATTCACCCCCCCCCCCTCTGGTCGCCGTTCTCGGTCCTTCAATTGGTATCAGAGCCGGTTAACGATCATTCCACCTTACATGGTTCTTGATCCGCGAAGGCGACATGGAGCGAGGTGCTGGCAAACCTCCGTTCTTCGATGGAACGAATTTCGCCTATTGGAAGGTGCGCATGTCTGCTTACCTTCAAGGGCTTGATTCGAAGATTTGGGAGATTTGTGAGAATGAGGACTACGTGGTTCTTGGCGCTTGGATCACTGAACTCCAAGTTACGCAACATGCTTCAACGTAAGAGCCCGTAGCATCCTCTTCTCGAATTTGTGTTGGTTTCCGGCCCCGGCGGTGTGTCTTCTTCTTCCTCTAACCCTTCACACTCTTCGTTCGCTTTGTCTTTGATGTCTGTGACAGAGGAACAAGTGGAGGCGCATGGAGATGATGAGCTGGCCTTGGTCATCACTAAGTTCTCACGGTTTCACAACAACCGTTTGAACCGACGACGTGGTGGCTCGGCCAAGGGGTGCTACCGTTGCGGTGATGAGGATCACTTCATCGCAAACTACCCCAAGAAAGCTGCGGGTGACTTCACCAAGCGCAAGGACAAGCGCGACCACCGCTTCGAGGACAAGCACAAGGCCAAGGGCGGCTACAACCGAAGGTCCTCCAAGAAGGTGATCGACAAGGTGAAGGCCAAGCACCGAGCCTTCCTCGCCTCCCTCAGCGACATCAACGCCTCCTCCGACGGGGGCTCTTCCTCAAGCGACGATGAGTCAAAGGGAAAGGTTGAGGACAAGCTCAACGACCTCTGCTTCTACGCTGACGCCAAGCACGGTGGCTTTTGCACCATGGCGATTGAAGAAGGCAAGGTCGGGAAGCGCAAGGATGGCCCCGACTACGACTACGACTCCGACACACCTGAGGTATCACCCACCATCGAATCCCTCTCTCTCGAGCTTGAGTCTTTGAACGACACCTTGCTTAGTCAGGATGCTTTGCTCAAGCGTGCCACTTGTGAGAGGAACAATTTCAAAGCAAAGTACCTTAGCACGCTTCATGAGCTAGAGTTTTCTAAGGCACAAGTGGTGGTTACCGAGGAGGTAGAGTGTGATTCTTGTGCCATCCACATGTCTAATCTTGTCACACTCCAGGACAAGTATGGCACTCTACTTGAGGAGATTAGTGAGCTGAAGGCTAGGCCTAGCTTACTTGGTGCGTGCAAGTCTTGCTTAGGCTTGCGTTCTGAGCTGGCACAGAAGGATGCTAGGATCGCTATGTTAGAGAAGGTCAGCTCAGATAGCACTAGAGAGTCAGATCGCCTTGAGGCTTTGGAGCTTGAGATCGAGTCATGCAGACATGACAAGATGCGTACCGAGGAAGAAAACACATACCTTCGGTCCATCTTGAGCTGGGTGTCTTGCCGAGAGCCGCAGTTGGGGGTGATGCTTAGCCAATGCAAGCGAGCTGGCAGCACAGGAGTAGGCTTTGCTATAGGTGGGAAGGACGATAGCATGTTCGGTAAGATCGGTGAGTGCAGTGGTTTGAGTGAGAATGAGAAACCCACCACAATACCCAAGCTTACCAAGATCACTCCACCTAAGCCTACCGACCCCTCCAAGCTTCCTGTGAGAGATGGTGTGTTTGAAGAGCCACCCAAAACCACTCCACAGAAGCAAGTGTGGATTGCCAAACCAAACCACCTTCGCAACCCACTTGACACACTGCCAGACATCTCTAGTGATCCCCTTCCTAAGAAAGCTAGAGCCACCCAACCCAACAAGAGAGTGCCTACCAAAGTGTGGTGAGGTACCATTGTGAGTATTGTGAGCGGGATGGGCACTTGGCTGAGTTTTGCTTTAGAAGGAAGAGAGATGATCGGAGGCAGGTTGAGTTGAACAACCGGGACATGTACCACCCACGAGTTGGGGTGCGTGAACCGGAAGTTCAGAGGCGCACTTCTAGGCCTAGAGGTACAATGCCTCAAGTTGCTAGGCCTCAGGAGGCGAGACCACGTGGTGGTCGTGCCCGGCGGGGTACCGGTCGTGACCCATACGACCACGGGCCTCGTGGCGGTGGCTTTACTCCACTCTTCTTTAGCGGACCACGTTTTCTCTATCGTGGTGATCGCTATCCTCCCATGGGACAGGAGATGTTTGGTTTTTCTCCTAACCCATTCTTTGGGCAAGTGGGACAACACTGGTATCCTTCATAGTTTACTAACCACAGTGTTGGTCCGTTTGCTCACCCTATGTCTTTTTATTGATGTAGGAAGGAGGACTAGAGGAGACTTGGCTTGTGGATTCCGGATGCTCACACCCTATGACCGGAAGTGCCAAGTGGTTCTCCAGCCTCGACCCCGTGCGCCACACCGAGTACATCACCTTCGGGGACAAGAGAAAAGGTAAAGTTGTCTCCCGGGGGTCCATCCGAGTCAATTCGTCTTTTGTCCTCAAGGATGTTGCTTTGGTTGCGAATTTGCATTCTCTCGGTTTCGCAACTCCTTGAAGACGGTTTTGAGGTGAGTTTTAAGCCAAACTTGTCTCGGATTTTGGACTCTCGTGGTGATCTTGTTTGCCGGATTTTACCCTTCGGGAAGGTTTTTCGTACAGATTTTTCTATCTCTTCCGGACCTTCTCGTTGTCTTCTTGCCGGTTCTTCTTCTGAGCTTTGGAAGTGGCATAGGAGATTGGGACATTTGAGTTTTGACTTGCTTGCAAGGCTTAGCTCAATGGACCTTATCCAAAGATTTCCAAAGCTGAAGTTCGAGAAAGATTTGGTTTGCCATCCTTGCTGGCATGGCAAGATGGTTGCTGCTTCCCATCCTCCCGTAACTCAGATTATGACCTCACAACCCGGCGAGCTCTTACACATGGACACAGTTGGTCTAGCTCGGGTTAGGTCGGAAGGAGGGAAGTGGTATGTTGTAGTAGTCGTTGATGACTACTCGAGGTACTCTTGGGTGTTCTTTTTGGAGAGTAAGGTTGAGGCTTTTATGCATGTGCGTGATCTGATTTTGAGATTGCAAACTGAGCTACCTAAGCATGCCATGAGAGCTATTTGCAGTGATAATGGCACAGAATTCAAGAATGCTCAATTTGCTTCTCTTTGCTCTTCCTTGGGTTTGGATCACCAATTTTCCTCTCCTTACACTCCCCAGCAGAACGGTGTTGTTGAGCGCAAGAATCGGACCCTTGTTGAGATGGCCAGGACGATGCTCGATGAGCATAGGACTCCTAGGCGGTATTGGGCCGAAGCACTCAGTTCTGCTTGCTATGTTTCCAATCGCATTTTTCTCCGAGCTTTCAAGAAAAAGACCTCTTATGAGTTGCGATTCGGGAGACCACCCAAGGTAAGTCACCTACGGGTGTTTGGGTGCAAGTGTTTCATCCTCAAAAGGGCGGTAAGTTGGACAAATTTGAATCACGGTCTTCTGACGGTATCTTTCTTGGTTATTCTACTCACTCTTGTGCTTATCGAGCTCTTAACCTTGAAACTAACCGAGTGATGGAGACTTGTGAGATTACTTTCGATGAGACCATGCCTTGTAGTTCCACTAGCATCTTTGTGGAGGAGGAGCAGGACGATGCCGATTGGGGTGATCCCGAGCCGACTCCACCGGCTGCCCCCGTCGACCCTGCGACGTCCACTGGCTCACGGCCCCGGCCCCTCTACTTCTTCGACTTGGGACCGTTCGAGCAGCTTCCTCAGTCTGTGCCCGTTGCACCGGAGGGAGCTCCAGCTACTGTCGAGGGGAAGCGACTTCTTCACGTGAGGCGCCGCTACACATTCAGCATCGCCATCCTCCTCAGACTATGATCGGCGATATCAATGAGCGTACCACACGCTCCAGGTCATATCGTATCTCCCACTTTGCTCATTCGGCTTTTGTCGCGTCTTTTGAGCCCCGAGATGTTGGACACGCATTGATGGATCCAGATTGGGTTAATGCCATGCATGAGGATCCAAGGGTCGGTTCCCACATGCTGAAGATCACCACCCTCCACCCAAGGTCGGTTCAAGGGTCGGTTGGATCCAAGGGTGGAGGATTGAAGCTCCTGGATCGCTGACGTGGCGATGGAGTAGCCCCTACTCCACCTCCCACTATAAATAGAGGCTCATACCCCCCCTCTACACATGGTGAAGAAGCCTACAAGCTCTATTCCTTAGATTGTTCTAGTAGTTAGTCTAGAGTGGGAGTTAGAGTTGAGTCGAGCTGCGCTCGGGATTTCCGAAGTTGTCTTCTGGAAAGTCCGGTATAGCTCTTGTATATTTCCTTCTTTGTAAGACTTTATCTTATTCAATATATATCTTTCTCTTTACTTTACTTAGTATTTACTTTGAGCATTACTATACAAGATATAGTCTTGCTATATGCTTTTGCTCTTTAATAGCCTTTACATCCATAGTCTGTGATCCTTGTGGCCTTTCCTGTATGCGATCATTGCCTGTCATAGGGTGCTTTGATTATAGATCATAGTCAAAGTAATAAGTTGTGTGTAAGCGTGGTGCTTATACATCATCTTATCCTTGGTCGCTGCTTGTTGCACGGATTGTTTGTGGTAGCTAGCAAGAGGTGACAGCCTTGTCTAGTCTTTGTATTCCACCACATGTTCTTAGGCAAGTTCTTAAAAGGTAAGGCCCCCGTAAGAAGAGGGCGCGGTCCGGTAGGAGTTTTGTCCTCCTACTGATCTATCCCCTCGCCTAGCATACTTGTATTGAGGAGACAAACTATGGTGTTTAGACTAGTTAATTGGCTAAGTATATTGAAGTAGAGTGAAGTACATAGGAGTCCCTATACTCTCTCGTTGTCCTCCCACCTAGCTATTCTATCTAGTCCGTTCTAAGTATCTTTTACCTTGGCTTATTCATGAATCAACCCTTCCTATCACATATATCGTTTACCCTCCTATAATAGTTGGTACTAAGTTGAGGTGCTCTCTAGGATCTCTATCCAATTATCATTTCTATCCCAACTTTCCCTTGGGAAAATATAAATTACGATACCTTGGAATACTCCTAGGTGAAGTGCTACAACGGTATAATCTGTGCGCTTGCAGATTTATCCAATAGTCATAAGAAATACCAACAAGCTTTTTTGGCATTGTTGCCGGGAAAAGCTTAGCCAAGAAATTTTAATTAGATTGAATCCAGAGATTCTCGTTAACTTAGTTATCAATTAGTCATAGGGGCTTACCCCTGTCTGTGTCTTCCTTTCTTGTGAAGCCAGACAGTGTATGAGCGGTTTCCAACTACCGAGAAATTATCTCGAAGATCCCGAACAGTTGTTGAGGAGGACTAGAAGTCGTCAAGTTCCCCCTCAGAGGTTCATCTCGACCCTGAATCCGTTCAAGGAAGGAGGCTCTACACCACCACTCAAGGAAGCTATGGCCCAAAAGGCGATCTCTGACTTCTCGGCTCCGTCCGCTACCCACGTAGCTCAGGGTCCCGAGGTCAACTTCGGGGATGCCACCTTCGAGCTGAAGCCAGCCTTGATGCACATGGTGCAAGCCAATCCGTTTTGTGGGAAGCCCCATGAGGATGCCAATGCTCATATCCAACACTTCATGGAGTTATGTAGCACTTTCACTATCAAGGGAGTGGCGTCTGACGCCATTCGCCTTCGTCTTTTCCCATTCTCGTTATTGGGGAAGGCGAAGCAATGGTTTTATACCCACAAAGAAGAGGCCACTACATGGGAGAGGTGTGCTAACGCATTCCTCAAGAAGTTCTTCCCGATGGGCAAAACCAATGCTCTTCGTGGAAATATCTCAAGCTTCCAACAACAATCTGATGAGATGATTCCCGAAGCATGGGAGCATGTCTAGGAGTACATTCGTGCCTGTCCTCATCATGGGATAGATGATTGGCTCTTGATCCAAGGTTTCTACCACTGGCTGTCTAGCATGGCCCGTAGTAACCTTGATGCTGCCGCTGGAGGGCCGTTCCTCCAACACACAGTGAGGAATGCCAAGGACCTCATCGAGAAAATGGTGATCAACCAAGGATGGGGTGAGGAACGTCTCCAGCCAAAGAGGAGAGGTATGCACACCGTCAGTGAGGTGGACATACTCTCTGCCAAGATGGACCTCTTGATGAAGAAAATAGAAGAAGAATCCAAAAAGGAACGAGAGGCCATCTACCCCATCGCCGCCGCACAAGCTATCGAAGTTGATCCATGGTGCGAGGTGTGCGGAGGAAATGATCGCTCGGGCAACAATTGCCCCGAGACATCGAAGGAGGACGTGAACTTCATCAGCAACAACAACAACAACAACAACAACAACAACAACAACAACAATAAGGAAGCTAGAATTCACGCCCCTTCTACCAAGGTAATGGAGGTAATAGCAATTACAACAATTACAATTCTTATAACAATCAACCTTCATTAAAAGATCTTGTTCTTAGGCAATCAAAGATTAATGATGGTATAAATAAAATATGATTGTCAGTGATAAACTTCTTGAAAATTTTGGTGAGAAAAATGGATAGTTTTACAACTTCCATGAAAAATCAATTGAGCTTTAATAAAATGCTAGAAACACAATTAGCTCAATTACCAGCAGCTATGCCATCCATGGAACAAGGTAAAATTCCTAGGAAACCAGAGGATTTGATTGAGCATGTTAATATGGTCACAATGATGTTCGGTAAACCTCCACTTCGCTCCTATTGGGACTATCTTCTTGATCCTCCTTTCATCATGAAGAAGGAAGATCCAGGCCACCCGACGATCAAGTGCTCAATCGGACAACAAACGTTCCACAACGCCTTCTGCGATCTCAGATCGGGCGTCAACATCACGTTTAAGGTAACATACGATAAACTCTTAGGAGTACCTATGGTCCATACATGTGTGTGCTTGCAGATGGCAGATCAAACCATACGGTTTCCCGAGGGACTCGCGAGGGATATCTTGGTGAACATCCAAGATGAATACATCCCCACCGACTTCATCATCCTAGACATGGGAGCCAATGTGGACATACACGTCATCTTGGGAAGGCCCTTCCTAAACACCACCAATGCGGTCATCTACGTAGGATCGGGCCAAATCCACTTCCAGTTCCCAAGTAACAAGGTAAAATGTGCTTTCAATGGTTATAAACTTAACAAATAGGTTAAAGCACAACCACCAAGAAAAAGAGTTCAAACTCCGCGCAAAAAGAAGCAACTTCCAGAGATCAAGATCAAAGAACTCAAGAAGGACGAACCCACCAATCCAAGACAGGTTTGGAAAGCGAAGGAGGTGCACACACCACGGTCTCCGTCTCCGGAGCCATCAAGTGCACCCGAGGAATGAACAAGAAGGAGAGTCCTACTCCGAGGACTTAAAATCAAGAAGCCTTCGCCGAAAGGTAAGTCGATAGTTATCTTTTATTTCCCTTCTTTCATTTAGTTCAATTCTTTAATTTCTTTCATACTTAAAATTTATAAGAAAAATAATAAAGTTAGATTAAATAAAACTTGAGGATTAGAATAGCTTTAAAATTGACAAAAGGTAGGGACATAGGGTGGTCGGCTGACCACCCCTATGCACCCTATCTTGGCTTGTTTAATTAAGGAATGTGTTGGGACCTTTATAAAAGAAAAGGAAAAAAGAAGCCTAGAGGGGTCGGCCGACCACCCTAGGTGCCCCATGTTCATCCATCTTTCTTCCCCGCCATCATTTGTCCAAGCATCTCATGATTTGAGTAGTGGGACTTTCAAAAATCAGATTTATCTTTAGGGGACATCTCTTTTGTTTTATCATGCTTTAAAGTACATCCTTGTCTCCTACTAATCATTGTCCAATGTGGGGAATCATGACACCCATCACTTTCACTTTGTCATGCTTTGAAAAAGAAAACACATCAATCACCTTTGATCAAAGCATGTCATACATTTGTTCCCCACTACTCTTTGTTTAAAGGAGAGAATCTTGACCACTTTAGCTCAGCTTTTGATCATATCACATATCATCTCTCACCTTTCACCAAGCACTAGAAAAAGCATGAGTGGAATCCTCACTTTAGGGGGATGGCCGACAACTTTTGGTCACCTTCTCTCTCTTTTTCTTTGTGTAAGGCATCTCTCAAAGAATGTGATGATGGCACCCAAGGGCATGCCCAAGGGGGTGTCGGCTGACCACCCCATGGTGCCCCATTGGTGCCATTCCTCTCCCCTATAAAACCCCATGCAAGGAGAGCTTGATCCCTTACACCTCAACCAGAATCCAGTTCTAGGTCAAGCCCCTCCTTGCCTTGCTCTCTCCTCTCTTCATTCAAGAGAAGTTCTTAGCTCTCAAGAGAAATAGTGCTTCTCTCACTAGTCCACAAGAAGATCTCTTCTCTTAGCTCAAACTTCTCCCCACAAGGCAAACTAGAAATCCACTTCACACACAACCATATCCTAGTCTTGCCCTTGTGTCTCTCTTCCTCTCAAGAAGATGAAGAACCCGATGAGATCCATGTTCAAGAAAGCAAAGAAAATCTTCAGTGGGAGCTCATCTCGAAGCTCCCACCAATCCGAGGATACTTCCCAAGGAAGAAGAAGGGGAGGTTCTGCCCGATACACTTGAGAGAACATCCAAACCGAAGAACACCCTCAGGAGGAGGAAGAAGAAGTGCCGGAGGAGGTACCTCATATCTGGGCATTCATAGTGCCCCCGATGAGGACCTACGATCAACCACTACTACACAAAAGATTTTGCATAGCACTTTTCTTTTATTAACCGTGACGGTTTTTCACCTAAATCGCCACGGTTAATAGGTGGCCGGAAAGCCAGCCGGCTGGGGGGCACAACCGCCACGGTTAATACATTAACCGTGGCGGTTGTTATAACTTAACCGCCACGGTTAATGTCCTATTAACCGTGGCGGTTATTGTTGCACAACTGCCACGGTTAATGCATTAACTGTGGCGGTTGATATTACATAACCGCCATGGTTAATTCCATTAACCGTGGCGATTGTTGTTGCACAACCACCACGGTTAATGAATTAACTGTGGCGGTTGATGTTACTTAACCGCCACAGTTATTATACCATTAACCGTGGCGGTTATTGTTAAGATAACCGCCACGGTTAAGTCTGTAGTATAAATACAGCAACCCTCTCTCTTCTTCCCCGCGGATCCTTCTCCATTTTTGATGGTTTTGAGCTCAAAACCATCAAATTGACCATTTTTTGAGGGGGGAGGTTTTGCCCTTGGATTTGGTGAAGTTTGGCACCACAAAAGGTTGGCTTCTACTCTCGAAGTCGTGATTTCTCTCTTTTTGATGATTTGGGTGCTTTTTCCCTAATTTAGATCTAGATCCAATGGAGAGGATAGAGAATAGGAGATCTAGAGGCTACACACATGTTAGGGAGGTTTTCCCTTGGATTTGGTGAAGGGTGGCACCTCAAGATGTTGACTTTACTCTCTAGCGTTGATTTCCTCTCTTTTGGATGATTTTTGTGCTTTTTCAACTAGATCTAGAGAGGGAGAGAGAGAATAGTAGATCTAGAGGCTACACACATGTTGGGGAGGTTGATTTGGTGAAGGGTGGCACCTCAAGATGTTGACTTTACTCTCTAGCGTCGATTTCCTCTCTTTTGGATGATTTTTGTGCTTTTTCAACTAGATCTAGAGAGGGGGAGAGAATAGTAGATCTATAGAGATACACACATGCATGGTAAGCTAATTTGGGTTTTTTGTGCATTTGAAAGGTTATGGAGCACAGGGGTGAGTGGATGTACAAGACATCGAGGATGGATCTGAGATTCCTAGAAAATGTGAGGAAGAAGTTCATTCCCGTTGCGCAGAAGCATCGCCTCAGTCTGGATCGGGAGCTCATGGTTTGTCCATGCAATGACTGCAAGAATCGGTTTGCCCAGAAAGATGCAGTGGTGCAATCACACCTTGTACGATATGGTTTCATTAAGGATCCAAAGTACCTTGTGTGGAAGTTTCACGGCGAGAAAGATGCGAGTGTCGCCAATAAACATGGGGGAACCTCGTCGACGACATCCACAATTGCGTTTGGCGATGGAGGACACCAACAACCCACCGCGAGACCGAGCATTGATGATGAGAGTCGCGATTACATCACTATTGTCGATCTGCTCCAAGACGAAGCTGCTGGCGTCGGGGACGACAATAATGGTGACCCGATGATTGATACGCTGCGGCCCGAGGATGCAGAGCTTCTTGA